>OX336396.1:64660026-65260026 GCA_946902985.2 Meconema thalassinum
AAAAAAAATTAAAAATGACGAGCCTTACAGTAGTCGCATATGATGTGTAACATCTGACATAGAAGAAACCTCGTGTGAAATTGTTGATACACCGGTATTTTATACTATTATTGGCACAAATATTAATCTATTGTAAAAGGG
Source organism: Meconema thalassinum (assembly GCA_946902985.2). NCBI lineage: Eukaryota > Metazoa > Arthropoda > Insecta > Orthoptera > Tettigoniidae > Meconema > Meconema thalassinum. The sequence continues at coordinate 64,660,168 of OX336396.1, forward strand.
AGTGTTCTACAGATATTGTAGTTTATAATACGGAACTCATTTTATTAGATGATTTGTAGCTTCCACCAGCTCTAGCCTAAATAAAGAATACGATATGGATCAACTAGATTAATAGACGCGACACCGCTCATAACCTTAAATTCCTTATAAACAGGTCCTCTTGATTAACAGACCAACACGTAATTTCATATGGATTCTGTTCAAATGAGTCAAATTGATATGATAAATATCGTTTAAAATGATAGCAAAAATATACCCTCCCAGGATTCGAACCCAAGATCTCTCGATTCACAGTCATAAGCACTAACCCCACGGCTATTTCGACTACGCAAATATTGTGCACAAGATGGTGACTTCTTTCCACGTTCCAATAATACTGCAATACGGAATTAAGTTTCATTTATATTTTGCTTGTTTCGATTATGTTCCTGCGTGGAATTGAGTTTAAAATGCCTTATGAATAGGCCCTCTTGTGAGTAAGGAGAATGTATTCAGTAATAGTTCATGAAGGCTTGCTCAATTCTCGTATAACCACAACGATTATATTATAATATATTGATGACTGCATTACCGTTATGTGGGTTAATATTTGAATAGCCATTGTGCAGAAACATAATACCGGCAATGCCGACTACTTCTTTTTTTTTACCCTCCAGGTTGGTGGAACCCACGGACTCAGCGAGGGAACTCACCACTACCGCCTCTACGGGCAGTGTCCTAGAGCTGGGAACATCGAATCGGAAGGGATACAAGTGGTGAGGTGGGATTGGCATCTCGCCCAGGCGGCCGCACCTGCAAAGCGAGCAGGGGCCTCATGAGGGAAGGTAAGGGATGGTTAGGATGGAGGCGCAAGGTAGAGGGAAGGAGGCGGCCGTGGCCTTGAAGAAGGTACCATCCCGGCATTTGCCCGAAGACGAAGTGGGAAACCACGGAAAACCACTTCGAAGAAGGCTGAGGGGGAATCGAAACCCATCTACTCATTTGGGCCACCCGAGGCTGAGTAGACCCCGTTCCAGTCCTCGTACCACTTTTCAAATTTCGTGGCAGAGCCGGGAATCGAACCCAGGACCTCCGGGGCGGCAGCTAACCATGCTGACCGCTACGCTACGGAGGCGACTACTTCTTTACAATGTTTGATATTAAGGCATTTTACCATTTAAATAGTGATACGAAGACTTCGAACATGTACCATGTCATTTGTTTCAATCACTTGACACCAGAGTTCGCATGAGCGTTTTCCGTTCAGTATGTCATATACATTCCACATGGCCGAGAGTGCGTCATGGTATCGATTTCCGACACCGCGCGCTGATTGTTTCTCTTACCAGTGCCAGCTGGATCGATCGATCGAGTTGGTAGTGCGTCTTATACTTCAATTCGATCCACCACTGCCAGCTAGGGCACACTTCCGTTCGATCAATCGAGCGGGCAGTGCATACTTCCGTTTTCCACCACTGCCAGCTGGTACACTTCCGTTCGATCGATCGTGCGGGCAGTGCATATTTCGGTTTTCCACCACTGCCAGCTAGTACACTTCCGTTCTATCGATCGAGCGGGCAGTGCATACTTCCGTCTGACCCACCACTGCCAGCTCGATCGTTCCGATCCACTTCCGTCCCCAATTTTCAAAATCACTCCCACAAAACTATCCAGCAACCGAGCGGAAAGTAGTTACACATAAGAAAAAGTGTAAACTGTAAACTTCTCCCATGCGAAGCAACGGAGGGTATCTAGTTAAGAGTATAAAGTGGAACTTCAAATCTGTATACACTCCTATTTGTACAATATTATAATAAATTCACCAAGTACCTTCCGTCATTACTGTTAATAGTATTAAAGGACTTAATTCAATAGATTTTGATTGTTTAGAAATGAATTAGGAAATCAATCATTAAGCGTATTTCAGAAAATAGAATTTTCTGACATTGGCTCCTTTAGCAAGAAGCCAAAGATATATAGCAGGGATACACAGCATCTTGGAAAGGTTTCAATCGATAGCTTGCTCAGGGATAATTAACTGAATCTGCGGGAGAAAATTGGAAGCCTGCACGACGCGCTTCTGTAGACGATGTTGCCAAATCGGCAGCAAGACCTACTAAATCTGGGAGTGGCTGTGTAGCGTAGGTAGTGTTGCCAGGTGTAAGGAAATAGGGCTGAAGTAGGAATATTTTATGACCGGTAGGGGATGAGAATTTTTATCGTTGCAGGATTGGTCAATACACATTTAAAAACAACAAGTAGTTCCGCGAAGAACTAAATACACATATTCAACTGGTACCGGCTAAGGTGGCCGAGAGTGTTAACACGCTAACTCGTGCCTCACTGGCATTGGGAGAGCGTGGGTTCGAACCCCACCTCAGTCGTTTCGTGGTTTTCAATTTTCATCACCAGACAAATGCCGGAATGGTTCCTTTCAATAGGTCCACGGCCGATATCCTTCCAATATGCCTTCCCTGACCGAACCTGGAAAGAACAGTACGAGGGTGGACCGAAAAGAATCCGGAATGAGCGCGCGCTGCCATTCGTGGACGTAGTAGAGAGTTCTCCCGTTAGATGGGGTTAATAGAGACTTCACGAAACAACTGCCCTGATGGTGGGGACACACACACGGACAAAATGTGATCTCATAAGCCTAAGTTTTCATAAATGAAAATAGGAAAAAATTACATACAGTAATAACAATACATGACGAGCCTCCGTGGCTTAGGCGGCAGCACGCCGGCCTCTCACCGCTGGGTCCGTGGTTCAAATCCATGTGAGATCTGTGCTGGACAAAACGGAGGCAGACAGTTTTTTTTCTCCGGGTACTCCGGTTTTTCCTGTCAACATTTCATTCCAGCAACACTCTCCACTAACATTTCAATTCATCTGTCATTCATTTAATCATTGCCCCAGAGGAGTGCGTCAGGCCTCGGCAGCCGGCACAGTTCATATACTCGCCGCTAGATGGGGGCTTCATTCATTCCATTCCTGACCCAGTCGGAGACTGGAAGCAGGCTGTGGATTTTCATTTTCAATAACAATACATGAAGTTTTAACAAAATTTTACTATAGCCATTCACTCACACATTCATACACAAATTGTTCCAGTTGGCCAAATAATTCAAGAGGAAATCTTTACTCGACGTTTGCAAGTTGTTAGATAAGTACAATTTCTAACGTCACGAGGACAATTATTCCAAATTCCAGTTCCCGACACGAGGAAAGAGTTACTGAAGGCAGGGCCGGATTTATGAGTTGGCCGCCGATAGGCTAAAGTCCATTTGCCGCCTCCTCAATAGTTCATATTTGCTTACAACATTTCTTGTATACAACAAAGAGATAGAGTTCATTGGCGTTTTCAACTTTTTTCAACATAAAGTTCATTTAGTTTAGATAAAACTACAATTATTTTAATGCTTTACATATTAAATTATATAAGGACATTAGTTACCTAGGCTATTTGTTTTATTTTTTTACTTTCTTCTTTTAAGATTCGTTAAAAATGAAATGGGTTTACAACTTAATTAATTTGTTCTTGGAGTTCAGTGATCACTATTTTACACAAATTCTTATATGTTAATGCTAATGACTATCTTTTGCGTAATTGAAGAATTGTGTTCAATTTGAATTAAGCTGTCCTACACGGTGAAATGAAATTGCACAAAATGTAGTTAATTACTGGTTTATTTGTTGAAAAATATACAAACTTCTCTAAAACAACTCAACCCACGTAATCTTGATGTTCAAATTTACATAGCTTTCTTACGAGATTTCTTAAAGGCAAACTCGTTAAAAATGTCTTCATATGAAAGTGTTTTTGTTGTATTTTTGAATTTGTATTATGTTATAGTTGTAGAAAGTAGGCTATGTAGAAGGACTAAAACATATTTTTAAGTAACATATTCTTAAATTCGTACGGTAAATATTATTAACCTCTGAAATACATCATTTCAACTTTTGAATAAATTGCCAAACCGCCGCCCCTGAAAATGTGCCGCTCAAGGCTGCAGCCTACTTAGTCTATTTAGAAATACGGCTCTGACTGAAGGCAGATGAATTATGTAGAGCAGTGGTTCACAACCTTTGTCAGCTGACGCCCCCCTCCTCCACCCCACCACTCATCGCTTCTATAACCTCTTCGATTGACGCGGAGGATATAGACCTAACCTAATAACACTACTAATGGAATAGGCCTATCTATTGCATACCAACTTCATTTTAACACAATACAAAGAACACACTTTTACAACAAATCCTTAAATTAGTCAACAAATATCAGTGAGAGGGTTGACACTGTTTTCTCTTGGTAAGATCCGGTGTGGTTTGATATTTGACAGAGCACAGCGGAGATCACTTGCAACATCAAGCCGACAGCGCTGCTTTGTTTCTATGACACTCAGCGTTGAAAATCCTGACTCGCATAAATATGTCTTTCAAAATGTAAGTTCAAACTGTTCAAAGCTTCAAAGAAATCACAAAGATATGCCAACGAGACGATAAAATTGGCATAATTTTGCTCCTCACAACACAGCAAATTCCTTATTTCACCTCCAACCTCGCGCTTCCGCAGAGGTTTGTGCCGACAGTTGGCAATTACCAGTGCTTTTGAACGATTGACTTGGTGCGACAATCACTTGGAGAGATTCGAAAAATGTTTATTTTACAAAATTGTAATATTCGAGTTGAAAAAAACTTCGGAAATCACTTCACGCCCCCCTTGATAAAGCCCCACGCCCCCCAGGTAGGGAACCCCTTATGTAGAGGAATTGCAACTATAGTTCCAGATCGCGTGATGATCATGAAAGAAAGAACAAGTAGTTCCGTGAAGAACTATACAGCCTATTTTCATATATCCTGCTCATGTTAATTGCCTCTATCAACATACAAAATTTCAGTTTAATTGCTGTAACAGATTCGTAGATATTGAGAACCGTCTAAATATTACAGATGGTCGCCAGGTTGGATTTTTATTTTTGTACTATTACATTAAGATTATTGTGTACGTGTGGTATTCAAACTTCAATCGCATGATTAGAACACAAGAAGTAAAAACGAGATTTTAAAATTACGCACAGCAGCCATCTTGTGATTATGCAAACAATTGAAATAAACTAGATGCCAGTGGATCAACATTTGTATAAGCATTTAACGTGCAACGTTTCACGGCACTCGGATAGTTAATTCGCGAGAAACGTCCATTTAAATATTTATACTTCGCGTCGCCGCCATGTTGGATTTGTGCTCACCAGGTTACTGAAAGTCCTATAGGTGAACATATGTTCATAGTCTCTATGAACATAAAAGAATTCAGTTTGGTTGCTGTAAAAGATTCATAGATATTGAGAACCGTCTAAATATATCGGAAGCTCGCCATTTAGGATTGTTATATGTATAGGCCATCGAGTTATGTACCATTCAAGGACAATTATTGCCTAGGTTCATTATTCAAACTTTCACTTCGATCGCATGATTACGACACAAGAATAAAAACTTAATTTTAAAATTTCGCACAGCCGCCATTTTGAGGTTATGTAAACAATTGAATTAAATTAGATGGCAGTGCATTACAATCTGAAAAATCATTTACTGTACCACATTTCACTGCGCTCAGAGAGTTAAATCACGAGAAGAGTCTATTAAAATATTTCAAATTCGCTTGGTCGCCATGTTCGTTTTGTACTCTACAGGTTTATGAAATATACATAGGTAAACTTGTATCAGTACCCTTTATCATCGTACAAAATTGCATGATGATATCTGTAATAGTTTCGAAGATATTGAATGCTAGTGAAATATTTCGCACAGCCGCCATGTTGGATTGGTGAGACGTAACAAAATTTGAAGGGCACGGTCGAGGTCACCGGGAATAGTGCTAAGAACTTACCGAGTTTCACTGAAATCTCTCTAGCCGTTTAGATTTTATTAGACACACACACACACACACGCACGCACACACACACGGACAAAAGGTGATCTCATAAGCCTATTTTTTCAAAATACAAGAGAGATAGTGAGGTGTACATATGTGCAGGTTTCATTGTTGTTCTACTTTTAGCTCATGTGGAACGAATGAGTGATGACAGGTAACCAAAGATGTTGCGAACTGGGGCCATGGAAGGAAGGAGAAGAAGTGGGCGGCCAAGAAAGAGATGGTTGCAGGACCTGGAGGAAGATTTGGATATTATGCGGGTTGGAAGATGGTGGGAAATGACACAGGATCGACGAGAGTGGACGAGAATCGTTACGGAAGGCCTGGGCTGTAGCACCGAGGAAGTAAATAAGTGATGATGATTATAATTGTTGTTTTAAAGGGGCCTTACATCTCGGTTATCGGCCCTTAATGGTCTGAGTGATAGCGAAAATGACAATGAGATGGAGACCATAACGAAATTAAGTTAGACTGAAAATACTGACTAAATGGAACTCGGATTGAAATGACTCACACAATGTAGAGAGGAAATACTTACAAAAGGTAATTTAGAAGGAAAATGCCCTCAAAAGGAATATATTGAAAAATTGGCACAAAATGTAGTTTAGGTTCAAAATACTTACAAAATGCAATGCAGATTCGAAATACTCACAAAATGCAACTGAAATTAAAAATACTCATAAAATGCAATTGAGATTCAAATACTTACAAAATGCAATTTAGACAGAAAATAGGCGGCTTCGGTGGCGTAGTTGGTAGCATGCTGAGCTTCTATGCCCAAGATCGCGGGTTCAAATCCGGCCGATGTCGTCGGATATTTTAAGAGCGTTAAAAACCCCTCAGTATGCCTTCCTTCGGAGGGGAAGTGAAGCCGGTGATCCCATGTCATATATTTAAGGCATGAAAAAGAACCTTCCACTAATTACACTTGTGGAAGTAAAAATGTGTAGGTTAGTTAGATAACGCTATATTAGTTCCCACGTTCGCCACCAGGTGCTGACTGCTATGGCATTTAGTAGCCACGTCCGCAGCTAGGTGTCGTGGATGGTAGCATTTGGTGGCAAAAGTAGGAACTACTTGAAAAAAATAATCGTCTGCATTCCTTCCACCTGAATCACAGATAACACACACTAATACAGCCATCACAATTAACACCGGTTAACAGACAGATTCTACACACACCCAAAGTGCACGGGGCTACATGACCGCGTTGTCGCAGCCCCTAAACTAAGGAACCAACCAACCAAGACTGAATATACTTACAAAATGTAATTTAGATTCAAAATTCTCACAAAATGCAATTGAGAATCAAAATACAAGTAAGTAAGTACTGGGGTATGTGAAGGAATAATCACATGTAATTTATCGTTCCACATATTCCAATGCCGGCCTCGTGGTATTGGGGTAGCTCGCCTGCCTCTCACCCGGAGGCCCCGGGTTCGATTCCCGGCTCCGTCAGGGATTTTTAAACTGACGTGAGGGCAGGAACGGGGTGCACTCAGCCTCGTGAGGACATTTGAGTAGCTGTCTGACAGTGAGGCAGCGCCCAGATTACGAAAACCAAGATTAACGGCTGAGGGGACCCGATGCGCTGATCACGCGTCACCCCAATATCTGCAGGCCAAATGGCTGGGCAGTGGTCGCTTGGTAGGCCTAGGCCTTTCATGGGCTGTAGTGCCAGGGGTTATTATTATTATTATTATTATTATATTATTATTCTAAGATACGCGTGAAGAGGGAGGAAAGAGACAGATCTCTTCTGGAATGGCAGGAAGAATGGGAACGTGAACATCGTGGCAGGTGGACCGCTAGGCTCATCAAGCAACTGAAGCCATGGTTGTCGAGGGAACATGGTGAGGTTAATTATTACATTACCATGTTTCTCTCTGGCCATGGTTATTATGAAGCATACCTCCATCGAATGGGAATTTCACCGAGTTCACGGTGTCGTTATTGTGATGATCAATGGGATGACGTTCAGCACAAGTTCTTTGCATGCTTGAGGTGGAGAAATCTTCGAAGACTTCTGGAGACAAAAGTTGGAGTCATTACACCAGACAATGTGGTGGATAAAATGCTTATCAGCAGAGAAAGTTGGGCACAGATTGCTGTCTACATCTCTGAGCTGCTGAAAACAAAAAAGAAGAGGAACCGAGAAGATTGGTTGCTGAAGACAGTGAAGATGATGATGAGTAATGTCATTATCATCACGTTAAATGAAATTGACTGAGACCTCTGGTCGTAACAGTGGCTCCACCCTGAAGTAAGGCTGAACAGGCAGTTCCGGGGTGGCCTTAAGCCAAGTATAGGGTTTGTGGGTTTTTAGTAGGTAAGAATCCTGCACAGTTTTAAGTCCGAAATCTTGCAATTTGTCTTTTGAAGAATTCCCCACGGTTTCCCTCGAAAAACTAAAAAAAAAAAAAAGTAAAAAAAATATTATTACATAGGGTAGTGCCAGGGGTTATTATTATTATTATTATTATTATTATTATTATTCCTAGGGCTGTAGTGCCAGGGGTTATTATTATTATTTTCGGTTTATACTGTACATAAGTTATAACACATTTCTGGTATATTACAACGTAACTATACGGGCTTCAGTGAACCAAGTGCAGTTACTGAAACAGCAACTTCTAAGCTGGAATTTCGCTACCCATGAACTTCCGAACGATTATGGTTGTTGATAGAACTACTGCCTTCTGCATTAGTTTGTACAGCCGAGTATCCAGATCCAGTTCTTTAAGGCCTAGGAGCAAGGTACTTGGGATCACGCCCGTACTCGAGACAATGATAGGTATGGTCTTCACTCGCTCTGCATGCCATTGTCTTTTGATAGGGTCGACCAACTCGCTGTATTTGCTGATCTTTTCAATGTGTTTTGACTGGAGATTCTTGTTGTTAGGAATCGCAACATCAATCAATGTAGTTTGCTTGGTTTTCTTGTTTACAACCACCAGATCCGGCCTGTTGTGTTATTATTATTATTATTATTATTCCTAGGGCTGTAGTGCCAGGTGTTATTATTAATAATAATAATTATTATTATTATTATTATTATTACACATTCCAATAATTGGAATTGTTTTGAATTGACCGACTGAAAATTCTACAAATTCTAGAGATAGCCAAGTGAACGGGCTGATGACCACGATCTGTCGAGCTGAGCTCCACCCCAGAGCTCAGCTGTCATCTCGAGTGAATCTGAACACGGATCATGCTCGCTAGGACTGACATCCTGTCAGCACATTAACATAGACGCTCCCCTGACACCACAACCAGAACTTCCATGGAGCCTACTAATTAATTGATCACATCTCAAACTTTGGCGAACAGACACACTCAGATTATTATCTATGTTCCAACCAACCTCCGACCAAAATACCATGCATATCGATTTCTACACGGTCGACTAAGTAAGCACTCGAATTGCGGAAAGGAAGGACTCGCTCAAGATATTGGACTTGAGAGAAGTTAAGTTGTTGGTGGGCGTTCCTTCAAACCGCCAGATAAGCTCTTCGCCTCTCACTCCTCCATACGCAGTTGGAAATTAACTTCCAATAACTCAAAGTTTTCCATTGGAAGTTCCTTGCTTGCTATCTATAGATTCGTACAGATTGAGCCAACAGCCAATGATAAACAAACTAGAAATCTATTTTAATAAATGACTAGCTCAGATTACCTGTCGTTAACGGATTCATAGTACGGCTGTACTTATTCGAACATCGAATTATTCGAATGTTCGAATACTATTGTAATAAAAATAGAGGCAAAGAAAGAAAGAAAGAAAGAAAGAAAGAAAGAGAAAGAAAGACAAAGAAAGAAGGAAAGAAAGAAAGAGAAAGAAAGAGAAAGAAGGAAGGAAAAAAGAATGAAAGAAAGAGAAAGAAAGACAGAAAGAGAAAGAAAGAAAGAAAGACAAAGAAAGAAGGAAAGAAAGAAAGAAAGAAAGAGAAAGAAATACAAAGAAAGAAAGAAAGAAAGAAAGAAAGAAAGAAAGAAAGAAAGAAAGAGAAAGAAATACAAAGAAAGAAAGAAAGAAAGAAAGAAAGAAAGAGGAAGAAGGAAGGGAAAAAAGAATGAAAGAAAGACAGAAAGAAAGAAAGAGAAAGAAGGAAAGAAAGAAAGAAAGAAAGAAAGAAAGAAAGAGAAAGAAAGAAAGAAAGAAAGAAAGAAAGAAAGGACAGATATCAAGTGAAGGTTGTTTTGAATTATATTCATTTACTAGCAAACCATCCCGGCTTCGCCCGGGAACAGTAATGAATGCATTACGTGATATGCGCTTTTTTTTCTTCAATTTCAATGAACAACGACCAATATCCGTTTTACGTCTCGGCATGATGGGTTAAAATCACTGACTGGACTATTAATTATATTATCATGGAGATGCATGTACAACGAATTCTTGTCAGGCGTAATTTAAGAATGGCGAGGTGCATGAAACACAAATCCCCCTTCCGTCCAATCTTAACTTGACTGTGTATTTTGCGGAACGAAAAGTTCACGAGCGAAATGAAGAAAAGCCGAGTTGAACTTCGAGGGAAACTCCAAACACAACCACTCTTCTCCGAAGTCTTAACTCAACACGACTCGACAGTTTGCTGCTGGCTGTATCTGGGGTAATAGGCTCGCCCGCTAACTAGGCTGTAACTCGGGTGATAGGTTCGCCCCCAGCTAGCTCGTAAACTGTCGCCTCAGTAATTGAATGGAGATTGTTGGAAGAAGTGAAAACTTAAAAACATGTATAGCGGGCGATGTATTGAAGATAGCGATATTCTTTCGCGGACGTTTTTGTAGAACGTTTCATGCTGAACAATCTTACACTCATAGTATATAAATATTTTTAACGGTTTGCCCAGCGTAAGCTTAAAAAGCACACGGTCGCCAGGTTTTTTTTTTTTTTTTTTTTTTTTTTTTCACTGAAATCGTTACTGCTTGGCTTCCTTTGATCATCAATACATTCTTTTCAGCAGAAACCTTCCTCGAGATATCCTTAACAGAATGGTGAAAACCGCATCACAAGCCATCTAGTGGTTCCCGGGATTACCCGTGACATGCAAGAATCATGGGCATTGTTTTATACTAAGTAGAGATAAGCATCCATTGGGCTGAACGAAGAAGGGGATTTACCCCTGCTTAGAACAACTCGTCTGTTGAGCATACGAGGGCGAATCTAAAAGTAAGTTACACATCCCAGTTATGGTACTTGATTAAACCACATACACATAGGCAATGTATGTTCCCTATTCCACATAGTCCCCGAGAGACTGTAGATATCACCTCTAGCGATAAGTAACCACCTGGATGCAGGGGAGAAAACATTACTAAGTAGGGTAGTAAAAAAAAATATATATATATATTTTTTAATAAACATTTTGACTGATTCTTTATGTTATCAGCAGCGCAGTAAGCAGTTTAGTTGGCAGCACGGTGTCCTGGACATGGTAGAGGTACAGTGAAGACCACACGTGTGGGCTGAGGGTTGTCGAAATCGTCAGCGTGTATTGCAGCAAGCGAGCGTTCAGATAGATTATTGGAAGAGTGCAACAGTATACAGACGATAATGTTTACTATTGAAGAGAGAGCTATTTTGGTGGAATACGTTTTTCGCGAAGTCGATCGGTTTACAGAAAATGTAAAACTAAATTTTCAGGCGCAGTTTCCAAATACAAAATGTCCAAACCGGAATACCGTTCGGTATTTGAAAAGTTAATTTCGTGTGACCGGCTCACAAACTAATCCAAAACGATTGATGAACTTAAAGTGAATATCATTAATTATGTACAGTCCATTACGCAAGAAACTTTAGTGAAAGTCTTCGACAATGTGTGTAGACGTATTGAAGTCTGTCTTCAAGGACAACACTTCCAGCATCTGTTATGATTGTTTGTGGCGAGAACAAAGTTTACCGTGCTGCCAACGGAACTGCTGACGCAGCATGTAGTCACTGCGGAGAACATTCCCTGGCGCCCTGTATATAAAAATTACATTAACTCTATGATCCGTGAAGAATGACGTTCTTACCAGCATTCGAATGTAAAGGGTGGGTGGGGTATAAGAAGGCAGCCGAAACCTATTCCCCAGGTGAGGAAATGCTGAAAGTCGTGAAAAACGAATGGTAGCATGAGCGTGGTTTAAGTGAAAATATGTTTTCGTCGCCGTATTTAATCACGTCCAGCAGGCTAATGGTTCGTTCTATAGACTTAACGTTTGCACCAGGTTATGTAGCATAACAAAATGAAGAAATATGTCTTAAGCTGTATCCAGAGCATCATATTCAGTTAACAAACTACTCACATGTAAATTGTTATCAAGAGAGACCAAAATACGAATTTATAAAACTATAATTAGGCCAGTGTTACTATATGGTGCAGAAACACGGAGGTTAAGCAAATGCACAGAGAGAAACAAAGATTTCTGAAAATAAAATCCTCAGAAATATTTTCGGAACAATCTCTGAAGAAGATGAGTGGCGAAGGAGAAAGAACAAGGAACTAAAAGAGTTGTATAAAGAACCCGGTGTTGTTGCAGAAGCTAAGACAATAAGGCTGAGCTGGGCCGGCCACGTGTATAGAAGAAAAGAGGGATCTAGACTGCGAGACGTGTGTGAGAAATAGTCAGACGGACGAAGACCTATAGGCAGACCAAAAATGAGATGGAGAGACCAGGTAACCAAGGACATGCAGCTACTAGGAGTGCGAGAGGAAGATGCCAAGGACAGAAAGAGGTGGATGAGGCTACTTGACGAGACCAAGAACCGACTGCGGTTTGTGGAGCCAAGAGAGTAAAAGTAAGTAAGGAAGGCGAATTTGCGTACGGCGAATGGTTCTTCGAAAAATCCCTGTAACTGCAATCACTTTCTGAGAGACCTTTGAACGTATCCCAGGTGACTGCAGAAATATGGAGTCTCATTTGGGCATAGTCGTGGTGACCGACCGAAAAAATTATAATAATACTTATGCAACACTGACACATAGCTTCTATCATCTTTCCACTAGGTTGCTGGATATTTTTGTGGGAGTGATTTTGAAAAATGGGATGGAAGTGGATCGGAACGGTCCAGCTGGCAGTGGTAAGATCCACGAAATAATGAGCGTGCGGTGTCGGAAATTGGTACCATTGCTGACGGTAAACGCGCATGCGAACTCTGGTGTCAACTGATTGGACCACATGTTAAACGGAAACTAGGCAAGCCTTCATGAACTATTGCTGAATACAGTCTCTTTACTCAGAAGAGGGTCTATTCATAAGACATTTTAAACTTAATTTCACGCAGGAACATTATCGAAACAAACAAAATATAAATGAAACTTAATTCCGAAATGCAGTATTATTGGAACGTGGAAATAAGTCACCATTTTGTGCATTATATTTGCGTGCTCGAAATAGCCATAGTGTTAGCGACCCTGACTGTGAATCTAGAGATCTCGGGTTCCAATCCCGGACGGGATATATATCTTTTTGCTACCAGATTATCGTTTTAAACGATATTTATCATATCAGTATGACTCATTTTAACAGAATCCATATGAAATTACGTGTTGGTCTGTGAATCAAGAGGTCCGGGAACTGGGCAAGCCTTTCTTGATCTACTGCTGTGCACATTGCATTTACTCGCAAGTTGGCCTATTTGTAAGGAATTTAGGTTATGAAAGGTGTCGCGTCTATTAATCTATTTGGTCCATATCGTATTCTTTATTTAGGCTAGTGCTGGTGGAAGCTACAAATCATCTAATAAAATGAGTTCCGTATTATAATAATTTTATTAATGCAGCCAATGGTCATGTACTTTTCTTTTCAGGACGGGTCAGGGAAGGGATAATGGAAGGAAATCGGCCGTGGGCCTATTGATAGGAACCGTCCTGGCATTTGCCTGGTAGTGAAAATGGAAAACCACGAAAACAATTTTCAGAACGGCCGAGGTGGGATTCGAACCCACGCTCTCCCGATGCCAGCGTGGCACGAGGTAACGCGTTAGCGCTCTCGGCCACCGCGGCCGGCGAGTTTCGTATTATAAACTACAATATCTGTAAAACACTCCCTTTTACAATAGATTAATATTTGTGCCAATAATAGTATAAAATACCGGTGTATTCTTCTATGTCAGATGTTACACATCATATGCGACTACTGTGAGGCTCGTTTTTTTTTTTCAACCTCAAGACTTCTGTGCGTCGCACAGTGGTCCTTTTGCACGATCTGGGCGCTCAAAATGTAAAAAATAAATGTCTTGTATTTTCATGCTGTATGCCATTTTTAGTATCAGCAATGTCAGAGGTCCTCAGAACTGTACTTATATGTCTTATTTGTTCACCCCCTGGAATGTGAAAGACCGCTGAAGTAGGACGTTTCTTATCGCATCCACAGCTGGAAGCAAAGCTGATGATTTGTGTTTGAATCTCGTGCTTGTAAAGACTTGTTAGATCAGCTATCTTCATCGTTTGCCATTGGAAGGAAAGGAAAGGAAGCTTGTAGTTTAACGTGACCGTTAATCTTGAGATCATGAGCCACGGGACCTCCTTTTTACGTGGAATCCGAACCACAGGACATGGCATTTCACTTCGAAAATCTCACATGCATTGCCATTGGATATGACAGACTATGATATGATCTTTCTTTATGAAATTTGCAAAATCTTATAAAAATCGCTGTGTTTATGTGATCAACGTTTGAAAATAGTGAATTTTTGTTATAAAATAATTCTTCTTTTATGGGTTTTCAGACCAGGAAATTCACAATTGTCAACCATTGGCGAATTTCTTTCCATTAGCCTATAGCCTACACCCTATTATGTTTTCTGTGTAAAAATTATTTGCAACTTTTTGCAACTTTGGCTTTTGCTCTCCTTTTAGTGTTGTCGGGAGGATCTTCGCGGAACGATTTTTCCGATGCTTGGCGCCATGCAGGTGGAAAAGCGAAAGGATTTGAACCTATCTGATAGAAAACAGCGATCTGAAATCCCTTGGACAGTCCGTTAAAATAATGTTAGAAAAAAAACTTATTCATTTTTCCGCGCAGTTAAGAAAAACGTGGGTTGGCAATCGCAGGATCTTAAGAAAGTTTGTCACGAAATAAGAATAGCCTGGAAGGGAACATGGAGAGGGAATTCAGATAATGTGGGTCGTCCTTCTCAAGCATTCGTGGAGTGGAGTGAATTTTCGAAACGAAGGCAATTGCAACCTTTAATACAAAAACTCAGCAGGGAGGAGCTAGCGTTAGCCGGTCAATTGAGTATACGCTTAGAAGGAAGGAGAGACACCACTCCAGATTTTTTTTTGGCAGAGCCGGGAATCGAACCTGGACCTCCGGGGTGAAAGTCAAACTTAAATTCTTATAAATGAGAATAAGGAAATTGTTTTACATAATTTTGAACAGTTATTTTAAGGTTTATAGACCATTTCTATATGCAAAGGTATTTTTCGCGGCCAGATACCCTAAAAGGACCACTGTGCGTCGCGTCGTATTGCAATTCGGAAATGGAAGATTATTATGCTGAGTCTAAGAAAATCACCTGGTACTGTACACGCTGTTAAGATGTACTCAACATCCGTTTACGTAATACGAAGAACATCTTCAGCACACAATGGTGGCAGCACGAGGCTGGTCACACGACAGCTGATTTATGATAGGTGCTTCTCGCTTTAATAACTTGGCTGAAAAATGTGGTAACTCACTCAACCAGCTTTACAGACTGTCACTGGCCTCTGAGAGCATAGCTGTATTACACACTTCAGCTGGAGCTATATATCTATAAGGGGACTCATACCTCCAAAATAAACCAACAGATCTTGTTACGAATTTACAACCGATTTCCTTAGGATGAAACAAAGGAGTATCGTTAAAATTAACCATTGCAAATACACCTTCATAACGTGATCGTAGACTATTATTGTACAGTAGTACAACATTGAGAATTCTGAGACCACCATCACCTCCACCTCTACTTCCACATCAGCCAAACCGAGAATAACCTGAGGAACAACAGCAACAAATGTTTTTTCAATCTTAGAACCAACAACAACAACAACTTTCTTGGATCTGCATCTTGGAATCATCAGCAACAACAACAAAAATCTTGAATCTTGAAATCATCAACAACAACAAATTTCTTGGATCTTGAATCATGGAATCATCAGCAACAACAACAAATATCTTGGATCTTGAATCTTGGAATCATCAGCAACAACAACAACTTTCTTGGATCTGAATCTTGGAATCATCAGCAACAACAAAAAATTTCTTGAATCTTGAATCTTGGAATCATCAACATCAAATTTCTTGGATCTTGAATCATGGAATCATCAGCAACAACAACAAAAATCTTGAATCTTGAAATCAGCAACAACAACAAATATCTTGGATCTTGAATCTTGGAATCATCAGCAACAACAACAACTTTCTTGGATCTGAATCTTGGAATCATCAGCAACAACAACAAATTTCTTGAATCTTGAATCTTGGAATCATCAACATCAAATTTCTTGGATCTTGAATCATGGAATCATCAGCAACAACAACAAATATCTTTGATCTTGAATCTTGGAATCATCAGCAACAACAACAAATTTCTTGGATCATGAATCTTGGAATCATCGGAAACAACAACTTTCTTGGAATTTGAATCCTCGAATCATCAGCAACAAGAACAAATTTCTTGGATATGGTATTTAGAAACCATCAGCAGCAACAATCTTGAAACTTGAATCTTCGAACCAACAACAACAACCAGTATTGCCAACGAGCGGATTATCAATCGAGATTTTAAAGCTATTTAAAACAAAAAATAAATCTGTCCAGACATGCCTGTTCCAAGATCCAAGATTCCAAGCTAACGAAAGTAGGAGTCTTCTGCTACTTAGGAAGCAAAATAACCAGTGATGGACGAAGCAAAGAGGATATAAAAAGTAGGTAGCTCAGGCAAAGAAAGCATTTCTGCAGAAAATAAATCTGTTGACATCAAATATAGATTTAGGTGTTAAAAAGTAATTTTTGAAAGCCTTTGTCTGGAGCGTGGCGCTCTATGGAAGTGAAACTTGAACTGTTGAAGCAGCAGAAACGAGGAGAATAGAAGTGTTTGAAATGTGGTGTTACAGGAGAATGGTGAAGATTAGATGGATTTATAGAGTAACAAATGAAGAGGTATTAAGGCGAGTGGGAGAGGAGAGATGTTTCTGGGGACTGCTAATTAAGAAAAGAGATAGGTTGGTAGGACACTTACTAAGACACCCAGAAATAGCAAACATAGTTACGGAAGGAAGGGCCAAGAACAAGAACTGTAGAGCTAGACCAAGATTAGAATATGTTTAAACAGATTGCCTCGGATGTAGGGTGAGGTAGTTATGTAAAGATCAAACGATTAGCTCTGGTCAGGGAAGCATGGAGTGCTGCATCAAACCAGTCAAAAGACTGAAGACTCAAAAAACAACACCTACAACAACAACAACAAAATAGGCAGGGTAGGATCCTCTACTACCTACTTTTCAAATCTCCTATCTAATCTTAGGTATGATTTGTTGCCATGATACATCTTCGTATTTCTCATGTGTCCCATGTATTGCGCTGTTCCTTGTCTTGCTTCTTTCAGTTTAATAAAGGCTTATTAAAGGTGATAACTATACTAAATTACAATTATTAATCAAGAGTTACTAAAAGGTGGTTGGTTGGTTCCTCAGTTAGGGGCTGCGACAACGCGGTCAAGTAGCCTCGTGTACTTTGGATGTGTAGAATTTGTCTGATAACCGGTGTTAATTGTGATGGATGTATTAGTGTTTGTTATCTGTTTTCAATCCAAGTAAGACCGGGTGAGTTAGCCGTGGTGGTTACGGCATGACTGCTGGCAGTCGCTCACATCCGGGAGGCGAGGAGGTTCGAATCCCCCCGCCGGCAACCTTGAAGATGGTCTTCTGTGGTTTCCCATCTTCCTACCAGGCAAATGCCGGGGTTGGTCCCTAACTATAGGCCACAGCCGCTACCTTCCAACTCCTCGTCCTTACATTCCAACTTCCCTCCTTCCCTCCCCAACGGTACTTGTAGCTCACCCATTGGGTGTCC
Source organism: Meconema thalassinum (assembly GCA_946902985.2). Lineage (NCBI taxonomy): Eukaryota > Metazoa > Arthropoda > Insecta > Orthoptera > Tettigoniidae > Meconema > Meconema thalassinum. The sequence continues at coordinate 64,678,127 of OX336396.1, forward strand.
GTCTCGAAGCAGCTACAAAACTGGCGAGTCGAACATGTCCTCGGACACTCCCGGCACTAAAAGCCATACGCTAAAAAAAAAAAAAAAAAAAAAAAAATCCAAGTAAGGACTGCAGACATTCAATTTTCAAGTAGTTCCTACTTTTGTTACCAAACGCCACCGTCAACACCTACTAGTTCTGAACTTGGTTACCAGAAGCCATCCCAGTCGATCCTGGCACCGAGCGTTGGAACCTAAGAGCGTTAGTCAAATCTAACCCATAATTGAGCTTCACACAAGTGTAATTAGTGGAAGGTTCTTTTACATGCCATAAATCTATGACATGGGACCGCTGGCTTTTCTTCCCCTCCGAAGGAAGGCATACTGAGGGATTTTTAACGCACTTAGAAAATCCGACGACTTCGGCCGGGTTTGAACCCGCGATCCTGGGTATAGAAGCTCAGCATGCTACCAAGTACGCAACCGAAGCCGCCTTGCTAAAAGAAGTATCAGTAATTACATGTTTCCATTGGTCGCGAGATTTGTGCTTTTTTTTTGTTGGTCGGAGCGGGAGGGGGGCTGGTTGGTTCGATTTATTCGAAGTCCTCTTTCTCTGTCCCGGTAACTTCGAATTGGAGGTATTACTCTACTTCTAAATACGAAGGTTTTGGGACGCACGTGCAGCAGATAAAGCTTCCGTTTCGTTGTGAATATACGTGCGAGGGTCCGCGAAATAAATCTAATTCTGTTCGTTAAATGCCAAGTTCGATGAATCGAGATCCGTTAAATTGAGGGTTAACTGTACTCCTCGCAATGACTAAACTCTGTGGACATTAAAAAGATTCTTAAATTACGGATTTGATTCCACATTGAACGAGATCCAACATTCGACCTATTTAATGTAATCAATACATAAGTGGGCTAATCTTTAGCTCATAACAGGAACCGGACAGCAATGCAATTAATTGTAGTGTTTTACATGAATCATTAATATTGGAGCAGGATTACATTAGCAGATTAACGACCACACACAATACCGGTCCTCACACACAGGATATTACTGTCGTCACTGCTGAAATTAATGAAGACTAGTCTGGGCACAAACCCTAGACTACAGTACAGTATTGTTATTGTAAAATCATTTTAAGGGCTTAGAATATCCTGGTCATCAGCTGGAACCCAGTATTACAACTCAATATTTGTCAAAACGAGGGTTCGAATGTTCATGACATTCCTTTCTTGGCTTTATTTCAGTTGTAGTGTTAATTAAACAACAATTGAACGTTTATGATAACTGTTAGATATATTTTATATTTCATACGAAAAAACACAGTTCAAGGACACAAAATCTACAGACAGGCACCCACTAGAAACCATGTATGGCAAAATAACACAAGTGGAAAGTTTCAAATACCTGGGAGAGATTACACAGAAAACGGGACTGCACTTTGTATCCAATGAAGACAGGATCGCTAAATTGCAGAAAGCATACCGACTTACATGGAACCACTAGAATAAAAAAAAAAGTATTTCCGTCAATGCCAAATTACGACACTATCGTACAGTAGTTTTGCCAGATGCCTCATACGCTTCAGAAACGACAGCAATCAAGGGATGAACAAAACTCAAGGAATTAGGAAAACAAGATTCTGAGAAAGATCTACGGGCCAGTTCAGAAAGAGGGAATATGGATAAAGAGACCGACAATAGAACTGTACAAACAGACAGAGACGATTACAAAAAACATAAGGAAAAGAAAGGCAACATTTTATGGACATATACATAGGATGACCGAAGACAGACTGACCAAGAACATTTTACAATATAGTTAAGAATAGTAAACTAAAAACAAATTGGGTAACGGAAACCGTGGAAGATCTCAAGAAACCAAACATCTCTACAGAAGACATCGCAGACAGGACCACATACAGAGAAAAATTTAGACCGAAGTTTGAGCAAACTCCAAAGAGAGACAACCGGGAAAGAAGTGGACGGAGGAGAGAAAGAGGAAGCATGGTGTGTATATGAGAGGTTTTGGGGGGAAAAAAAGAAGAAAGGGCCAGAAGATAACATGAATATTGATTGTGTTGTAACGCTCTCCTTATGGGGAATTAACGAATAAATACATACAGTAAATAATAATATATTTGCATTCGTGGCTCATATTTGAGGACAAGAACTTACAGACCCACCAAAGGGGTGGGAAAAAGTGGGTTTTTCGGGAAACATTAATCATATCTCTCTTAATAGGCACAATATTAAAACCGTACAAAATGGACAATATTCCCCTAATAATTATCTAAAACTTTTGTCTGAAAGAATTTTTGATATGACCCACCATTACGCCAAGGGATGAGAAAAATGATTTCGGAATTATAAGAAAATGCCAAGAGCTATCAGAGGTTGCCATGGCAACACTACTAAATTGATGAGGGATGAGCCATCAGACGTTGCCATGACAACGCACTTGCACGAGATCAGATTCAGTATTTCCATCTGACTAAGTGGGAAGCGGCTTCGGTGACGTAACTGGTAGCATGCTGAATGTCTATGCCCAAGGTCGCGGTTTCAAAGCCGGCCGAAGTCGTCGGATTTTCTAAGAGCGCTAAAATCCCTCAGTATGCTTTCCTTTAGAGGGGAATTTCCAACGTTCGTTGCGAGTTGCTGGTTGGGGTGGCATCTAGTAGCCAAGTTCACAGCTAGGTGTCGTTGACGGTAGTACCTGGTAGCAACATTTGGAACTACTGCTTGAAATTGACCGTCTGCAGTCCTTACCTGAATTACAGACTAATACAGCCATCCCAAAGTACACGGGGTTACATGACCGCGTTGTCGCAGCCCCTAAACTGAGGAACCAACCAAAATCTCTGCGGGAGATATAATTTTGCGTGAAGAAGTAACAGACCGTTACATAGTTACACATAAGTGTCGAAACCTTTCGTAAGGACAGAGTGACCACAAGTATAACAAGTAGTTCCGTGAAGAACTATACAGCCTATTTTCATATATCCTACTTATGTTAATTGCCACTATTTAACATACACAATTTCAGTTTGATTGCTGTAATAGATTCGTAGATATTGAGAACCGACTAAATATTTCGGATGGTCGCCATGTTGGATTTTATATATATAGGTCCTAGAGTTATGTACTGTTACATGCAGATTATTGTGAACGTGTAGTATTCAAACTTCAATCGCATAATTAGGACACAAGAGAAAACAAGAAGATTTAAAAAATTTTCACAGCTGCCATCTTGAGGTTATGGAAACAATTGAAATAAATTAGATGCCAGTGGATTAACATTCGGATAAAGATTTACTGTACCAAGTTTCACTGCACGCGGATGGTTAAATTGCGAGAAACGTCCATGTGAATATTTATAATTTGCGTCACCGCCATGTTGGATTTGTGATCACCAGGTTATTTAAAGTCCTATAGGTGAACTTAAGTTCATAGCCCCTATGAACATTAAAAATGCAGTTTGATTGCTAAAATAGATTCGTAGATATTCAGTATCGTCTAAATATTTCGGATGGTCGCCATGTTGGATTGTTAAATGTATAGGCCATAGAGTCATGTACCATTAAAGGAAAATTATTGCGTAGGTTCATTATTCAAACTTTCACTTCGATCGCATGACTACATCACAAGAAATAAAAACTTAATTTTAAAATTCGCACTGCCGCCATCTTGAGGTTATGTAAACAATTGAACTAAATTAGATACCAGTGGATTACAATGTGTATAAATATTTCCTGTACCAGGTTTCAGTGCGCTTGGAACATTAAATCGCGAGAAAGGTCTATTTAAAATGTTCAAATTCGCTTGGCCGCCATGTTCGTTTTGTAGTTAACCGGTTTTTGAAAATCTTATAGATGGACTTCCAGTAGTGCCCTTTATCTCAGTACAAAATTTTAGGGAGATACCGCTAATAGTTTCAGAAATATAGAATGCCGGTGAAATATTTCGCACATCCGCCATCTTGTGATTATGTAAACAATTGAACAAAGTTAGATGTCGGTGCATTACAATGTATATAAACATATACTGTACCAAGTTTCATTGCGTTTGGTTGGTCAAATCGCGAGAAACGTCTATTTAAAAGTCGCAAATTCGCTTGGCCGCCATGTTCGTTTTGTAGTTACCAGGTTTTCAAAAGTCACATAAGTGAACTTATAGTAGTTCCCTCTATCACCATAGAAAATGTCAGGGTAATATCGGTAATAGTTTCGGAGATATTGAATGCTGGTGAAATATTTCGCACAGCCGCCATGTTGGATTGGTGCGTTGTAACAAAATTTGAAGGGCACGGTCGAGGTCGCCGGGAATAGTGCCATGAACTTTCCGAGTTTCATTGTAATCGCTCCTGCCGTTTAGATTTTATTAGGGGGGACACACACACACGAATCACACACACACACACACACGCACACACACACGGACAAAAGGTGATCTCATAAGCCTATTTTTTCAAAATTGAAAATAGGCTAAAAATGGACCCCAAATGACAAGAAGGTTACCGTTCCCATAAGACAATAAAATGTTTAAAATAAGCATAAAATGACGAAAAACAAAGTTAATTAAGCTCCAATTATAAAATACCTCCTCGCAATAAATGAAGTCTGATCCTTCTACGAAAAACTGCATATTCTGCCTGTTTTCGCCTATCCCCAAGTTTGTCCGGTGAAATCTACCTCCGCCTTCCGGCGTGCCGAGAGGACTTTTAGGTAGATTTCATTAGAAAGCTAACTATTGCAATGGGTCCCATGTTTCGACTTCCGGAAAATTTCGACATATCTTCGCGTTTCACATCCCCCAGACCCCAAAACCACCGTCAGTTCAAAAGTTTATATATAATTTATGTATATATATATATATGTATATATATATATATGTATATATATGTATAGGAAAGACCCTCAGGTAATAGAAGACTTCTGGGAACTTCTGGAGGAAATCACGAACAAAATTCCCAAACATCATGTCAAGATTCTACTGGGGGATTTTAATGGTCAGTTAGGAAAAGAAAAGAAATATAGGAGAATTACAGGACCATACACTGCTCATAGCAGAACCAATAAAAATGGTGAACACCTTATAAGCTTCTGTCAAAATTTCAATCTCCAAATTATGTCAACACAATTCCAGAAGCCTACGCGTAAATTAACAACATGGATATCCCCCAATGAAACACTTGGAGAATTCCAGATTGACCACGTTGCTATCTCTAGAAGGAACGCTAAAGAAGTCCTTAATGTGAAAACCAGGAGAGGATTCTTTGACTCAGATCATCATTTACTACAAATCAAGGTAAAATTTCAACCCAACAGACAAAGGATAAGGGGAACCCAGCTTTTCCGAACTGATCCAGAATACCTTGAATTCAACAAGATGAACATCATTGAAGAAATCCGTCAAATGGATACCACGAGCTGGTCTGAACTTGCAGAGAAAATGAAACAAGCAATAATATTCGGTCAACCTCCGAGAAAGAGAAAACATAGGTGGTGGAACATCACATGCGATCATGCTATTGAATATAGGTTTAAAGCATGGAATAATTTCAATAGCCATAAAACAACAGAAAAATGGCAAGAATTTGTGCAGGTTCGGAAAAACACTTCTAAAATTATTCGCCGAGAAAAGCGCAATTATGATAATAATAGGCTAAATGAAATAGAACAGGACTTCACTAAGAACAACACCAGAAATTTTTACAAGACCTTTAGAGAAAATATAGCAGGCTTTCAACCCCCTAGTTTATGCTTCCAACGACCTGATGGATCTCTGGAAACAAATACGAGCAATAATTGTGAAATTCTAGCTAAATATTTCAGTACACTCCTTAATTGCGAAGCACCTTCTGAAAAACTTCAATTTGCAAAACCAGTGCCCAACCTTGATTCACTTCCACCATCACATGAAGAAATAGTGGACATAATCAAGTCATTAAAAAACAATAGAGCCCCTGGTGAAGATGGACTTATTGCAGAAGTTTGGAAATTGGATCATGAACACATAACACCAAAAATTCACAGAATAATATCAGATGTCTGGAAAACAGAGAAAATCCCAAAAGAATGGAAGAGTGCTTTGATACACCCACTCCATAAGAAGGGAAGCAAAACTGATCCGAATAATTATAGAGGAATTTCGCTTCTTCCAGTCGCTTATAAAATTCTCTCTAAAGCTTTGCTGAATCGACTCGAGCCACAGGTGGACCACCATATTGGAGAATATCAGGCAGGTTTCAGGAAGGGAAGGTCCTGTATTGAGCAGATCTGGAACCTCAAGACCATACTGCACATCCGACGATGCAGGAACACTACAGTCACATTTGTGGATTTCAAAAAGGCTTACGATTCGGTTGACAGACAAACCTTGTTTAACAGACTAGAAGAATTAGGAGTTGACAGGAAGACGAGGGCCATCATCCAGGAAACATTATTGGGAACTACCTCAAAGGTGAAATTCATGGGAGAAATCTCTAACTCTTTTGCAATACATACTGGAGTTCGACAAGGGGATGGTTTATCACCACTCTTGTTCAACATCGTACTGGACAAAATCATCACAGAATGGGAAAAGCATGTGAAAGGTATCCAAATTGGAAAGGAGAAAGGGAAAAGAGTCACTGTGAAATGCTTGGCCTTTGCAGATGATCTGGCCATCTTAACAAACAACAAGGATGAAGCCATATTAGCGCTAGAGAAACTACATGAAATCTCCAGTAAAACGGGACTTGATATTTCCTATGAAAAAACACAGTATATGGATACCAAATCAACAGGAAACATCACCTTGCGAACGCAATATGGAAAAATCTCGCAGGTCACTCACTTCAAATATTTAGGAGAAGCCATCCAACCCACAGGATTGAACACAATTTCTAATGCAGATAGAATAGTAAAATTGCAGAAGGCGTACAAGCTGACATGGAATCATTATAACAAAAGAGCAGTATCTCGCAATGCAAAATTGCGCCATTATAACACAGTTGTCTTGCCTGAAGCCTTGTACGCGGCAGAAACAACCGTCATTAGAGGAATGACAAGAATTCATGATATTGAGAAACAGGAACGAAAAATTCTTAGGAAAATCCATGGCGCTGTTTTCCGTAATGGAATTTGGGTCAGGAGACCAACAAAGGAACTTTATGAAAATACAGACACCATTGTAGATAAATTTAGGAAGAGACGTCTGCAGTTCTATGGACACATATATAGGATGGATGAGAACAGACTCACTAAGAAGATTTTCAATATCGTGAATGCAAGTAAATTAAAGACCAGTTGGATTAAAGAAGTACATGAAGACATGGAATTACTTAAAATCTCTGAAGACGACATTAAGGACAGAGAACAATTTAGAAATAAAATCAGAAACACGAAAATTGTACAAGTTTCAAGGAAAGATACATCAGGGAAAAAATGGACAGAGGAAAGGAAGAAAAAGCACAGTGAACTAATGAAGAGGTTTTGGGAAGAAAAGAAGAGAGGAAAAGGAAGTGAAGCTGTGATTGGCTCAAGTTCTCACGCTCTCCTGAAGGGGAATAATCGGAAATAATATGTATATATATATGTATATATATATGTATATCAGTTTCTTGTGGACACGATAACTGCCGTAATTTTGCACCAATTACTTCGAATTTTTTACCGAAGATGTATACCTATAAAATCTCGGTCGAGTTCGTTACTGGGCTAAATCGGTCGAAGGGGGTGAAAATGGGGGGCTTTTTTCGAAAAAGTGAAATTTCGCTATAACTCTCTTAATACGTGCAATATCGAATCCATTCAAAGTTCATAATATGTGTCGGATAAGTGCCAAAAATGTATGTCAAATAAGATTTTTGATAGCACCAACCATTGACCAAAGGGGTGGAAAAAAGTGGGTTTTTCGGGAAACATTAATCATATCTCTCTTAATAGGCACAATATCAAAACCGTACAAAATGGACAATATTCCCCTAATAATTACCTAAAACTTTTGTCTGAAAGAATTTTTGATATGACCCACCATTACGCCAAGGGACGAGAAAAATGATTTCGGAATTATAAGAAAATGCCAAGAGCTATCAGTGGTTGCCATGGCAACACTACTAAATTGATGAGGCATGGACCATCAGACGTTGCCATGACAACGCACTTGCACGAGATCAGATTCAGTATTTCCATCTGATTAAGTGGTTGGTTGGTTGGTTCTTAAGTTTAGGGGCTGCGACAACGCGGTCATGTAGCCCCGTGTACTTTGGGTGTGTGTAGAATCTGTCTGATAACCGGTGTTAATTGTGATGACTGTATTAGTGTGTGTTATCTGTTTGTTAATTTAAGTACTGCAACTAACAATTTTTCAGATAGTTCCTACTTTTGCCGCCAAGCGCCACTGTCAACGACTACGAGGCCAAGTTCAGAACTGAGCTACTAGACGCCGCCGCAGTCGGCTCTTGGCAACGAACATAGAAACCTAAGAGCGTTGTATACATTCTTAACCTATCCAATTTAGCTTCACACAGGTGCAATTAGTGGAAGGATCTTTAACATGCCATAAATCTATGACATGGGACCGCCGGCTTTACTTCCCCTCCGATGGAAGGCATACTGAGGGATATTTAACGCTCTTAAAAAATCCGACGGCTTCGGCCGGGTTTGAACCCGGTATCTTGGGCATAGAAGCTCAGCATGTTACCGACTACGCCACCAAAGCCGCCTGATAAAGTGGGAAGCGGCTTCGGTGACGTAACTGGTAGCATGCTGAATGTCTATGCCCAATGTCGCGGTTTCAAAGCCGGCCGAAGTCGTCGGATTTTCTAAGAGCACTAGAATCCCTCAGTATGCTTTCCTTTGGAGGGGAAGTTCCAACGTTCGTTGCGAGTTGATGGTTGGGGTGGCATCTAGTAGCCAAGTTCACAGCTAGGTGTCGTTGACGGTTGTACCTGGTAGCAACATTAGGAACTACTGCTTGAAATTGACCGTCTGCAGTACTTACATGAATTAAGACTAATACAGCCATTACAATTCACACCGTGTATCAGACAGATTCTACACTCACCCAAAGTACACGGGGTTAGATGATCGCGTTGTCGCAGCCCCTAAACTGAGGAACCAACCAGAGGTAGATTTCGTTAGAAAGCTAACTATTGCAATGGGTACCATGTTTCGACTTCCGGAAAATTTCGACATATCTTCGCGTTTCACATCCCCAGGCCCCAAAACCACCGTCAGTTCAAAAGTTATATATAATTTATGTATGTATATGTATATCAGTTTATTGTGGACACGATAACTGCCGTAATTTTGTACCAATCACTTTGAATTTTTTACCGAATACGTATACCTATAAAATCTCGGTCGAGTTCGTTACTGGGCTAAATCGGTCGTTGGGGGGGGGGGGGGGTGAAAATGGGGGGCTTTTTTTTTCGAAAAAGTGAAATATTGCTATAACTCTCTTAATATGTGAAATATCGAATCCGTTCAACATTCATACTATGTGTCGGATAAAGCCCAAAAATGTATGTTTGAAGAGTTTTTTTTATAGCACCAACCATTGACCAAAGGGGTGGGAAAAAGTGGGTTTTTCGGGAAACATTAATCATATCTCTCTTAATAGGCACAATATCAAAACCGTACAAAATGGACAATATTCCCATAATAATTACCTAAAACTTTTGTCTGAAAGAATTTTTGATATAACCCACCATTATGCCAAGGGATGAGAAAAATAATTTCGGAATTATAAGAAAATGCCAAGACCTATCAGTGGTTGCCATGGCAACACTACTAAATTGATGAGGGATGAGCCATCAGACGTTGCCAAGATAACGCACTTGCACGAGATCAGATTCAGATTTCCATCTAAGTGTGAAGCGGCTTCGGTGACGTAACTGGTAGCATGCTGAATGTTTATGCCCAAGGTCGCGAGTTCAAAGCCGGCCGAAGTCGTCGGATTTTCTAAGAGCGCCAAAAATCCCTCAGTATGCTTTCCTTTGGAGGGGAAGTTCCAACGTTCGTTGCGAGTTGCTGGTTGCGGTGGCATCTAGTAGCCAAGTTCACAGCTAGGTGTCGTTGACGGTAGTACCTGGTAGCAACATTAGTAACTACTGCTTGAAATTGACCGTCTGCAGTCCTTACCTGAATTACAGACTAATACAGCCATCCCAAAGTACACGGGGTTACATGACCGCGTTGTCGCAGCCCCTAAACTGAGGAACCAACCAAAATCTCTGCGGTAGATATAATTTTGCGTGAAGAAGTAACAGACCGTTACATAGTTGCACATCAGTGTCGAAACCTAGCATAAGGACAGTGTGACCACAAGTATAAAAATGGACCCCAAATGACAAGAATGTTACCGTTCCCATAAGACAATAAAATGTTTAAAATAAGCATAAAATGACGAAAAACAAAGTTAATTAAGCTCCAATTATAAAATACCTTCTCGCATTAAATGAGGTCTGATCCTTCTACGAAAATCTGCATATTCTGCCTATTTTCGCCTATCCCCAAGTTTGTCCGGTGAAATCTACCTCCGCCTTCCGGCGTGCCGAGAGGACTTTTATTTTAATTTGGAACAGTGTTTCACAAGCATAAGTGGCTTCTGGGAGAGTTACAGTTTTATAATGTTGGATCTTAGTAGTTATTGATAGGCATTTTCTATTATATATTGACCAGGTTTGAGATTGTGCCTTTTTCATTTTATTTGTTCTATTTATCCAAGTTACTTTTAGGTAGATTTCATTAGAAAGCTAACTATTGCAATGGGTCCCATGTTTCGACTTCCGGAAAATTTCGACATATCTTCGCGTTTCACATCCCCCAGACCCCAAAACCACCGTCAGTTCAAAAGTTTATATATAATTTATGTATATATATATGTATATATATATGTATATCAGTTTCTTGTGGACACGATAACTGCCGTAATTTTGCACCAATTACTTCGAATTTTTTACCGAAGATGTATACCTATAAAATCTCGGTCGAGTTCGTTACTGGGCTAAATCGGTCGAAGGGGGTGAAAATGGGGGACTTTTTTCGAAAAAGTGAAATTTCGCTATAACTCTCTTAATACGTGCAATATCGAATCCATTCAAAGTTCATAATATGTGTCGGATAAGTGCCAAAAATTTATGTCAAATAAGATTTTTGATAGCACCAACCATTGACCAAAGGGGTGGAAAAAAGTGGGTTTTTCGGGAAACATTAATCATATCTCTCTTAATAGGCACAATATCAAAACCGTACAAAATGGACAATATTCCCCTAATAATTACCTAAAACTTTTGTCTGAAAGAATTTTTGATATGACCCACCATTACGCCAAGGGACGAGAAAAATGATTTCGGAATTATAAGAAAATGCCAAGAGCTATCAGTGGTTGCCATGGCAACACTACTAAATTGATGAGGCATGGACCATCAGACGTTGCCATGACAACGCACTTGCACGAGATCAGATTCAGTATTTCCATCTGATTAAGTGGTTGGTTGGTTGGTTCTTAAGTTTAGGGGCTGCGACAACGCGGTCATGTAGCCCCGTGTACTTTGGGTGTGTGTAGAATCTGTCTGATAACCGGTGTTAATTGTGATGACTGTATTAGTGTGTGTTATCTGTTTGTTAATTTAAGTACTGCAACTAACAATTTTTCAGATAGTTCCTACTTTTGCCGCCAAGCGCCACTGTCAACGACTACGAGGCCAAGTTCAGAACTGAGCTACTAGACGCCGCCGCAGTCGGCTCTTGGCAACGAACATAGAAACCTAAGAGCGTTGTATACATTCTTAACCTATCCAATTTAGCTTCACACAGGTGCAATTAGTGGAAGGATCTTTAACATGCCATAAATCTATGACATGGGACCGCCGGCTTTACTTCCCCTCCGAAGGAAGGCATACTGAGGGATATTTAACGCTCTTAAAAAATCCGACGGCTTCGGCCGGGTTTGAACCCGGTATCTTGGGCATAGAAGCTCAGCATGTTACCGACTACGCCACCAAAGCCGCCTGATAAAGTGGGAAGCGGCTTCGGTGACGTAACTGGTAGCATGCTGAATGTCTATGCCCAATGTCGCGGTTTCAAAGCCGGCCGAAGTCGTCGGATTTTCTAAGAGCACTAGAATCCCTCAGTATGCTTTCCTTTGGAGGGGAAGTTCCAACGTTCGTTGCGAGTTGATGGTTGGGGTGGCATCTAGTAGCCAAGTTCACAGCTAGGTGTCGTTGACGGTTGTACCTGGTAGCAACATTAGGAACTACTGCTTGAAATTGACCGTCTGCAGTACTTACATGAATTAAGACTAATACAGCCATTACAATTCACACCGTGTATCAGACAGATTCTACACTCACCCAAAGTACACGGGGTTAGATGACCGCGTTGTCGCAGCCCCTAAACTGAGGAACCAACCAGAGGTAGATTTCGTTAGAAAGCTAACTATTGCAATGGGTACCATGTTTCGACTTCCGGAAAATTTCGACATATCTTCGCGTTTCACATCCCCAGGCCCCAAAACCACCGTCAGTTCAAAAGTTATATATAATTTATGTATGTATATGTATATCAGTTTATTGTGGACACGATAACTGCCGTAATTTTGTACCAATCACTTTGAATTTTTTACCGAATACGTATACCTATAAAATCTCGGTCGAGTTCGTTACTGGGCTAAATCGGTCGTTGGGGGGTGAAAATGGGGGGCTTTTTTTTTTCGAAAAAGTGAAATATTGCTATAACTCTCTTAATATGTGAAATATCGAATCCGTTCAACATTCATACTATGTGTCGGATAAAGCCCAAAAATGTATGTTTGAAGAGTTTTTTTTATAGCACCAACCATTGACCAAAGGGGTGGGAAAAAGTGGGTTTTTCGGGAAACATTAATCATATCTCTCTTAATAGGCACAATATCAAAACCGTACAAAATGGACAATATTCCCATAATAATTACCTAAAACTTTTGTCTGAAATAATTTTTGATATAACCCACCATTATGCCAAGGTATGAGAAAAATAATTTCGGAATTATAAGAAAATGCCAAGACCTATCAGTGGTTGCCATGGCAACACTACTAAATTGATGAGGGATGAGCCATCAGACGTTGCCAAGATAACGCACTTGCACGAGATCAGATTCAGATTTCCATCTAAGTGTGAAGCGGCTTCGGTGACGTAACTGGTAGCATGCTGAATGTTTATGCCCAAGGTCGCGAGTTCAAAGCCGGCCGAAGTCGTCGGATTTTCTAAGAGCGCCAAAAATCCCTCAGTATGCTTTCCTTTGGAGGGGAAGTTCCAACGTTCGTTGCGAGTTGCTGGTTGCGGTGGCATCTAGTAGCCAAGTTCACAGCTAGGTGTCGTTGACGGTAGTACCTGGTAGCAACATTAGTAACTACTGCTTGAAATTGACCGTCTGCAGTCCTTACCTGAATTACAGACTAATACAGCCATCCCAAAGTACACGGGGTTACATGACCGCGTTGTCGCAGCCCCTAAACTGAGGAACCAACCAAAATCTCTGCGGTAGATATAATTTTGCGTGAAGAAGTAACAGACCGTTACATAGTTGCACATCAGTGTCGAAACCTAGCATAAGGACAGTGTGACCACAAGTATAAAAATGGACCCCAAATGACAAGAAGGTTACCGTTCCCATAAGACAATAAAATGTTTAAAATAAGCATAAAATGACGAAAAACAAAGTTAATTAAGCTCCAATTATAAAATACCTTCTCGCATTAAATGAGGTCTGATCCTTCTACGAAAATCTGCATATTCTGCCTATTTTCGCCTATCCCCAAGTTTGTCCGGTGAAATCTACCTCCGCCTTCCGGCGTGCCGAGAGGACTTTTTCGTTTAAGTTATGTGTTATAATTTCTCCAAGATACTTAAATTGAGGAACAAGGTTAATTTTATAATAATTTATATAGACTTCATTTATATCTAAGGGTTTCATAGGCATGATCTCAGTTTTTTCAAAGGATATCTGTAATCCTATCCCTTGAGCAAAAACTCTTCCTTGTCTAGTGCTAAAAGAGCCAATTCATCTGCAAATCCTAAGCAGTTTATTTTTATTGATGGTTTTGTTCCAATTTTGATCTTAGGAGGGTTTTCCTTTTGCCAAACCTTCATGATATAATCAAGAGCCACATTGAAAAGCAGAGGGGATAATCCATCACCTTGTCTGAGACCAGTTTTTACTGTGAAAGCTGTTGATATTTCTCCCCTAAATTTAACTTTCGAATTTGTGTTTGTTAATGTTAATTGAATGATTTTTATCAATTTAGGATGGAGACCGTATGATCTGAGAATTTTTAGCAGTGTCAGTCTATGAATACTATCATAGGCTTTCTTGAAATCTATAAAAGAGATAAAGAGTTGCTTATTTCTGTTTTTGTAATATTCCATTATTAATTTCAGGCTAAGGATTTGGTCTGGGCAACTTCTGTAAGGGCGAAATCCTCCTTGATATTCTCCAAGTTGTGGTTCCTGAATGTTTTTGATCCTGTTGTAAATTATGCGAGAGAAAATTTAATATGTGCAGTCCAGAAGGGTAATTCCTCTGTAGTTATCTGGGTTCGTTTTGTCTCCTTTCTTAAATAATGGATGGATTATTTATATGGTCCAGTGTGCAGGAATTTCTTCAGTAATCCACATTTTAACTAGATGTTGATGAAGATTTATAATCGCAGGTTTACCAGCATTTTTCCAGATTTCAGCAAAGACTAAGTCTTCGCCACAAGTTTTGTAATTTTTTTGTTCTTGAATTGCGAGTTCTACTTCATTAATGTTTGGAGGATTTATTAAATCAGGTGAAGTTAAAATAGGTGAATCAGTGTTTACTTGCAGGGTTTCCAGTGGATCATCACAATTTAACAGTTTCTCGAATGCTTCTGCAAGGATCTCTGTATTTTCTTGGTTAGAATGTGCTAACTTTCCTGTTTGATTTTTCAACAATAATGTTGGAGCTTCAATTTTTTTTTAGATATTTACCAAATATTTTGTATTATTATTTAGCGTATGACATCATAAAAATGCAAAGAAACACAATCACAAATTAAATATACACTATGTACAGTAGGTTACAGTCTTAACTTCAAGCTCTCAATATAGTCTATGCAAGGCGGATTCAGATTTTGGAAGTCTTTTGAATTGCCCTGATATGCACTCAGGGGGCACTGTTCCACAATGTGATGGACTGTTTGTTTTGGGGCACCACAGCTACATTCCGGGGAGGAAAGTTTGCCCCATTTGTGGAGGGAGTCAGCGCACTTGCCATGGCCTGTCCTGATGCGATTGAGAGTTGTCCAGGTACTGCGGGGTAGATGAAATCCTGTTGGTGTTCTTGTGATGCAGGGAAAGTTCCGATACTCAGGTGGAGCTGTGGATGTCCATTCTTGCATCCAGTCCTGCTGTAGCTTGAAATTATCAACCAGGTTTCTGGCGGTCCTAACTGGCGGATTTCTGGAACGGAGCCTGCTGATCATGGCGTTGGGGATGTCTCCATGGATTGGCAGATTGGCATTTCTAGACAACTTCTGGTACTCTTGCAACAGGGCATTCTTTCTACGTAAGTGTGGTGGAGGAATATGGCTAAGAACTGGCAGCCAAGAAGTGGGGGTAGACTTTATGGTTCCTGATACAATGCGCAAAGTATGGTTTAGCTGCGAGTCAACCAGTTTTGTATGACAGCTGTTCAGCCAGACTGGAGAGCAATATTCTGCAGCTGAGAAGACAAGGGCAAGAGCTGAAGTTCTTAAGGTTGAAGCTGAAGAACCCCAGGTGGTACCACACAGTTTATGGAGGATGTTGTTCCGTGTCTGGAGTTTGGCTGTTGTCCTCTTCAGGTGTTCCTTGAAGGACAGAGTTCTGTCAAGGGTTACCCCGAGGTATTTTGGGTATCTGTTGTGGTGAAGTCTAGTGTCCTGGAATTTAACATTAAGTTCACGGTGGGCCAGTTTGTTGTTGAGGTGGAAACATGTGACTTCAGTTTTACTCAAACTTGGCCTAAGTCTCCATTTATGAAAATACTGATCTAAGATGTTGAGGTCAGCTGTCAACGTATCTTCGGTATTCTCCATAAATTTGTCCTGCACTGCAAATGCCCAGTCGTCTGCGTACCCAAATGGTGTGGAGGTTGTTTTCGGCAAATCTGATATATATAAGTTGAACAGCAGAGGTGCTAGTACCGATCCTTGAGGAAGACCGTTATTAAGAGTCCTTTCCTTACTGGTCTTGTTTCCCATAATTACACGGAACCTTCTGTCCGTAAGCATGTTTTCAATGAGCTTGGCAATTTTCTTGCAGGGTATTATTCGAAGTAGTTTGCAGATGAGTCCTTGCCTCCATACTGTGTCGTATGCTGCAGTTAGGTCCACAAACACAACTGAAGTCTTTAGTTGTTTTTGGAATCCAGCTTCGATGTGTGTAGTCAGAGAGAGAACCTGGTCTGTGCAACTTCGGTTTGGGCGAAAGCCCGCTTGTTCGATGGGTAGATGGTCAAGAACTACTGAGCCGATTCTGTTGTAGAGAAGCCTCTCCAGTAATTTGTAAACTACACTCAGAAGAGCAATTGGACGATAGCTTTGAGGATTTTTACTAGATTTACCTGGTTTGAGAATGGCGATGATCTTTGTTTGTTTCATAAGTCGGGGGATAGACCCTGCCTCTAAGATGTTGGAGTAGAACTTTGCTAGCCAGGTAATTGCATAATTCCCTGCATGCAATAAAAATTCTGGATGAATGCCATCAAAACCAGGGGCTTTCCCTGATTTGACATCTTTCAAAGCTGTAGCAACTTCCTCTGGGGTGAAGGGATAAGAAAATCTGCCGACCTCAAGACTGTCTGTTTTCATTGCTCTGAGTTCCCTTTTGATTGCAGAGGTGTGGTCACGATCTTTTGGAGCTTTCGAACTTGACACAATGTGGGACGCGACCTTGTTGGGGTTTATAGGAATAATGTCTCGAGCTACTCGGCTTCCATCTCCTAATTTCCTTAATAGGGACCACGCCTTCCTGCTTGAATGTTTGAAGTCGAGGTTTTCCACAGTTTCTGTCCATTTCTGACGGCGAGCAGTGTTCAGGCTGTGTAATAGTTGATCAGCTGTATTCTTGTCCCCAGTTGTTTCGAATTCTTGATACAGTTTTTCACTAGCATCACTCCATCCAGGAATATACTCCTTCCGATATCCTCTAGGTATGAACTTCTTTGCTGTGCTTATTACAGCCCAGGACCTTATCAAGTTGTTCAGTAAAGGCAGGCCAGTTTGCCTTTCGGAAGTTCCAGCGTGGATGGGGAGTTGTTGACACAATAGGGACTTTTATTCCGATCTCTATTACAACTGGGCGATGCTGGCTGTGGGGAAAGTCGGAGAGAACTTTCCGTGTAACTGGCAGAGGTGTGCAGTTGTTGGTAGACACATAACACAGATCGGGATTGGACTCTCGTCTCCATGCAGCTGATCTAAAAGTGCATAGATCTTTAGCATCAAAAGTAAGATGGAGGTTGTGTTCCTCAGCCCATGAGACCAAAGATTCTCCATTGTCATCACTAGAAGTGTATCTCCATTGTTCATGGTGGCTGTTAAAATCGCCAAGGTAGATGGCTGGATGCGGTTGGTGGTGGAGAACATAGGGGGGCCATTGCTCAGCTGGAGGTTTGTACACATTAGTGACCGTGACGTCTCCTATTTTGGTGATCACAGAATGGATATTTTCAGCAGTACTTGTAGTGCACAAGGAGGCGTTTTCGACAGTATGTCTTACATATGTGGCTACCCCGTATGCGTGATGGAATGTTGCTCCTAAGAGGTCATGTTTTGTAATAATCTCGAGATTGCTTTTTCTTGAAATAGTCTTCTATCTTTTCCAGTGTATTTGTAAGATGATTAAGTTTCGTTTGCCTGATGATTTTATGGGTTAATTTTCTTTGTACAGTTCTAAATTTGATTCTTCTGACTTTAGAGCTTGATGTTTTATCCATGCTTGGTGTCTTTTCTCTATTACTTGATTACAATCTACATTCCACCATTCATGTTTTTTCCTTGGATTTATTGGTGCTAACTCCTCTGCTATTGATTTTAACTTAGTGATTAATTCGTCCAATGTGTTAGTGTTGAGAGATTCTTCTCCTGTGCTTTCACAGTACTCTATATTTTTTATTAAGGTAGATGGATCAAATTTCCTCCTATTGTTATTATTAGGTTTTTTCTTGGCCATTGGAGTTAATTTTATTTTTATCTTTACCACATAGTGGTCTGATCCTAGTCAACTCCCCTTAGAACCTTGACATTGTGAATTTCGCGATGGTGAAATTTATCCATGCAGACATGATCCAACTGCCATTCACCCCTTCTGAAGTCAGGATGTTTCCAAGTTTTCAATTTATGGGGCTGTCTTTTAAAACATGTTGATTTAGAGATTAATTTGTGGTTTCTACAAATTTCGACTAATCTTTGACCATTTTTATTGGTTCGTTTATGTGCTGTCCATTTTCCAATGATATCTCTATATCTTCTTTCTTGTCCAAGTTGCGCATTGAAATCACGAAGGAGAATTTTGATGTTTGATGAAGGGATGTTTATTAAAGTTTGATCCAAAAGATCCCAGAATTGTTGTACTTCTTCTCTGTCCTTAATGGTGTTGGTTTTTTGATATTATAATATTATAATATTAAATTATAATAAATAACGGATTGCGTCCTTTTGGATAGCTTAAACCACCCTTGGCTCGCTAATCGGAATTGGTGGGTCCCATGTTATGTATTATAAAGTTTGCGTAATTCACACGGCCGCCATCCTGAAATGGTACGGCTGATGACCTTGTAGTTTGAGTATGAGACGCGTCCCATATGAAGGTATGTTGTTACCAAATTTGGTAGAGATCGGATGATTAGTTTAGTCGTTATTTGATTTTACGTTTTGAACGTTTGAGTGGCCGCCAAAAGAGGGCGGCGATATAAAACATTACACTGAGGTGCTCTTTGCCAGTACTACCTCTGTACCAAATTTCGTTCCATTCAGTTTCACCGTGTTTGAATTGATAGTGGGGGGGGGGGGGCGGGACAGACAGAGTACACACACTCACACACACACACACACACACACACACACACACACACACACACACAATTTGTGGCCCTGTGTAGATCTCATTAGTCTACTTTCATTTTTTGCAAAAATCGAAAGTAGGCTAAAAAGAGATCACAAGATCTACAGTATTTGGTTCTGCCTGATTACTGCAACTACCAGTTACAATAATAATAATAATAATAATAATAATAATAATAATAATTAGAAGAAGAAAAAGAAGAAGAAGAAGAATAACACACAATTTACTATTCTTAGAGCCCATCGAAGTTGTAAAAATATTTGTAATGACGTTACTTGTATCAGTTTATTGTAAATTGAACCATCACTTCCACTGAACACGCACTAATATTCACCTGTTATTTCACCGTCTTTGAACTGACTGAAAAGGCCTGGCTGAATTCAAGTCGACGATGACACAAATATAAGAATCTATTCTTGTAAGGAAATGGCAGTCACATGGGCAAGCGACTTATTGATATTGTTGTTGTTGTTGTTGTTGTTGTTGTTGTTGTTGTTGTTGTTGTTAAGTGTTTGGTAAAGAGAAAGGTGAAAGGTTCCAGCGTGGGAAATGTTACTCTACACCTTTTCTCAGAATTCCTGCTGGACAGTTCTTGGGAAATAAGACAGCAAAAGTACGAGTTTATTAGTCTTGAATGGTCGTGGGTGCTTCCTGTCTATGATAGGTTCATGGATATGAGGATAGCAATATTTGTTACAGAATATGAAATATAAATATTTCATTCAGACCCGGCGCCCTTGTATTTCGATTTTTTCAACCCTTTATCAATATAATAATAAATATAGGCTATATAGATATTTTTTTTACTAATTTTTTTTTTAATATAGATATTATGTATATTAATAATTTCAACTCATTTGGTAATGTTCCCGAAAAAAAGGATTTCTGATCTAGTCGAATTTGGAATAATCTTCGGAGAAATATTTATTAAAACTTCCTTGAAGGGGTTTCTAGTGAACAATATCAGCAACCACATCTGGCATTGGAGATACTTCATTTTCTTGAAAAAAATATGATAAAGTAGGAAATTTAGATAAATTCTCCTCCTGTACTTGTTAACAATCGTATCGCCCACGTGAGTCATGTACCCAGTCTAATGACCCACTTAATATTAATGAACAGTTGCACCTGTCACTAATTTTGGATGTTAATTGTCATTTTATTATTATTATTATTATTGAAAACGCAAGAAGTGAATTCTGTCTCAAACCTCAAATACAGAACTCACCGGCCAGCCCACCCTAGCAGGTAGTCAGCCAGGAGAGCCGAGCCCAGCATACGTCATGACCCATTGCGAGTAATTTGTGTAGTTAATTGTAAAGAACACACGTTGCTACTTCCTCTGATAGCAAATTTCCCGGAAAGTTTCACTGACGCTCACATGTTGGTCAACAACCCTGTGAAACGATGTGACTCTCTCAGTTCACTCATAATTCTTGGAATCAGGCCTTCTTGGTAAACCAAAGAGGAGCCAGTAATCCGGCCAGCGCCTTAAGAACTTATTGTTATTGGCTGCTGCCCTCACCACCCCATAGCTTTGTCTCCTACTGGTTACTAAGTGAAAATCCACAGCCTGCTTCCAGTCTCCGACCGGGTCAGGAATGGAATGAATGAAGCCCCCATCTAGCGGCAAGGATATGAACCGTGCCGGCTGCCGAGGCCTGACGCACTCCTCTGGGGCAATGAATAAATGAATGACAGAGTGGAGAGTGTTGCTGGAATGAAATTTTGACAGGGAAAACCGGAGTACCCGGAGAAAAATCTGTCTGCCTCCGTTTTGTCCAGCACGATCTCACATGGAGTGACCGGGATTTGAACCACGGACCCAGCGGTAAGAGGCCGGCGTGCTGCCGCCTAAGCCACGGAGGCTTCCACTGGTTACTGTAACCTATATTTTATGAGTCCCCCCCATGACAGTTTTAATGTAGGCTCGTGGGTTTATTATTTCTTTATATCATGTCATCGTGTTGGCAACGTGTTCAATTGCATTGGACACGTCTGCAGTAGACGCAGTGTCATTATTATTATTATTACTATTATCATATACGAATGCTTTTTATTATTAATTATT
Source organism: Meconema thalassinum (assembly GCA_946902985.2). Lineage (NCBI taxonomy): Eukaryota > Metazoa > Arthropoda > Insecta > Orthoptera > Tettigoniidae > Meconema > Meconema thalassinum. The sequence continues at coordinate 64,699,277 of OX336396.1, forward strand.
CAATGTATTTTAGGTCACTTTTGACAAGATTCTGAAGCTAGCTCTAATCATATGTTGTCTAAGAAAGTTTATTAATATTGTTCGGACCACTGAACCAGGAGTCAGGTTCATGTTTTGGTCACACGTACAGGAGGCAGCATTTATGGACACTATTGTCTCGAGCAGGTATGCTCGCTTACCCCGGGGAGGGTGAGGAGGAAGCAGCCAGGGGGCCTTGCTAGGAGTGGAATGGACAAGCAGGCGTATGACAATAAGACTTCCTGGAAGGAGCTGTGGGTTTCAGACGTGTGGTAGCAAGCTACTGGATGCACTGCGGAAGAGATGGTCTCTCTGGACTTTGAGATGACTGGTTGAGTTGTGGAGGGTGCCGTCTCTCTTGAGGAGTGGTTCGTGTTTATACGGAAAGAAAAAAGCTTGAAGACTCCGATTTGTTTTAGTATGGAGGGCACCAGGTGATTGGGTTCTGGCTGTTATGCCACAATCATAGTAGGGCTAATACCCATCAAGATAACTGTGCTAAGTTGAAGAAGACCTTCATGGCGGTAAACCATAATGGCATGGCTGACCAGCTTCAAAGTGGTGATGAAATGGACATATTGGGCAGACGACGGCATTACCGGTAATGTGAAAACAAATAATAAATCTTTAAAGGCCTAAATATTATTATTATTATTATTATATTATTATATTATATAGTTTTAATTGCATTTCTTGTGTGTCACTCTTTTTCTTATATTAATCAATTTCTTGCATGATGCTGCTTCAGAATATAAAGTAAATTTAAATTGGATAGTTTCTTTTTAGTTAGATGCATGTAAACCTTCCTTCATCTTTATTAATTTATAGGAGGTTTTGGTAAGGCCTATGTACGAGCCAGTCCTTTCAGAATATCTGCACACGCCCGGAGATAAGAAGAGTTTCGATAAGGTGGATTTGTTTAATTACAATACCAATTATGTCAGTTGCTTAAATTTTAAAGAAAGGCCATTTATGAGGCAGAATATTCATTTTTATTTAAATTTTGTATCTTCAAAGTTACAAATGGCTTCTCTGGGTGAAGCCATCTTGTGGCTAGAATTGAAAGATTACAAATGGCGCCCAACTATGGAGTGTGAATAAGGCTGGCTGGTGCATAGTATGGCAGTACGCACAGGTAATTTGTGAAATCTGATCGGGTATTTTAGGAAGGGTATATATGTTCAGTGATTTTGGAGGGTATGCTAAATAATAAGAGTGAGCCTGATTTATTAAAGTTGAGATCTAGAAGTGTTGACAGAAGCACTCTTGGTCATTCTAGAAGAGGCAGGAGTCAGTCAAACAGGCAGACCAATAAGCGGTCAGATTCCACAAATTCGAGAGTAGTTCTTAGTAAAATGGCAGATAAGGATGTGATTTCTGGTACGTTGGAGGGACGTGAGGGGGCCGAGAAAGATGATGTTGCAACTAGCAAGGAGTTAGGAATGGGAGTGAATAGTGACGAGGAAAATGTAGGGCTGGGGGGAAACTCACAGATGATCAAGTTAATGGAGCAGATGATGTCTAAATTCAGTAGTAAACTAAGTGATTTAAGTAATAAAATGGATACTCAGAGTAGTGATTTAAGTACTCAAATTAATAATCAAAGTAGTGAATTTAGTACTAAGATAGACATTCAAAGTACGGATTTAGAGAGCAAAATTAATAAGATTGTAGAAAGTATGAGTAAAGGCTATAAGGAAATTCGTCAGGAAATTGCCAGTAGAATTGAGATGGTAGATAAAAGATTCGAGCAAGTTGAGGAGAAGATGAGCTTACAGAGGCAGGGCATTATGGATACTGTTGATAAGCAGATAGGCGAGGTGAGTAATGAGGTAGCCATTGTCAAGAAAGAAGTTAGTGAGAAGTTGATAGTTGTAGAGGAAGAAATGAGGGATATAACTGAGATTAGAAATAAGCAGGTGTTTTTCGAACAGGAGCTAGCGGTGTCTTCAGCCAGAGTAAAGATGGTAGATAAGAGTTTAAAAAAGGAGATTAGTGAACTGAAATCCTTTAATGAGAGCGAAAATTTGAAATTAAGAAGAGAGCTGAATCAGGCCAAGTCAAATAAGGAAAATTGTAATCACTCTGTAGGACATAGTAACTTCTATAGGGAATCTGACTTACCTAAATTTAGTGGAAGGCAGTTTAACCCTATGGAGTTTGTTAAAGTTGTTCAGAAGAGGTTTTCGAAAGGGTTAGAAGATGGGACTTTAGACTGGGATATTGTTGAGGAAATCATATCATTAGCTTTTGTGGGGGAGGCTAAATCTTGGTATCAAGTTTTTAGGGGAGGTTTTCAGGGGTTGGAAGATTTTAAGCAGAAGTTTGAGGGAAAGTTCTGGAACGAACAGACTAAAGGAAGAGAAAGAGACAAGATTTCTTTTGGGAGGTATCAGTCGAATCAGGGGGTGAGCATGACGGAGTATTTCCTCACACATGTCCTTATCAGTCAGAATTTAGACACTAGTTCTTCTGAAGGTGATATTGTTAGGCGTATGGCCCGTCATTTTTCTGATGAGGTGAAGATGGCCGTAGTCATGCAGGATGTAAATACGATTAAGGACATGGAACGTGTGTTAGAAAGGTTTGATACTTTGGGTAGAATGGGAGGCAAAAGGCAAGAACAGGGAAGGGAAGGAAATTACGATCAGGGGTATCAGGAGGAAGGGAATAGGCATTATGAGCGTAGGAATATTGATATGCCAGGTAACTCTGTGAGGAATGATAGAGGAAATTTTGTAAATAGGGATAGGGGTGACCAAGGGAATTTTCGGAATAGGGGGCGCGGAGAACAGAGGCAGGAAGAAAATCGGGGACCTGGGGAACAAAGGCAGTTAGAGAATAGGGGGCGTGAAGAAGAGAGACAGCCAGCACAGCCGAGTAATTTAAACGGGAACAGGGCTCTTTAAGACGGTCAGATAGAGGGTCCCATCCCAGTATTCCAGTTCATGTGTTGAAGAAGATAGAATACGACCTTGATGTTAGAAAGGAATTGTTAGATGACCAGGTTGAGGTTATGCAGGAGAGATGTGAGCCTACGTTGATCAGTCCTGTGATTAAGGTGAAGATATGGGGTCAAGTCGTCGATGCCTTATTGGACTCAGGGAGCATGTGTTCTTGTATTAAGGCAGGCTTTTATGATGAGGTGAAGAGTAAAGGAGAAGTCATAGAGGAGATTCCTGTGTCCAATATATTTATATTGTCTGCTGTTGGGACTAAGTCACAGAGAGTGCGTAGACAGGTTGTCGCACCTATGTACATTGATGAGAAATGTGGTCGTCAGAGTTTTCTAGTGGTCGCGAATTTAGTGTATCCTATCATATTGGGTGCGGATTGGTTAAGCAGTCAGATGTGTAAGCTTGATTACGGCGAATCTAAGGTGAGATTCAAGTGGGGTGAGAATTTTGATACGATTAGTCTGAGTTATCAGGTGGACTCGGGAACTTTTGTGAGTATATCAGTGTGTGTCCAGGTTTTAAATGAAGAGGAAGAAGTCAGTGAGGTTAGTAGCGACATGGTATCAGAGGATATTCAAAGTTGTAGTATGGTAGTGGAAGAGGATCGTGAAGGCGAATTTTCAAGTGTTGTGGAAGATACCATGTTGGAGGTAGAGCAGAAGGCTCAGTTGTTAGAAGTCTTGAGAGAGCACAGTGAGGTGTTCTCTGACAAACCTGGTAGGACACATGAGTACGAGCATAGTTTCGAGATCACCGATAGGTCTAGTTTTAATGGTGTTAGATACCCGATACCTCACGCCCATTTCAAAGCAGTACATGATGTCATTTCGCTGATGCTAGACGATGAGGTGATCGAATTCAGTAGGAGCCAGTATGTCAATCCGTTGATAGTAGTGACTAAGAAGGATGGGTCAGTTAAGCTATGTTTGGATGCAAGACAAGCTAATAAACGCATTGCGCCGGATCATCAGCGACCGGAAACTACTGCGGATTTAGTTCAGAGATTGGGGGGTAAGAAACGGCAGAAGCAGCAAGGGAAGCGGGCAGGAGATAAGTTAGATGTAGGTGACCTTGTGCTTTTGAGGGTGCCTCATGTCTCGTCCGCAGACCAGAAATTGGTGAGTAAATTTTTCATTTGTATGAAGGACCGTATGAAATTGCACGGAAATTAGGGGCCTGTGCGTACGAGCTCCTTACAAAGGACGGAAGGGTGCTAGGGATTTACAATATTTCCAATCTGAGGATGTACGTATCCTAGTAGCCCTGTTGGTTGTGTATATATTTGTGGAAGGAAGGAGTTAGGATTTTGGAAGGGAAGTCATGCCTAAAGTATTGCTTTTTATTCTATGGTATAGGACCAAATGAATGAAAAGCAAGGGGGCGTTCTGTAACCTATATTTTATGAGTCCCCCCCATGACAGTTTTAATGTAGGCTCGTGGGTTTATTATTTCTTTATATCATGTCATCGTGTTGGCAACGTGTTCAATTGCATTGGACACGTCTGCAGTAGACGCAGTGTCATTATTATTATTATTACTATTATCATATACGAATGCTTTTTATTATTAATTATTCAATGTATTTTAGGTCACTTTTGACAAGATTCTGAAGCTAGCTCTAATCATATGTTGTCTAAGAAAGTTTATTAATATTGTTCGGACCACTGAACCAGGAGTCAGGTTCATGTTTTGGTCACACGTACAGGAGGCAGCATTTATGGACACTATTGTCTCGAGCAGGTATGCTCGCTTACCCCGGGGAGGGTGAGGAGGAAGCAGCCAGGGGGCCTTGCTAGGAGTGGAATGGACAAGCAGGCGTATGACAATAAGACTTCCTGGAAGGAGCTGTGGGTTTCAGACGTGTGGTAGCAAGCTACTGGATGCACTGCGGAAGAGATGGTCTCTCTGGACTTTGAGATGACTGGTTGAGTTGTGGAGGGTGCCGTCTCTCTTGAGGAGTGGTTCGTGTTTATACGGAAAGAAAAAAGCTTGAAGACTCCGATTTGTTTTAGTATGGAGGGCACCAGGTGATTGGGTTCTGGCTGTTATGCCACAATCATAGTAGGGCTAATACCCATCAAGATAACTGTGCTAAGTTGAAGAAGACCTTCATGGCGGTAAACCATAATGGCATGGCTGACCAGCTTCAAAGTGGTGATGAAATGGACATATTGGGCAGACGACGGCATTACCGGTAATGTGAAAACAAATAATAAATCTTTAAAGGCCTAAATATTATTATTATTATTATTATATTATTATATTATATAGTTTTAATTGCATTTCTTGTGTGTCACTCTTTTTCTTATATTAATCAATTTCTTGCATGATGCTGCTTCAGAATATAAAGTAAATTTAAATTGGATAGTTTCTTTTTAGTTAGATGCATGTAAACCTTCCTTCATCTTTATTAATTTATAGGAGGTTTTGGTAAGGCCTATGTACGAGCCAGTCCTTTCAGAATATCTGCACACGCCCGGAGATAAGAAGAGTTTCGATAAGGTGGATTTGTTTAATTACAATACCAATTATGTCAGTTGCTTAAATTTTAAAGAAAGGCCATTTATGAGGCAGAATATTCATTTTTATTTAAATTTTGTATCTTCAAAGTTACAAATGGCTTCTCTGGGTGAAGCCATCTTGTGGCTAGAATTGAAAGATTACATTACTAAGTAAATATATTTATTCCTATTGGTGAACTCCATTCGGAAAACCGAAGAGAGTTCGTGTCGTGTCCCCTCCAAAGTAACCTAATATAAAATATCATGTAAGAGCTGCTCCAGCCTCTTCACCAAATTATATATTCAGACCAAGTGGTCATTTTGTACGAGCTGTCATTTGACAATACAAACTCTTCAACAAGCATACTAGCTATGTAGATATTGTGTATGCATTGCCAGATGGCAAGCAAGTCAGGTATTGGTTAACCAATAAACATCTCTTTTCAACATCTTCAGTTCTTTGAATATGTAATAACTCAGACGCGAGGAGAATCCGTGAGGACCGAATGAAGTAGATTCTCACTGAAAATCTTGGCTAAAAATATAAATTTGATAGGTTGATCATTCTTCGCCTGGACAACCGGCCGGAGATCTAGAAACTTATCTCGTGTACCACCTGAAACGTTCCCGCGAACCACTAGTTGGGAACCCCTGTGCTACAGAATTAGCCGTACTGCAGAGTTATCCAAGTCTCCCCTATTCTGTGAATTGCGAGAATGTAGTTTTCACCGGAAATACCCCGGTGTTCAAAAGCTTTTGCCATCAATTCATTCTGGCTACAACAATAACCGAGTGTATTCAACTCAACTCTCTTCATCTTTTGTAACTCTGCGGTGGAAACGCACGCGTTGCACTCAATCACTGAGGGTGGAACAAGTATGTTCCTTTAGGTAATTCCTAGTGATCGCGGCACAAACCAAGCCACACACATCAACTATTGTCATCATTCAAATCGACGACGATTACTTAGTAGTGACACATCAATTACAGGCAACAATACATGGGAGGCAGGCCACATTTCACCTTTCATCCTAGTAATAACTAGCGTGTGCATTATGTGACGTTAATCGCAATACAGCTCCGTCAGCAACAGAGGACCGTCAAATAAAATTTTGATATTCACGAAGTTAACCAGCAGTCAATTCAGGGTGGGTGGAATATTACTAGGCAGCCGGAACACATGATTTCCCAGGTCAGGAAAAGCGTTGAGTAAAAGGCGCGTGGTTTAGGGAAAGACTGGTGGAAAAGTACGTCGCATTTGGCAAGCCTACTACTGTGCGTAAACCCATCAGTCATAAACCATAAGAATGGTGATAAAACACGATGAGTTATAGAGCAGGATAACTGACAATTACATTATAACTCGAATCACAAAGACAAATACTATTCATGGAACATTCTGGAATATCATGCAAGAGACAGGCTGTATAGGTTTTACCCTGTTACTCCAAATGGATTATGAGGAAACATGTATTGTATAAGTACTAACACTGCTAACATGCGGCTTTTCCAGATTCCCTATAAATAAGATATTCAGTACTGTACTTACATAACCCCAAAGTCTCTCCGCTTTTCTAACCATCCGCATAACAACGAACTCACCTGAAAAATACGAAACAAGAACACATATTACACAGGGAGCTTTTGAGTGAAGAATATACCAAGAGTATTGGCCTATACAGTAACATCCACAACTGTTCCAATTTTGAACGTTTGCGAGATAAGGGATCTTCTCACACTCCCACAGAAACTCGAGACTGTTGTTGTTGATTCATTTAAGGACATTGTGACATCATGATCATGTAGGCCTGAGTAGATGGGTGTGTATGGAATGTGTGTGACAAAGTGGATCACTGTGATGAATCGTGGCATTTAGTTAAGAAGCCGAAAAAGAAAATTCCACATGGACCAACCTGTTGTAGCTGTTGTTGTTGCATGTGAAGGGCTTACATATCGAGGTGATTTAGCCCAGTGTGCGCGCTTATTTCACTTCCCAAGTCGTAGAATTCTATCATTTCTGAAAGATTTTCACCTACAAATTTGATGACCATCGGAATATCAGATTCTCTCCGGATATATTTCATAAGTTTTGTTTATATTTATTGATACTCGTAAATAATTTCTACAGAATAATCTCTCTATATAAAAATGTTTGTTTGTTTGACCCGTAGGTGTTCATACATCATGTATCTAATTGCGATGAAACTTAGGTGAGTTGATGTGCGCACTCCCGAGAAGGTTTCTGAATTAGTAAATCCACTTTACAACAGGTGGCTAATGAGTAGTTTCAACAAATAAGTGCATTTCAAACGGTTTAGTGGCAGTTTGTGTGTTTTCGTTGAATGAGTGCGCACGCTTGACACAATTGAATTGAATCAAATTCCTACATCGAAATTTCAGTTCGTGCGTGACATAATTTGCTTAATTCCTTTACTTAATTGTCCATCTATGTCTCTAAGAGATTAGTTGATTTACAAACAGTGCATCATTATTTACTGTAATTTCAAATTTCATAAAACTTTATATCTTTGATTGGCATTGCAACGCCTGCTGGGTGGCGTATTTAAAAACCCTTCCCGAGTTGAACTCACCGGCTTGGTAAGTCAGCCCACATCTCTTCTTAATTTGTTTTTATCAACTCTGATTGGTTAGTGCTTCGTGGACACACTAGAGGGTGCTGACAGCACGACGTAAGGGGATCATGTTCAGCACATTGCTGCTGACATACCGCTGTTGAACAATGACATTTTTGGTATATTGGCTTTCACGGCCCGTGAATTAAAACTCAGCAATGTTTATAGGTTTATGCCGTGTCTTGTGAGGGGTTTCGCCCAGGACCCCAAGCTGGCTCATCAGCGGGCTCTTGCTGTTCCGCGCCCGGACCCCACAGGAGTAGCGAACTGTGCACTACCTCCCTTTTTATGAAGCGAATGTGCGCCTCTAACTGCAGTCTTTCACTTCCCTATGAAGGCTTCCAAAAATATGGTATATTGGCTTTCACGGCCAGTGAATTAAAACTTAGCAATTTGTCTAGGTTTATGTGCAGTTAAGAGGCGCACGTGCGCTTCATAAGAAAGGGAGTTAGTGCACAGATCGCTACTCCTGTGGGGGTCTGGGTGGGGAGCACCAAGAGCCCGCTGATGAGCCAGCTTGGTCCTCCTGGGCGAAACCCCACACAAGACACGGAATAAACTAGAGAAATTGCGGAGTTTTAATGAAATTTTTACATAAACAAATATATCCAATCTTTATAGATTTTGGAAGACTGAATTAGAAAATGACAATAATTTTAGTTTTCTAGCTCCCGTTTTCGTGCTATATGAAGTTTGTTAAGTACTTATTTCTGTTTTAGCTCTCGTTATCTCTTATTTCAGGAATGCCAATGAATGCTGTATTTTGTTTCTAGCTAACACATACTAAGATTGCTTGTTTTTCATAGTGCTTCATTGTGTATTGTGACGCGAGTTTTTGAGTCACTGTGTGGAATCAAAACTGCTGTTATAGGCCTAATACCCCGCAGATATGCTAATAACCCCAACAATTTTTGTCCCTTTTTTTTAGAGTATGGCTTTTAGTGCCGGGAGTGTCCGAGGACATGTTCGGCTCGCCAGTTTTGTAGCTGCTTCGAGACGGACAACCAATGGGTGAGCTACAAGTACCGTTGGGGAGGGAAGTTGGAAGGGAAGGGCGAGGAGTTGGAAGGTAGTGGCTGTGGCCTATAGTGAGGGACCAACACCGGCATTTGCCTGGAAGGAAGATGGGAAACCACAGAAGACCATCTTCAAGGTTGCCGGCGGGGGGATTCGAATCTCCTCGCCTCCCGGATGTGAGCGACTGCCATTAGTCATGCCGTAACCACCACGGCTAACTCACCCGGTTTGTCCCATTATAATATATGAAGAACATATAAGTTTCAAACTTGCAAACCTGAGCTAATCTACATTTTTAACTATCATTTTCAACTTCCCCGGCGTAGGGTTGTGGCGGCCACATCGCCCACTGGGAAACCACAGCAATCAGCCACCATACCTAAGGGGGCAAGGAGGAAATGCCTGACCAAACCCTGACCATCTGGGGCACCCTGTCTCCAGAGGACACATATGGAGGATGGGAAGATAACCCAACAAACCACTCTACGTTGGGCTAATCACCAATGTGGAGGTAGGTGATTCAGAGAACTACAAGTAGCCTCGGATTGGACGGATATAAACGACGACCGGAGTGGAAACGGAAAAATGAAGAGAATGTACAGAAATAGAGCGGAATGGCAGAAGAAGAAGAAGAAGAAGAAAATGTTCAACTTCAAAACACTCAAATCCATATAAATCAACTATTTCGGTCTTAGTAAAGACAAAACGTTAAAATTTGCTGTCTAGTGTAATTTAATACTCAGAATGAGATGACTAAGAGATGTCTTGTACAAAGCGCAAGGATTACGTTCATATAGCACAGTGGCTTGTGTTACTCGGTTACTTCTTAAAAAAATACGAGCCTTACAGTAGTCGCGTGTAACATGTGACATGTTATCCTACAATGTGTGTCCCGGGAGCGCAAATCCCTTGTTGACAGTGAACTCTGTAGGTCATTGAAATAACTACTTGTAAAACTCCAGTGCCAAATCCTGACCGTATTGTTATTTGCCGTGGCGGAAGCAATCCACTGCCTACTTGACGCGAGCTGCGCTCTATATCGGCCAGTTAGTGAACCCTTGCCAGCGATGTCATTGAAAATGGCCTCGTTTTGCCGATCAGCGCACTGCCAAGTATAGGCGCGATTAAAATTTAGGTGTGCGGAAGGTATATTAAATGTGTTTCTTCCAGTGATATGTTTAGACCAACGAAGTTTCAATTATTGTTAGTAGTCGGCGTTAATATACTGAATTCGTACGTTGTTTGGAATGTTTGTTGATGCGATATAGATTCCACATAGCCATATGGCCTACAGTACGTCGTTGTACCGATCTCCATCACGCACGCTCATTGTTTCCGTCCCATGCACTTCCGTCCCATCCACTTCCGTCCCTTTTCCAAAATCACTCCCACAAAAATGTCCAGCTACCGAGTGGAAAGATGTTACACATCAAAAACACATCCGCGTCGTTGGCTAGCAGTTTAGTATTGTACTCATGATCTGAATATCGTAGGTTTTATTTCTCTAGCCTAGGGTGGGAAACATCCACGGTGCACTCTGTCATACATTTCGACACGCTATAAAATCTTTGTGTATTGTGATAGATGACATCAAGGCTAAATTAAACCTCTGCGAATGCACATTCACTACAATGTAACCTACATGTATTTAGAAATCCTCACGAGTTCAGACAATGCTACTTTCTATGAAGGGTAAACCGTATGATATCCACTGATTGTCAGAACATACTATACATACGCCATTTATTACAGATCACACTATATTTCAAAAATAGCACTGCCTTCTATCTTCACACGTGAACGCTGAACCAATCAGGGTCATTGTCGCACATGGAAGCTGGACCAATCAAAATTTGCCAGGCAAGCTAGCAGGAAGAGTGGACTGGCTGGCTCTCTGGGAAGTAGGGTCGAAATTAGGAAGGCTTTCTAAATATGCAGCGGGTGCTGCTAGTAATAAAATATAATATGTTGTTGTTTGAGTCTTCAGTCTTTTGACTGGTTTGATGTAGCTCTCGATGCTTCCCTGTCCTGAACTCATCGTTTCATCTCTACATAGCTACCACACCCTACGTCCGAGGCAATCTGTTTAACATATTCTAACTTTGGTCTACCCCTACAGTTCTTATCCTCAACCCTTCCTTCCATAACTAAGCTTGATATTCCTGGGTATCTTAGTATGTGTCCTACCAACCTATCTCTTCTGTTCATTAGCAGTCGCTAGAAACATCTCACCTCTTCCTTTGTAACCCTATCTACCCATCTTATCTTCATCATTCTCTTGTAACACCACATTTCAAACGCTTCATTTCCCCTCTTTTCTGCTGCACTAATAGTCCAAGTTTCACTTCCATAGAGCGCCACGCTTCAGACAAAGGCTTTCAAAAATGACTTCCTACTACCTAAATCTATATTCGATGTGAACAGATCCCTTTTTAGCCTACTTTCGATTTTTGCAAAAAACGAAAGTAGACTTATGAGATCAACACAGAGCGAAAAAAGTGTGTCTGTCTGTGTGTGTGTGTGTGTATGTGTGTGTGAGTCTGTGTGTGTGTGTGTGTGTGTGTGTGTGTGTGTGTGAGTGTGTGTACTCTGAATGTCTGTCCCCCCCTATCAATTCGAACACGGTGAATGCGAATTGAACGAAATTTGGTACAAAGGTAGCACTAGCAAAGGACACCTCAGTGTCATGTTTTATATCGCCGCCATCTTTACTAAAACTGAATGGCGGCCACTCAAACGTTCAAAACGTAAAATCAAATAACGACTAACCAAATCATCCGATCTCTACCAAATTTGGTAACAACATACCTTCGTATAGGATGCGTCTTGTGACCAAACTACAAGGTCGTCCGCCATACCATTTCAGGATGGCGGCCGTGCGAATTATGCAAACTTTATAATCCATATCATGGGACCCACCAGTTCCGATTATCGAGCCGAGAATCGTTTTAACTGTGCTAAAGGAAGAGGCACGTTCGAAATTAAAAGTGTATTTAGTAATACTATAGTGCAGACGTGATTTTAAAAAGCTGAGCTGATTCAGTAATAAGACAAGATGGCAGCGGATATCTTGTGCCTGACTTATATTTCACTAATTTGAGTACCGTATTGCATGCAATATAGCGTACTGATACAAAATTAATAAACTTTGTATGAAATGCTTTATATATAAATAATATACTCCAGTGATGAAATCGTTTAGTATAAATCATTATTTGCTAACAAGTTCTATGTAAGTCATTTTATATAGAACGATATTCGTTGACACAATTAGCTCAGTGGTAGAGCGTTAGCCTATCGCTCAAATGCCTATGGTTCAAACCCGATCAGAGCTAGGTTTTTTGCTTGAAATGTTATATGTTTATTGTTTTGTAATGACTCAGTTGTTTTAAAATTAAGCGTTATATTGTGCATATTATGGTGTAAAATATATATTTAATTAAAACATAATTCGCCAGCAGATTTACTCGAGACATCTAGCTGCCAAAAAGGTAACTGCACGTCGACCTACTTATTAACTTCCAGATTTTATTGAAAAGTTTCTTCTTCTGGCCGCTAGAATGCACTCGCTCTGTTAGGATTATATTGTTCGATATTTCACCACTAGATATCACGACTAGTCTACGTGGGGCTCCATTGATTACTATACCATTGGCATTCTATGCGCATCGAATTTGAAGAATGACAAGATGATACTACGATACATTTTTACTTTTTATTTTAAAGGGTTTGTAACAGCCTATTTTGCGTTACTTGAAAATGTTATTTGAAGTAAAGAACAAAACGATTTCACATAGTAGTTTGTATACACACTTCCCTGTAGGGTCATGGAAAGATTTGTTAATTCAATTAGGGTTTTCGATTCTCGGTCAAAGCATGTGAGATTTTCGAAGTGAAATGCCATGTCCTGTGGTTCGGATTCCACGTAAAAAGGAGGTCCCGTGGCTCATAATCACAAGATTCACGGTCACGTAAAACTACAATCTTCCCTCCTTTTTTTTTTTTCAATTAGGGTTGTGAAAGCCATGCACAACCAGACGTGTAAAGACATGCCTCAACTCAAAGTTGGATGTTGCCCACGGCAGGTCGTATATGTAATAATAATAATAATAATAATAATAATAATAATGTTATTGGTTTTACATCCCTTTTAACTACTGCTGCTTCTAGAGACACCGGGGTGCCGGAATTTTGGCCCGAAGGGGATCTTTAACGTGCCAGTAAATGTACTGACACGGCTCCCTCGCATTTGTGCACCCTCAAATGCCAGCTGACTGCGCCAGGATACGAACCTGCAACCTAGGGCCCAGCAAGCGAGAACGTTACCGCTGAGCCACGCAGCCAGTCCGGTCGATTATGTCTCCAGATCCATAACATTCTTGATATACTTCTTCGTCTCTAAGGTCTTCAACAAAGAATAGTTCTATTATACTCTTTGATAATAACGAGTTATAACTATACTCATACATTTAGGAGAAAGTAGGCTATATGTTCTTTACTGAACATCTTTTTTTGTATAAATTCTTTCCTTGCCTGAGCCAACCTACTTTTTATACCCTCTTTTATATCCTCGATATGATGGAATTTAAAAAGAACTAACATAGTAAATGCATAACACAAGTGATGAACTTTCAAACAATATCAAGTAAAAGTTGGAAGGAATCAGCACCTCTAACATTTCAATTCTTTCTTAAAAGGATTAACTTTTTAATTTTACGCTGAACAGAGAAGCAAATGGATTTAAATAAGTGCGTTTCCTCAACTTCTAACGTCACACAAAAGACAAGAACAAACAGTCGAGAGCTTCAGAATATTCGCTGGAGGTAAATTAAAAACAACAGCGCCCACTTCATGAATAACTCCAAGTCACAACAAGGGGAGCAATTTGTGTCCGGACATTGAAATACGTACAGCAATCACATCAGAGTAAAACGTTTCGGGAAAGCATTACTAAACCAAAAACAGCCCTTATTGAATAATTATTATTTGTTTTCTAAATTTGACGGTGCGGGATACTATACATAAACCTCCTTTCAATTTATGCCACGTGGAAGAAATATAACAACAACAACAAGTAGTTCCGTAAAGAACTAAACAGCCTATTTTCATATATCTTACTTATGTTAATAGCCTCTGACATCATACAAAATTTCAGTTTGATTGTTGTCTTAGATTAATAGATATTGAGAACCGTCTAAATATTTCGAATGGTGGCCATGTTAAATTTATATATATACAAGCTGACCCGGCAGACGTTGTCCTGCCAATCAAAGAAAGGGTTGTAACTTTGTTTCTTGAAGTGCTTTTGGATACACAATATTTTTTTCAATTTCTGTTAACTGCCTGTAAACTATCGTGAATTGAATTAACTAATTTAGAAACATTCGTTGGAGCGTGCACAACAACTCTCCAATGTTTAATCGCAAACGGATAAATGACATTTAACGCATACTCGATTTGGTTTAAATGATTCGTGCGCTGTCATTCATTTGTTGAATCTACTCTTGCTCTACCAACTGTGAAATGGATTTACTAAGTTAGAAAGCTTCACGTAAGTGTCCACAACAACTCATCAAAGTTTCATCGCAATCGATGAATAGTATATGAACGCATTCAGGATTTTGTTGGAACGCTTCGCGCGTCGTCACTCATTTGTTACATCTCCTCGTGCGCTACCAATATTGTAAAATGGATTTACCAAGTTGAACACCTTCCCTGGCGTGTACACAACAACTCATCAATGTTTCATCGGAATCGGATGAATGACATATGAACGCATAAGTGATTTTCTTTAAACGATTCGCGTGCCGTCACTCATTTGTTGTATCTACTCATGCGCTACCAATTGTAAAATAGATTTACTAAGCCTGAAACCTTTTCTGGCGTGTACTCAATGATTCACCAAGGTTTGATCGCAATCGTATGAATGATATATGACCGCATACGGGACATTGTGGAAACGATTCGCGCGCCGTCGCTCATTTCTTGAATCTACTCGTGTGCTACTTATTAAAAACTGGATTTACATCAGGTGCTCCCTGGTACGTTCGAAACGCTCAACTACACGATGACTACAACCTCTTGACCATCAGTCAGAGGATACATAGACAGGCAGTCAAGATCTATCGTACATCTACACGCAGCACCAACCCTCTAATAAACACCTTGGGTGATTACCGTGCGCGGGGAAATCGCCATAAGCGCCCCCGCATTATTATAGAATAAATATTTTCCAAACCATGCTACTATAGCACTATTACTTCTTCAAAACAGATATCTTCACTCTTTCTTCTTTTTCTGACTCTTTCTAAGATCAACTTACTTCTACTATCCCTTCATTTTCTGTATTTCTAAATGTCACTGTACATCAGGTCATATTCTGGCCAGTTTGATTCACGGTAATCACCCAAACCCCCTCATTCAATTGTAGTCGGTCGTGTATATTGGACAAAGCTCTCAAGGCCCTCGGGCCGATAGGCTACAATTCACGCAACGAAACCGGCTTCGCCGGTTTCGCTTGCTTGGGCGCTGACGCTGACACATTTGTTGAATCTAGTCGTGCGCTACCCATTATAAAATGGATTTATTAAGCCAGAAACCTTCCGTAGGGTGTACACAACATCTCATCGTAATCGGACGAATGGTATTTGAACGCATAGGGACCTTTTTGAAACACTTCGCGCGTCGTCGCTCATTTGTTGAATCTATTCGTGCGCTATCTATTGTAAAATGGATTTACTAAGCCAAACACCTTCCCTGGAGCTCACTCAACATATCACCCAAGTTTCATTGCAATCGGATGAATGGTATATGAACGCATACGGGACTTTGATTAAAAGTTCGCGCGTCGTTGCTCATTTGTTGAATCTACTCGTGAGCTACCTATTGTAAAATGGATTTACTAAGTTAGAAACCCTCACGTAAGTGTGCACAACATCTCACCCAAGTTTCAACGCTGTCGGACGAATGGTATTTGAACGCATACGGGACTTTGTTGAAACGCTTCGCACGTCGCCGCTCATTTGTTGAATCTACTCGTGCGCAACCTCCTGTGAAATGGATTACTAACGTAGAAGCCTTCACTTAAGTGTACACAACAACTCATTAAAGTTTCATCTCAATCTATGAATGGAATATAAACTTATACAGGATTTTGTTGAAACGCTTCGCGCGTCGTCACTCATTTGTTGAATCTAGTCGTGCGCTACCTAATGTGAAATTGATTTACTCATCCAGAAGCCTTCCCTGGAGTGTACACAACATCTCACCCAAGTTTCATCGCTATCGAACGAATGGTATTTGAACGCATACGGGACCTTTTTGAAACGCTTCGCGCGTCGTCGCTCATTTGTTACATCTACTCGTGCGCTACCAATATTGAAAAATTGATTTACCGAGTTGAACACCTTCCCTGGCGTGTACACAACAACACATCAAAGTTTCATCGGAATCGGATGAATGACATTTGAACGCATAAGTGATTTTCTTTGAACAATTCGCGTGCCGTCACTCATTTGTTGAATCTACTCATGCGCTACCTATTGTAAAATAGATTTACTAAGCCTGAAACCTTCTCTGGCGTGTACTCAATGATTCACCAAGGTTTGATCGCAATCGGATGAATGATATATGACCGCATACGGGACATTATGGAAACGATTCGCGCGCCGTCGCTCATTTGTTGAATCTACTCGTGCGCTACTTATTAAAAACTGGATTTACTAAGACAGAAACATTTACTGGAGTGTACACAACGATTCACCAAAGTTTCATCGCAATCGCATAAATGGTATCTGGACGCATACGGTACTTTGTTGAAATGATTCGCATGCCGTCACACATTTTTTTGAATCTACTCGTGTGCTACCTATTGTAAAATGGATTTATTAAGCCAGAAACCTTCCGTAGGGTGTACACAACATCTCACCCAAGTTTCATCGTAATCGGACGAATGGTATTTGAACGCATACGGGACCTTATTGAAACGCTTCGTGCGTCGTCGCTCATTTGTTGAATCTACTCGTGCGAAACCTCCTGTGAAATGGATTTACTAAGTTAGAAATCCTCACGTAAGTGTACACAACATCTCACCCAAGTTTCATCGCTATCGGACGAATGGTATTTGAACGCATACGGGACTTTGTTGAAACGCTTCGCACGTCGCCGCTCATTTGTTGAATCTACTCGTGCGCAACCTCCTGTGAAATGGATTACTAAGTTAGAAGCCTTCACTTAAGTGTACACAACAACAGTTTCATCTCAATCTATGAATGGAATATAAACTTATACGGGATTTTGTTGAAACGCTTCGCGCGTCTTTACTCATTTGTTGAATCTAGTCGTGCGCTACCTAATGTGAAATTGATTTACTAAGCCAGAAACCTTCCCTGGAGTGTACACAACATCTCACCCAAGTTTCATCGCTATCGGACGAATGGTATTTGAACGCATACGGGATCTTTTTGAAACCCTTCGCGCGTCGTCGCTCATTTGTTGAATCTAGTCGTGCGCTACCTAATGTGAAATGGATTTACTAAGCCAAACACCTTCCCTGGAGCTCACTCAACATATCACCCAAGTTTCATGGCAATCGGATGAATGGTATATGAACGCATACGGTACTTTGAAACGCTCTAACGTGCAGAGACAAACAGTAGAATTCGACATCACTGCCACCTTTGGTATAAAACACAACTTTTCGCCACGGGCGGAGTGTATGTAATGGCGGTAGTTGCACAGGTTGCGACCAGGTGGCTCTAACGAGCAGAGACAAACCGTCCAAAGACATCAGCTTTCACGAAGGCCAAGGCTAGTGGTTTCCATGACAACTGTTTTTGACTGTGTATTGTGGTTCTAAAATTGTGTGTAAATTGTGGTTCTAAAATTGTGTTCATTGCACCTACCGGGTCAGATTGTGAATCTAAACCATACATGGACCCACCCTAATATACATAGCAAATTCCATCAAAATCGGTTCAGTCGTTTAGGAGGAGTTCAGTCACATACACACGTGTCGAAGAATTATATATATATAAAGATAGGCCATAGAGTTATGTACCGCTAGATGACAGAGATTGCGTAGGTTCATTATTCAAACGATCGTATGATTAGGGTACAAGAAATAAAAACTTGATTTTAAAATTTCGCACAACCACCATCTTGAGGTTATGTAAACAATTGCATTACAAAGTGTATAAACATTTTTTGTACAGAGTTTCACTGCGCTCGAGAGGATAAATCGCGAGAAATGTCTATATTTAAATGTTTCAACTTTGCTTGGCCGCCATGTTCGTTTTGTACTTTACAGGTTTCTGAAGGATTTGTACTTGTCCCCACAACTTCAATGCAAAAATAGCTATTTTTTGTGTAAATAACGTTATAAAGAAACTGGTATACAGACCTATCCCCATGCGCATTGGGAGTGGTGTAAACACGTGCTCGCCTGTAATATAACCTTACTAAAAAGGTTAACAGGTATTCAACATCTAGATGATTCGATTTTCCTTAATGTAGCCAAGGGACATTATTGCTAATCGCTTCATCTCTACATAGCTAACACACCCATTTCTACGAACTTATTTTACTGATTTTCGAAATATTTACACACGTTAATTCCTTTCAAGTAGAATCTCTTATTTTCCGTCTCATATAATTGGGAGTAAATATGCGTCGACCATCTGAAACGATATCAATTCATTCTTAACCTCAAGATTGTAAAGCAAGGGATCTCGTTTTGGTTTTACGTAGAATCCGAACCACATAAGCGACATTTCTCGATAATCAATAGCAGAAGCCGGTCTACCTTGCTGAAAGGCAAGCAGCTTGACCGCTGCGCCACCACATCCTCTTTAAAGATAAGACTTAAGGGACACTGGGACTGAAATTTTCAAATTCTATATAAACTGAGGTACAGCTTTGAAATTTTATATGGTTATGAATAGTCATATTATTAACCACTGTGGGAAACGTGAGCATTGTAAGTTGATTAGTTCTCCAGATATTAATTATTTTGTACATTTATTGTGCTAATTATTCAAGTTTTATAAAGGTCAGCCGCGTTAAAAAAAACAAGATAGTGTAACTTTTAGGTAATATTCTGTTGCACTATAACAATTGGAAGAAACCTACGGATCCGATTTTGAATTGCATTAATGAGGGCCAAGAAATTAATTTTTTTCCATATCCAAGTTTTTTTCTACAAAAAAATCGTATTTTTTCCAGTTTGAATTTTTTTTGCAGCTATACCAAAAGTGCAATCTAAAAAACGATCCGCAGGTTTATAGTCATTGCAATGAAGATAATAAATTCCCATTTTGAAAGCAATATCATAAGATTTATGACGCGAGTAACATTTTGAATGCCTGAAAAAGTGAATCAGAGAAAACAGCAATTTTCTAAAATGATGCACAATTTACAAGGTTTCAGCTTACCAATGACATTAGGATTGTCCTACAGCATAGGTGACACCCTCCTTCTTCTGTTTTGCAGCCTCCTCCTTCATTTCCGTCAGTTTCACCTTCCGTCGACATGCCTTTCACTTCTCCAATTATGACCGCGGACTTACATACTTCCTGCGACTGACACATCTTTCAAGTGTTTGTGCTGTGACATGAGATACTGAAGTTAGTCTTATTCCTGATTTCAACTCTGTTGTTGCACTACACCCCATGTTGAATTCTGCTACAGAATTACTAACAGCAATTTCAAGTATCTTCCGTGAAATAAAAATCTCCTTTGGTCACTTCCTCCAGATAACAGAACGCAGTGACTCATTCTGATTTTCAGTAGCACCACGGATGCATCTGGATAGTAGCTCATCTGATGCCAGCCTTTGATAAACAGGCATAATCTTGACAACTAAGGGTTCATAAAGTTCTACAGCCATTTTGTCATGACTCTGTGGTGTTTTACCAGCTGCGATACTTCGATTGTAGAAACACCAAGACTCAGAACCTTCAGGACACTTACTGTGCTGGGGCGTTTAAAGGACACACCGTGCATTTTAAAGCTACGCCAGGGCTTTAAAAATGGCGGAATTCGGATAAAAACACTGCTATATGATCCGCAGGGGATAGGGGTGTATTAATATGGAAAAAACCGAAAATCGACATTTTCCACAAATTTCACTAAAATTTCAGTCCCAGTGTCCCTTAAGTAGGTATTGTTTTCTCAGAGAATAATAATGCCATGCGATAACGCACTACTTTGCTTTATGAGTTCCATTCGTCAGGGTGAAAACAGCAGATAGATATCTTCAACTTGTTAGAAGATGTTTGAGGGGCACATCATAGGTGAATAACCTTACATATTCCCAGAAATACTTTAAATAGCACATCACCACCACAAACACACCTTGCTCGTTCCTCCAGTCACCGGATGTAAACTTTCTCACGACCTAACTCAAGAAAGGCCGGCCCCGTGGTGTAGCGCGCCTGCCTCTCACCCGGAGGCCCCGGGTTCGATCCCCGGCTCCGTCAGGGATTTTAAAACTGACGTGAGGGTTGGAACGGGGTGCACTCAGCCTCGTGAGGACAATTGAGTAGCTGTCTGACAGTGAGACAGCGCCCCGATCACGAAAACCAAGATTAACGGCCGAGGGGACCTGACGCGCTGATCACGCGTCACCCCAATATCTGCAGGCCGAATGGCTGGGCAGCGGTCGCTTGGTCGGCCTTAGCCCGTCATGGGCTGGATAGTGCCAGGGGTTGATTTTAACTCAAGAAAGTAATATTTTTCTTCCATTCGTTATCGAAACACGAAATGAAAAACATAAAAATAAAAGAACTCAGAGCTTTCAACAAGCGTAGGTTCTCCTCATCCCCATTAGGCCTATATGATTTGTAACAACAACAACAAAAACGTTTCCATTTGGAAAAACAAATTAACCGGCAAGCATACAAACGATCCTCTTGTTCGCATAGCAGTCTAATCTATACCTCTTGCCCGAAAATTGTTGAAAAACTGAATCTAACCAGTGGCATAACTGTAGTTTGCTTCTGGAGGGGCAGTGTACGGTCACTCAAAGAACGTGTTCTGTTTTGAAAATTGTTTTTGTTTATTATAATTATTAGTTTTTTGTATTGTTTTATTATTCTCAGGTCCATTTTACTATTTCGGCTTCCTCCTCAAAATTAATATATAATTATACCGTATTCAACATTTGTACAATTTAATCCGTCTTAAGAGGGACGGTGGGGGTGGGGAGGAGGCTTTGAGCATAAATACAGTACATACAGTAATACCAATGAAAGAAATATACAGAGAGTTTGTTTTATATGCGACGGGGGCCTTCGCTTGTCCACTCGCCCGCGTTGCGCGTCGGTCTCCCGCCATGCACTTGGCCGTTATATGGCACTCGCGCGTCACTGAGTCATTGAGTATAGGAATTTGTACTTAAATTTGTACTTCAATGTGATCCTTGACCAATTTTTTGACGAACTGACTTACGGAGAGCGATTGTCAACTTATTTTCAACAAGATTCTGCCACTGCTCACTCTGCCGAAGCATCTATGACAGAATTGCGTCGCATTTTCGGTACTAGGATTATAAGTCGGAATGTGTGGCCCCCGCGAATCCCAGACTTATCACCAAGTGACTTTTATCTGTGGGGGGCGCTTAAAAATAAAGTGTATGCGAGAATCCCTCACACTATAAATGAGCTTGAAGGCTATATTACAGCTGAAATACAGTCAATCGGTGCTGAGGACTTTCAGAAAGTAAATGACAATTTCATAAAGAGCAGTAGCAGTGAATGGCGAACATTTTCAGTACCAGCTGTGAACTAGGTAAGTACAAATTCCTATACTCAATGACTCAGTGCCGCGAAGCGCCGCATAACGGCCAAGTGCCTGGCGGGAGACAGACGCGCAACGCGGGCGAGCGGGCAAGCGAGGGTCCCCGTCGCATATAAAACAAACTCTCTGTACAACCTGGAAGTTTCAAAACCTTCTATCTATATTTTTTTCCGTAATTGGTTTCATTAGCGTTTGATACGTAATATTTGCACTTATCAGTGTGCAGATGCTCGAAAATTAATACTTTTGTTGATATTGAATTATTAAGTCCAGTTTTCTTCGCGAAATATTGTATATTAATAAATTACAGTTCCTAACATAGAACTGCAATACAACTAACAAGGGGAGGATACGATGCATGGGTCACCGATTTGAACCATCTTTAGTACTCGTGTAGGGAATGGTCAGGCGTATATCAGGTGCAAGTAGTAAGGTGCGTTTCTCAGCCGTTTCCGAGAAATTAATTATTCGCAATTGCAGTGCGGCGTCTATGTGCGTTGTACGCAAGCAAGAATTCAACGAGCGCGTGGTGCATTGTAAGCGCGGGATCGCTGGATCGAATCCCTCCGGTGATCGTTCGGAGTGTGTTGTGTTCTTTTTTATCCTTTTTTTTGTAACCATTGGCAATTTCCAACCAATATCCATAGCATGAGTCACTGCTTGCGGGGTACGGGGTGGTCTGATGGTTCACAGACGTGCAATGAACCGAACAGACTGGGCCTTCAATGTATAAATGTATTCATATAGTAGAATAACCCTGACCGTGTATACTATCAATGTACACACTTCAACAAAAGTTTTGCATCACCTCGGTTCCAAGAGTTCCGGAACCTTTAAATACAAAGGGAATAGAGATCAACACAAACAACATTTCAGCTCGTTTTATTGCTCATGAGACCCACACATTGCATGTTGTACCATCATACAGCTAGACTTTCAGCATTTGCGGTCCAGATTGCAGTACACACCACTACCTCTAATACCCAGTAGCACGTCCTCTTGCATTGATGCATGCCTGTATTCGTCGTGGCATACTATCCACAAGTTCATCAAGACACTGTTGGCCCAAATTGTCCCACTCCTCAACGACAATTCGGCGTAAATCTCTCAGAGTGGTTGGTGGGTCAAGACGTCCATAAACAGCCCTTTTCAACATATCCCAGGCATGTTCGATAGGGTTCATGTCTGGCGAACATGCTGGCCACTGTAGTCGAGCGATGTCGTTATCTTGAAGGAACGCATTCACAAGATGTGCACGATGAGGTCGAGAATTGTCGTCCATGAAGACAAATGCCTCTCCAATATTCTGCCGATATGGGTGCACTATGGGTCGGAGGATGTCATTCAGGTATCGTAAAGCCGTTTCGGAGCCTTCCATGACCACCAGTGGCGTACGTCGGCCCCACATAATGCCACCCCAAAACATCAGGGAACCACCACCTTGCTGCACTCGCTGGACAGTGTGTCTAAGACGTTCAGCCTGACCAGGGTGCCTCCAAACACGTCTCCGACGATTGTCTGGTTGAAGGCATATGCGACACTCATCGGTGAAGAGAACGTGATGCCAATTCTGTGGGGTCCATTCAGCATGTTGTTGGGCCCATCTGTACCGCGTTGCATGGTGTCGGGGTTGCAAAGCTGGACCTCGCCATGGACGTCGGGAGTGAAGTTGCGCATCATGCAGCCTATTGCGCACAGTTTGAGTTGAAACACGACGTCCTGTGGCTGAACGAAACGCATTATTCAACATGGTGGCATTGCTGTCAGGGTTCCTCCGAGCGGCAATCCGTAAGTAGCGGTCATCCACTACAGTAGTAGCCCTTGGGCGGCCTGAGCGAGGCCTGTCATCGACAGTTCCTGTATCTCTGTACCTCCTCCATGTCCGAACAACATCGCTTTGGTTCACTCTGAGACGCCTGGAAACTTCCCTTGTTGAGAGCCCTTCTTGACACAAAGTAACAATGCGGACGCGATCGAACTGCGGTATTGACCTTCTAGGCATGGTAGAACTACAGACAACATGAGCAGCGTACCTTCGTCCTGGTGGAATGACTGGAACTGATCGGCTGTCGTACCCCCTCCGTCTAATAGGCCCTGCTCATGCATGGTTGTTTACATCTTTGAGCAGTTTTAGTGGCATCTATGAACAGTCAAAGGGACTGTATCTTTGATACAATATACACAGTCAACGTCTATATGCCGGAGATCTGGGAACCGAGGTGATGCAAAACTTTTTTTGATGTGTGTATTTGCAATGCTGAGGCTGTACATTATGTAATGTCGCTAACGTTGACCCCCATACGATGATTTCAGAATCTCTTTTCCCGCTCACATAACACGTTATTACAATAAATTGACGGCAAAATAAACATTATTCACGACACCTACAGTTGTACGAATTGCCAATGTTTATAAAAGAAAAAACACAACACACTGCAAAAGCTCACCTGTGGGATTCGATCCAGCGATCCCGGGATTACGAAACGGGGCTATTACCGCTGCACCACGCGCTCGTTTGATCCTTGCTGGCATACATCGCACATAGACGCAGCACTGTAATTGCAATTACTGTAATTAATTTCTCAGAAACGGCTAAGAAGCGCACCTTACTACTTGCACCTGATATACGCCTAGTCATGTCCTACACGTGTACTAAAGATGGTTCGAATCGGTGACCCATGCATGGTATCCTCCCCTTGTAAGCATAATACTATTCATTTTCCAAAATGACACACTAGGATACTAACAGAAAGGCAACTAACAAGCGGTGTATTGTTGGGAAGCGATGATGAAAGATAAGTACCACACCCATATCACTGCCACCCCTTTGGTTAACTCGGGGTTTGTCAAACGTTCTTCGTTCGCGGCGCACTGTTTCGCTATACTGAATATAGCGGCACACCCCAACGTATACAACTGTGGAAGTCAAAAGTTGAAAAAAGTTATCTTAAAATGTTTCCTCTCACAGCTGATACCGACATCTGTTCCAGTCTGGTTTCAGAACATCTTTATGTGTTGGAGAATTGACTGCAAGAACATTTTCCTTCCATCGACGACAAGGAATGCGACTGAGTTCGCAATCCCTTTGCAGTTACTGCTGAGGATACAAAACAAGTACCATTAGAAGAGACAGAAGAATTGGCTGAATTTCAAGTCGATCGATCTTTGAAGCTGGAATTTAGAGAAGAATCACTACTTCAGTTCTGGATTTCGGTGAAAAGAGAGTTCTCAGTGTTATCAGATGATGCCATATCTATATTATTGCAGTTTTCAACAACATAACTGTACGAACAGGGATTTTCGGAAAATCTTGTACGCCAAAAACAATCAGGAAAATTGGGAACTATTTCCTGACGCTTTAGCCTCTTCACTGACCAGAACATCAAAGGGACCGCTTAGGTCTTGAGGTGGATAGAGGTAGAATCTCACAATTATTGCCCGTCTTTTCAGATACTGTCTTTGCTTTAGTGACGGTACAGCGCTCTGGGTCTGTAACACACGGTTCGAGATGGGTGGTTATCGATAGTAGAGCTACTCCAATATGCTGAGGGAGAGAACGCGCCCATAAGCCATCACAGCTACAAACAATTACCGACACAAGCCTGATTAATGGTCCCGTTACCTGTCTTCGATCCACAAACATCACGCACCTCACAAACAAACCTCCATCTCAGGTGACCATTAGTCTTGAGTCACAGGAATAGCGCAGCGGAAAGAAATGTAACGCATTGGCGTGAAAATAAGGCGCACTTTTTATTAAAATTATTTGGGTAAAAAAAATCGGGGAGCGGCTTATATTCGCGACCTACACTTTTATATGTCATGTACCTTTTAACCCTTTAAACGATAGTGGTGTATATGTTAACCGCCAACTATATAAAGAGTTTGTAGGATATTTATTATCAAAGGTACTAATAATTGAAACTTTCAGCCAAATTGCAACAAAATTCTTGTAGATGTAATTTAATATTTCTGATAAGCAAATATTATATATGTCTAGTCTTATGGTGCTTGATAAAATTTCAACTAGTAGGCCTAAATAGCCTATAATCAAAAATATTAAAATTAAACAATAAAATAAAACATGCATATACAAATTAAAATAAAACACACTTAAAATTAAAGTTAAAATTACAAAATTAAAATTCCTAAATAAATAGATAATTTTAAAAATGTATTTAAAAAAAACAATATTGAATATTTAAAATCAAGATAAATATTAGTGTTGAAATGAACATTTAAATTAAAAATAAAGTAAAAATTAGAAAAAAAATAGTCTGCCCTATAAAGGGTTAAAAAGGAATGCTTATTAACAAGATCACAGCAACAATGCAGTCTGTATGAGAAACTAGCGGCATTTAATGACAACAGTGCGAACTTTTGTTTTGGCGATGACATTGTTATTCGGTAACACGGTATTGTTTCGTAAGCTTGGATAATTTACAGTAGCTCAGTCTCTGTAAGATCTGTAATGAAGCCTGTTTAACGCAAAAAATAAGCGATCATTTACCGGTAGAGCAAGGGAATTCGGCGTGCTTATGATGCAACCTTCAAACTTGGAGTTGTGCATTACGCCAGGAGCACAACCAACAGAGAAGCTGGAAGAAAATACGGATGTCAGGAAAAAATATTAGCATGTTGGTAGGTACAAGAAAGGGTGCGGCTTAAATGCGGGGGCGGCTTATTTTCGGGGCAATACGGTAAATTAAAGGAAAGGGTTTCAAATAATTAACAAAAAAAACTAAATTATTACGTATTTGGGACAATTTCAGTTCTTAGAATTTCATCTGGCATGGGTTGTCTAAGTCATCTAATAAACTTTCGAAGCGGGGCTACATGACCGCGTTGTCGCAGCCCCTAAACTAAGGAACCAACCAACCAAACTTTCGAAGAAATTTGATTTAGTGACTTGTTAGGGAATTATGGTTGATTCTAGTGGTACTAGGGCTAAGTCCGTGGTATCTTGTCTAAATATACAATATAATAAGTCAAAAAAGTGCTACCACATAAATGAATCCCTAAAACGCATGTGATTTTATGAATACAGTACGGTACCGGTACTTCACAAACAAAATTCAACTCAGGTTTTCACGATTTTAACACCAGATGGTAGCATTTGTCGTTTCGAAATATGGAATATTCTTTTTATGTAGAAAACATTTCTCAGCAAACAAAGTAGTAGAAACGTAAAATTAAGCAATTTCCTCAATTGTACCAACAATTGAAGGATTAAAGGGCCCGGAAAGGTTTCAAATTGTGAGTCTAGGAGAGCTCTACCAAACTAAGAAACCAAATTTTGAAAATCGCTTTCGGCCTAGATGCAGTTCGCTTTCTGAAGGCTATCCTGGGGATATCGATGTATACAAAGTCTAGATTAGCATATGAAATCGCCAGGGAAACATTCTTCATTGAGGACCTTCGAATGAAGAGAGGGCTACCATCCACAGACGCCTGGAAAAAACTAATGCAGGAAAGAATACAGAAAAGGGACGAAATCTGGTTCGAGTTTTACACCACGGAGGCCATGATGACTAGTACATGGATGAACACAAATCAAGACTTGCGACACTTTGTCAATTCGATGGCGGTACATGGGTATCACCATAAACTGTGTAATACCGAATACTTTCATGACCCTGATGAATCCTGCGTATGTAAATTATGTGGGGTGCAATGTAGTAAATACCACGCAATTTCTTGTGCATATCGGGGATCATCCATTGTGAAGTTTTGTGAATGACAGTTTGTTATCATCAATATGCACAATTTGTGCGATTTATCTTTAATAATAAGAAAACAGCCTAAAATCACAAGTTTTTTTAACTCTTTTTCCTTTTCATTCAAATCCTAGCCAAATTAACTTATTTAGATAATTCTTTCTTTAATGTGTTCCTTGGTTCAATACCCCCCCCAGGCATTTTTACATTTTTTGAAAATTCTTCGCACTTGTAGTAGTTATAAGGGCTTAAGTGAAACTTTGCGTTGACTCACACTACCGGATATGGTTTAGTTTCATTGACTCTCACTGGCGCTTGTATTGGTAGAAAAGTCGAACTGCTAAAGTAATCGAACGGATATGGCTGAGTCTCCAGTGAACAATCAACAGTCTACCGCGTATTATCATGCAGTAAGAAACGTTTGGTGTGTACGTTTAGACATGTGGAGAAAACAACGAAAATTAATTATGTATGCACCAAAAAAGAAATAGTGTTCATGGAAGGTCTAGTCTAAGGCATTAAAGGATGTTTTCAACATTGAGTTGCTTTCAGGAGACTGCTGAATTTGAAGAGAGAAAAAAGGCTGATGATGGTCCCAAAAGACCGAATTATGTACTTAATGTAAAATGTGTTAAAAACCAAATTTTATTGTAAAGTGGATAAGAATTAGCCTATAGTGTCATTATAATCAACATGGACAATAAAAGTGACGATTGTCATAGATACACATTAATAATTTATAATTATCTATTTTTAATTAATTAATATACTTATTAACAAATGAATGTATGTAATTTATTTATTAATTTTTATCGTTCCTGTTTAAATTAAGCCAGAGAGATCATAAAAAAACACGTCTAAAACCATTGTGCACAGGGTTCTGCTTTTAATCAGGACTGACTATACCTGGAGGAAAGGAGAGTTGAGAAAGTGAGAGGCTTTGCGAAGGGTTTGAGAAGTGAGCCTAACAACAAATGATGTTATTAACGTGCAAATGCGACCACACGCCACCAAGGCAAAACCACACACACTAACGGATGGTAGAAAATTAAAACGCCTAACTTTAATTCACGTCAAAAGCCACTGCGCGTGTGTGTGAGTTTACATCCCCATGCTAACATGTTTCAGATGTGGTTAACACATGTCAACAGCACGCATATAAAACCATCAGCTGCGTCATGTTGGGGCTTATTTCAATCAAGGTTATGAAAGTTTGCCAATTCTACACAACCAAGTCCACAGCGCCTGAGGCTCCAATTAACGTAATTAAAGTAGCACATCTAAATTTATGACAAATCTCCATTCTTGTTACAAACAATATTCTCAACCTTCAAAACACACCGTCAATTTCAACAATTTCACACTCACACGGTGTTGCAATGGTGAATATCACTAGTCAAAAGTCACTAGGTTATTGCCATGGAATTATATCTGTTATTCAAAGTTTAAGGAAACCGGGAAATATTCCGAGCTGAAAAATGCTCCTCTTGGTTTTATTATTGTTTGAAGTAGTTTTCAATGGATATTGTCCAAATTCTTTTTTGTATTGTATCAAAGCCTGTTCATAGTTACTCAACTTCCATTATTGTGAGTCCATGAGATTGAGAGTGAATCAATGTATGATTGAATGACTTAAAATGTAATTAATCCTGTTATCCATTTATCCATCACTACATACAGATCATCACTCAAAGAAAATCGAATTTCCAATCTGTAGTTCACTCCTCATCATTGCCTACATAGGCTTAGAGCACAATACCACTATTTAATGCGGCTAGAAGTGACAGAAGTGACAGCATTTAAACAACCATATAATTCAGAAAATAGCCTACATACACAACTTATATTTTCGTATCTTGTTGAAAATAGATTTCATCCTTATTAAATATTACACTTTAACCGATTCTTATAACAAAATGTTACAAGTCCTCAATATTAATGAAAGAAAAGAGACTGCATTACACATTTTTAATTTTCTATATTTTAAATTTGAAAAAATATTTAAAATTTTCAGTTTTTAGTAATTTATAAATTCTCTGACTGCCGGAAATGTTTGGAGAAATATTCCCTACGAATATTCCTAGTGTGAAAGTTACCATCACTACATACAGATCAACACAAAAAAATCGAATTTCCAATCTGTAGTCCACTCCTCGTCATTGCACACACAGATATGTAATTGAAAAAATGAGCACAATGCCAGTATTTAATGCGGCTAGAAGAAACAGAAAGAAAAATAAGCGTCAAATAGATTCCTTCATTAAAACCCAGGGAATATCTGTTTCCAGATAATTTGGTTTTGGTGACTAACAGCTTTTGAAATAGCTGCGAGATATCTTTGATTGTGACACGCTTTCGGTCAATTTCCCTCTAAAAAAGCACCCTCGGCTTGTATGTCAAAACGTTTGTTCGATTATTGATCAATCTTTGCTGCTCTAACCAGCTCGTTTTTGGAATGTCTCAACACATAACTGTGTACTACCTGTTGACTATGTATGTGGAATATGGATGTAGAAAACAACCAGATTTTATGAGAATTTTACAGGTCGAGGTTGTTACCCTTGATGAATATGAAGATCCTTTTTCTTTTATTGTCAATTGAGAGAATATTCTAATTTACGGGAAATAGGTATTCATACATTGAAAGCAATCCATTCGATTTTGTTTGATGTATCTTGTGTAAAATGTGTGCTTCTTTCGTTGAGTGCTCGATGCTAGTCTAGTGTACAATTAGAATACCTAACAATAGATGTACGGTTCTATGAATCAACCGACATCACTGAACATGTAACAATCAGAATCCACGAAAGATCAAGGACGTTATTAATGTCATCACATTGCTCTTCACGCCTGCAAACTGTTACCAAGGAGAACCTATGGTTTGGAATATCAAGGACGATATTAATACCATCACATTGCTCATCTATCCTTCAAACTGTTGCCAAGAAGAATCTACGAAAGATCAAGGTTATTAATGCCATCACATTGTTCTTCCTACCTACACTCACCAGACAGTATATACAAAAGATTAAGACGATATGAATGTTATCACATTCCGCTTTCCTCCGTCAAACAATCAAGAAAGATAGTAGGAAACATCAAGGAGGTTATTTTGTCCGTCACATTTTGCTTCCTACCTTCAGTCACCGGAGAGTATATACAAAAGAATTAAGGACGATATGAATGCCTTCACATTTCCCTTCCCACCTTGTCACCGAAGAGTATATACAAACGATTATGGACGATATGAATGTTATCAGATCACATTCCTCTTCCCTCCTACAAACAATCACCAAAGAGAACATACAGAAGAATAAGGATAATATTAATGAAATCACAAGCTGATCTCATTCGAGAAAACAGAATTTATTACTAACATCAAAACGGCTCCAAAACATATGGAAGTGAACCATGGGAAAATCAAGCGGGTTGTGAAATTTAAGTATCTTGGTGAATGGATAGACCCTACCATGTCCGAAAACGAGGCTTTTGCGTCACGCTTGAATAAAATTGAAATGGCTTACCATCTAACTAAGAATGTGTACAACAAAAGATCTATATCCCTGAATGCAAAACTCAAGCACTACTGCACGGTCATCCGGCC
This sequence comes from Meconema thalassinum, assembly GCA_946902985.2. NCBI lineage: Eukaryota > Metazoa > Arthropoda > Insecta > Orthoptera > Tettigoniidae > Meconema > Meconema thalassinum. The sequence continues at coordinate 64,730,519 of OX336396.1, forward strand.
AGAAGCTTTGTATGCAGCGGAATGTCTCGCCATGAACAGAAAAGGCATAATGGAGTAACTGGAGACCAGGGAAAAGAAGGTATTGAGGAAAATCCTAAGTCCAGTCAAAGAACACGGCGAATTCCGAAGACGCCACAACCAAGAGTTGTACACACACGTAGAGAAAATAACTGACGTGATGAGGAAAAGGAGGATTTCTCTCTATGGACATATAACCCGTATGAAATCAACACGGCTATCCAACCGAATGTTTGGTTTTCTCCGTGAGAAAAAGACAAAGGGGGCCTGGTTCAGTGAAGTAGAGAAAGATCTGTTGGAGATTGGGATAACATGTGAAGATATCCAGGAGCGTGGCCTGCTTAGGGAAAAACTTCAAAATCATCGGAGTTTTCAACTTAAGCCGAAACTAACAAGTAGTTCCGTGAAGAACTATACGGCCTATTTTCATATATCCTACTCATGTTAACTGCCACTATCAACATACAAAATTTCAGTTTGATTGCTGTAATAGATTCGTAGATATTGAGAACCGACTAAATATTTCGGATGGTCGCCATGTTGGATTTTATACACACATCAAAACAAGTTTTGCATCACCTCGGTTCCCAGATCTCCGGCATATAGACGTTGACTGTGTATATTGTATCCAAGATACAGTCCCTTTGACTGTTCATAGATGTCACTAAAACTGCTCAAAGATGTAAACAACCATGCATGAGCAGGGCCTATTAGACGGAGGGGGTACGACAGCCGATCAGTTCCAGTCATTCCACCAGGACGAAGGTACGCTGCTCATGTTGTCTGTAGTTCTACCATGCCTAGAAGGTCAATACCGCAGTTCGATCGCGTCCGCATTGTTACTTTGTGTCAAGAAGGGCTCTCAACAAGGGAAGTTTCCAGGCGTCTCAGAGTGAACCAAAGCGATGTTGTTCGGACATGGAGGAGGTACAGAGATACAGGAACTGTCGATGACAGGCCTCGCTCAGGCCGCCCAAGGGCTACTACTGTAGTGGATGACCGCTACTTACGGATTGCCGCTCGGAGGAACCCTGACAGCAATGCCACCATGTTGAATAATGCGTTTCGTTCAGCCACAGGACGTCGTGTTTCAACTCAAACTGTGCGCAATAGGCTGCATGATGCGCAACTTCACTCCCGACGTCCATGGCGAGGTCCAGCTTTGCAACCCCGACACCATGCAGCCCGGTACAGATGGGCCCAACAACATGCTGAATGGACCCCACGGAATTGGCATCACGTTCTCTTCACCGATGAGTGTCGCATATGCCTTCAACCAGACAATCGTCGGAGACGTGTTTGGAGGCACCCTGGTCAGGCTGAACGTCTTAGACACACTGTCCAGCGAGTGCAGCAAGGTGGTGGTTCCCTGATGTTTTGGGGTGGCATTATGTGGGGCCGACGTACGCCACTGGTGGTCATGGAAGGCTCCGAAACGGCTTTACGATACCTGAATGACATCCTCCGACCCATAGTGCAACCATATCGGCAGAATATTGGAGAGGCATTTGTCTTCATGGACGACAATTCTCGACCTCATCGTGCACATCTTGTGAATGCGTTCCTTCAAGATAACGACATCGCTCGACTACAGTGGCCAGCATGTTCGCCAGACATGAACCCTATCGAACATGCCTGGGATATGTTGAAAAGGGCTGTTTATGGACGTCTTGACCCACCAACCACTCTGAGAGATTTACGCCGAATTGTCGTTGAGGAGTGGGACAATTTGGACCAACAGTGTCTTGATGAACTTGTGGATAGTATGCCACGGCGAATACAGGCATGCATCAATGCAAGAGGACGTGCTACTGGGTATTAGAGGTAGTGGTGTGTACTGCAATCTGGACCACAAATGCTGAAAGTCTAGCTGTATGATGGTACAACATGCAATGTGTGGGTCTCATGAGCAATAAAACGAGCTGAAATGTTGTTTGTGTTGATCTCTATTCCCTTTGTATTTAACGGTTCCGGAACTCTTGGAACCGAGGTGATGCAAAACTTTTTTTGATGTGTGTATATGTAGGTCATAGAGTTATGTACTGTTACATAAAGATTATTCTGTACGTGTAGCATTCAAACTTCAATCGCATGATTATGACACAAGAAGTAACAAGGAGATTTTAAAATTTCGCACAGCTGCCATCTTGTGGTTATGGAAACAATTGAAATAAATTAGATGCCAGTGGATTAACATTCGTATAAGGATTTACTGTACCAAATGTCACTGCACTCGGATGATTAAATTGCGAGAAACGTCCATGTGAATATGTATATTTCGCGTCGCCGCCATATTGGATTTGTGATCACCAGTTTATTTAAAGTCTTATAGGTGAACGTAAGTTCATAGCCCCTATGAACATAAAAAACAGTTTGATTGCTATAATAGATTCGTAGATATTCAGATCCGTCTAAATATTTCGGATGGTCGCCATGTTCGATTGTTAAATGTATAGGCCATAGAGTCATGTACCATTAAAGGAACATTATTGCGTAGGTTCATTATTCAAACTTTCACTTTGATCGCATGATTACGACACAAGAAATAAAAACTTAATTTTAAAAATCGCACAGCCGCCATCTTGAGGTTATGTAAACAATTGAACGAAGTTACATGTCGGTGCATTGCAATGTATATAAACATATACTGCACCAAGTTTTATTGCGTTTGGTTGGTTAAATCGCGAGAAACGTCTATTTAAAAGTCGCAAATTCGCGTGGCCGCCATGTTGGTTTTGTAGTTACCAGTTTTTCAAAAGTCACATAGGTGAACTTCTAGTAGTTCCCTTTATCACCGTAAAAAAATCGAGGGTGATATCGGGAATAGTTTCGGAGATATTGAATGCTGGTGAAATATTTCGCACAGCCGCCATGTTTGATTGGTGAGACGTAACAAAATTTGAAGGGCACGGTCGGGGTCGTCCGGAATAGTGCTATGCACCTACCGAGTTCCATTGAAATAGCTCCAGCCGTTTCGAATTTATTGGGGACACACACACACACGCACAGACACACGGACAAAAGGTGATCTCATATGCCTATTTAAAAAAAAAAAATGAAAATAGGCTAAAAATCGGGAAGGCGTGGACAACAGAGAGAAAGGTGCAACATCGATTGAGAATGAAAGAGTACTGGGCCAACATTAAAATGCAGAAGAAACAGTTGACATAACGTGATCCTTAGTTGGCCGTAAGGAAAGAAGAAGAAGAAGAAATCGCAAGGCTCTTCCCTGCTTCAAACTATTACCAAAGAGAATGTAGGAAAGATCACGACGATATTGTCATCATTAGGGCACGGATTTTTAGGTGCTAAAAATCAGGAAAATATTTATTTTTTATGTAATAAAAATACCTAAAATATGTGACAAAAAAGTAAAAATACTTAATTATAATTTAGTTTATTAATGTGAACATAAACAATATGCAGTACTCACGAATGCTATGCCTCACTGTCTGATGAAGAATTACAATACACAACGAGATAAATCTTCAGGTTGTCCATCACAAATGACCGACATTATAGCGAAACACTTCTTCTGAAGGCGCGAAACTGCGGCAATATGTTTTTTGCCTTCGAGGTGTTGTGTAACTTGAGATCGCTGTTCAGCCTTGATTGCTTTCCCACATGGTTGGCAGAACAGAATGCCCCCATCAGATGTAAAAAATTATCTTTAAATTCTGCAACATATTGTTGCAGACATGAACTTGCAGTTACTTTTACTTTAGGCATCGTAGAACTGCTTACACTTCACAGTGCCAGAAATGAACTGCATGTGAGTGAGACTGGTTCAAGGTAGCAGGGGGTGGGGGAGGTCTAGCACTTGGTGCAATATGGCTATGGACAAGGAAAACCCCGGCTTTCACAATGAGTGGCACGGGGTGGCAAGTTAAGAATAACACAGTTGCAAGCTGACATACGCTCTGCATGAAGATTAGTTAGCTCACAGGTTCTTCCCCGTTGAAGTCACACGGAACAAAAATGCAATAAACTGAAATATCTAGCACATTGATTTAAAAGAATGTAAATATTATGTATTTTTATGTGCCAATAAGTGAAAAGCAGGAATTTATGTATTTGTAGAAAAGAATGCTTAAAATATGTATTACATAAAAACTATTTATTTACCTAAAAATCCGAGCCCTAGTCATCATAATACGCTAATATAACGGAGATACAATTTACTCATTAAAAGTTATTCTTTCTCGTCAAGGCACCAGAACAAAGGACGGCGGGAGTGATGTATTAATAAGCAATATTACGTTGGGAGGAGTAAGAGGAGGTTTGAGGGGGAGGGAAGGAAGCAATTAATCATTCACAGCTCAATTAGATCCCAACGAAGCTCGGCTGAAGAGAGGAAGGAAGCGCGCGAGTAAGGAGCTGATTATGAAATATGAAACTTCTCTTAAACAGTAGGCCGAGTCTTACAACAGCACTCAGCAGGCCTTCTTCCAAGACCATGAGCGTAATGGGGCGCTGCAGCAAGTACGGAGAACGGAGGTTCGAATCCCAGCGCTGACTGCGACTTTCCCCATACTCCCTCCGGGAAAATGCCAGGATAGTACCTTATTTCAAGACCCGGGGTACCTACCCTATTCCAGAATCTAATAATTACATTTACACTATTACAGTCACGACAGAAACACATATTGAACTCACTCCCAAGTAAACGGACTTGATGGCCAAGATGTTCAAAGCCCCTTAACAAATTCCTTCAAGATCACCCAGGTCATTCACTGTTGCTAACTAAAGTTTTACCGAGAGCCACCAAGTTACCAACAGAAAACAAAAATAAAAAAATAAATTAAATGAAAAATATTGAAATTAATATAAATTACAATTAAAAAGGAAGGAAGCTTGTAGTTTAACGTGACCGTTAATCTCACGATCATAAGCCACGGGACCTCCGTTTTACGTGGAATCCGAACCACAGGACATGGCATTTCACTTCGAAAATCTCACATGCATTGACCGGGAATCGAACCCGGTCCACCTTGGTGAGAGGCATACAGCTTGACCACTGCGCCACCACGCCACCAAATTACAATTAATATCTATATATACATAAAAATTACAATTAAAATATACAGTATATTCTTTTATAAAGATTGATGGTGATTTGGGTTGGAGCATATCGCCTTTAGGGTGGTCAAAGCCTTGAGTTTATTACAGTTTAATTCTGCAGGAATGTTTCGATGCTACGAATTCGAATTCCATTGATTGGTCAACTAAAAGTAAACTGTAAACAAGAATTTGTTTTTAATGTCTAATACAAAGTGTTTTTTGTAATGAATCGGGTCGTCACATATTTTTGAGAAATATGATGAAATTTATCACCGTTTGTTTCTTACGTCATAAAATATCCCACTCGTTCTTGTGTTTAATATGTCCATAATAATTCTCCTGGCGTTTTCTTTTACCGTTCTACAGCGTGTTTTTAAGTGTTTATTTGCTTTGTTATTCAAAAATACCTTCAAAAACTCGGGATAAAAGCGACTATGTTCTCTTAACAGAGACACCCTGTGTAGCACAACGCTTTACTTCTATTTAATTTCTCCTGAAAGTATAAATGCCATCGCCGGCACGGTTTTTCAGTTAGTGAGTTAATACGTCTGTTGTGTTTAGAGTTACGGTTTCTCGATTCGGTCGGTTGGGTGGAGTTGGCGATGCGATGGCGTCCAAGGGAATGACTTTGTAAATCTAAATAAAATGTTGGAGGGTCGTAAAATGTGGGGTGGGATTGGTCTCGTGGGGGAGAGTAGTGTTGTGTGGTTATCGACAACTTGATCGGCTTGGAAATAAATCTGTGGCTACTGTTTAAATCGCCATCCTTGGCCAGAAGTTAAGCCTCCCCTTTTAACTGGACGAGAACTAGTATTTATTACCGAGGTAGGCTAGACGTAGCCGGAGTGTTCACATTCTACAATATTCCTTCAAATAAGAAAAACAATAATGTTTGTCTCAGCAAAGGAACTAAGAACATTTATGTAAGTTTTGTTTTATCATTTTAAATTATCTTGTCGACTTCGTCGTTACGCTGGGGTCTGGCGTTACGTTACGGTGACGGGACGAAATGTACCCAGATGCACTGAGGTGTGTGACGTCATAGTACCGCTTGGTGCAAGTGTTCCCCGACAATCTCTACTTCGTTAATACAAAATCCCCGATTCTTGGATGTCACGGGTAATCTTGAGAACCACTGGATGGATTTTGATGCGGTTTTCACCATTCTGTAAAGGATATCGCGAGGAAAGATTCTGTAGAAAATAATGTATCTATGATCAAAGGAAGCCAAGCAGTAACGATTTCAGTGAAAAAGTCGAAAACGAACTCGGCATCCGTGCGCTTCTTAAGCGTACGCAGGGCAAACCGTTAAAAATATCAATATACTTTGTGTTTTAGATCCCTTATTTGGGGGTGGATCTAAAAGGGAGAGTTGCTGTACTAATTTATGAGTTTGTGCCTAAAGAAGGGTAGCTCCCCTTGACAGGGCAAGCTGACCAGTGTAGTGTGTTGTGGTGTGCTAGGAACTAGGGGGTGCTCCTATAAAGACTGTAAATGTGGTTTAAGGGATGTAGCCTTAGCACGCGGGTCGATGTACTAGTCGCCCAGCCGGCTACTTATTATATAATCGCCTTGCTAGTATCAGCGGTTCGGCACGCGCTTCACTTGAGCACGAGAGCCGCTGTGAGGAATACAAGGACGTCTGAGTTGGCGTTATTACTACGGTGTGTCACGCCTGACTGTGACGGGAGTAAGGAAGGACGTGGGGACGTGAAGAAGAGTGTAGATCAGTAATGCAAGTGTAAGAGACTGACCAAGTGTTTATTGGTCAGCAATGAGTAACTGTTAGTCCCTTTTTAAGGGATCTTGTGATGTTATAATGTGAGTACAAACTGTGGGTGTTAGGTTACAAAAGTAGGATTCTGAACACTGACTGACTGACTCACCTCGGTTGACACTGTCGTTAGCCTCCGGCTGTCTCGTCGAAGCACTGGTGATGGAGAGATTCTCGTGACCCACTTAAGGCACCTTTTATACCTTTAGCCTCTGTTCTGTCAGCGCGTTGTGGCATAGTTGAACCAGTTTGTAGTATGTCGCTGTGTGTCATAATTACGCAAGGGTTGAGCTGCTTTATGGAGTAGCCAGCTGCCCTTATAGTATTGATGGATATTGGGTAGGCTTTTAAAGGGTTGCCTTTTATGAGATTTAGACAGATGATGGGGGGGATGATCTCTAAGGGGTGCATACCCCTTGGGTATTGTACAAGCCTCTTCCTCCATTTGGTCGCGTCCTCGCGACCGGGAAGGGCACTTGGGGTTGGGATGTTGTCGTAGTAGTTTTTGAATCCCCCTCGTCTCTTCTGGTGGTGGCGTCGTAAGCGTCGTCGTATGGAACGGGTGTCGTCGTGCAGAAGTGTAGGTGTGCGGTCAGCCCGTGTTCAGAGGGGAGGGTTATGGGGTGTACATAGATATATATGTATATAAATTTTACATTGCATGGTGAAATGTGCATTAACATTGTTGAATAAAGAAAATAATTGCTATTGAGGCACAATCGCCATTGCCGTTGTCGGCATAAAAAAGAAAAAAAACATGGTTATACATGGTTACATAGTTGTGCAGGGAGGAAAAACCCAGGGCCGAACGGATGATTGCGTCGTCCGCCCTATCTTGGGGAAAAAGTGCTCCCTGCAATAAAGAAGATAGGAGAGAATAGAAAAAAATGGGTGTTCCAGGGTATAATTTAAAGGAAATATTTAAAATGTATTTATTGGTGTGGGATAAAACGGAACACCCTGACAAATGGGGAAGTTAGAAGAGAGAAAAATGAAAGAAAACAATTCACAGACATTGGTTACGTGTTACCTTAGCAAACGAAACAAAACAAAACAAAAATATAGACATCGTGTACACGTGAACTTGATAAACAGACAAAAATATATATAGAGTTTAATGTATTATGTTGCGATGCTGACATTTAGTAATTTCAATTGGAATAATTGCCCGTGGGCGCATGAATATGTATGTATTTTACTCTTTAAAATTATGAACTACAATGACCTTATGTCTACTTAAGCGCGCTAAACCCTTATAATTCTAGTTTTTTGTTTGGATCCTCGCGTGCACGCTACCTGTTTGTACGTACGCTTGCCGTATCACGGCTGATCTTATACGGCCACCTCTTGGCACGGTTGAGTGGTCGTACCGCTTGCAGTGTATTCTTAATACATAGTCTGTGAAGCATCCTCTGTGGGTGAATGCTTGCACACTTGGCCATGAGGGTCGCCGCCACATGCCGGTTGCGCCCTCATTGCCGTAAGCTGCGTCGCATTTTGACGCTTCAAGTGTTTTTGTTTTATGCAGATCTGCCAGCAAGCTTGATGCCCCACAGGCATCATTCCCGCTGTGCAGATTATTGACGTGTAGCTGTAAAAAAAAATGTAGTGAGTGTGTAAGTGAGAATGAATGTTAAATGGAGGTTAGTATGCACAGGTATAATACTACAATAAGGGGGCATTAAATAGCATGTTGCTGCTATCTGGCAGCAAAATCATAATTACACGTGTCATATTCTAGGTGACAATGCCTGCAAAAAAAAAATGGAGAGGTTAACAAAACATTGAAATTCCCTATTCCATATGCCGCTTCCTGTGGCAGCGTTGCCACAGTCTGAAGCCCCTTTTTACCTGTGAAAAGAATGGCATGGTTATTATTACTCGATATATGGCCGGGCTTACCCTATATGGTGCCGTGACGTCATTTCCTAATGTGTTGTAGTATTGGGCTTACCCTGGCAACGAATTTGGGCCGCCAGGCGCCGAAATTTTACCTCAATATATGTAAAAAAAAAATTGTCTTAAATGTAAGACTATGCTACATTATAATAACTTATCATGAGTTATCGGACTTACCCTGATGACGGATTTGTGGGTCATCAGGCGCCGAACGGCGTTCTCTTATACTACTTATTCTACTTATGGTATATATAAAACAAAACTACATCTAAGCCGAGAGGGTTGCCTTAATCTATTGCCGAAAGATGCTGTGCTGAATTGCAACAGTGTTCATTAAATTTGCTTAATCCTAGGTTGCGTGTCAAATGCAACCGTCTATAACTAAATTTGGCCTAGGACGATCGCCTGGGGCAATTAAATCCCCAGATCACCACCCGCACGAGCCCCAGAAACACCGGTTGTCTCTAGGGTCGCTAGATTCCGTCCCCTTAAGTCTAGTGTCGACGTCTATTACTAGGATTAATCTATCCGCGGGCGCTTACGGTGCCACTAAGCTAACCGTTTCGCCCGCTGTAACTTTCGTGTTCATAACCGGGTGCTGTTCCTATTCGACGTAGGTGAGCCGCCCACTTGGCTCCTGTGAGGGGCGCGCAATGCCCCATCTCTTAATGCCCTCTGACTGCCCGATGCGTCGTCATTTATGTGGGCATTGGACAGTGTGGTCCAATGGCATAATATCCTCTCCGCCTTAATCGGCCGTCGCAACCTGCTTTCGCAGTGATATTTGCCTCTATGGGCCGCCGTAGTATGCATTTTCGCATTGATATATAAAGTTGCCTCTATGGGCCGCCGTAGTATGCATTTTCGCATTGATATATAAAGTTGCCTCTATGGGCCGCCGTAGTATGCATTTTCGCATTGATATATAAATTTGCCTCTATGGGCCGCCGTAGTATGCTCCAACGCACAGGAGTTTTGCTTCCCGCCATGGAAGCCTTGCCTACTTAAATTTAAACTTAACTAGCAGTCTAGTCATAATGTGGTCGTCTCTAGGGATAGCTCCCGAGGCCGACGCGGAGTGAGCTATTTCTCCCGCCATTCTCAGAAAGTCTCCCTGCAGGTCTTGGCTTCGACGACCGTGGCTCAAAGTGGGTTTAGCATCCCTTCCTCCCAGGGGCGGTTTATGCGCACCTAGGATTCCAGAGCTTGCCCGACCAGGCCGCGAATGCTTTGACCTTACGTGGTTCGTCTATTTGGTCTAGTCGTCAGTAATTTGATGAGCCAACTGGGGTAAGGGTCCACATCGCCTTCCCCAGCTCTGCCCCTAGTGTTGTGCTTTTGACCTTTGGCTAACGCCGGTATCATCAGCCAGGGTGTTTCAGATTCCCTTTTTTTTTGTTTTTTTTTTTTTTTTTTAATATAGGTGTAACCTGTGTAAAAAGTGTCAAATGTAAAATACTTCCAGTGTGGTGGGCTGGTAAAACCTCTACATACGTAGACTACTTTAGGCTACCTGTGCTATATCAGCTTCTCCAGCGATAATGCTCTTTTTTAACCTTGATGGAGGTGTTAGTAGGGTCTGTGGCGTCAGGTACCCTGTTATTGTGATCTGGGGGTAGTTATCTGTAGAGTGGGTTAAAGCAGGGTAGGAGGAGGTTGCGCACTTCCGAATTCCGCGTTAGTGGCGGCCTGGAACCGGTTTTTGTGCTGGGATGCTCCTACAGTGAGTGGAACGGGGCAGGTAATTCCCGGGGTTGCAAAAAATAAAATAAAAATCCATGCCGGTCTGATATCAATATCCCCTGGTGAATGGATGGGATGTACATGCATGCGTCTGGATATGAGGCGTTTGCACTCATGTATGGATAGGTGTAGGTTGAGGCATAATACTAATATATTTCCCTCTCATGCGGGATGATTTAAATTTAAAAAAAAAATGGTTAGTATTTATTACTTATGGCCTCATCTCTCAGATGGAGATGTGCATTACGCTTAGTTGTTGTTGGCCGATGCACCCCTCTCATTCAGGTGCTAGCGGTGGGGCTCAAGGCGTAGCATGCCCTTTCTGTAAACACATGAAGTTTACCAACCCTTATGTATACTTTGTAGTGTAGTGTATCTGTTCTGGTTGTGTTCATGTGTCTGCGTTGTTTATGTTTGGACGTGAAAAGGTTATGGGAAGGGAGTAGAGTGGGACGCTGTTAGCATGTTCTCTTGTCATCCTCCCTTGGTCCATGTTGGTTTTCTATCCGCGCTTTGGGATAGCGAAGCTTCACGACCTACTCTGGTCCGTTATAGGGCTAAGTCCTAGTCGCCTGGAATGATTTGTTTCGGGACTAGGGTCGCAAAAAGAAGTTGTTAAGGGGAGGTCCCGTTTCCTCAAAGTCCCTATGTTCGCCCCTGATTGGTGAGCGCGTTTGTGTGTGTGTGTGTGACTACGCTCCGCTACACCACGCGGACGCCTGGTCTGCTGTAGGGCTAAGTCCTACTGTGTATATTGTGTATGGGTAGGAAGCGCCCGTGGCCTGCCAACGTCTTTACGAACGTGCTACTCTGGGCCTGCGACAAGTTTTGGTCTGTGACGTCTGCTTGTTGATAAATGCTTTCGCAGTGTTGAAAAATGTATAGTGTTATGATTGTTCTGCATTTGTTTATTCATGGTCACTGCCACTACACAATCGCGTTTTGTCATCGACAGTGTTGCAAAGTGGCTAAGTCTGCAAGTCATCAGTTTGTGTGTGTAACTTCAGGCCGGGATTTTATGTAGGTTAACCACTGTTGCGTGTTTTTCTGCACGTATGCCAGTGTGGTCATTGTGTTAAATTCCTGGCGGCCCGATGTGGTAATCCGCCCTGCTACTATTGCCGTTGTGTGGCCATTATTCCGTAAGACCGTTGTCTTACGAAATTTATATGTCTCTGTCTGGAAAGTCCATTTTCCCTGTCAAGTGTATTTCTGGAATTTTATGCCTGTCATTTGGCCGCAGGAATGTAGTATTATCTGTCTAAGCCGTTATATGGGCCAATTTTGGTGTGATTGGAAGGCCGTCTGCTTTTTTTTTTCCTGGCGTGCAATTTTCTCTGGGGTTCGAACCCGTGTTCTATGTAATTCTCTGTGTTATATGTCTGCGTTGTTCATGTTCTGCGGGCATTCTGTCTGTATTTTGTTTGTGTTTCTCGTACCGAAAATACCGTTGTTTAGTTAGTTTTCGGTACGAGGTTTTTGTGTGTGGACATGGGTTCGAAGCCGGTTGTCTGTAAAGATTTGGTGGCCATTTCTGTGCCGCCTACACTATGGCAAATGGGCTGTGTGTTTTTCTATGCGCAACCCCTAGTATACCTTCCTGCGAGGAGTTTGCTTATTTTTTTGCCCTCTCCTCGTAGTGTAAATTTTGAAGATATAGGGTTCTTAGGTTGGCTATGAATGATTCCGTGCAGTGTGCTTTGGGAACTGTCGTCTGTAAGGCTCGCAGTTTATCACTGAGGTCTGCTTTACTGCTGAGTATGAGGGTGTCGGGTTGCAATGTCTTGCGCGCTCGCTTGTTTATTTGTTCCGATAACGCTGTGTATCCGAACATGTGTTCTTAATCAGCCTGCTTTTCTGTTAGTGCTCTTCGCATTATAAAAAGGCAAGAGGGGAATTTTGTGGTTTAACGTGACCATTTCTAGAGATCATGTGCCACGGGATTTCCGTTTTACTTGGAATCCAAACCACAGGCCATGGCATTTCACTTCGGAAATCTCATATGCATTGGCCGTCTGCAAAAGAACCTTCCATTGACTACACTTGTGTCCCCGAGTGTTGTGTTATGTATACCTATGTATAAAATATATATATAGTTTATTTGGCCATTTTTCTTTCTTGGGCTAACTGTGTGAAACAAAAAAAAAATTATTTATGCCCCGCTCTGCATTAAGAGAGCACATTGAAAGAAAATAATAGTAGGTGGCGTTAGTCTCTAAAAATTATGTCGTGAGCACTATGTTTTTGAAAAAAAATGGTGATTGGGACCTGAGTGTAGTATTTACCATTTTGGTAACGTGAGTACTACCGTAATCTGGTTACGTCTCAGGGGAATCTACCGACACTGTCTAGTACACCTTAGGAAGGCCATTGCCAGACGTAACTGATACCCTTGTATCCACGTCACGAGCAAAGCCAGTGCACTGTGGGAGTCAAACCTGCCTATCAAAGTAATTGTAACTCACCAAAATGACAGTGTCTCATCCCGGTGTGCAATTGGGCTTTTTAGTTGGTTAAAGCACACCTCCCAAAAAATTTTTTTTTTTTTTTTTTTTGAAACTAGTTTGAGATTCTTAATTCTTGCCATGCTTACGGTTTTTTTTTTTTTTTTGCCCGCAACAAGAGAATCTGTCAAACTGTGGAACCATAACGTAGAACATCTAGTCATTTCTACTTAGAAAGACTCCCTTAAGCTCTATGCTGTGATTTTATGCCTAAGTTGTGTTCAAAATATCTCTTTCCGGCCTTAAGCCTGATGGGCTTTCACTTGGCTTAGTGATGGCCTAATAGAAAGATGCCATGGTTCCCAAAAAAAAACACAGAAGGATTTAAAATTACTCACTTCTAATTTGGCCATGTTGCCCTGTATATACATAAAATACGAGAAAGAAAAAAAAATGCGCAGTTTATGTTTACTATGTAATTGTCGGTCTATTTTCTGATATCTCCCGCGTGAAAGAACTTGTGTGGCCATTTATGATGGGGGAAGTGATGTTATTTTATTTCTTTGGCCTTGGTGGAAGTCGTTATCGTCTTTCGAGCTTCAGTGCTCAGAAAGGTGAAGGGTTTTGCCCTGTTACGATATTATAGGCCTCTGAAATCCATTGAGGTGTTTCTTTGCTGTTTTCCGGCGGAATTTCTAGCAAAGTAAGCCTTGCCCTACTTCCACCGTAGCGCGTGTTTCTAGGTCTAAGTGTACCTGTATTTAAGGGCGTTATTGCGCTTGGCGCTATCTTAGCAGATTTTGCGGGAGTGTATGTATGTTTGACTGCGAGGTTTTGTGGGGTGGGTAATAATACCTTTCCTAATCCCCGTGTATTGTATGGTAATGCCTGTTTAATCTGTATGTGCGTGTACCGTGCATCCTGAGGGACTAATGCCGGTGTTCGCCTCCGTTCTGGCAAATTTGCCCTTTGAACTGGCGGTGAGGGCCGCTTAAGTGCCTGTTTTTGTCCTGCCAATGTGGTGTCGTGTAGCCTGTCCGCTTTCTGGCCCGTGGCCACGGCAGACTCCTGCCACTGTGTTAGTCTATCTGTGTGAGTGTATGTAGGCTTTATATGTGGTAGGTCAGGCTCTACGTCGTCAGCCCATGACGAGGTTACCTCCTGTTGTCCCTCTGTCGTATTATGTGTGATTGAAGGTCCTGGCTTCAACTCCCTCTCGTTCATCCGGTCCGAGGGGATTGTTCTAGGCTCTTCCCCTCGGCTTGGCAAAATTGCCTTCCGATCCGGAGCTGGAGGACGTGTGTCTGTGTAGGATGTATTCTTTAGTATGTTGGAGCCTAACCTGGCCGTCTCCTGGACTGTGGCCACGGCGAACTCCTTCCATTCTGTGGCAGTACGTGGCGAGAGGGACATCCTCGCAAATTGTCGAGTCAGCGTATCCACGCTTATGTCCTCTCTCGGGTGGGCTGATGGCCCTACCATGAACTCAAAAATGGCCTTATTGGCTTGTAGCTCACGGTATTTGTCCCAAATTTGGGTGTACTGCCTTATTGAGGCATATGGCCTGTTTGCAAGTGCTTATGTGCGCATCTTAATCGCGCTGTCCTACCCTCTGACGGGGTGTATGGCTGTTTGCCCTGTATTGTCCCGATTTTCTGTTTTGAGTGTCCGTATTTGTGTTTGCCTGATCTGTATGTGCCTTTGGCATCTAGCCAATAATGCTACTAATATTGGCATACCCCTATTACCTTCATGGCTTGCAATCTCTTCCTGAGGTGCCATTCTGCCTGAAGTGTATGGGCCTAAAGTAACAATAGAGAGAAAAAAAAATCTGTGCGTGTTTGCCAGTGTATTCCTATATCTCTCTGGTTCTGTATGGGGCTGGGGGGTTGGTTTGTTAAGAATTTCCCCTGTGTAGCTAGTTTGGAGCACTCAAAAAAAAATATGGTGCTTTCTGTCTGGGGGAAAAATTTTCTCACTATTCGCTTGGCTTTTTGCGGTACGGAAGGGGTCGTTTTACCTACGAGGGCTCGTTGGTTGAGTCCCTTTTCTCTATGCGTAGGACCCGGCGCCTCCACCAGTGTTTTAGATCCCTTATTTGGGGGTGGATCTAAAAGGGAGAGTTGCTGTACTAATTTATGAGTTTGTGCCTAAAGAAGGGTAGCTCCCCTTGACAGGGCAAGCTGACCAGTGTAGTGTGTTGTGGTGTGCTAGGAACTAGGGGGTGCTCCTATAAAGACTGTAAATGTGGTTTAAGGGATGTAGCCTTAGCACGCGGGTCGATGTACTAGTCGCCCAGCCGGCTACTTATTATATAATCGCCTTGCTAGTATCAGCGGTTCGGCACGCGCTTCACTTGAGCACGAGAGCCGCTGTGAGGAATACAAGGACGTCTGAGTTGGCGTTATTACTACGGTGTGTCACGCCTGACTGTGACGGGAGTAAGGAAGGACGTGGGGACGTGAAGAAGAGTGTAGATCAGTAATGCAAGTGTAAGAGACTGACCAAGTGTTTATTGGTCAGCAATGAGTAACTGTTAGTCCCTTTTTAAGGGATCTTGTGATGTTATAATGTGAGTACAAACTGTGGGTGTTAGGTTACAAAAGTAGGATTCTGAACACTGACTGACTGACTCACCTCGGTTGACACTGTCGTTAGCCTCCGGCTGTCTCGTCGAAGCACTGGTGATGGAGAGATTCTCGTGACCCACTTAAGGCACCTTTTATACCTTTAGCCTCTGTTCTGTCAGCGCGTTGTGGCATAGTTGAACCAGTTTGTAGTATGTCGCTGTGTGTCATAATTACGCAAGGGTTGAGCTGCTTTATGGAGTAGCCAGCTGCCCTTATAGTATTGATGGATATTGGGTAGGCTTTTAAAGGGTTGCCTTTTATGAGATTTAGACAGATGATGGGGGGGATGATCTCTAAGGGGTGCATACCCCTTGGGTATTGTACATTTGAGCGTAAGAATTGGTCAGCATGAAAAGTTCTACAAAAAAGTCCGGGAGAGCATATTTCTATCTTCAATACATCGCCCACTATAAGTGTTTTTAGACTGAATGGGAGGGGCACGTCCCCCCACGTGCTCTGGTGAGCGTGCGGCATCCCCCGCGCTTGACCTTGCTTTGCCCTTGGTTTGCACTTGCCGTTCGCGAGTAATTTGGAACAAGATAAGCAAAATAAGTATTATGCAGATAATTGTCTAAAATGTCAAGAGTCTTTGGCTTCGAGCGAAGCGAGAAGCGTTCAGCCTTTCTAGCATTTGTAGCATTTAAAATGATACAAAGTCTAGTCTTTCAGACTGACTGTCACTTTTTTCCTAAATTAATTTCTGAGAGAACACAGCTCAGAAAAATAAAATTTAAAAAAAATATTCCTATTGTTACGGCTGTGAGTTTGTGTCATCGCTCGCCGCTTGAGTCACAACTGCCCCAGGGGCTGGGCTGTGGCATGCCTCCTGTATTGCGTGTGCCTTATGCAACAGGGCTACTGAGACAAAGGGATAGTCCAGAAGATTCGTGACTGGACCAGCGCTGGAAACCTCGAGAAGCCGTGGACTCTGGATGGATCTAGAAGCATTTATTGAGTCACCGGCCGGCTATATAAGAGTGACCCGTGAAGCAGTTGTTGTTGTTGTGTTTTACGAGCTAGTGCGAGCGATTATCTTGTGCGACAGAAGTGTGGTGACTTGCGAAACCCCTAGTGTAGCGGCGAAGTGAGGAACATACAGGGGACTGCCGTGTTCTGAGTAAGTGTGCTTTCACTGAGTGTCAGATATTGCGGTGTCGAAATCCTGTGACATTGTTTTCTCCCAGCTCGTGAACAGCGTACTTCAAGTGCTCGTAAGTAACTGTATTTGTTTTACCTGAGGAAGAGGGGCAGGTAGCTTCTGCCAAGGCCACCGGACTCATTAGGACGGATTAACTTCTGTGGTCTGTTGCAAGTGAAAGGGGCCAAGAGCGCATAAGGAAGAGACTTGAGGAAACTGGAGAAGGCTCCTAATTGCTTGTATTTGCTGATTAGTGTAATTCTCTGGCCACAATAAAGATAATTATTTCTTTAAGCAGTAATTGGCGTAGTGCTTTGTACCCCCACCGTAATCCAGTTAACAAAAGTGCCACTAGGGGGTGGCACGTAACAACTGGTGTCAGAAGTGGGATTACGAACTCAAGCACAACACCTGACGGTCCTGGTTTCAAAACCCGAGCAGGTCATTTTCTCTAATTTTCCTGTGAGTGCATGCCCTTTACAAGACAAACAACTAAAATGGAGGAGAAATTGGCAGCACTGCTAGAAAAGTTAAATGGCATGGAAACCAAGATGGAGGACGGCCAGAAGAATTTAGCCAAGGACCTAACTGCCAAAATGGAAGACGGCCAGAAGAAGATGGAGGATGGCCAGAAGAAGTTAGCAGAGGACCTGAAGGACAGCCAAAATAAGTTAGCGGAGGACCTGAAGAAGATGGAGGACGGCCAGAAGAAGATGGAGGACGGCCAGAAGAAATTAGCCGAGGACCTAACTGCCAAACTAGAAGACGGCCAGAAGAAGCTAGCGGAGGACCTGAAAAGGATAGAGGACGGCCAGAAGAAGATGGAAGACGGTCAGAATAAGTTGACACAGGACCTGAAGAAATTAGAACTGGGTCTGCGTGAGGAAGTCACGGCAGTGGAAGAGAAATTCAACGCCTTACAAAAGGAAGTTGCCGAGCTGCGCCAACGCCCACTGACGGGGGTGAAAGAGGAATTCAACGCTCTACGAGAGGAAGTTGCCGAGCTGCGCCAACGCCCGCCCACCGTTACACCGGGAATATCAGGAACGGGACATAGCAGAATGACGCCCCCAACCTTCGACGGAAAGGTCCCGTGGAGCACCTACTTACGTCAGTTCGAGGCAGCCTGTTCCATAAATAACTGGAACAACACAGAAAAGGCTACAGCTCTCATTGTAGCGCTGAGAGGCGACGCCCTTAACGTCCTTCAGGCCATCCCGACTGGATCCCAGGACTACGCTGCACTGACCACCCATATGGAGTCCCGATATGGAGATAGCCATCTTCAGCAGGCCTACCAGATGCAGCTCCGGACCCGGGTACAGAAGAACGCGGAAACCCTGCAGGAGTTCGAGATGGACATCGCACGCCTCGTAAGGCTCGCCTACCCAACAGCGCCGGCCGACTTTCTGGAGCAGATAGCGACGCAGACTTTCACCGACGGGCTACGGGACTCGGACACTCAACAGGCGCTGCGACTCGCGCGCAATAAGACCCTGGCAGATGCGCTGAGCCACGCACTTGAATTCGAGACGGCAAAACAGGCATCCAGAATGCACGCGCGGGTGCGTCAAGTGGACGTCGACGAACCAGCAAAAACCAACGAGACCAAGCCCCTGGCCGACGAGTTGATAGAGGCGCTAAGCCGTTTCTTCAAGAATCGCAGTACCACCAACAAAAACGTAGCCGAAGGACATCCGGAGAGGCGGCCTGGAAGAGGACTACCGACCTGCTGGACCTGCCGTAAGAGAGGCCACCTGAGCAAGGACTGCGGTGATCGCCGCCGCCAAGGGTTTCCGTCGGGACAGTCAGTCGTAGAGAAACCGCGCGGCCCAGGAAAGCAAGTATCAGCCAGCCTAGGGGGGCAAAGGTTGGCTTGTGACAGTCGTCAAGCCCCGGCAGTCCAAGTTCGTGTGACGAAGTTACGGAGGGACAATAGCAGCCTGATGGTCGACGGAGTCGTCAACGGAGAGAGCTGGCCCCTGCTGATCGACACGGGAGCGTCGAGGACCATCGTCAATCCCACCGTGATCCCGAAGTGGAGAGTGCAACCCACACAAAGGAACCTCCAGCTAATAACCGCGACCGGAGAGACCGCACCAGTACATGGCGAAGCATCACTGGAGTTCGTCATTGGTCGACGGGCGATAAAGCATCCAGTGCTTGTGGCTGACGTGTCAAATGAAGTGATCATCGGACTGGACTTCCTGGACCAGAACAACATCATCTTGGATCTGAGTGCCAACACTCTGCACTTCGGAGGTGAGGAACTTGCTTTGCAACCAGCACACGAGGCCGTCACCGCACGACGAGTAAGGCTGAGAGAGGACGTCATCGTTCCTGCCAGGACGGAGGTCAGCGCCGCCGTAATTGTCGACGGAACTGCTGAGGGAGTGGCTGCTGTCATCGAGCCAAAATATGAGGACATCCAGGCAAAAGGATTGCTAGTTGCCAAGACGCTCATCAACACGACGCCTCGGCCGTACGTCCGCCTGTCCAACCTGAACGACTACGATATTACGGTTCACCGGGACACCAACCTAGGAGTCTGCGAGCCCGTTACCTGGATTGCCCGCATCACCGACACGACGGACGGACACCTGCAGACGGACAACCGAAGAAGACGCACACTGCCAGAAGAACTACAGAAGCTGTACCAAGGATCCCAGGACCATTTAGACGAGGAACAATCACGCCAACTTCGGGACCTGCTACACGAATTCCAGGATGTCTTCTCCCTGGGAAGCAAAGACTTCGGCAGGACAAGCTTGGTCCAGCACAGAATCGACGTTGGGGACAGCGCACCGATTAGGGCCCCATTCCGACGTGTCCCGCTCGCCAAGCAAGCCGAAGTCGACCGGATGGTTGAAGAGATGAAGGATCAAGGGGTGATCGAGCCATCACATAGTCCTTGGAGTTCTCCGGTCGTGCTTGTGAAGAAGAAGGACGGTTCCACCAGGTTCTGCGTGGACTACAGGCGGGTGAACGACGTCACGAAGAAGGACAGCTACCCTCTACCCCGGATCGACGACACGCTGGACACCATATCAGGGTCAAGATGGTTCTCCACCTTGGATTTGAAGAGTGGCTACTGGCAGGTGGAGGTCCACCCTAAGGACCGCGAGAAAACGGCGTTCTCTGTGGGCAGCGGGCTCTGGCAGTTCACCGTCATGCCATTCGGTCTGTGCAACGCCCCTGCGACCTTCGAAAGGCTAATGGAGTCCATTCTGAGGGGACTACACTGGAAGACCTGCCTGGTCTACCTAGACGACGTCATCGTTCTGGGGAGAAGCTTCGAGGACCACTACAGCAACCTGAAGGAGATCTTGTTGAAGCTACGGGCTGCCCAGCTGAAGTTGAGCCCCAAGAAGTGTCAGCTCTTCCAGAAGCGGGTCCAGTACCTTGGGCATATCGTCTCCGAGGAAGGGGTGCGCACCGACCCAGAGAAGACCGCAGCTGTGAGGGAGTGGCCAGTTCCGAAGGACAAGCCCCAACTACGAAGCTTCCTGGGACTCTGCACTTATTACCGTCGCTTCGTGAGAGGATTCGCCGACATCGCCAAACCTTTACATCGACTGACTGAGAAGGACCAACTCTTCACGTGGACAGCAGAATGCCACAGTGCCTTCGAACAACTCAAGCAGGCTCTGTGCACCGCACCTATTCTGGCCTACCCCAGACCTGGAACAAGGTTCATCGTCGATACCGATGCCAGCGACTTTGGCATAGGGGGAATCCTGTCGCAAGTAGTGGACGGCGAGGAGAGAGTAGTGGCCTACTTCAGCAAGGCCCTGTCAAAGCCAGAAAGGAACTACTGCGTCACCAGGAAGGAGCTGCTCGCCATCGTGAAGACCATTGAACACTTCCACAAGTACCTGTACGGGCAAGAATTTCTCATCAGGACCGACCATGCATCCCTGCGGTGGCTCCTGAACTTCAAGCAGCCCGAGGGTCAACTCGCGCGGTGGTTAGAGAGGCTTCAACAGTACAACTTTGAGATTCAGCACAGGAAAGGCCAACTGCATTCTAACGCCGACGCCCTGTCACGAAGACCGTGCCCCGAAGACTGCACCTTCTGTGCCCGAAGGGAGGAGAACACCGGGATACTGTGCCGACGGACTACTGTGGAACTTCAAGGGAACTGGAGCCGCGAATCTTTCACGCGGGCACAAGCAGAGGATGATGACCTGGGACTGATAGCCGAATGGAAGAGGGCCTGTGTCCCCAGACCCGGGTGGAACATTGTGAGTGACTGCAGCCCAAAGTTTAAGTCCTACTGGGCACAGTGGGACTCGCTGATTGTAAGGGATGGCCTCATCTGCCGTACCTGGGAGAGCACCGACGGGAAGACATCTCGGGAACAAGTCGTCGTTCCAAAGGCTATGACGGAGGAAGTCCTGAAGGAAGTTCATGGAGGATCATCTGGTGGACACCTAGGGATAAAGAAGACCCTGGAGAAGCTGAGAGAGCGGTTCTACTGGATCGGATGCCGAACAGACGTGGAGAACCACTGTGCGAGGTGCCACGATTGCGCAGCCAGCAAGGGCCCAGGACGAAGACGACGGGGTCCACTGAAGACCTACAACGTGGGCGGCCCCATGGAGAGAGTGGCCATCGATGTTGCTGGGCCATTCCCGTTAAGCGAGGCAGGGAACCGCTACATATTAGTCGTCAGCGACTACTTTACCAAATGGCCGGAGGCGTATGCGCTCCCTAACCAAGAAGCCGCGACGATTGCAGAGACCCTGGTGAAGGAATTCGTCAGCCGGTACGGAGTACCCCTGGAGCTGCACTCCGACCAAGGGAGGAACTTCGAGTCGCAGGTGTTCCAGAACCTATGCCAGCTGCTGGGAATCCGGAAGACAAGGACAACGCCACTACACCCTCAGTCCGACGGGATGGTAGAGCGATTCAATCGCACCATCGAGAACCATCTTCGAATAGTCGTCAGCGAGCACCAGAGGGATTGGGACAAACATCTTCCACTATTTCTCCTGGCCTACCGCGCCGCCGTGCATGAAGCCACCGGGTGCACACCAGCCCGGGCCATGTTTGGGAGGGAGCTCCGTCTACCTGTCGATCTTGCCTTCGGCCGACCTGGGAATGATCCGATCCCGGTAAGCCAGTATTGTCAAGAACTGGTCGACCAACTGGAGGACGTGCACGCGTTCGCGAGGAGGAAACTGCGGATCGAGACCGACCGAATGAAGACCCGATACGACCAGCAGACGGATGCCGGCGGATTCCACGAGGACGACCTGGTCTGGCTCTTCAACCCATTACGGAAGAAAGGCCTGTCACCCAAACTTCAGAAGTCCTGGGAGGGCCCGTACCGAGTCGTGAAACGGATCAACGATGTCGTCTACAGGATCCAGCGGAGCCCGAGGGCGAAGATGAAGATCGTGCATCGAGATCGCCTGGCAGCCTACGGAGGGACACAGACGGACCAATGATTGATCGGGACGATCAGCCTTTTTAGGAAGGGGGTGGTGTTACGGCTGTGAGTTTGTGTCATCGCTCGCCGCTTGAGTCACAACTGCCCCAGGGGCTGGGCTGTGGCATGCCTCCTGTATTGCGTGTGCCTTATGCAACAGGGCTACTGAGACAAAGGGATAGTCCAGAAGATTCGTGACTGGACCAGCGCTGGAAACCTCGAGACGCCGTGGACTCTGGATGGATCTAGAAGCATTTATTGAGTCACCGGCCGGCTATATAAGAGTAACCCGTGAAGCAGTTGTTGTTGTTGTTGTGTTTTACGAGCTAGTGCGAGCGATTATCTTGTGCGACAGAAGTGTGGTGACTTGCGAAACCCCTAGTGTAGCGGCGAAGTGAGGAACATACAGGGGACTGCCGTGTTCTGAGTAAGTGTGCTTTCACTGAGTGTCAGATATTGCGGTGTCGAAATCCTGTGACATTGTTTTCTCCCAGCTTGTGAACAGCGTACTTCAAGTGCTCGTAAGTAACTGTATTTGTTTTACCTGAGGAAGAGGGGCAGGTAGCTTCTGCCAAGGCCACCGGACTCATTAGGACGGATTAACTTCTGTGGTCTGTTGCAAGTGAAAGGGGCCAAGAGCGCATAAGGAAGAGACTTGAGGAAACTGGAGAAGGCTCCTAATTGCTTGTATTTGCTGATTAGTGTAATTCTCTGGCCACAATAAAGATAATTATTTCTTTAAGCAGTAATTGGCGTAGTGCTTTGTACCCCCACCGTAATCCAGTTAACAAAAGTGCCACTAGGGGGTGGCACGTAACACTATAAAAAAAACTCTTGGCTTGCCGGAAGGCGGAGGTAGATTTCACCGGGCAAATAACAATATTTCAATTTTTTTGAATTTGCCAATTGTTGTACACTACAAACGCTATACGAAGACCCATCTTAAAATTCCGTAAACATTTTGCTCTTGGCATCAAGATGGGCCATATCAAAAATTCTTTCAGACGAAAGTTTCAGGTAACTTGAGAGGATTATTGACCATTTTAAACAGTTTTTATATTTTGCCTATTAAGGGAGGAATGATTATTTTTGTCTCAGAAATCTATTTTTCCAACCCTTTCGGTCAATAGTTGGTGGTATCAAAAACCTTCACTGGATACATTTTGGCCCTTATCTGAAGAATATTACGAACTTTGAATGGTTTCGAGTGTTTACATACCGAGAAAGGTACGATATGGCAATATTTCAATTTTTCGAAAGAGGCCCATGAGAGAAAGAAACATTTAAAAAGGTAAAACATTCCATATCCGAAAGTATTAGAGCTAGAGCAGCGAAAGTTTAAATGAAACCCCCTAATATAGATGTCTAACAACATCATGTAAAACAATGACTGAAATACTGTTACTATAGGGACAAAGGTGCATCAAACGAAATTTAGACCTGTCCGTAAACTTTCAGCAAGCACTGGAGAGTAGTTGTTATTAGGGAAAAGGGTAGAGGCGGCGTCATTTCACGCCATAGGTCGAAGAGGATTTAGCTGGTATTACCAATCATAGCTGAATAATACAGCATCAAACAAGGTCCCTAAAGATGTAACGCAGCGTGACAATGCGTATCGCCTTCTCAACCATGGAACTGATTTCATTAGCCGGTTGACCGCTCAACTAATCGCAAGGTAATGTCAATGTGGCGGACACCATTAAACTATCTCACACCGGTTTAATGAACTGATCGCTTCGATCAACCGAGTAATCGTGATATAGGCTACATACTGACATCGATATAACACGACACAACAGTAACAAGACGGAACTTCAAGCCATGGCATCTCATTCCAAGTACAGTAAAAACTCGATTAACCGTCATCGTCGGGACCGTGGTCGTGATGGTTGAGCGAATAGACGGATAACAGAAACACTGTATTATTCCTCCAAAACATGACCTCAATCAATTATATTATAGACAGAAATCACTCTCACAGTAATGTAATATATTTCGGAGCGAAATGAAATTTAACACGTTTGTAATACCAAATAAAACCATTTATTACATGATAAAAACATCCGTACAGTAGCTACAAATATGGCAAAATAATGTGCAGTACAGTAATATAAACTTACAGGTGAAATAGTTCATGTAGCTTGAAAATAGTCAGTCATTTTCTTCTGCCTCTTTGATGCTCGAGCATTTATCGCGGCAATATTTCGTATTTTCGGAGCAGTAGTATCTGCGTTGCATGCTTGAACACTATGGTGGGCAGGTACACTCACTTCCCACTAAAATAGAGTAAATAAACAAAACGAACACGTCACTGCACCTTAAAGAAGTTTGTTATTACAGTATTATTATTATGCTATTACAGCAATGATGGTTAACAGAAACCGACGGTTTAAAGAGTGACGGTTGAACGAAGTTTTACTGTACTGTATATGCTAAAAATATTGGTGGTTGTTATTGATAGTTCATATTTTAAAAGTAGAAAGCTGACAGCAGTTATTTACTTGCTACGGTATGTGTTCACATTGATGTGAAGTACACCGTGCCACATGTAAGTTATCCGAATTGAATTGGATGAATACAAACGGATGTTTTCAATTGAGAAACCTCTCTCCATTACGATTGGTGCAGAATGATTTAAGCTATCAAGATCTTTATACAACAACATTCAAAAGCTGAACATCAATAGTGAATCATTTGCATGATATTCAAATACGTCCTTTTAAATTTAATTTACCGGGAACAGCACATTGACGAACATTTTTACACAAGCAGATATTATTTCATTAGATTGTAACTTCAAGGTTTCTATTAGCAATATTTTTTTATGTTTTCCTTTTCACTTTTATCAAATACTAGCAGTAGTACCCGGCTTCGCCCGGTGGAATGATGATAATGTTTTAAGGTCTCCTTAGAAATATAATGGACTTAAAATCTAAGTCATTTGCCCCCAAAGACAATGAGGGAGTAATATCTAGGTCATTTGCCCTTTTGATAAGGATGATAATAAAAACTACTGTTGAATTGACACGTCAAACTTACAAACTACCGTAATAGAAATACATATTTCAAAATTCACAGGCGAGGAAGACTTATTGTGTGTGGTGATTAATGGTGTAATGGGCGTAACATCTACTGTAGGTCATTTGCTCTTATGATGAGGATGATGAGGGAAACTACTACCGGTATTGAATTGACACTTCAACGTATAATGTACACAATGTACTGTAATAAAAATAACTATATGGCGGCTTCGGTGGCGTATTTGGTAGCATGCTGAGCTTCTATGCCCAAGATAGTGGGTTCAAACCCGGCCGAAGCCGTCGGATATTTTAAGAGCGTTAAAAATCCGTCAGTATGCCTTTCTTCGGAGGGGAAGTAAAGCCGGCGGTCCCATGTCAGATTTATGGCATGTTAAAGAACCTTCCACTAATTACACCTGTGTGAAGCTAAATTGGATAGGTAAACAACGCTCATAGATGTCTACGTCCGTTGCCAAGAGCCGACTGCAGTGGCGTCTAGTAGCTAAGTTCCGAACTTGGCCTAGTAGTCGTTGACGGTGGCGCTTGGCGGCAAAAGTACGAACTATTTGAAGAATTCTAAGTTGCAGTTTGTACTTAAATTAAAAAACAGATAACACACACTAATACAGTCATCACAATTTACACCGGTTATCAAACAGATTCTACACACACCCAAAGTACACGGGGCTACATGACCGCGTTGTCGCAGCCCCTAAACTTAAGAACCAACCAACCAAAAATAAATATTTTAAAAATCACAATCGAGAAAGACTTTATGCGGCGGTGATTATTGGTATGATGCGCGTAACATCTAGGTCATTTGCACTTATGATGATAATAATAAGGTAATGAAAAAATGACTACTAAACGAACATGGTGTTATTTAAAAACTGATATAGGTAATTCAGGTGTCTAGCTTCGATGTCTTCCAAAGTCTCAACCTTATTTTCTGGCTTAGGCCTGTACTGGATGCGTCTAGTGAAAGAGCGTACTGCTCGGCAAATACAAAGAATATAGGTCCAAGTTGCACGAACCTGAGATGATCGCAGATGATGACGAAATATGGTGACACACGTTCGGGGTTCCCCGTCCTATACAGATTGACCGGGAATCACTCACTGTTTCGCAACGGCCCTGTGCTGGCATCAGCATAGACAGCAGGAGATAACACGGCGGGCTCTGGAAAGTACACTCAAGTCACCTCGCGATGAATCAGCAAGTTATTCTCACAACTGACCCCCCCCCAGGGTCTCACAACTTGTGGGACGTGGGTTGGCGACCACGGAACCCCAGCTGAGTCTGGCATCGCTTCTACTTCCTGGTGCCGGGCTCATTTCAGTTCTCTTTCCTGTCGGCCTCCCTTGGTCAACTCTTGTTCTCTTCCGACCCAGACTGTATTAGGGTATCCGAGGGCTAGGGAGTCTTTCAATTTCCCGCCTTAATTGGCTTTCTCACATCTTTCCTGATACCCTCATTCTTCGAGGGGTCTGCCTTCTTTTCCTTTTCATAATATCTCCTGTCTTCTGCTCAAGGCCCTCAAAGAGGCAGGGTGTGTGTAGACCCACCACTTCTGGTACACCCTCAAGGGCTCATGACTGGTGAGTTAGGAAGCTGGCAACCCCGAGGAATTCCTGAGCTACATGCAGGGAATGGAGTGATAGGCCTATGTCAGAAATTTCAAGTGGACAGTGTTACGCATGGGTTCCAAAGGGTAAGTATACACACTTTGTTTTCGATCGGTGAACGATGTAGATTTGTACCAAAGGGCCTTAATGCGGGAAATGGAGTGGTCTATCCGAAATTTCGAGTGAACAGTGTTACTCGTCGAGTTCCAAACGGTAATTATGTAAAATCTGGTTGAGATCGGTGAAACTGTGTAGTTTTGTGCCAAGGGCCAAAATGCAGGGAATGGAGTGGCCTGTCCAAATTTTGAAGTGGACAGTGTTACTCATCATCATCATCATCATCTTGTACAGTTTCCAGCCCCAGGCTGGGTCTGTTTGGAACATCGGGTTCCAAAGGGTAAGTATTCACATTTTGTTTTCGATCGGTGAACGATGTAGATTTGTGCCAAAGGGCCTAAATGCGTGAAATGGAGTGGTCTGTCCGAAATTTCGAGTGGACAGTGTTACTCGTCGAGTACCAAAGGGTAATTATGTAAAATCTGGTTGAGATCGGTGAAACGGTGTAGTTTTCTGCCAAAGGGCCAAAAAGCAGGGAATAGTGTGGTCTGTCCGAAATTTAAAGTGAACAGTGTTACTTGTCGGGTTCTACGGGTAAGTCTATACAATTGGGGTCAGATCGGTGAAACGGTGTAGATTTGTGCCAAACAGCCTAAATGCAAGGGATGGAGTGGCCTCGCCGCAATTTCAAGCAGACAGTGTTAGTCGCAGTGTTCCAAAGGGTAAATATACAAATTTTGGTCGAGATCGGTGAAACGGTGTAGATTTGGGACAAAGGGCCTAAATGCAGGGAATGGAGTGGTCTGTCCGCAATTTCAAGCAGACAGTGTTATTCGCTGGGTACCAAAGGGTAAGTTTCCGAATATTGGTTCTGATCGGTGAAACGGTGTAGATGTGTGCCAAAGTGCCTAAATGCAGGGAATGGGGTGGTCTGTCCGAAATTTTAAGTGGACAGTGTTACTCGCAGGGTTCCAAAGGGTAAGTATACAAAGTTTGGTTCAGATCGGTGAAACGGTGCAGATTTGTGCAAAGGGCCTAAATGAAGGGGATGGAGTAGCCTCTCCGCAATTTCAAGCAGACAGTGTTAGTCGCAGTGTTCCAAAGGGTAAATATACAAATTTTGGTTGAGATCGGTGGAACGATGTAGATTTGGGCCAAAGGGCCTAAATGCAGGGAATGGAGTGGTCTGTCCGCAATTTCAAGCAGACAGTGTTACTCGCAGTGTTCCAAAGGGTAAGTATACACATTTTGGTTCAGATCGGTGAAACGGTGTAGATTTGTGCAAAAAGGGCCTAAATGCAGGGAATGGCGTGGTCTGTCCGAAATTTCAAGCAGACAGTGTTACTCGCAGGGCACCAAAGGGTATGAATACGAATTTTGGTTCTGATCGGTGAAACGGTGTAGATTTGGACCAAAGGGCCTAAATGCAGGGAATGGGGTGGTCTGTCCGAAATTTTAAGTGGTCAGTGTTACTCGCAGGGTTCCAAAGGGTAAATATACAAATTTTGGTTGAGATCGGTGAAACGGTGTGGATTTGGACCAAAGGGCCTAAATGCAGGGAATGGGGTGGTCTGTCCGA
The DNA here is from genome assembly GCA_946902985.2 of Meconema thalassinum. Classification (NCBI taxonomy): domain Eukaryota; kingdom Metazoa; phylum Arthropoda; class Insecta; order Orthoptera; family Tettigoniidae; genus Meconema; species Meconema thalassinum. The sequence continues at coordinate 64,758,941 of OX336396.1, forward strand.
AATTTCAAGTGGACAGTGTTACTCGCAGGGTTCCAAAGGTTAAATATACAACTTTTGGTTCAGATCGGTGAAACGGTGTAGATTTGTGCAAAAGGGCCTAAATGCAGGGCATGGGGTGGTCTGTCCGAAATTTAATGTTGACAGGGTTACCCGCAGGGTTCCAAAGGGTAAGTATACAAATTTTGGTTCAGATCGGTGAAACGGTGTAGATTTGTATACATAACAGACAGACAGACAGACAGACAGACAGACAGACAGACAAACTTTGTGCTTTATATATATAGAAGATAGATAGAAGAAGAAGAAGATTCCAATGTAATAGATCGGATTAAAAAATATATAATATATTTTTACCATAATTCCTGACTTCTGCACTAGATACCCTTGGATCTTACTATGAAGCCAATCATCTTAAGCCAAATCCCAACAAGACTCAAGTATGTGCATTTCACTTAAGGAATAGAGAAGCTCGGCGGGAACTGGATGTTACATGGCAAGGCAAACAACTCCAACATTGTCCAACACCCGTGTATCTAGGTGTTACTCTTGACCGAACACTGTCCTTCAAGAAACATTGCCATAAGACCAGGCTGAAAGTTAGTTCACGGAACAATATTTTGAGGAAGCTCACAGCCACCACCTGGGGGGCAAGTCCTCACGTCCTAAGAACTTCTGCTCTTGCTTTGTGCATGTCTGCTGCAGAGTACGCTTCACCTGTGTGGAGTGCATCCAGTCACACCAAGCAGATTGACATTGCCATCAACGAGACCATACGAATCTTGTCGGGATGTATGAAGCCTACTCCAGTCGACAAACTCTACCCGATTGTTGGGATAGCTCCCCCAACTATCAGAAGGGCTGTTGCTGCTGATGCAGAGAGGGCGAAGCAGATTAATGATCCCCGTCATCCACTGCATAATCATCAGGCTGTTGTCCGTCGACTGGAATCAAGAAAGAGTTTCATCGCCAGGACTCAACCACTGGAGGGAACATCGGAATCTAACCGCATCTCCAGGTGGAAGAGCAAGCTGCCGCCGGATATCCCTGTTAAGGAAGAGCTAGCCCCAGGAAATGACCTGCCTTACCCTGTTTGGAAATCACTTAATCGTCTCAGGGTAGGCGTCCCTCGTTGCAAGACCAACATGCAGAAATGGGGTATCCTTCCAGCTGATGGAGACACGTCCTGCGAGTGTGGAGCAACACAAGACCCAGCCCACCTGCTCATTTGTCCACTACTAGAACAACCCTGCACTACCCAGGACCTGATCGAGGCAAACAACAAGGCCATCGGAGTTGCTACATTCTGGAAATGATCGGACACGGAAATGAATGAATGAACCATAATTCCATCCATTCTTCAAATAGTAACAAGTTACACAGTATTTTTTGGTTGGTTGGTTGGTTCCTTAGTTTAGGGGCTGCGACAACGCGGTCATGTAGCCCCGTGTACTTTGGGTGTGTGTAGAATCTGTCTGATAACCGGTGTTAATTGTGATGACTGTATTAGTGTGTGTATCTGTTTTTTAATTCAAGTAGGGACTGCAACTTTGAATTTTCAAATAGTTCCTACTTTTGCCGCCAAACGCCACCGTCAACGACTACTAGGCCTAGTTCAGGACTAGCTGCTAGATGCCACCGCAGTCGGCTCTTGGCAACGAACGTAGCAACCTAAGAGCGTTGTTTATATTCTTAACCTATCCAATTTAGTTTCACACAGGTGTAATTAGTGGAAAGATCTTTAACATGCCATAAATCTATGACATGGGACCGCCGGCTTTACTTCCCCTCCGAAGGAAGGCATACTGAGGGATTTTTAACGCTCTTAAAAAATCCGACGGCTTCGGCCGGGTTTGAACCCGCTATCTTGGGCATAGAAGCTCAGCATGCTACCAACTACGCCACCGAAGCCACCACAGTATTAGCCTACTTTCGATTTTTGCAAAAAATGAAAGTAGACTTATGAGATCAACACAGGGCGAAAAAAGTGTGTCTGTCTGTGTGTGTGTATGTGTGTGTGTGAGTCTGTGTGTGTGTCTGTGTGTGTGTGAATGTGTGTACTCTGAATGTCTGTCCCCCCCTATCAATTCGAACACGGTGAATGCGAATTGAACGAAATTTGGTACAAAGGTAGCACTAGCAAAGGACACCTCAGTGTCATATTTTATATCACCGCCATCTTGACGGAAACGTAATGGCGGCCACACAAATGTTCAAAGCTTAAATCAAATTACGACTAACCTAATCATCCGATCTCTACCAAATTTTGCGACAACATACCTTTATGGGGGGAGCATCCTTTGACCAAACCAATAGGCCATAAGCGTAATAGTTTGCGGATGGCGGCCATCTTTGTGTGAAAATCGATTCCCCCTATTAATTCGAACACGGTGCAACCGAATGGAACGAAATTTGGTACAGAGGTAGTACTAACAAAAGACACCTCAGTGTCATGTTTTATATCGCCGCCATCTTGACGAAAACGTAATGGCGGCCACACAAATGTTCAAAGCTTAAATCAAATTACGACTAACCTAATCATCCGATCTCTACCAAATTTTGCAACAACATACCTTTATAGGGGGAGCATCCTTTGACCAAACTAATAGGTCATCAGCGTAATAGTTTGCGGATGGCGGCCATCTTTGTGTGAAAATCGATTCCCCCTATTAATTCAAACACGGTGAAACCGAATGGAACGAAATTGGGTACAGAGGTAGTACTAACAAAAGGCACCTCGGTGTCATGTTTTATATCACCGCCATCCTGACGGAAACGTAATGGCGGCCACATAAATGTTCAAAGCTTAAATCAAATTACGATTAACCTAATCATCCGATCTCTACCAAATTTTGCAACAACATACCTTTTTAGAGGAAGCATCCTTTGACCAAATGACTAGGTCATTAGCCTAATAGTTTGCAGATGGCGGCCATCTTTGTGTGAAAATCAATTCCCCCTATTAATTCAAACACGGTGAAACTGAATGGAACGCAATTTGGTACAGAGATAGCACTAGCAAAGGGCATCCCAGTGTCATGTTTCATGTCACCGCCATATTGACAGAAACGTAATGGCGGCCACACAAATGTTCAAAGTTTAAGTTAAATTACGACTAACATAACCATCCGATCTCTACCAAACTTTGCAACAACATTCCTTTATGGAGGGAGCATGCTTTGACCAATCTAATAGGTTATTAGCCTAATAGTTTGCGGCAGGCGGCCATCTTTATGTCAAAATTGATTCCCCCTATTAATTCGAACACGGTGGAACAGAATGGAACGAAATTTGGTACAGAGGTAGCACTAGCAAAGGGCACCTCAGTGTCATGTTTTATATCGCCGCCATCTTGACTGAAACGTAATGGCGGCCACACGAATGTTCAAAGCTTAAATCAAATTACGATTAACCTAATCATCCGATCTCTACCAAATTTTGCAACTACATACCTTTATGGAGGGAGCATCCTTTGACCAATCTAATAGGTCATTCGCCTAATAGTTTGCGGATGGCGGCCATCTTTGTGTGAAAATCGATTCCCCCTATTAATTCAAACACGGTGAAACAGAATGGAACGAAATTTGGTACAGAGATAGCACTAGCAAAGGGCATCTCAGTGTCATGATTTATATCGCCGCCATATTGACAGAAACGTAATGGCGGCCACACAAATGTTTAAAGCTTAAATCAAATTACGACTAACATAACCATCCGATCTCTACCAAACTTTGCAACAATATACTTTTATGGAGGGAGCATCCTGTGACCAATCTAATAGGCCATTAGCCTAATAGTTTGCGGATGGCGGCCATCTTTATGTCAAAATTGATTCCCCCTATTAATTCGAGCACGGTGGAACCGAATGAACGAAATTTGGTACAGAGGTAGCACTAGCAAAGGGCACCTCAGTGTCATGTTTTATATCGCCGCCATCTTGACAGAAACGTAATGGCGGCCCCACAAATGTTCAAAGCTTAAATCAAATTACGATTCGCCTAATCATCCGATCTCTAGCAAATTTAGCAACAACATACCTTTATGGAGGGAGCATCCTTTGACCAAACTAATAGGTCATCAGCCTGATATTTTGCGGATGGCGGCCATCTTTGTGTGAAAATCGATTCCCCTTATCAATTCGAACACGGTGAAACCGAATGGAACGACATTTGGTACAGAGGTAGCACTAGCAAAGGGCATCTCAGTGTCATGTTTTATATCACCGCTATCTTGACGGAAACGTAATCGCGGCCACCCAAATGATAAAAGCTAAAATGTAATTATGACCAACCTAATAATCTAGTCTCTACCAAATTTTGCAACACCATATCTTTATGTGGGAAACATATTCAGACCAAACTGCAAGAACATCAGCCCAATAGTTTGCAGATGGTGGCCAAGTATGCGTGCAAATCGATTCCCCCTATCAATTCAAACACGGTGAAACCGAATTGAACGAAATTTGGTACAGAGGTAGCACTAGCAAGGGGCACCTCATATTCATGTTTAATATCCCAATAGCACGTTGTATTTCAACAAGCTACTACAACCAACATTCGATCATACTCCTTGAAAAGGACAAAGAGTTATAACAATACCCATGCATTTAGGAGAAAGTAGGCTATATGTTCTTTACTGAACATCTTGTTTTTTGTTTGTGATTCTATAATTTTCAGTTAATATTTTAGAAAGTCGCGAAGGGGACTCCGAAAACCTCATTCATAGATACTAGGGATATTTTAAAAATATCCCCGCTGTTTTTCGGACTCGATTTAAGGGGATCGGTACACGTTCAAAAGTTAACAATGTTTAACAATTATCTCTGATTCTACCATAAGAAACCAATGAAACTTTTTATAGTAAACTACAAGACACATTTGCAAGTTTTAAAACTGTCTTCAGCATTAAAAGAATCAAAATGGCGGCTGTTAAGTTATCGGGTTTCACTGTTTCCCCTGATAAGAGAAATATTTCTTAATATATTTTTGCTCTGTTTGTTAAAGGTTGCTTTATATGATAAAAGCTACAACAATGACCTCTTTCAGGACTCTGATATTAATTTTAGTTTTTTTTTTTTTTTTGATAATGTGAAAAATTGACAAAACATAAATTTGCATATTTCCTTCGTGGAAATATTGTTTTACAAACAACCAATCAACCAAGGCTCACGATTTGGTCAGTTTTGTGGACCCTATTACTAAGAATAAGTGAGAAAAAAGAGCATTGTAATACTCCTTATACTTCAGAAGTTAAAAGGACACTGAAATGGATTTGAAAAATACATTTAAGAGAAAATGAACGGCAAAGTTATCCGATTCCTTAACTCTTTATAGGGCACACTTTTTTTTTTCTAACTTTTACCTTTTTTTTCAGCTCTAATTTTGATTTTGAATTTTAATTTTTTTTTTTTAAATAAATTTTAAAGATTATCTTCTTCTTTCCTCGTTTTGCCCACATAGGGAGCGCGCTTGAACTTGTTGACGCGGGTTGATGGAGCTTTCCTCTTCTTCTCCTCCCAAAATCTCCTCATGAACTCGCTATGTCCCTTCTTACGTTCCTCCGTCCATTTTTTCCAGTGGTCATTTTAGCTTTTTCGGTGAAAGAGTGATTTGTAACTCGAGTTCCAAAAGTCTTGCGATTCATGATGCTATCTTCTGTAATGTTTATTTCCTTTAAGTCCTGTTTGATTTCTTCTAACCAACTGATTTTGACCTTCTTTGAATTAATTATATCAAGCAGTTTTTTTTTGCATATCTGGTGTTGTCCATTCGGCAGATGTGACCATATAATTTCAATCGTCTCTTACGCACGGTATCAGTGAACTTATTGATTACTGTGTACAAGTCTGTGGTTTTCCTTTTAATCCATATACCATTAACATAAACGGGGCCATATATTTTCCTGAGAATTTTACGTTCCTGGATTTCGATTTCACCAATTTGAGAGTGGCCTCCTAGAGATATAGATTCGGAGGCGTACAATGCTTCCGGAAGAACAACTGTCTGGTAGTGCCGTAGTTTTGCATTTCGTGACATCACTCTTTTATTATAGTGATTCCATGTTATTCGGTATGCTTGTTGAAGTTTGGTAGCTCTTTCTAAATTAGCTTTCCTGTCCAATCCAGACGGTACAATAATTTCTCCTAAATATTTGAAGGAAGGTACGTGTCCAATTATTCCATAGTTGGTCTGTAGTGGAGATCTCGGGATATTTTGGTCTCCATTTACTATGAAATGCGTCTTCTCATACGATATTTGGAGTCCTGGCTTTGATGCTAACTCATGTAACTTCTCTATGGCATACTTGGTTTCTTCACTAGTCTTGGTAAAGATAGCTAGAACATCAGCAAAAGCTAGGCATTTTACTTTTATTTTCTGTTCCAGAGTACCAATGCTTATTATGCCTTTGATGTTGTTTTCCCACTCCCTGATGACTTTTTAAAGATTATCTATTTATTCACAATTTTTAGCCTACTTTTCACATTTTGCAAAAATGAGGAAAAAGTAGACTTATGAGATCGATCCGGGAAAATGTGTGTCTGTCTGTCTGTCTGTCTGTCCTTCTGTCTGTCTTCTCCTAAACGGCTGCAGCAATCAAAACCAAATTTAGTATGAGTAAAGATGTGCACCGGAATAGCTCACGTCCATATTTGAAAATGATGTCAGTGCTACCAACTGCTGAAAAAACGCACTAGAAATTTGAGCTCCATGTTGGATATCTTGCAAGGTATGCGTGGGAGCTATTCCAAAATTGGCACACAGGTAGATAATACTATTTCAGTTTAATTTCCAGGAGGCCAACCATGACAGTGTTGCCAAAATAATTTTAAGCCTTCTGATAGGTCCAATGTTTAAATGCATATAACTTCTACACTATCAATTGGATTTCAACCAAATTTTGTATGTAATATCTGTACATAAACAGATATGACTGAGCGTATTCTTAAGAGCCACCAGGGCTGCCAACTGTTAATAATTGCTCTCTCTATTTTTATTGTTTTATCCAAATACCAATATATCAGAAAGTATGCAAGCCAACAGCTTTAAACTATGCACACGTATATTCTGACATTTTAGATTAATATGGAGTAACTTATATACGTCAGTTCTACCAACATGATTATAAGCCTGCTGATAGTACCAATTTTTAAATACATGTAACTTCTATACTATCAGTTGGATTTCAACCAAATTTCGTATGTGATATGTGTACCATAACAGATATGACTATAAGTATTGTTAAGAGCAATCAGGGCTGCCAACTGTTAATAAATGCTGTCTATATTCTTTTTACCCTAATATCAATATATCAGAAAGTATGCAAGCCAACAGCTCTATACTTTGCACACGTATAGCACCTGACATTCTAGATTAATTTGGAGTAATTAATACAAGGCAGTGCTGCCAACTTCTATACTAACAAATGGATTTCATCCAAAATTGGCACAACAAGATATCATAATAATTCAGATTATTTCTGACCAGCACACGCATGGTATTGTTGACAACATGCTTTTACGCGTGCTGATAGATCCAGTGTCTAACTGCATGTAACGTCCATTGGACTTCAACCAAATTTTGTATTCTATACCCTAAGAGGTGGAACTAAGAATATATTCAGTCACCAGGGCTGCCAACTGTAGTGCTCTATTAGGCTACATTATAGGCCTACCAGGTATATTTTGAACTAATTAGATATTTCGATATTACCAACTTAATTTCTTCATTATTCTAGATAGGTTCATATACTGTAGAATAATCATTGGCATGAAAAGTAGGCTGTATAGTTCTTCACGGAACTTCTTGTTTACTGTGAAATTTAAACTTTTTAATTTTGTAATGTTAATTTTATTTCAATTTTAGTGTCTTTAATTTTATTTTGTAGTGTCCTTTATGTTTTATTTTTATTTTTAGTGTGTTTTATTTTAATTTGTATATTTATGTTTTATTTTATTGTTTAATGTTAATATTTTTGGTTATATTTACTAGTTGAAATTGTATCCAGCACCATAAAACTTGACATATAAAATATATCCTTATCGGAAATATTACATCTACAGGAAATTTTGTTGTAATTAGGCTGAAAGTTTCAACTATTAGCACCTTTGATAATAGCCAACAAACTCTTTTTATAGCAGGTGGTTAATATATAGACCATTATCCTATAAAGGGTTCATGTAACGTGTTTTTCGAGGGGTTTTCATGCCACTGGCATAAGTCAGTAGGAAGCCATTCTATATTTATTTACGCGGCAAATTGTTCAGCCAAGAGAATTTTTCATGTTAATTTATTATTATTATTAATTTATTATAATTATTATTAAGGTATTTTTCGGAGCATTTTATAAAAATTATAAGCATACAGATAGGTTTTCTATGTCTTAGGAAACACTATCAAGCAAATTATTACGAACGACATTATCATAGAAAATTATATGATTACGGAATTTTACGGAGTTTCGTCAGTTAGGGTATATTGAGAGATATGACTCACTGGGAATTCAAATACAGGCTTATGCTTGTCAAGTAGTATGACGCAAGGCTGGGTCACATCGTCAAGAAAAGGCGGATGTATGGAACGGCAAACGACTTCACCCTCCCGCCGAGTGTATTGAGCCAGAGGAGGGGAGTATAGCGGGGTGCTCAGCCAATCAGTGGAGACCACGTAAGCTAGAAGTCGGGACTGGAGTGGGGATGCGGTGGGTGCATATATGGTTTGCACGCCGTGGAAACGAGGACTATCGTTATAAAATTTAACCAGTATGGTTGCACGAGCGAGTGGCTCCGATGTTCAGTGGAGTTAGCGACTATCGTTATAAAATTTAACCAGTATGGTTGCACGAGTGAGTGGCTCCGATGTTCAGTGGAGTTAGCGACTATCTTTGTGAAACTTAACCGTTGTGGTTGTACGTGTTGGTTCCGATGTACGGACCATAAATCTTCATATCTACAAATATATCATCAACAACGAAGAAGATGACGACGTCCAGGAGGCTATGGGAAGCTCACTTCAACATCCAGTACGAGGGAAATGCTACGGCAATTTCCAGTGGTAAGCGCGAATGACACATAACTACGCAATCTCTCGTCTTTCTTTTTTTCATATTCAGTAATTCAGAAAATTCAAAGCTTGGGAATAAGAGTAAAATCAGTAATTTATCCGACTCCGTTTTCACGTAATTTTCTAGCGGTAATATTTAAATCGCAACGCTCCAATTTAAATTCAAACTTATTATTATTATTATTATTAATTTTGCTATACTTGTTTTTTATACAATAAATTCATTTCTTTTAACCATGCAATCTTTGTTTTCAGTAGGTAGCATTAGATATAGACCAATTCCTTCTCCTGATACAATTGTATGTTGGGTTAATGATCCAATCATACCACGATCTGAGAGTAAAGATTCTTGAAGGTGTTCTACCAGAGCTAGGTGTTGTTAAATACAAATTTAGATTTCAACATAGCGTTGAGGTCTTGGCGCCCATTAAAACAACATATCTTAGTAGAAAACATTACACTTGTACGCTCAACGTGAGGGCTATAGAAAACATTACAAGTAGCCTGTGCAGTGCCTAGCTTCTAAACTAAAGCATACATTTATAAAATTCCTGTTATTCAGGTAAAAACACAACTCAGAGGCGTAACTACGAGGGGTGATCAGGGGGATCAGTTAGTTAGTTATTGTTGTTTTAAGGGGCGGAAATACCAGGTCATCTGCCCCTCAAGGGGGATCAATCTCACTCAGAGCCAAATAATAAAACTACGTAAATCGATAGAGTTCATATTTTGAATAAAACGAACTTTGGATTGATGGCAGACTATTGGATTTATACTCACTAATTAGAGAATATTTCCCTTCACTCGAGTAAAAAGTTTAGTGTTACCTTAACCAAACACGTGCTTTTAAAGTAAAACTGTTCATTTTCGAGATTTTGCACGTTGATAGTTGCAAATAAAACGTATAAAATACTATCTAGATCAAACAGGAAAAGGTGTAGGTTTGCTTTTAATGATTAAGTCTCATTTTGACTCCCCAACTTAAAGCAAAACCAAGAAATTAAAAACGAAAGAAAAAACACAAAAACAAAATTCAAAAACAGAAACCAAAGCAGGAAACAACAAAGATGAAACCGTAAAGAAAACACAAAAAAGAGCAAAACTAAACACAAAAACAAAACTTAAAACACATCAACAAACCGACAGAAAACCCAAAATTAAAACATATGAACACACAGAAAACCCAAAATTAAAACACATGAACAAACGTTTTTTTTAACCCTGGCACTACAGCCCACGAAGGGCCTAGGCCTAGCAAGCGACCGCTGCCCAGCCATTTGGCCTGCAGATATTGGGGTGACGCGTGGTCAGCGCATCGGGTCCCCTCGGCCGTTAATCTTGGTTTTCCTGACTGGGGCGCTGCCTCACTGTCAGACAGCTACTCAATTGTCCTCACGAGGCTGAGTGCACCCCGTTCCAGCCCTCACGTCAGTTTCTAAAATCCCTGACGGAGCCGGGAATCGAACCCGGGGCTTCCGGGTGAGAGGCAGGCGCGCTACCCCAAAACCACGGAGCCGGCACATGAACAAACAGACAAGCCAAATTTAAACACATGAACAGACAGACAGAAAACCCAAATTTAAAACCCATGAACAAGCAGACAGAAAACCCAAACTTAAAACACATCAACAGACAGACAGAAAACCCAAACTTAAAACACATGAACTAACAGATAGAATACCCAAACTTAAAACACATCAACAAACAGACAGAAAACCCAAACTTAAAACACATCAACAAACAGACAGAAAACCCAAACTTAAAACACATCAACAAACAGACAGAAAACCCAAACTTAAAACACATCAACAAACAGACAGAAAACCCAAACTTAAAACACATCAACAAACAGACAGAAAACCCAAACTTAAAACACATCAACAAACAGACAGAAAACCCAAACTTAAAACACATCAACAAACAGACAGAAAACCCAAACTTAAAACACATCAACAAACAGACAGAAAACCCAAACTTAAAACACATCAACAAACAGACAGAAAACCCAAACTTAAAACACATCAACAAACAGACAGAAACCCCAAACTTAAAACACATCAACAAACAGACAGAAAACCCAAACTTAAAACACATCAACAAACAGACAGAAAACCCAAACTTAAAACACATCAACAAACAGACAGAAAACCCAAACTTAAAACACATCAACAAACAGACAGAAAACCCAAACTTAAAACACATCAACAAACAGACAGAAAACCCAAACTTAAAACACATCAACAAACAGACAGAAAACCCAAACTTAAAACACATCAACAAACAGACAGAAACCCCAAACTTAACACAAGATAGAAGAAAATAAAACAAAAGAAAATATTTGAAAAAAAAATTAGTTGTGTCCTATAAAGAGTATGGACCTAGTAAAAAGCTCTTCATAACTTATTAGTTCAGATTTGACTCCACTCATCCCCCTCCAGAAGCAAATCCTAACTACGCCACTAACACAACTACGTTGATAATTTTGCGCTTGTTACCAAAAGCCATACAAAGATCCGGTACATCTGCTGGTTACTTCTAAAAGAGAACTCAACACGCCCACAGCTAACGTATTCGATTGGGGCAGTTCCGCCCCTAATAATAATAATAATAATATCGTATGGCCTTGGGTGACGGTTACAAGCCTTCTTATTTGGCGCCGAGAGGGTAGCTTGCATGTGGAATTTTGTCATTCCTTGGAACGCTATGAAAGTCAAGGAGGTTAGATATATAAGCTCCTTGACACTCTAGCGCTTTCTGTAGAGAATGGAGGAACTTTGTGTTGACGGAAAATCCCAAGATTAATTTTGCAATTAACACTGTCTACTGAATTCAAATGGGTTATTTAACATGCCAACAATGTACGACATGCATGTCGTGATTTTTGTCGCCTTTCAAAAATCACTTACCACGGTCAGGAGCGAACCTGCAAGCTTGGGGTTGGCAGTCCGACTCGATACCCACTCACCCACCGTGGCAAGCAGTTCCTCCCCTTAATGCAATATTCGTCGTCGTCGTCGACTGCAGAGCGTTTCCGAGTATACAATTTCATGACAATACACTTCCAAAATCAGGGCATTTTATGAATGAATTTCTGGTGACTAAACAGGCCGATTCTTGCATGGAACATGCGGCCACATACTGAGCTTCTTATATAAGGTGCGTTCAAAATATAACGAGCCGGAGGCTGAAATGCGCAAACCGGTGACGACATCGGCTAATCGTGGCGTGTGTAACGAAGTGTGGTTCCGACCAGAGCGTGGAAGGTCACAGCCCGTCGCTAGAGGGCACGTGTGCACGTCACGTGACGATACAAAGCGAGCAGCAGCATGCATCAATCGTCCGACCAAGACCAAGACAGTAGGCCATTCGGCATGCTTCCTGGTGTGGTTGAAGACTGTGGGGCACTCATTGGGCACACACTTTCCACAAGTGCAGTCGTTCCTTCATGATGGTGTGCACACTTCCGACGCTCAATCCGACCACGGTGGCTATGGCGTTGACTGTCACTCGGCGGTCCTGGGTAATGAGTGCATCAACCAGCTGGACGTTGTCATCGGTAATGCAGGAGGTGCCCCCGACCGGGCATCATCGGCTAACGACACCCGTGTTTCCCTGAAGCGCTTGTGCCACGCCTTGACCCTTACAACGGACATGCAGTGTTCGCCGTACACTTGTGACATTCGGCGATGAATGTCCGTTCCCCTTACTCCTTTCGCTGTCAGAAACCGAACAACACCTCTTTGCTCTTCGTTTGACGCCTCCGTGTCTCTGTTTGCAATGCGACTGGCAGTGTTGGACGATTGATGCATGCTGCTGCTCGCGTTGTATCGTCACGTGACGTGCACGCGTGCCCTCTAGCGACGGGCTGTGACCTTCCACGCTCTGGTCGGAACCACACCTAGTTACACACGCCACGATTAGCCGATGTCGTCACCGGTTTGCGCATTACAGCCTCCGGCTCGTTACTTTTTGAACGCACCTTATAGTTTGCCTCCAAAGTACACGATCTTCAGCCAGTGCCTCCCAAGATAGAGGGCTAATTTCTGTTTCTGGCAAAACTAACTAACAAATTCGAACTTCTCTAATAGGACTTGACGTGCATTGTGGAGGTTAAATGATGCAATTCACTATTGTGACAGAAGAAGCTGTAAAACAAATATATCCAACACTGTTTCTGAATGTGTAAATATACGGACGACCTCTCCTTGAGCCAGACTTGTCACGAGGGACTTGCTGAAATGTCAAGACGAGGCAGATCTTTTTATAACCAGCCCTTGTGTTCTATCCAACACGCAGCGGAGGAGTAAAACAAGGCTACAAAAGAAGAAAATGTAATGACATATATTTCTGTTGCACGTCTCGAGGTAGGAAGGATTGAAGAAACAAGTCTTAAGTTTACCTGCTAAACGAAATTCTGCGGCTTTCTCTCTCTCTGTCTCTCTTTTTACCGGGAGCAGCAAGAGAACTGAACTTTAAGGTTGTCTGTGACTGTATAGTATAATTAAACTTGTAGATGGAGGGGAAGTTGGGAGTTGTAAAGTTAGCTACACACCTCATGTTAATATCCCCTCGCCCTCTTCGTCAGGGAGATGGAATCACGTACAAAAACTATTGGGTCTGAGTTGCACAACTCTTCATGACTATCAATAGCAACACGTATTTCTACAGACTAACAGGGATTCCTAATCCTTCGAAAACAGGATTTCATTAGCTAAAATGGTCACGAAATCAAGACACGCTATAGAGGGAGATACCGGTAAAGAACTTTATACTTTTCAGAAAATATTATTGCCATCACTGCTTTCAACCAGGGGAATTTGATGTTAAAATCCAACGACTTCGGACTAAACAGCAGCGTGGAAGTCCGTTATCCACGGAGTCCGACCTGGGTTGTAAATTCATTTTAGGGGCTTAGGAGATCTTTGTCATGAGAAGGACTAAAAAGTCTAAAAATATGTAAATATATATGTGATTATATTTTGCAAATTGTGCACTAGAAAATGATTTAAGCACTAAACTAGCACATTATGCAACGAGCTTATAATGGCAATGATTAAGACACGAGTATGTTTATGAAACGAGCGAAGCGAGACACAGTTTGATGCTGGCCGAAGCTGGGGTGATAGGCTCGCTCGCTAACTCGTAAACTCGCTCCGAAGCTAGTAATTTAAATTTCCACTGAATGGAGATTGTTGGAAGAAATGAAAACGTAAAAAGCACTTATAGTGGGTGATGTATTAATGACCGATACATGTTGCCAGGGACGTTTTTGTAGAACTTTTCATGCTGAACAATTCCTACACCCATAGTATATAGATATTCTTAACGATTTGCCCAGCGTAAGCTTAAAAGGCACACAGACGGCAGGTTTATCTTCGACTCAATCACTGAAATCATTACTGCTCGGTTTCCTTTCGTCATACATGAATGTTTTTTTTTTTTTACAAAAGCCATCCTCGAGAAATCCTCTACAGAATGGTCCAAATCACATCAGAATCCATCCAGTGGATCTCGAGATTACCCGTGCATGCAAGAATCGGGAACTTAGTTTGATACTGTGTACAGATAAGTACCAATGTCAGAAATATGGAAAATTAATTTGTGTAATTTGAATAGAGTACAACATAATTGATGGAAATAAATTTAAAAAATGTGTCTATCTGGGTACCATAAAGAAATATGTATATGCATATAAATCCTATCCCGAGTGGTTAGTGCCGATTATTTGCGTACCTGACGAATTTGTCTGATAACCTGTGCTTTTGTCATGACTCTAGCAATAACACAGTTTCTATCCCCCTTCGTTGCGAATACCTCTATAAGTAAATATTTTGAAATGTTGTGCTGCAACTTTGCATTTATCCCGTATGAGGTGTACAATAACCAAATACACCCTCAGCTTAATTTGTGTCGGTATGTTAAGGGATGGCGTCAAACCTTCTGGCGTGTTGGGCATGAAAATTCATACAGTATACTATCGATTATCTGGGCTAACGACCGGGGTGAATGGCACGGATAATCGGAAAACACGAATAATCCCAAAGCATGTGTTTATTGCAAATAAAATGCCTTCTTGTTTCGTATAGGCAATGTAAGGACCACGACATTCAACTATTACATTTGGAGTGGGCTTTGATTTTTGCCCAGTAGTTACGCATCCTCTGGCTGTGTTGTTCCCTCCTCTCCTGTGTCCAGAGGGCACCTGTCTTCTTTCTTGGCGGTTTGTCCTGGAACCTCATTTGCTGAAGCATCTTCCTGAGGGATGTGCGGTCTTTTAAGTCTCTTTCCGTCCCTCCAAGTTCTTGGAGATCTTTGTTCACTTCCCACAATCATGGTGACTTGGTTTTCCGCTTCTGCAAGTAACCGAGGAGCTGGATGGTCAACCTGGTAGGATGCATCCTGTAGACGTGTCCATAAAATGCGTCGTTTCCTAGCAACGTCCTTGTAGAGCTCTTGATTAGGTCGCCTTCTGCATTCATTCCCTTTCTTAACATGCCCCAATATCTTCCTCATTATCATTCTCTCCTGTTCTTCGGGTTTGTCCGTGAGTCCCTTCCGGTTGAATACTAGACATTCTGAAGGACGTATAACTAAGTGTCTGGTACAATTTTTTTAATACATTTATAAAGACTAGCATTACCCGTCACGGCCTCACCCGCGAATATTCTAGTTGTAAAGAGTACACTTAGCAAAATCTCAATCATGAATGCTGTGACTGATTTAACCTTGGTATGAATAATCATACTTTATCAATTCAGCTACCTGTGCAGTGGTTAGGGGTTTTTCATTCCTTCATAGGTGTAACAGAGCGAAGTTAGTTTTCTGGGAATATCACAGACGCTGTTAATTTAAGGGCCTTTAAATGTGGTTTTCGGAGACCCTTCATAGTCGGGTGAAAAAGACCTTTCGCACCACACTCACAAGTGAAAATTGCGTGAAAAAATTCTATAGTGCCCCTTGACCCCCTTAAGCGCATTATACTGTATGTATTCATCAATTTTACAGCTTAATTTGGTTCAGTGATAACCTTATAACCGTCTGGAAACTTTCACAGTAATGTAATGATTGGAATTGCATTGCGTCTTACAGAAATAGATGGACTTGTGAGATTCTGTTACCATCGTTACAGTGTTGCATTCTTTCATTATTTCATAGTAAATATACATGATTTAAGGTATTTATTTAATTGTGAGGCATTTACAGAGTAAGTGAGTGCGTTTCACTTACGCATTGGATTATGCTGAACCTGTAGATACCCCATATGTGTAGATTGGTGTTAATGGGACCTGATTTTCGGTACACAACTGGAATGGGTCCTTAGCAGAATAATATAGGGAGGGATAACTCACCCATATTAGTGTGCTGTCTGTAACGGTTCTCTGCATTTGATTTTCATCTACTTCCATACCTCCAGACGAAATCATTGGCTAAATTGCTTGCAGAAACTCCGTTATTTCTGAATGATATTTAATGTATGGTGTATTGGCTATTACGGCCAAAGGATAAGACTCAGCAATTGTTCTAGGTTCATTGCCGCGTCTTGATCGGGGTTTCGCATAGGAAGACCAAGATAGGTTCATCAGCGGGGGTTTGATGTGCGTACCCGGACCCCCACAGGAGTAGCGAACTTTGCACTACGTTTCTCATGAAGCGCAGTTGCGATTCTTTACTGCGAGAGCTAAAAGCAGCCTTGCACCTCCTGAAAGGCTTCCAAAATCATGTTACCTCAAGACGTGCAACAGAAATACAGGGTCTTTCATATAAAATAAGAGCGCCAAGCGGCGGCTTTGTTAACCGCAGCTGCGGTCACCTTGGCCGAGCTTGTGGTGCGACACGGCCCCCTGCTGTAATTTTGAAAGCGCGCGCATAGTACATACGAGGGCTGTTTTTTTTTCTTTTTTTTTTCTTTAAGTTCCGATGGACTGTATAAAAATAACAGATTGGCATTACCAAACTTGACCTTGCAATAAGCGTTCAGGTGCTCAGTCGCTAGTCTAAACCTCAAGTGCTAACATGGTGAGACAGTTATCAATGCAACATCGTATTTTTTATGAAAAACTTATTTTAAGTACGAGTCGGCTCGGCGGGTACGTGATGCATTTGTTCAGCAATTTCCTGATGAAGTGCCACCTTCACTAGCACAGATTCACGTAATTGCAAATAAGTTTGACACTGCTGGCTCGGTGCTCAATAAAAACATGCCCGCACACGAACAGTTTTAACAAAGGATGAGCTAGATGACATTAGCGAGAATCTTGAACGGTCTCAGAATAAATCACTCACAAAATTAGCACAAGTAGGGGTTTCGGTTTCATCAACAATAGCTAACTAACGAAAGTAAGATATCAGCATTGTACTCACGCTAGCAAGGCCGCTGCATCATATAGGATTGTACACACGCTTAAAGCAGGGGACCTTGGTGCGCCACAAGCTCGGCCAAGGTGACCGCAGCTGCGGATAACAAAGCCGCCACTTGGCGCTCCTATTTTATATGAAAGACGCTGTATGTCATTACAAGATGGTATCATTGATGGGTTTATATTTAATTTTTGTTTGATTGTTAGCACTACTCGTTTACGTTATACACCAGACATTGTTCACACCAAAACGTACCGTATCTTACTGAATGGCAATTTGTTAACAGCTGTTGACCATTTAAGCAGATCCCTCAATGGAATGCAGACAGCACTTTCCTTCCAGCAACCTTGAAATAGCAGAACCACGAAAAAACACGTTTGGATGGATGAGGTGGGAATCGAACCCTCCACTTCCCAGTTTTGCCTCATGATGATGAGTGTACCCCGTTACAGCCCTCAGAGCAGATGCCGGAGCCGGAGCCGGGAATTGTACCCGAGCCTCGGGGGGTCAGCGAATAATGTTAGCCGCCAACACCACGAAGTGACCCTGGGGCAGGGGTTCCCAGCCCGGGGGGCGCGCCCCCCTAGGGGGGCGTGGGGCTTTAACAAGGGGGGCGTGAAGGGATTTCCGAATTAAGTTTTTTTAACTCGAATATTACAATTTTGTGAAATAAACATTTTTCGAATCTCTCCAAATGATTGTCGCACCAAGTCAATCGTTCAAAAGCACTGGTAATTGCCAACTGTCGGCACAAACCTCTGCGGAGCCGTGAGGTTGAAGGTGAAATAAGGAATTTGCTGTGTTGTAAGGAGCAAAATCATGCCAATTTTATCGTCTCGTTGGTATATCTTTGTGATTTATTTGAAGCTTTGAAGAGTTTAGACTTAAAGCTCCAATATTATGCATTCCTGGAAACAAATACAGTTATGGAAACGCCGCGCCGGCTTCATTTGAACAACTTCTCATTCTTTCACCGCCTTAATGAAATTTTGCCGGAAAATGAACGTGATCGTAATAATCTTAGGTGCAAATTCAGTCACATTTGGATTCCCTGGCACAAGAATTCAACTTCTACTTTCCTGATATCTCGTCGGAGGAATGTTCCTGGATGTTAACAAGAAATTCGTTTGCCATTGACATTGAAGCACTGCCAGCACAGCTTCAAGAAGAAGCCATAGATTTGAAGTGTGAATCAAAGCTAAAAGATGATTCTAAAATATTAGGACTGGGTGACTTTTGGGTAAACTGTCTTGCAGTGTATCCTGTAATAGCCAAATTTGCATTGCGTGTCATTGTCCCATTTTCAAAGACATATATATGCGAGTCAGGATTTTCAACGCTGAGTGTCATAAAAACAAAGCAGCGCCTTCGGCTTGATGTTGCAAGTGATCTCCGTTGTGCTCTGTCAAATATCAAACCAAACATACCGAATCTTACCAAGAGAAAACAGTGTCAACCCTCTCACTGACATTTGTTGACTAATTTAAGGATTTGTTGTAAAAGTGTGTTCTTTGTATTGTGCTAAAATGAAGTTGGTATGTAATAGATAGGCCTATTCCATTATGTAGTGTTATTAGGTTAGGTCTATATCCTCCACGTCAATCAAAGATGTTATAGAAGCGATGAGTGGAGGGGGGAGGCGATGAACTCCTGTATCTGAAAAGGGGGGCGTCAGCTGACAAAGGTTGGGAAACACTGCCCTAGGGTGACCAATAACATTCTGAAACTATGACGGCAATTCATTACTACTAAGAGGTGACGATCTGTAACCAGCAGGGGATGAGTGGCAGGCTTCTCAGATAAGTGAGGAACATGACATCTACTTCCTGGCTGCTTGTCACTAATCCCTAGGGACAGACATGCTATGCACACATCACGTGCACCCTATCAGGACCTCCTGCAGGGTGCGGACAGGGAGGAGGTGCAATACACAAAGTACTTATACTGTAGTATAACTAGCGACCCGCCCCAACCTCGCCCGGGAACAGGTATGAATGCATTACATGATGATGAAGATGATAATTGTTGTTTTAAGGGGCCTAACATCTAGGTTATCGGTAGAGCCCTGCGAGGATAAACAAAACGTTATCCGCACGTATGTTATCCGCATCCGCCCCGCATCCACCTGACTTCTTTTTCCGTATTCCCACGTTTGCTAAGCGAATCTACTGGCATTACAATAATATTTTTAACTAGATAAAGCATAAAATACTAAAGCAATTGAGGAAAAAGTCGTTCCCTTAGGCTTTGTAGGCCTATGTAATTTGCTATGTTCAAAATAAATGTTACACAGCCAGAATTGCAACCCTTTCCTTTTCGGAGTGTTAATTATGCTTAATGGCATAATTTCAACGAGATAGCTTAAATCATCATCTTACGTTATTTCGTCTTAAAAAAACATAACGGAAACAAGAAGTTCCGTGACGAATTAAAGAGCCTACTTTTCTTAAAATGTAAGATTCATGCCAATGATTAATCTATATGGATCTATCTAGAATAATGACGAAATTCAGTTGGTAATATCGAAATTTCTAATTAGTTCGAAATACTGTATACCTGGCATAATGTAGCCTAATGGAGCACTACAGTTGGCAGCCCTGGTGACTGAATATATTCTTAGTTCCATCTCTTAAGGTACAGAATACAAAATTTGGTTGAGTCCAATGAATAGCATGGACGTTACATGCAGTTAAACATTGGATCTAACAGCGCGCGTAAAATCATGTTGGCAACAATGTCATGCATGTATTGGTCAGAAATAATCTGAAATAATATGATCTACTGTTGTGCCAATTTTGAATGAAATCCATTAGTTAGTATAGAAGTTACATGCATTTTAAAATTGGACCTATCAGCAGGCTTAGAATCATGTTGGCAGCACTGGCGTAGGCCTATATTAGTTGCTCCAAATTAATCTAGAATGCCAGGTACTATACGTGTACAAAGTTTAGAGCTATTGGCTTGCATACTTTCTCATATATTGATATTAGGGTAGCAAAAATAGAGACAGCACATATTAACAGTTGGCAGGCCTGGTTGCTCTTAAGAATCGGCATAGTCATATCTGTTATGGTACACATAGCACATACGAAATTTGGTTGAAATCCAAATGATTGTATGGAAGTTACATGTATTTAAAGTTGGACCTTTCAGCATGCTTAGAATCATGTTGGTAGCACTGACGTATATACGTTACTCCAAATTAATATAGAATGTCAGTTACTATACGTGTGCATAGTTTAAAGCTGTCGGCTTGCATACTTTTTGATATATTGGTATTTTGATAAAATAAATTAAGAGCATTTATTAACAGTTAGCAGCCCTGGTGGTTCGTAAGAATAAGCTCAGTCATATCTGGTTATGTACACATACAACATATGAAATTTGGTTGAATTCCAATTGATAGTGTAGAAGTTATATGCATTTTGAAATTGGACCTATCAGCAGGCTTATAATCATTTTGGCAACACTGCCATGTATGGCCTCCTGGAAATTAAAGTGCAATATTATTATCTATACGTGTGCCAATTTTGAAATAGCTCCCATTCATACCTTCCAAGATGTCCAACATGGAGCTCAAATTTCAATTGCGATTTTTCAGCAGTTGGTAGCACTGACATAATTTTCAAATATGGCCGTGAGATATTCAGGTATAGATCTTTACTCCTACCAAATTTTGTTTCGATTGCACCAGCCGTTTAGGAGTTGATAGGGACACACAGCCAGACAGACAGACAGACAGACAGAAGGACAGACAGACAGACAGACACACATTTGGCCGATCTCATAAGTCTACTTTTTCCTCATTTTTTGCAAATTGTGAAAAGTAGGCTAAAAATATGATATGTCATAAACATCCGCGTCCTAATAATGATATTCAACAACTTCGGATTGTATTCTAAAATCTATCCGCAGATTTACTCCAAACATTATCCGCGACTTGTCCGCTATCCGCACAGCCTTGCAAACTATATCCGCATCCGTGCAGGGCTTTAGTTATCGGCCCCCTAATTGTCTGGGTGATGGCAAAAATGTTAATGAAATGGAAACTATAACGAAAATTAAGTGAGACGGAAAATCCTTACCAAAAGTAACTCAGATTGAAACTACTCACAAAATGGAAAGCGGTAATACTCGCAAAAGGAAATTTAGAACAAAAACACTCACAAAATAATAGATTTAAAAATACGCATAAAATGTAGGTTAGGTTCAAAATACGAACAACATGCAATGTAGAGTCGAAACACTAACAAAATGCAATTGATATTCAAAATATTTGCAAAATGCCCACCAAACAAAATGCAATTTAGATTTAAAATTCTTGCGAAATGCGGTTTTGGTTGAAAATACTTACAAAATGCTATTGAAATTCAAAATACTCACTAAAATGCCCGTAACCTACATTTATCGTTATTAGTTATTGTTGTTTTAAGGGGAGAACTACGAGGTCATCTGCCCATGGAACCTACATTGAAAGACGTACTAAAAAAAAGCAATGTAGATTGTCAATCTTTACAAAATGCAATTGAGGTTGATAAACAATCGCGAGAGGTAATTTAGATCGAAAAGACTTACAAAAAATGCAACGTAGATTAAAAATACCTACAAAAAACGCTAATGAGAATTTAGATACACGGGGAACCAAGTAAAAAAAACAGAGCGGGAATCTTAAAGAGAAAAGGAAACATAATGAAAAGAAAAAGAAGGCTGATCCCTCGAAGAATGAGGGATCAGGAAATATGAGACAAGGGCCAATTAAGGCGGGAAAGTGAAAGACTCCCTAGGCCTCGGATACCCTAATACCGTCGGGATCGGAAAAGAACAAGAGTTGACCAACGGAGGTCGGCAGGAAAGAAGACGGAGAGGAGCCCGGCACAAGTAATTGGACGCAATAGATTTAGGTATTTCTTCTCTCCCACTCGTCCAAATACTTCATTTCTTACTCCCCTTCTGATCTTCATCATTCTCCTGTAACACCACATTTCAAACGTTTCTATTTTCCTCTTTTATGCTGAGCCAACAGTCCATAAAGCACGACGTTCCAGAAAAATGCTTACAAAAATTACTTCGTAATACCTAAATCTATATTTGATGTCAACAGATTCTTTTCTGTAGAAATTATTTCCTTGCCTGAGCCAACCTACATTTTATATCCCCTTTGCTTCGTCCATCACTGGTTATTTTGCTTTCTAAGTAAGAGAAGTCTCCTACTTCCTTTAGCTTTTCAACTGCCAATTTGACGTCCATGAGGGTTTTGATTTCTTTCGGCTGCATTCCTATATTTTTGTATTAACTTACATTTATTGATTTTCATCACGAATTCTTTCCTCAAGAAGGCGTCCGTACCTTTTGAAAACTCACTGAAATCCTCTTGTGAATCGGTTATGAAGACAATGCCATCATCAAACCTCAGAGTTGAAATTATTTCTCCTCGACTCTTTATTCCTACTTTAATTTTGTCTCTAATGTCCTGCATTGCTTGTTCAATGTACAGATTGAAAAGTATGCATGATAAGTTGCAGCCTTGCCTTACACCTTTCTGAATACCAGCTTCTCTCTCATGTCCTTCCTCTCGAATAACAGCCATCTGGATTTTGTACAGATTGTAGATCACTTTATTCCAAACCTTTTCAAAATGACAAACAACTTACTCCAATCAAAAGCATATTCTATGTTTACAAAGGCCATGAACGTTAAGGAAGGAAGCTATCAGTTTTATGTGACCGTTAATCATGCGATCATGATCCACGGGACCTCATTTATACGTGGAATCCGAACCACAGGACATGGCATTTCACTTCGAAAATCTCACATGTATTGACTGGGAATCAAACCCGGTCTACCTTGGATGGAGGCCGACAGCTTGACCGCTGCGCCACCAACCCCCACCATGAAGGTTCTACAGCATATTAATTATAACATAAAGAATAAACAATTTTTCTTTCTTCGGTTTATCCCAATTAATTGAGGCCTCCGGAGCCAGTCAGGCTCATTTTTTAGCCTATTTTCATTTATGAAAAAAAAAATAGACTTATGAGATCACCTTTTGTCCGTGTCTGTGTGCGTGTGTGATTCGTGTGTGAGTGTGTGTCTCCCCCTAATAAAATCTAAACGGCTGGAGCGATTTCAATGAAACTCGGTAAGTTCATAGCACTATTCCGGACAACCCAGACCGTGCCCTTCAAATTTTGTTGCGTCTCACTAATCCAACATGGCGGATGTGCGAAATATTTCACCAGCATTCAATATCTCCGAAACTATTACAGATATCACCCTGGAATTTTCTACGTTGATGAAGGAAACTACTCGAAGTTCACCTATGTGACCTTTGAAAACCTGGTAACTACAAAACCAACATGGCGGCCAAGCGAAGTTGCGACTTTTAAATAGACGTTTCTCGCGATTTATCCAACCAAATGCAATGAAACTTGGTACAGTATTTGTTTATACACATTGTAATGCACCAACATCTAACTTCGTTCAATTGTTTACATAACCTCAAGATGGCGGCTGTACGAAATATTTCACCGGTATTCTATATCTCAGAAACTATTACTGTTATCACCCTGAAATTTTGTACGCAGATAAAGGGCACTACTGGAAGTTCATCTACGAGACTTTCAAATACCGGTTAACAACAAAACGAACATGGCGGCCAAGCGAAGTTGAAAGTTTTAAATAGACTTTTCTCGCGATTTAATGATTCAAACGCAATGAAACTTGGTGCAGAAAATGTTTATACACATTGTAATGCACTGGTATCTAATTTAGTTCAATTGTTTATATAACCTCAAGATGGCGGCTGTGTGAATTTTAAAATTAAGTTTTTATTTCTTGTGTCGTAATCATGTGATCGAAGTGAAAGTTTGAATAAAGAACCTACGCAATAGACTTACTTTAATGGTACATTACTCTATGGCCTAAACATATAACAATCCAACATGGCGACCATCCGAAATATTTTGACGGTTCTCAATATCTACGAATCTATCACAGCAATCAAACTGAAATTTTGTATGTTGATAGTGGCAATTAACATAAGTAGGTTATATGAAACTAGGCTGTATAGTTCTTCACGGAACTACTTGTTGGCCATGGATTTATGGCCGGATGCCCTTTCTGACGCCACGGTGAATTTTCAGGTGAAAATTCCAACACGTTGTCACCGGGATTCGAACTCCGACCGTCCGTGTGAAAGACGAGTAGCTAAGCCACTGTGCCATCACGCTCCCCAATAATAATAATAATAATAATAATAAACAAATGAATAGCGCAATTTTCTTGTGATTGCAAACTTTGCTGAAGTTGCCCTTCATACCATTCTCAGATTATGAATATTACGAGTCCCTCAATTCCCCCTTCTCTCGTCGAGAACGAAGCTCGTGACAAACAATCAGCCTGAGGGATTGTAGGAATCCTCCGCTGAAGCTGGGGGCTGAAAAATACATTTCGTATTCAGGATATCAGGGATTAGTCTCATTATTCCAGCAAACGACTTTATTTAATGGATTTTCTACTCAGTTGAGGGATTACTCACGGAAGCAGAAAATCTATTTTAACCGAAGAACAGATCATGTTATATAATGTTTGTATAATACTGTCACGTCCCGCAGCGTTGCCTTGCTTGTTAATTCACGCACCACGACCGCGTGGTCAGGTGCAGCAAGTCCAGAGATCGTAGATTCGAACCCCAGCGCTGACAGCGGATATCCTGAATGTATTCAAGTATTCAAGTCCACCTCGTTGCGTAGTTGCTAGCACTATTGGCTTTCAGCACGGAGGCCCGAGTTCGATTCCCGGCTCTGGCAAGAAATGTAATTCTGGTTTAAGAGCTGGAACGGGGTACACTGAGCTTCGTGAGGAAAAACAGAAGGCCACGGCTGCGTCCTACCCAATCCTCATCTGAATTACAAATGCACACACTAATACAGCCGTCACAATAATACAGGTTATCAGAAAACTTCGCAAGACGCACACACCCTCAAGTACACAGGGAACATGACCACGAAGTTGCAAAGCCCCTAAATTAATTAACAACAACAACGAAGTATTAGAAGATACTTTTCAGTGTTGCTTAGTTCTATTATATTTGTGTTGACCGACCGAAAAGCTTTCTATAATATCCTGAGTGTGGTTTTTCCACACTCCCTCCAGGTAAATGCCAGGATAGTACCTTATTTCAAGTTCCAGGTCACCCACCTCTTCCTAATTCTATTACAGCTACACACACTACTACTAGAGTCACCACATAAATACAAGTTATCATACAAGTTCAACACACACCCAACTACCCAGGGATGATGACCAAGATGTCCCAAGCCCAAAAATTGAATTATTAATAACAACAACAAAAACAATACCATTAAAGGAAAGGTATTTATTAATGCTTCTTTGGATAGTGGAAAAAGGAATACCGGTGATTCATTCACGAGCTACAAATATTCGTCATTAGTTTCCCGCTCTTCAGTGAAAGCTAATTTAGAAAGAGCTACCAAACTCCAGAAAGCATACCGAATAACATGGAATCACTATAATAAAAGAGTGATGTCATGAAATGTGAAACTACGGCACTACCAGACAGTTGTTCTTCCGGAAGCATTGTACGCCTCCGAAACTATATCTTTAGGAGGCCACTCACAAATTGGTGAAATCGAAATCCAGGAACGTAAAATTCTCAGGAAAATATATGGTTCGGTTTATGTTAATGGTACATGGATTAAAAGGAAAACCACAGACTTGTACACAGTAATCAGTAAGTCCACTGATACCGTGCGTAAGAGACGATTGAAATTCTATGGTCACATCTGCCGAATGGACAACACCAGATATGCAAAACAACTGCTTGATATAATTAATTCAAAGAAGGTCCAAATCAGTTGGTTAGAAAAAATCGAACAGAAATTGAAAGAAATAAACATTACAGAAGATAGCATCATGAATCGCAAGGCTTTTGGAACTCTAGTTACAAATCACTCTTTCACCGAAAAAGCTAAAAAGATCACTGGAAAATATGGACGGAAGAACGTAAGAAGGGACATAGCGAGTTCATGAGGAGATTATGGGAGGAGAAGAAGAGGAAAACACCATCTCCCTAAGTCAACAAGTTCACACGCGCTCCCTAAGTGGGCAAAACAAAAGGAAGAAAGAAAAAAAGAAAGAAAGAAAGAAAGAAAGAAAGAAAGAAAGAAAGAAGAGGAAGAATAAGAATTTGAGAAACAACCTCTGATTACTAAATTTGGGAAAACTCCTCAGGTAAATTATTTTAAATACTTCGAGGAAATTATACAACAATCCCTCCCTATATTATTCTGCTAAGGTCCCATTCCAGTTTTATACCGAAAATAAGGTTCCATTAACACCAACCTACACATATGGGGTACCTACAGGTTCAGCATAACTCAATGCGTAAGCGAAACGCGCGAAACGCACTCACTTACTCTTTAAATGCCTCAAAATTAAATAAATACCTTAAAACATGTATATTTACAATGAAATAATGAAAGAATGCAACACGGTAACCATGGTAACAGAATCTCACAGGTCCATCTATTTCTGTAAGACGCAATGCAATTCCAATTATTACATTACGGTGAAAGTTTCCAGTCGGTTATAAGGTTATCACTGAACCAAATTAAGCTGTAAAATTCATCAATACATACAGTATAAAGTGCTTTAGGGGGTCAGGGGCACTCTAGAATTTTTTCACGCAATTTTCACGTATGAGTGTGGTACGAAAGGTCTTTTTCACCCGACTATAAAGGGTTTCCGAAAACCACATTTAAAGGCCCTTAAATTAACAGTGTATGTGATATTCCCAGAAAACTAACTTCGCTCTGATATACCTATGAAGGAATGACAAACCCTTAACCACTGCACCAGTAGCTGAATTGATAACGTCTGATTATTCATACCAAGGATAAATCAGTCATAGCATTCATGATTGATATTTTGCGAAGTGTACTCTTGACAACTAAAATATTCGCGGGCGAAGCCGCGACGGGTAATGCTAGTCCAGATTAAATCGTAAAGCAAACAAAGAGAGAATATCTAAATTACAAAAAGCCTATAACATCACCTGGAAATCAATATCTCGAAACAAAAAAATTAAAACACTATAGCACAGTAATTCAATCTGAAGCATTATACGCATCACAAACCCCAAAAATTGGAGGCAGATCACAAACTAAAAATTTAGAAAAACAAGAAAGGAAATTTCTTAGAAAAATATTTGGTGTAGTGTGCATGGAGGGAGTGTGGTGGTCTCACGAGTTTTACCAACATTTCGAACAAATAACAGACACTATTAGAAAAAGTCGATAAAAATTTTATGGAAATAATATTCAAATAATGGACAAGGAAAGACTTACTAGAAGGATATTTAATGATTCCTCTTCATTAAAAGCCAAGAATTACTGGATAATAGAAACTCAAAATGACCTTAAAGAAATCAACATAATGGAAAAAATGTATGGGACAGGCCTAGCTTCAGAACGTGGGAATCGAACCCGGACCTCATGTTTGACAGTCAAGAATGTTAGCCACTACACCATCAAGTAGTCTTAAACGAAATGCTGCGAGTCATAAACGCACGTAAAACATATTCATATTGATGCGTTAGAATTTAGTTAATCTTATTATTGTCTGAAGTGCTTAATTTAGGGGACTGAAAAATTAAGTGAAAGATTAGGGATATGGCAGACTTCAGGGACTTAAAATGAACGTACACCCCAAATTGAAAACGTGGCTCTCTAATTTGTGATACTGAATTTAAGTCATAGGGCTTCCGATTTTTACGTGGCATGCAAGCCACTACTGAACGGAACTTTCCTCTTATGAAAATGAGTTGAAATAACGCTGATAACCACCCTCAGGATTGCCACTGTGAGTACTGGAATTCAAAACAAAAACTTGAGACGTGCGCTCACTCAATTACCTTGCGAAAGTCATTGTGAATTGATGGTATATGGTCTTTCTAGTCAGTGAATTAAAACTCAGCAATTTTTCTAGGTTTGTGCCGTGTCTTGTGTGGCGTTTCGCCTGGGACACCAAGCTGACTCATCAGAGGGCTCTTGGTGTCCCCGACCGGACCCCCACAGGAGTAGCGAACTGCGCACTAATTCCCTTTTTATGAAGCGCACCTGCGCCTCTTTACTGTGAGAACTAAAATCTCAAGCAGCCGGGTGGGAACACCAACAGCCCGCTGATGAGCCAGCTTGGCGTCCTAGGCGAAACCCCACACAAGACGCGGCACAAACCTAGAGAAATTGCTGAGTATTTATTATGAATTCATGACGATTAAAATGGCCACTTAGTTGAGACTGAAGTTGTCTGAATTGTGAAATTACAATAACTGATTGTAACGTATTTTTTAAAATAACCACCTCACTTAACCATATCTTCAAATGAGTCGTCAATTCATCGAATTCCTTTATTGGCCCAAATCATAACCAAGCACTCAATGCAATGGCTGTGGCACACGTCAATGGCAGGCGGGACTACCCCAGGGCTCGGTAATGGGACCCGCTATAATTATATTCCAACAGACAATAATCAATCTGCATGGATCAGCTAGCGTAATTAGTATGTGTAAGGAGATAAGACCAGCAATACATGCATTAAGTGGTACGACTAAATGGTTTTAGAGGGATGTAGTGTTCAACATACTTACGTACAAGGAGCTAAACCATAGCATACGAATGCCGTATTTAATTGGTGGAACTATCACACTACTTGGAGAGTGTCATCTAAAACCATTAAGAGACTCTGAAAAAATCCTGATGTCACAATTTTCGATAAATTTGAAATTGGTTCCATGAATCTCGATGGAGTTGAAATCTGTAAATGCAGGTTAAATGTGAATACGTTAATAATAAAGAAAAACCGCCAAGGGGCGACAACAATGAATAATTTCGGTGAAGGGACCACAACAAAGAATCATTTTTGAGAAGAGACCTTAACAAAGAATCATTTCGGAGAAGAGACCTTAACATCGAATCATTTCCGCGAAGGGACCTTAACAAAGATACATTTCCGTGAAGAAACCTTAACAAAGATTCATTTCCGTGAAGGGACCTTAAGAAAGAATCATTTCCGTGAAGGGACCTTAAGAAAGAATCATTTCCGTGAAGGGACCTTAACAAAGAATCATTTCCGTGAAGGGATTTTAACAAAGAATCACTTCCGTGGAGGGACCTTAACAAAGATTCATTTCCGTGAAGGGACCTTAACAAAGAATCATTTCCTTGAAGGGAGCTCAACAAAGAGTCATTTCCATCAAGGGAGCTCAACAAAGAATCATTTCCGTGAAGGGAGCTCAACAAAGAATCATTTCTGTGAAGGGAGCTCAACAAAGAGTCATTTCTGTGAAGGGAGCTCAACAAAGAATCATTTCCGTGAAGGGAGCTCAACAAAGAATCATTTCTGTGAAGGGAGCTCAACAAAGAATCATTTCCGTGAAGGGAGCTCAACAAAGAATCATTTCCATCAAGGGAGCTCAACAAAGAATCATTTCCGTGAAGGGAGCTCAACAAAGAATCATTTCCGTGAAGGGAGCTCAACAAAGAATCATTTCCGTGAAGGGAGCTCAACAAAGAGTCATTTCCGTGAAGGGAGCTCAACAAAGAATCATTTCCGTGAAGGGAGCTCAACAAAGAATCATTTCCGTGAAGGGAGCTCAACAAAGAGTCATTTCCGTGAAGGGAGCTCAACAAAGAGTCATTTCCGTGAAGGGAGCTCAACAAAGAATCATTTCCATCAAGGGAGCTCAACAAAGAATCATTTCCGTGAAGGGAGCTCAACAAAGAATCATTTCCATCAAGGGAGCTCAACAAAGAATCATTTCCGTGAAGGGAGCTCAACAAAGAGTCATTTCCGTGAAGGGAGCTCAACAAAGAATCATTTCCATCAAGGGAGCTCAACAAAGAATCATTTCCGTGAAGGGAGCTCAACAAAGAATCATTTCCATCAAGGGAGCTCAACAAAGAATCATTTCCGTGAAGGGAGCTCAACAAAGAGTCATTTCCGTGAAGGGAGCTCAACAAAGAATCATTTCCATCAAGGGAGCTCAACAAAGAATCATTTCCATCAAGGGAGCTCAACAAAGAATCATTTCCGTGAAGGGAGCTCAACAAAGAGTCATTTCCGTGAAGGGAGCTCAACAAAGAGTCATTTCAGTGAAGGGAGCTCAACAAAGAATCATTTCCGTGAAGGGAGCTCAACAAAGAATCATTTCCGTGAAGGGAGCTCAACAAAGAATCATTTCCGTGAAGGGAGCTCAACAAAGAGTCATTTCCGTGAAGGGAGTTCAACAAAGAATCATTTCCGTGAAGGGAGCTCAACAAAGAATCATTTCCGTGAAGGGAGCTCAACAAAGAATCATTTCCGTGAAGGGAGCTCAACAAAGAATCATTTCCGTGAAGGGAGCTCAACAAAGAGTCATTTCCGTGAAGGGAGCTCAACAAAGAGTCATTTCCGTGAAGGGAGCTCAACAAAGAATCATTTCCGTGAAGGGAGCTCAACAAAGAATCATTTCCGTGAAGGGAGCTCAACAAAGAATCATTTCCGCCAAGGGAGCTCAACAAAGAATCATTTCCGTGAAGGGAGCTCAACAAAGAGTCATTTCTGTGAAGGGAGTTCAACAAGGAATCATTTCTTTTCAGTTAGTCAACACGATTATACCAGACTGTAATGGGTGTTACCCTAATCCTGAAAAAATATTTACAGGAGATTAATATCTGCACTAATACGTGTGTTGCTTTTCGCATAATTGACAACTCACGGTTCAGTTTCAGATGTCTGAGGCTCGCTGACTGCACTCTACGACTGCGCAATCGGGACTGACCGGCCAAAAACGGTGGCGTAAACTGTAAATATGTGGTTGATATAAGTAACATCACCAACATACCAGACATAGATTTAAAAGCTTAAGTGTAAGGGATCTAACGATGATTGCTTGACGATCGAAACTGGTCATCCAAGTACATTTATTATTCACATGTAATTTTTCCCGGGTTTAGGGAAACACCCATTACAATTGGGTACAATAATGTTGACCGACTGAATAGTAATCAACTTAGATAGCTAAGGCAACACTGAAAAACGGCTTCCAACACGGTAACATGAAATGAAAATGAAAATCCACAGCCTGCTTCCAGTCTCCGACCGGGTCAGGAATGGAATGAATGAAGCCCCCATCTAGCGGCGAGGATATGAACTGTGCCGGCTGCCGAGGCCTGACGCACTCCTCTGGGGCAATGATTAAATGAATGACAGATGAAATCAAATGATAGTGGAGAGTGTTGCTGGAATGAAATGTTGACAGGGAAAACCGGAGTACCCGGAGAAAAACCTGTCTGCCTCCGTTTTGTCCAGCACAGATCTCACATGGAGTGACCGGGATTTGAACCACGGACCCAGCGGTGAGAGGCCAGCGTGCTGCCGCCTAAGCCACGGAGGCTTATCTTCCAACACGGTAACATCCAAAATACAAAATAATTCCCGAACTTAAATTCAATAATTAGACACAAAAACTAAAAGTCCTTTAAACATTTATTAATTCAACAGAAAGGATAACAATGGGTGTTATGTTACGAAATTATCTATGTACAGACGATCTTAACGATCCTCAAATCAGTTTAATGTCGAGCAAAACTCATAAATAGTGTGACGTGCCTTCCTAGCAAGCGGTGTTGCTTGTTTTCGCTGTAATGAAACAAACCACTGATTAGCAGGTACATTCGTCCTTTACCCGTCACGGCATTGACTCATTAGACTTCAAAGCCTACTGCATAGCTGCGTGTAAGAGGTAATATCACTCTATCCTCAGCTTACCCGACGTCATCGACACCCACATAACGGCTTAAACAAGCTGTTCAGTAATAGCCTACTTTCTCCTAAATACATGGGTATTGTTAAAACTCTCTGTCCTTTTCAAGGAGTATAATTGAATGTTGGTAGTAGTAGCTTTTGAAATACAACGTGCTATACGGATAGTAAACATGAATATGAGGTGCCCTTTGCTAGTGCTATCTCTGTACCAAAATTATTTGTTCAAGTCGGTTTCACCGTGTTTGAATAGATAGGGGAATCGATTTTCACACATACATGGCCACCATCCGCAAAGTATTGGACTGATGACCTTGTAGTTTAATCAAAAGATTCTTCAGACATAAAGGCATAATATTGCAAAATTTGGTAGAGATCGAATGATTAGGTTAGTCGTAATTTGATTCCAGCTTTGAAAATTTAGGTGGCGCCATTACGTTTCCGTCAAGATGGCGGCAATATAAAACAAGACACTGAGGTGCCCTTTGCTAGTGCTACCTCTGTACCAAATTTCGTTCAATTCGGTTTCACCGTGTTTGAATTGATAGGGGGAATCGATTTGCACACATGCATGGCCGCCATCTGAAAACTATTGGGCTGATGACCTTGTAGTTAAGTAAAAGACGGTCGCCATACAAATATATGTTGTTGGAAAATTTGGTAGAGATCGGATGATTGGGTTAGTCGTAATTTGATTTAAGCTTAGAACATTTGGGTGGCCGCCATTACGTTTCCGTAAGATGGCGGCGATATAAAACATGACACTGAGGTGCCCTTTGCTAGTTCTACCTCTCATAAGTCTACTTTCATTTTTTGCAAAAATCGAAAGTAGGCTAGAAAATAAGATTGATACCGAAGTAGACCTGAGATAAGTAGCATATACAGTGAGAGCCTTTTCTACGGAACGGAACTTCGCAGGCGCCGTGTGACGAGCAATGCACTGGGGCTAGCTACAGCGTAGCGGCCAACTAGTTTAACACATTTACACTTTTGAACATATTTAATAATTATCATTCGGAGGGGAAGTAAAAACGGTGAGGGGAAGTAAAGCCGGCGGTCCCATGTCATAGATTTGTGGCATGTTAAAGATCCTTCCACTAATTACATCTGTGTGAAGCTAAATTGTATAGGTTAAGAATGTAAACAACGCTCTTAGGTTCCTACATTCGTTGCCAAGAGTAGACTGCGGTGGCGTCTGGTAGCTAAATTCTAAACTAGTAGTCGTTGACGGTGGCGTTTGGCAGCAAAAGTAGGAACTATTTGAAAAATTCAAAAGTCTTCAGTCCTTACTTGAATTTAGAAAACCAGATAACACACACTAATATAGTCATCACAATTAACACCGGTTATCAGACAGGTTCTACACATACCCAAAGTACACGGGGCTACATGACCGCGTTGTCGCAGCCCCTAAACTGAGGAACCAACCAACATGTTATGGATATAAGTTAAATAAATAAATAAATAAATAAATAATATATATATATATATATATATATATATAATAACCGAAATGGAGTGCAAACACCAAAATGAGAAATATATGGAAGTAAATCATGGGAAGATTAGGAGGACAGAGAAGTTTAAATACCTGGGGGAATGGATCCAACCCAACGGACTGGATAAGGAAGCAATCAAAGGAAGAACCAGAAAACTGGACCTGGCCTACAAACTAACCCAGAATAAATACAACAAACGAGCTTTGTCATACAAGGCCAAAATCAGACACTACACATTCTTAGTACAGCCTGAAGGATTGTACGCTTCCGAGTGTCGTATTTTAAGTAAAAAGGGAGAACTTCAAGTACTAGAAAAGAAAGAAAGGACGATTCTGAGAAAAATACTTGGAACACAGAAGACTACTGATGGGACATGGAAGAAGAGGAAAAATGAAGAACTTTACAAGTGTACTGAAAAGAGCACAGACGTAATGAGGAAGCGGAGGCTAAAATTCTACGGACATTTACTACGAATGGATGAAGGCAGACTGACCAAAAGGATCTTCAGCTACATCATGGGGTTAAAGGTCACATCTAAATGGGTAGATGAGGTGAAGAGGGATGCAGCGGAAGTTGGAATTACTCCACCGATGGCCTACGATAGAAGAGAGTGCCGCAGACGAGTTGACGGAGTAAAATCATTTCAGGAGTAACCACCAAGCAGGAGGCCCAAACGGATCATTTCCGTGGAGGAGAGAAAACAAAGAAGTGACAGGATGGGAAGAGAAGATAAAGAAAGCGGTCCATAGTTGGCCAAATTCGATAATAAAATGAAATAAAAAATAACCGAAATAAATAAATAAACGATACAATCAAACGTTGTAACAACATTATGGTTAAGTAATGCCAAATTTGACCGCTGTTTTTGATATTTCATTTTTAAATTTCTTTACGGAATTTTGGATAAGCCCTTGACCACACCAGCTCTATCACTCATCCACACTTATTTTAATTGTTACCTAGAATTGCGACATCTAATTACGCGTCTACAATTAACTAAAATTCAAAAGACCCTCCCCCATAAAAAAGAAAATTGCAATTAGAATAAACGGGCAATGCTTTTCGCACTTCCACAAAGGTTTGAAAACAAAAACCAGCCATAATACTATCTGCACACAAAAGCGAATCCCTGTACAATGGTACGGAGATTAGTGACTTGAATGAACTCACTAAATATAAATATTAGCATGTGACAGGCATATTATGAGTCTGGGAGTCATACACGAACACACGGGAATTAAAACCTGGATGCGACACATTATGAGTCCACACAACCAGTGAGATATAGGATACACCACCCGCTGCACAAATTACACAACCGGGATTATAAGATCCGTCCAGTCATTACTAGGGCCCGGATTTATATGCACTAAAAAACCTGAAAATATGCATGCAAATATGCACTAAAAAGTTCGAATATATGCACGGAAAATAATGAAATATGCACTTAAAACGTGCAATTTTATTCACATACCTATTTACAGGTATCATTTGTTGCAAAAAAGAAGCATCACAATAGGTAACTAGTAGTCTTTCAATGTTTTCTGGAGACAAACTATATCTATTGTCCGTCAAAATGAGTTTATAGGCTGAGAATGATCGTTCTACATCAACTGACGTGATTGGACACTACTTATACACGGGCACCAAAGTTTCGGAGCATACATCTGGCAAGGATACCCTAGTTCCACTCAAGTATTGACTAATTAACTTCTTCTTCAGTCCTGGATTCGAATTCAACACCTTTTCTAACTTGCATTTAATCTTCTCTCCAATTTCGCCTGGAGCGAAATTCAATGAAGATGCAGCTTTCTCATCGAGATCAAGTGATTCATGGAGGGGAGTACTAGAAGATTGTAAGCTCTCAATGGCTTTTGGAAGTTTAGAAAAATGTGCATGAATGAAATTCACATCTTGATAAACAGTAGCGGTTTCAAACACAACTTTTGCATCACGGACACACGCAATATGCTCATCTTCAAGTTTTGTAACCACTTCTTTCACTTCATTAATATTCTCCTGATAAAATGATACTGCAGATAACCATGTCCCCCACCTAGTCAGGTCAGGTTCAGGTGGAAAAGGAACTTCAGGTAGACAATCTTTGTAGAACTGGACACGAGCTGGTGCTTTCAGAAACAGCTTCTTCCCACATCCAATTGAATTGTTAACAGCTGGAAACTGTGTGCGTATTTCTTCTGCAATGCGGTGTAATCCGTGCGCTAAACAGTTTACGTGTATGAGTTTCGGATGAAATACTTGGAGGGCCTTTGCTGCTTTCAACATATACGAAGCTGCATCTGTGAGCAGTACAAGCACTTTACAACAATTATCCTCAATTTCAGATGGCCACAATAGTCGCAGAGAATCATTTACAAATCTTGCTATTGTGCTATGGTTGGTTTTCTCTAGTACTTTACAAGCAAGAAGATGCGGCTTACCGGGATCGTCTGGATGTAATTTACCAACCACGAAATTTGCTATGTAACGGCCAAATGAATCCGTTGTCTCATCCACCGATATCCAGACATAGTTCCTTTCGATATCAGAACGGATCAATTCCAGTGTAGATTCATATAGCGGTGGTAGGTAATTTTTCCTAAGAGTTGATTCATCTGGTATTTTTTGATTTACACAATATTTCTCAAGAAATGATCGCAGAACTGG
This sequence comes from Meconema thalassinum, assembly GCA_946902985.2. Taxonomy (NCBI): domain Eukaryota; kingdom Metazoa; phylum Arthropoda; class Insecta; order Orthoptera; family Tettigoniidae; genus Meconema; species Meconema thalassinum. Next base: position 64,795,344 of record OX336396.1, read on the forward strand.
ATTGTTTAATTTATTCCATGGAATGTTGTTGCATACGAAAGCCCTACAAAGATCATTTTAAAATGTATTAAGAATCCCGGACTTAGGCTTTACCTGCGTAAGAAGTAGTTGTTGTGGGTGCTGTTCCTTTCCTCCTTTGCTTTAATATGTGCAGTTGTTTTTGAATGCTGTTCAAGATGAAATTTCTTTTCACATTTTACTTCCTTTGAGCAAACTTGACAGTACGCGATGACACCATCTGTTGAATAGTCCCTATTACCCGACACCCACTGATTTAGTTAATCTCTTCTCCTGTTCTTTTCCTTAGGCATTTTTGGAAACTAACACTTGAGATGCAGGGCATTAAACTGGAACGTAACTAGTGAACTGAAGATACTTCTGTCCTGACCAATTGCCCAACCCCCTGAGATTATTATCTACTGTGGTAGAGAAAGGAATTCCGGGAAGTCCAGCCAGCCTGCCTACCCATACCTAAGCTATCTGTTGCCATTGTCAGTTGTGAAAGTAAAGTGCCGTTACACAGAGAGTCGAAAACACCAATTAGTGAGGGATGCACATAATATAGGCAACTAGCTAGGGATGCACAAAACAGATTTATTTTAGTAGTTCTTGTAATTGTCCTTAAATTCAGACAGATATGCCGGAATATGCTGTTACGTCTAGAATATGTACTAAACCTCAAAATATGTCAAAATATGCATATGCATATGCGCATATGCATTTTTAAAAATCCGGGCCCTAGTCATTACTGCCGGAGTTGCCAACTTTAAATTGCTAAAACCCAGGCTTGGGCAAGATGCCTTTTAAAAATAACGAAATTACCGTCACCATACGTTACAATTACAATGGTTCTATTAACGCATCGCTTCTTTTCCGCGATTTCTGTATCCTGGTGTTGATTTTTAGGGGCTTTGCAACATCGTGGTCATGTAGCCCCGTGTACTTATGTGTTTGTAGAATTTGTCTGATAATCTGTGGCTCTGACGAGGGAAGTACCCCAGCTCGAACGGCTAAAACCGACTGGCAGTGCGCTTTATACACGAAGATATGTCTGTTCTACTACCCATCACAGGTATTTATCTGTAAAACCCCGCATTAGTGTAACTTACAATCAATGTTTGGAAGTTATGGCGTCCAAAGATTGCAAAAACACAATTTGCAGCAGAAACTACCGTGCAACAGGCAATTCTGACCATTATATTAACAAGAATCAGATGTGATGCAGTATCATCTGACAAAAGGTTGAACACTTGCTTGCAACAAGAAATCTTATCACATGCAGTATCGTGTTGACATAGTAATCTTTCCGATAATAGAAGATACTGTGTTGTCCTTCATTCGACGTCGAAGTGTAAATGTGGAGTTTCAATGAAGTGATTAAAGCTCAGCGGAATGGAACAGTACGCATACTTAATAATGGCAACATGTCGGCCTACACATACTCCATTATTTACAATGTTCCCGCATTGCAATAGTCCAAACTCAAATGCCACGGTGATCACATTATCACATACTCAGATGGCGCTGGCGACCGAACACGCACTTCTACAGATGAATGGCATTGATAGCTATTGACATAGGTAAAACTGTATACTTTCAACGGTGACTTCCAGTGAGCGGCGGGTGGGCTGAGCGGCGATTCTCAGGTAGACGAGGGTCAGAAGTGATTAGCGAGTTTACAACCCTTCCGTTGTGCGGCGGATTCTTTGGTCACCCTCTTTCTCTACCTTCCTAGGCTACTTAATGTAATTGCAACACAATGTGGCTGAGATAGGCGTAATTGATGCGTGAACCAATTAATGAAGGTAATGTATTAAAAGATACAAATAAAATTCGTTGTCCGGCAGTAAGCCTAAGTATGTTCGCTAAGTAAGAATGGCTACGGCTTTACTGGATGTTTTCAAATTTCTTACAAATATGTGTTAGATATTTTTAAGTTACTAGTTCAAAAACGGGATACCTTTGTTCAACAGAAAATGCCACAACTGCAGTGAAATCATTTTGTGTACAAGAAACGCATTGGAAGAATACGAAGTACTAAGCTCGTGCGATCAACTCACTTCGATGCGCCTGCGTTCTGATTGACCGCCGGGAAGTGACGTGATTGCAACTACGCTGTATCGACCTTGCGCTCTCCTTCTATTAATACAATGGCTATAACATAACGAACATTATATTAATTTTATCTTCGAACTATTTTAAAACAAGAAGGTAGAGAAAGAGGGTGACCAAAGAATCCGCCGCTCAACGGAAGGGTTGTAAACTCGCTAATCACTTCTGACCCTCGTCTACCTGAGAATCGCCGCTCAGCCCATCCGCCGCTCACCGGAGGCAACCGGTAAAACTGTATACTTTAAACACACTTTCAGTCGGTTTTCGCCGTTCGAGCTGGGTACTTCCTTCGTGAGTATCAAAACCTCGACGCGGCTATGGATGAAGGTTAACCGATGATGATGATGATGATGATGATAATTGTTGTTTTAAGGGGCCTAACATCTGGGTTATCGGTCCCTAATGGTTTGGGTGATGTGAAAATGTAAATAAAATGAACTAAACCTAAAACTAACAACAAACTTACAAACTAGAAGAGGAAATGGAAAACAAAAGACAGGAGGAAAGGAAATGCCCTCAACCCTCGAAGAAAGAGAATTAACGGACTTGGAAGAAAGGAAAGCCAGGAAAGGCAGATAGGAAAGGTAAAGAAGAGAGGGACCGTCCCAGAGGCACAGGAAGAAGAAAAACCGAACCCAGCTCAGGAAGCCCTCGGGGTCGCCAACTCCCGAACTCACCAGACGTGAGCCCTTGAGGGTGTAGCACAAACCAGGGTGCATCATAAGTGTTGGGGCTACACACACCCTGCCTCCTCGAGGGCCTTGAGCAGAACGCAGGAGATACAATGAAAAGAAAACAAGAGGTCTGACCCCTCGAAGAATGAGGTATCAGGAAAGATCAGGTAAGGGCCAATTAAGGCGGGAAAGTAAACGACTCCCTAGGCCTCGGATACCCTAATCCCGTCGGGGTCGGAAACGAACAAGAGTTGACCAAGGGAGGTCGACAGGAAAGATAACTGAGGAGCCCGGCACAAGTTTTTTTTAGCGTATGGCTTTTAGTGCTGGGAGTGTCCGAGGACATGTTCGGCTCGCCAGTTTTGTAGCTGCTTCGAGACGGACACCCAATGGGTGAGCTACAAGTACCGTGGGGAGGAAAGTTGGAAGGGAAGGTCGAGGAGTTGGAAGGTAGCGGCTGTGGCCTATAGTTAGGGACCAACCCCGGCATTTGCCTGGAAGGAAGATGGGAAACCACAGAAGACCATCTTCAAGGTTGCCGGCGGGGGGATTCGAACCTCCTCGCCTCCCGGATGGGAGCGACTGCCAACAGTCATGCCGTAATGACCGCGGCTAACTCAACCGGTCCCCGGCACAAGTAAGTAGAAGCAATGCAGGGCTCAGGAGGGGTCCCGTGGGGAACTGATGAAGAGAAAGCTGGAACGGGAAGTAAGATGGAGCAACAGGTCATGTAGTAGCAGACAGCCATAACTCACAGAGTGATTTCACTTTCACCGTCACACAGCATCAATATTGGAGATGTGACACGATCTCACACAAATTACACTAATTGCCGCTTACAATGGTGACACGCTCCAGGAGACGACCCGGCTACCCTCCATGCATGAGTCCAAGGATGCATGAGGACATAGGCTACTGTAATAAGACCAAGTTACACCACGTTTACACTCTCCATAAAATAGGTGTTTGGGCTTCAATGCTTCACTATGACATTTGTATTTTATCTATCTTCTATATAAAGCTCAAATACCACTCACTCACTCACTCACTCACTGACTGATTCATTCATCACGAAATCTCAGAAACCACCGAACGGATTGGAATGAAATTTGGTATGCAGCTTCCTCAAGGGCCGCAAACGCCCACTAAGAAATGATTTTTGGGTATTCAGGTTCTAAAGGGGTGTTAAGGGGGTAGACCTGCATTTCATTGAATAGCAATATCTCCCGATTGGTTTCATTGGGGGATGTGATACTCGGCATATAAACTCATCATTAAAAAAAAGAAGACACGTGTCTGAGGGTTTTTCGATGTGGTGTATATTATGAGGTGAAAGGGGTGAAAAGTGGGGGTTGAAGGAATCCTAACGGAGCGTGTATCTCTTAAACGACATAGGTGAGGAGTTTGAAACTCAGCGGAAAAAAATCAGCATAAAAAATAAATAAATAAATAGGTGTTTCACCGTTTTTTCATAAATCCAATTTAAGTGGCCCATGGGGAGGGGTGAAATTCTGGGGGGAAAAACAGGTAAAATGTAAAATTATACATGGCCTATGTTGTAGACAATAACACATTACATCTTTTTTGTCTCTTGCTATTTCATCATACGACGAATACTTAGGAAGTTATTAATGATTTTGTACATTTTGGCCGGAATTTTCAAAGTGCCAGGAATGACATAAAAATTGATTCGAATGAAATTTCAAAAAATAGTTTTTTTTATACTTTTATTATATTTTTCACGTCTTTTAGGGTCCGAAACCAACATGATATTTTGATGGTTTTTTTTTTCGTCCCATGCATTTTTGGTTTCAGGTGATAGAATTATTTTCTACTAGGACCCATGCTTATCTATCTATATAACTAATGTTATACCGGGATTCCCAATGTTAATGCGGACGAAGCCGCGGGTAACAGCTAGTAATGCATAAATTACAAATGGCATACACTATCCCAAACTCAACTCTGAAATACCATGAGAATGAGACGAATTCAATTTTTCGGCCATTTGGAAATAATGAATCATACGAGACTTACACAGGTGGCCAATTTATTATGGTGAAATTGGTCACCAATTTCTTTATTGTTAATTAGTTCACATAACCTTCAACCAAGTATAGATTTCCTGTATCCTGATGAACAGAATGTGTTTTTGTGACGTCCTAACCGGATCAATCTTGGGCGCCAATTAAGGTAATGTGGCTGGACATTAGTAAGATTGACGATTTCCCAGCGATGATTTGCTGTAAAGTAATTATATTTTAAATAAGCCTACTGGTATGTCGTACACTACTCGTAACTAAAGAAACAACAGCGACAGATTTAACTTTAGTACTGAGTAGGCCTAAGTTCGGTCATTAGACGTTTTGCTTTCTCACGTATTGGTCTTTTAATATCTATAGTCTAATGCAAAATAAATAAGACAAAAGCGCTTAAACGTTGAATGCATAAAATATGCGTAAATACATATGTTTTTCGTGTATAAAATATCTATTTTAACACATTTGATGAATACATGACAAAATACAACCAAAGCATGTCCTGTAACGGAGACCCGAACTCAATTAATTCTTCCATTATAGTGCATTGTTTCTTAGTTTGCAATAATGAATTTGGTTCTTTTCAGCTTCGCCATAATAATTTGGCCACCTCTGTACTTACCGAATCCACAATTTCTGCAGAACAAACGTACAGGACCAAGACGGTTCAGTTTAGCATAGGAACTGTGTCCGGAAACGTACCGTCTTCCCACTACCCGCAAAAACTCACCACACAACTTGTGACTTTATAATATTTATTGATAAGAAAAAAAACTCTAGAGATTGATCACCACCAGGCAAATGCCGGGACGGTTCCTTTCAATAGATCCACGGCCCATTTCCTTCCAAAAAAATAAAAAATAAAAAATCCTTCCCTGACCCGTCCTGAAACGAGAATACATGGCCATTGGATGCATTAATAAAATTATTATTAATTTGTTTGTATAGTATGTAGTTACTTTGAACGTGTGGTTGGTTGTGCAGAGAGGTTACGTTCACAAAGTTTGGCTCAAAAATAGCACCCACGAGTTGACTATTAGTATAATCCAGTGATGTACAGTACTCAATTTTGGAATCAACGAATTCGGACCTCCGTGGTGATAGCCAAGAACGCTCGTCAATACGTCACGAGGTGGACTCGGAAATGAACTGCCGACAAACGAAGGAAGAGGTGACAATCTGTATTGAATGTCGAGAAGCATCAAAAATGTGCAGCGAATGATTCAATGAAGCTCACGTGAAAATTAATGATCTGGCTTAGACTGCAATGGAGAAGAGCCGACAGGAAGTTACACACAAGCATAAAGAATTAGCAATTACACCACCCTACGTCACTTGAGGTTCAACACTTATAAACAGAGAAAAACTTCAAAAGGTACTTAAAAACCTATTGCAATACACACCGAGAGGGGTTCTAAAACAATGCTTGTAATGGATCTCTTCGCAGCCCCAAGAGAAGTTCTTAATGAGTGTCTTCCCCTCGTATTCTGGAGGAGAGTGTACCAGGGCTAGGTTTACAAGGGGATCAGCGGGATAAAGCCCACTAGAGTTGATTTGTTTGTAGTCAGGACATCCTGCTACCTACCACAGGTAAGTCTCTGTCTCTTCAGTTTGCGGTGCAACAGGCAGAGGCATTTTAAGAGGCCTCAAATGTATTAAATGTAAAGCAAAGCAATTACAGATACCACAAACTTATTACTGAACGTTCACTCTAACTCGCTACAGGTCGAGTCAGCCTCAAACTCGTTGCGCGTGACATCTGTGGGCAGAAGTTTTAATTAACCAGGTTTAAAAGTACTGAGGCTGGAATGATTTACAACACAAAAAAAAAAAGACTGACCAGCGCTTAGGCCGGTATACAGACCTTTAATTACACTCAGATCACTTAATAACCACTGAAATACAGCAAAAATAGATCAAAAATCAATAAATCACCCTCAAAACAATTACCATTTAACTCCAAAGTACATTCAAATACATCTAAACACATTCAAAGCAGCCAGGCTCTATCAGGCTCTGATTGGCAGATCCAAGACTCGAGCAGCCAATCAGAGGAGAGCGCTTCAAAATTCAAACTCCCCGCTTCACAACTTAACTTCATTCAACAATAACACAGTCAGTCAACTCATTACATTATCTGCCTGAGGGGTTGGCCACGGCCGACTTACCCGGGATGGTATCCAGCGGGTCGTGGGTTCGATTAAAATAACACACATTCAGCACATATCATCAATCCATTTACTACAATATTACTCCCCAAATCAAAGCGAGGCTTATTAAAACAACTATTATTTCAATCAAAACAAAAAAAAAACTACTATAGGTCTGTCTTCTCATTTCATACTTAAAGACTAACCCACTAGTGGTCTCTCTCACTTCCTAAGAAATAACTAAAAAACTTAACAGTTTCAAATCTTTTCCATTATTTTATTATTAGTCTATTATTATCAAGCTGAAGCTGCCGCTGTAAACGATTATTGAACCATTCATCCACACCATGGCGAGCGGGGATGATAAGTAGCTATTGCTCCATCTAGCATAATAAGCGAACATCCTCCCAAACTACAGTGAACTAAAGAACTAAGTCATGCAGTCTATAACTAAGTCAAACCACTAAATAATTAAATCCCATAAGTCATATGCGAACTTTAAGTCAGATCCCCCATTGTCAAACCCTTAACTAAGTCAATTTTTATAGTAACAATTATTTGTAACTATTAATCACTCCAGGAAAAATTATTTTATTAATCGAAACTTTTATCTAACCCGAGTCAGATTCAAATCCAGGCAGAGGAGCGCTAGTCGCACCGGTACCTGGCGCATAACACAGCCGCGGTCGCTCGCTTCACGACAAACAGACAAAAAAAAAAAAAAAAAAAGACTTACAAAAATGGTGTTTGGCCACTGTTCGATTCAAATGGTTACGCTGCGGGATACTTTTAAGGAACGATAAAAGCTTGTACATTTATGTGACGGTTATCCTCGGGATCAGGATCCATAGGACCTCTATTTTCTTCATGAAATCCGAACTACAGAACGAAACATTTCACTTCGAAACTCACTTGTTTAATATGTGTTTTCACTTGTTGTTAGGAACCAAGGGCACAGCTGTGAGTGCAAACACCGTACGGCAAACGGGACTACAGCAAGTTATTATGAAGAAAGGAACTCCCTCGTTAAACAGACAGCTCTTTGAGGTTATGTCTCAAATGAAAATGAGATTATTAAGTGTGCACCAAGTTGTAAAGTAATTACATCTCGAACCTAGCAGTGTTTCCTCAGCGGAGAAAAAGCCAAGTGTAACTCTCAAGACTAAGACGATAGAGAATAGACGGCAGACGACAACCGCTAGAATTCCATAAGAACGCTTTACTTAAGGTGCCTGTACACTGAGAGTGATTTTCATAGAGCAAGTCTAGCTAGACCGCTCTAGCTAAACTGAGTGCGTGTACACTGTAGAGTAATTTTCCCTAGGTAGAGCATTCGTAGAGTGGAGATAGACAAATCTACCTAGAGCACTCTCTGAACCTGTGTACACTGTCAAAGTAAATGCACTAGGTATAGCAGCGCTGAAAAATTCTGAGAGCAGTGTGAGTCTAGGTTTTTTGCGCTGTGTTGTGAAGTTAAAATGTCTTCAAGAGAGCTTTTAGCATCTGCGGTGGTTGTGTGTGCCTTGTTAAAAAAGGAAAAACTATGAAGAGGAAAAGAAGGTTGTGGGTGAGGAATTGGATATCAAAAAGAGAATACGAGGGAATGCACGCTAAATTATTACAAGAGTTAGGTTCAGAAGATTCTGAAGCGTACAAGAACTTTTTAAGAATGAACAAAAATGAATATGATTATATTTTGACCAAAATTACCCCCAGGATCAGCAAAAGGGATCACCCGAAACGACTGTGCCTTCAAATTTCTGTCTCTGTATTCTTTCCGAGTACAATTCAAAGTTTCTGGATGGGCTTCAATATTTGCAATTAATGTTATTGATTTTTCACGACTCCACACAAATTCAGCCATATTCAAACACTATAACTAACAACAAACAAATAACCCCAGCAATCCACCACTGACTCGACATAGAGCACTTGCCAATATTCAACCGAACGAATTGAGCTAGACTGGTCTAGCTAGGGCACCCAAATACTGTTTACACCGTAGAGTCAGCTGGCCCTAGCTAGAGCTTAGAGCGGTCTCCGCTAGGGTTCTCTACCAGCTTAGAGTGCCCTAGCTAGAGCTACCCTACGCTCTAGCTAGGGCAAAAGCTCTCCAGTGTACAGGCGCCTTAACAGTCAGTTTTATAAATATACGGTGGATGGGGTATCAAGGTTCGCGCACTCCTGTCCTCACCGTAAGGACGGATTGAATGCAAGTATTATATACAGTAACTCGCAGGAGTACCCATTCTTAGAACAGTCTTCGGTATTAATAACCAGAGCTACTGTTGCAATGGTAGGGGCTTGGAACCTGTTTATCGACAAAGAAAAAATGATTAGTTAAAATGTGCTCTCAAACTAAATTTACCTAACGTGAACTTCCTGGCGTGAAAATAAAATTGAAAACCTCGTAGACGAAACGCAATACACGTCACATAAAATTGATCCTCACCGTTATGTCAAATCCACAGGAAGACCTCTTTAATAAATTATAAAGGCTTGTGGTGCATGGAAATTCATGGCCCAAATTCCTAAAAGCCATAAAAATACTCTTTCAATACAGGAATTTCTAAAATAGTGTTGCTGTTTGGAGATATAATAGACCTTCTGTACGACATATCTCACGTGTAAATTGCGTGAAAAAATATTAGGGTACCCCTTGACCCCCTTAAGCGCGTTATATATATTGATGAATTTTACAGCTTAATTTGGTTCCGTGATAACCTTATAGCCATTTGCAAACTTTCACAGAAATGTAATAAATGGAACTGCATTGCGTCTTACAGAAATAAATGGACCTCTGATATTCTGTTGCCTTTCGTTTCTCACATTGAGGGGCTGAAGATGAGCTTTGTCTCACCCTTCTACGCCTATTTCAGCATGTATATTAAGGGGGTTGGCCCCCCTTTTATGAGAGGCATGGAGAAGAGTTACAGTACATCAATGAACAGTGTCGTGCCTCTGTACCAAATATTACGTTGATCCACCCAGCCGTTCTCGAGTTATAAGGGAACAACCACTATGTCCACAGACAGACAAACAGACAGACAAAAAAAAATTTTCGCGCGCATCCGTCGTAAAACAGTGTAAAACGCGTTAATAACGCAAATTTCCGTAGAAATTCAGACAAACTTTCATTTATATACAGTATATAAAGGGGATGTAAAGTTTTGCAGCCATGCGATGAAACACAACAAACACTCAGCTATTGGCGAACACATGTATAACAACAACCACAGTATCACTAACAAAGAAACAGACCTGAAAATTCTCCACCACGAAGCAAAGGGCAGAGCTCTCGACATTAAATAATCCACCCAAGAAACATAATTCAGCGAATCTGAACTAACACGTGTTTTTGAAAGATCTCAACTTTTCGCTTTGCTAAATATAGTAACTCCACACTCATAACAAAAATTAGGCAATGAATTCATATGGGAAGGAATATATTGGGAAATATGTTATAGGAGGAGAATGCATGTTGTGATAATTCTCTAGAAACCGAGGCCTCATAGCAGACAGTATTGTAGGAACCTACCCCATCTTAAGAGACCAGTTGCAAGCACCCATATCACACGCGCGGCACTGCCAGACTGATTACAGAGTAAGAGCCCCCATTCCCACCCCCAGAAAATTTTGGGAGAACCACTCGTCGTACGCAAACATCATTCTCTATCCGCTACACCACGACGTGATGGTCAATTTAACTCATGTTTACAAGAATGCATCCAGAGTGAGTGAATATGTGTGGTGATGTGATTTGGTAGATGTGCCTTAATATTGTGTCCCCAATAAGATGGAGCACGACCTATCGTTCAATTATTATGCCGAATTGTGGATATTACCGATTCTGACACACCACGTCTGACCGACCCTTAACCACCTCAGCCACAAAGACAACACAGGCCTACATGATACGCGCTAGACGTTTACCACTCAACAATGACCGTTCCACCTCGAACGAAAATATCTGTATCAAAGTCTTTCATGGTCTACAGTGTTAATTTGACTTTCTAACATGAATTATTAATTTGATCGTATTGCGGGTACGGGAGTTCATTCCAGGAGCAAAAACAGCACATGTTTCTAGAATGGTCCTTAGTATTTGGCAGGGAATGCCATATATTTATGGCATGTAAAAGATCCTTCCACTAACTAAACTTGTGTGAAGCTAAATTTCTAGGTTCGATTTCGCTGAAACGCTCTATCAAAAATCCAACGTTCACTACTAGGTGGCAGTGACATCTGGTCGCGAAAGTTGGAACTACTTGAAATTGAACGGAACTTGTAGCTCACTCCATGGGTAACCGCATGGATCAGCTACAGCCCCGGCAAGCCGAACATGTTCTCAGACACTCCCGGCTCTAAAAGCCATGCGCTAAATAAATAAATAAATAAATAAATAAATAAATAAATAAATAAATAAATAAATAAATAAATAAATAATGTATATGAGTCACCTTTTCATTCTGTAGAAAGCGAATTCAAATCGACCTATTGGGAACTTGGTACATTGTGTGCTCCTTCCTAATTAATGGAATGGGGCCGAAAGAAACATGTGCACAAAACAGAACAGAACGTAAAGCACATTAGTATGCGGCACATGTCGTGATGGACTCGGGAGGGGTTACAGACAGTGAAGCAGAAGTTTCCAATTCCGCTGTTTGTCCCCACAAACAAAACTAATACCCGCAGAATGACAATCATAGCTTTAGGTACTCGACAAGCTTCCAACTACTGTTCCATTATGCTAATGAGAATATCCACGTTGATGTGTTACAATGAAATTGGCCGTTCAGAACATTTCATGGCATTGAATCTCTTGTGCCATGAAACTAAACTTGAAAATTATCAAAAACTTTCTAATACTGTAATGTGCAAGTCTAGAAATAGTCGACAGGAGAAAAGGGACGGCACTTAATCCCCCCTACCCGCCGATAAGGGCTTATCCTGGGGAAAGGGGAAGACAGCCGATCCCCCCTTTCCGCTTTCGATCGTCAATCGATCATCAGCAGATACTGTACACTTACTGTCGACCAAAGTATTATGTGCACTCGAGTTTGAAGGTTGTTTGTGAAGTAACCAATAGACCTACATAAAATACATTAACATCATCATTTTCGTCGTTCTATTTTACGTTAGTTCATGTAGGTTTGGATTTTTTAATTTATATTTTAATATTTTTTATCGCAGTTGGAACACAAAATGTGCCCGTTTTTAAGCGTCTTTCAACCATGTGTCACATTTAAGAATTATTATCTCACAAACCCGTCATCAGATCGAATCCAAATTTTAACACAATATACATTGGAATGTTGTATAACTGGTTTATTAATTTCAAAATTTTTTTTGTCCAAGAAACAAAGTTGTTATCATTTTTGTAAGGTAACATTTTCTCGGCTCGGGGTGGTTGGAAAATATAGCTATTGGTCGCGTTGCAATCCTTATACATCAAAAAGGTATAGGCTACTGTATGATAGTGAAATACGTAAATTAATTCACTTATTTTATATCGGTTTGTATTTGTTCGTGGAAATAAGGCATGATTCACCAGCCAGCCGCTCGTGGGTAAGCTGTACAGCGTTGCTGAGAGGGAGCCCATCACTGCCGAGCGAGGCGAGGTCGTATTTCCCCGTTCAAATATAAACCGATATAAAATAAGTGAATTAATTTACGTATGTTAAAATCATACAGCATAACTTTTTGATGTAGAAGGATTACAACGCGACCAAAAACTACATATTCCAACCACCCCAAGCCGAGAAAACGTTACCTTACACAAATGATAACAACTTTGTTTCTTGGACACGCAAAATTTTGAAATTAATAAATCAGTTATACAACATTCCAAAGTATATTGTGTTAAAATTTGGATTCGATCTGATAACGGGTTTGTGAGATAATTCTTAAATGTGACACATGGTTGAAACTCGCTTAAAAACGGGCACTTTTTGTATTCCAACTGCGATAAAAAATATTAAAATATAAACTAAAAATTACAAAACTGCATGAACTCACGTAAAATAGAACGACGAAAATGATGATATTATTGGATTTTATGTATGTCTATTGGTTACGTCACAAACAACCTTCAAACTCGAGTACACATAATACTTTGGTCGACAGTAGGCTATTAAATGTATGTGTACAGGTATGGGTGATAGTATTTACAATATATACACTATATACACTACTTATTAGCCGGCCCCGTGGTGTTGGGGTAGCGCGCCTGCCTCTCACCCGGAGGCCCCGGGTTCGATCCCCGGCTCCGTCAGGGATTTTAAAACTGACTTGAGGGTTGGAACGGGGTGTACTCAGCCTCGTGAGGACAATTGAGTAGCTGTCTGACAGTGAGACAGCGCCCCGATCACGAATACCAAGATTAACGGCCGAGGGGACCCGACGCGCTGATCCGGCGTCACCCCAATATGGTATTTACACTACTTATTAGTTGCAGTAGTTATTGAACTTGCGCAACTTGGCCGTCAAAGCCAATATACAATCTTTCTGGAAGCCTTTATAGGGAGGTAAGGACTGCTTGAGATTTTAGCTCTCGCAGTGAAGCAGCGCAGGTGTGGCTTATAAAAAGGGAGGTAGGGCGCAGTTCGCTACTCCAGCGGGTTCTGGGCGATGAAACCCCACACAAGACACGGCACAAACCTAGAAAGATTGCTGAGTTTTAATTTACTGGCCGTGAAAGCCAATATACCATCTTTTTGAAAGCCTTCGTAGAGAGATTATGGCTGCTTGAGGTTTGAGCTCTCGCAGTGAAAAGGCGCCGGTGTGCTTCATAAAAAGGGAGGTAGCACACAGTTCGCTACTCCTGTGGGGGTCCAGGTGCGGACACCAAGAGCCCGCTGATGAGCCAGCTTGGTGTCCTAGGTGAAACCCAACACAAGACACGGCACAAACCTAGAAAGATTGCTGAGTTTTAATTCACTGGCTGTGAAAGCCAATATACCTCTCTTTGGAAGCCTTCATACGAAGGTGAGGACTGCTTGAGCTTTTAACTCTCGCAGTGAAAAGGCGCAGGTTCGCTTTATAAAATGTGAGGTAGCTCGCAGTTCGCTACTCCTGTGGGGGTCCGGGCGCGGATACCAAGAGCCCGCTGATGAGCCAGCTTGGTGTTCTAGGCGAAAACCCACACATGACCCGGCACAAACCTATTGCTGATTTTTGTCAAGATTTATTGTAAGTTATATGTGATTTGTTTGTTAAGATATTGTTAGAGGTTATTGACCTTCAACGTTGCTTGTTCAGTGATTGTTATTAACTGGTTAGGTTAGAGAGGATTGTGAACTTAGCTGATTGTTTGAGAGATGTGTGGTCCGTTCTCGTGCAGCAGCCAACACCATGCTTGCACTGAACAGTTTAGTGTATATAGGCTATTGTAAATTCAAACACGCAAACTCTAGGCATATATTTAACAGGATAAGTGTAAAAGATCTGATACCGGCCACGGTGGCCGAGGGCGTTAACACGCTAACTTGTGCCTCACTGGCGCCGGGAGAGCGTGGGTTTGGATCCCACCTCGGCCCCGAAACTGGTTTTCGAAGTTTCCCCGTTTTGCCTGGATGGTTTCTTTCAACAGGTCTACAGCGGATTTCCTTCCAAGATCCCTTCCCTGCCCCGTTCTGAAAATAAAATAAATAGCCATTGGCTGCATTAATATAATTAAAATATCTGATGATGATCGTTTGACGATCGAAACTGTTCATCCAAGTGTATCTATTAATCTTATTTCTTCCTTTTTTTTTTCAGGATTTGGAAACACCTACTACAAGTGGGTACAATCGTATGGATTTTAGTGCCGGAAGTGTCAGGGGACATTTTCCGCTTGCCAGAGTTTGTAGCTGCTTCTATGCCGACACCCATCGGGTACCATGTACTGTCGCGTGTGGAGTGTTGTCTGGGGAGGAAAGTGTGAATGTAAGAGCGGGGAATTGGAAGGTAGCGGCTGTGGCCTACAAAAAGGGACCAACCCCGGCAAAAGGTGATCTCATAAGCCAATTTTTGCATAAATGAAAAAAGGGTAAGAATGGTGCGCTGGTTAAAACACTTGATGTAAACGGAGGAAAGGCGTAAGTATCTGGCGGCAGATACTTAACTGGGAGTGAAGGGGAGCAAAGAGGCTTTCTGCTTGTGTCGTGCGTTCTACAAGTTTAAAGCTCCCTCCTGGAATCTGTCCTGCTCGTGGACATATCTGCGAATCCCGGGCATTAGGAGAGTACTAATGTCCGACCCACGAGGCAGGTATTAAGATGTTACCAACAAGTCCTCGCCACA
The DNA here is from genome assembly GCA_946902985.2 of Meconema thalassinum. NCBI lineage: Eukaryota > Metazoa > Arthropoda > Insecta > Orthoptera > Tettigoniidae > Meconema > Meconema thalassinum. Next base: position 64,810,605 of record OX336396.1, read on the forward strand.
ATCATAGAGGTTACATTCACAAGGCGGCCGTCTCTCGCGTTAGCTCATTTGTACTCCATTATACAGGCTGATTAAAGGAGGTTGACTAGTAGAATTTTCACCATACTTAATGGCAGACCTAAAACTTCTGATAAGTGGTCCATGGAGGTCAGGAAGGATCTGGAGAAGCGCGGGGACATCGCTAATAATATCAAGTACCAGCAGGAGGTCTGAAACTTTTAGGGGTTTTCACGAATCCCATAAAAATTAAGAATGTGTTGCTTTCGTAAAATCATATATAATTCTAAGTTTAGTTGCACCCTAATCTTAACTTATTGTCTAATTTATAATAGTACATTATGCAACGAGCCTATAATGGCTATAATTAAGACACGAGTATTTTTATAAAACGAGCGTACGCGAGTTTTATAATTTCCATACGAGTGTCTTAATTACCATTTTAGGCGAGTTGCATACGACTGTTTATGTTCGACGATAATTATAACTTTATTATATGTTTTAAAAACATAAATATTCATAAATATATGTTGAGAGTCAGCCACAAGAATTTTGTGATCGCAGAGCGAGCGTTGGGTGTTATATCTCTGTCTTTCAAAATCTCAGGACGACCGACGCATGCGCTCTGTGTGCTTGCAATGCCATATGCAGGCCATATGTTGACATCTGCCGCCCCTCAGTAATATTGTCACTGGAGTTGTTTGAAGACAATGAATGCGCTGTGTAGAAATTATATTAAGGTACAGTGCTATTTGTTGTCTCACATTCGCCAGTTTATTTACGCGAACATATGGACGGTGAGTATTCCATGTCGGTAATTTATTATAGTTCGATGTTGTGTTTATGTCCGACATGTTGGATTTTGAGCGCACGCGTGAAGATATCGTTACCTAATTGGTCAATGAACGAGCTCTGATTGGCTGGAGAAACTGTATCATAATGAAAAAGAGTGTTATAATGACCATCATTATGATACAGTTTTCTAACACATAATAGTGAGGCTCGAACATAAACAATATTAAGATTGAAATTAGACCACCTCGTGGTGTAGGGGCTAGCATTCTTGGCTGCCACCCTGAAGGTCCGAATTCGATTACTGGCTCTGCCAAGAAATTCTTATTCTGGTCTGAGGGTTGGAACAGGGTACACTCAGCCTTGTGAGGCAAAACTGAGAATTCGACAGTATAGTACTTTTGAGAAATAAATCAACAGTTTGTAAAAAAAAATATCTGTTTACCTTTCTGCTTAGTAAATAGGCCATAATAGAAAGTTCATTAAGTATAACATTTTATTTGTGTGTTGTGTTGTATTTTTGTATTGCCACTAATTGTAGACTATTTAAACTTAGAATTGTACAATTAACTCTTATCTAAAATAATTACACTAAGTTATATGCTCTAAGATAATGGTTGATATTACTGGGCATTTTGCGGTGACAATCCCCTGAGAATACTCACAATTTTCCAGGATAGTCACAACCCCCCCCCCCCCCCCCCCCCCCCCCCCGAAAAATTGTATATACGCCCCTGACAGCGGATGGACGGTGGAAAGGAGACAGACTGCCAGGGAAACAATGCAACGACCCTGGGCTGCAAAGAAGGCTTCTATGAATGTAACAGTTGTTTGATGTGGTCACTAATGGCCAAAATCGAAATATAAAAATAAAAAATTTTGGAATTATTTTGTGTTGACCGACTGAAAGTTAAAATATCAATTTACTTTAACCCTTTACAGGTTCATTAACCACCTGTTATATTGTCAAATATGCTGATGGTTAAATCTTTCAGCCATATGCCAAAGAAATTTATTTTGGAAGTGTTAATATTTCAGAAAACCAAATAACATGCTTCTATCTTCTTAACCTAAGATGCTTGATAAAATTTAATTCTTTTTACAGAAACAATTCAAATTAAAACGTAAAAAATAAAATACAATGAAAAAAGATAAAATTGAAAAAAAAAATGTTTGTAAAAATTGCATTAATAATCTTATAAAATTACAATCAAAATTAAGTAAGCTTTTACAATTAAAAATAAATAAGCTAACTAAATTAGAATTATAAAAAAGGATCATAAAAATTATACAAAAATAAAATTTTAAAAATATATAAACATAAAAATTAAAAAGATAACACAACAAAAACTTATAAATTAAAATTAGGATAAATAATTAAATAAATACAAATAACATATATTAATCATAGTTCTGCCCTATGAAGGGTTAACACGTAACTGTAACGGTAACATCGTTATTATTTTTGACAAGTAACGGTAACTTTAACGAAGTTACTTTTGAAAAGTAATTTACCCAAACCTGCTCTTCATTATAGTAGTACATCGTGACGTAATGCGTTCAGCTACGCTGCTGGTTGCATTACAAACAATTAGTAGTTCTGTGAAGAATTAAATAGCCTATTTTCACAATCCTATTTTCACAGGTCTTACTTAGGACACGAGAGCTGAAAACGAGATTTTAGAAAAATGCACAGGCGCCATTTTTAAATTCCCATAAAATTCCCTTAAATTAGACGGCAGTATGAAGATATACCGTGCCAAGTTTCACAGCGCTCGGATGAAAAGTCACGAGAAAAATCCATTTAAATATTTATATTTCGCGTGGCCGCCATGTTGGTTTTGTGCTCACCAGGTTATTAAATGAGCAACAGGTGAACTAATGTTAATAACCTCTATCAACATACAAAATTTCATTTTGATTGCTGCAATAGATTCGTTGATATTGAGAACCGTCTAAATATTTCTGATGGTCACCCTGTTGGATTGTTATATGTGTAGGCCATAGTGTTATGTACCATTATATGAAGATTATTGCGTAGGTTCAATATTCAAACGTTCTCTTCGATCGCAATATTAGGACGCAAGAAATAAAAATTAATTTTAAAATTTCTCACAGGCACCATCTTAATGTTATGTAATCAACTGAACTAAATTAGATGTCAGTGCATTACAATATTCATATATACATTTAAATGTTTCAACTTCGCTTGGCCACCATGTTCGTTTTGTACTTAACGGATTTATGAAAGTCACAAAGACGAACAACTAGTAGAACCCTTTATTACCGGACATCATTTAATGGTGATATCTGTTACTGTTGCGGAGATATAGAATGCCAGTGAAATATTTCGCGTGGCCGCCATGTTGGATTGGTGAAACGTTTTAAAATTTGAAAGGCACGGTGGAGGTGGTAGTAAGCACTTAACCGAGTTTCATTGAAATCACTTCAGCCGTTTATATTTTATTAGGGACACACTCACACGCACACACGGAACAAAAGGTGATCTAATAAGCCTATTTTTTTTTCATAATTGAAAATAGGCTAAAAGTAGCCTCGAGAGTGCATTATGTAGCACGGTTACAATTTCCCCCCCCCCCCCCCGCTAAATCGGGCTGTCCACACGTCAGAATTTATGGTGATGGCGTTAGGGAAATTTATGCAGAAATAAAATAAAATACTGCGATCTTGAATTCATGAATACAACACATTGAGAAGCAAAATTAAAATAATCGATAAGGTTGCACATTTTAACTGCATCAACTTTTGCGATAACACGATGAATATATCATTTGTAATGCAAGGGAATATTTAAAACAAAATACGTGATTGGCAAGTTGAATTTACCAACACAACGACAGAAACGTCTGGTAATAGCTCGTCAATGTCAGTCTACTCGTGCCATCATAATGTAATTCTGTGGTACACAGTCCAGTATTTTTCGTAGGACGGCCTCTGAATGTTTTATTATCAGCCAGAGGGCTGGTTCGATCCTCGAATAGCACTAGCGTACCTTGAGTGGTTAAAGTAAACGCTGTGAAGCTCGACCCCAGGCTGTAATACCTTCTCTGAAATCCTTTGAGTAGCAAATTTAATTTATATGTTCTCATATTTTATCAGCATGTTCATTGATTGAAAACGCTAGCACTGTTATTAATTTTCAATGTAGAAGGGCCCCAGTTTAGCACACTTCTAATAATAATAATAATAATAATAATATAGAAAGAGAGGACCTGCAAGAGTTGAACATCGGAGAAAATATTCTGAGAAACCGCAAAGTCTTCAGGACCGCAGTAACAAAGCACAAGTTTAGGGTGAAAACTAGTGGCAGGACTGGAACCAAGTGGACAGAAGAACGGAAGAAGCAGTACAGTGACTTCATGAAGAGATTTTGTGAAGATAGGAAGGCGAATATCATCAAGCCGAAAAACAAGTTCAAGCGCGCTCTATAATGGGCAAAACGCAAAAAGAAGAAAGAAGAAGAATAGCTACTTAAAAGGGAACGCGGACTACTACGGAAGATCTTGGGCAACAGATGGGTTGACGGACAGGTTCGACTTATATCAAATAAAGAAGTATACAGCAAGATGGAACCGATAACAACAACAATTAGAAAAAGAAGATTGCTGTTTTATGGGCACATCTTCCGTATGAATAATAACCGGCTCACAAAGAAAATCTGGAATTTTCTTAAACAGAACATCTCCAAATTGAAATGGTTCAAAGAGTGTGAGAAAGATACGAGACAAGTGGGCATTACGGAGGATAAAATCAAAGACAGGAATAGTTTCAGAAGGATGGTGAAAAGCTATCAGGGTTTTATGGTGGAGGCAGAACCCAGAAGACGGAGAGGCCCTTTAACAGACGAGCGGAAGAACAAGCTGATAGATGGGCTCAAGAGATACTGGCAAGTTGTCAAAGCCGGCAAAAGAACAAGACGCAGACACTGAAATGAGAGTGGTTGTTAACACGCAGTCCATAGAGGCTCGAGTATAAGGTTAAAATAATAATAATAATAATAATAATAATAATAATGTTATTGGTTTTACGTCCCATTTATCTACTCTGGATTTTAGAGATGCCGAGGTACCGGAATTTTGCCCCGAATGGGATCTTTCACGTGCCAGTAAATCTACTGACACGGCTCCCTCGCATTTGTGCCGAGTTGCACTTCCAGGGGAACTCCAAACACATCCACTCTTCTATGAAGTCTTCTCTCGACACGGCTCGGCAGTGTCGGGGGTGATAGGCTCGCTCACCAGCCAGCTACCTTGTACACCGTCTCGAAGCTAGTAATTGAATGGAGATTGTTGGAAGAAATGAAAACGTAAAAACACTAATAGTGGGCGATGTATTGAAGTTAGAGATATGCGTCTTGGACTTTTTTTGTAGAACTTTTCATGCTGAGCAATTCTTACACTCACAGTATATAGATATTTTTAACGGTTTGCCCAGCGTAAGCTTAAAAAGCGCACGGACGACAGGATTTTCTTTTCGACCTTTTTACTGAAATCGTTACTGCTTGGCTTCCTTTTGTCATAAATTATTTTCTACGGAAACCTTCTTCGTGATATCCTGTACAGAATGGTGAAAACTGCATCAAAAATCCATCCAGTGGTTCTCCAGATTACTCGTAACATCCAAGAATCTGGGACTTTGTTGTACTAAGTAGAAATATATTTCCGTATACTCTTCAAGAAATGTGAGATTTTTCCTGTATTATTGAGACGATTTGGAGGATTTTGGCACAAACCGCACCTTCTAACTCCGTCTGGATATGAGGTTCAGTTTTGTTAAATATGCACCTTAGCTTTTTTAGCCTATTTTCATTTATGAAAAAATAGTCTTATGAGATCACGTTTTGTCCGTGTGTCTGTGTGTGCGTGTGTGTGTGTGAGGATTTTTGTGTGCCCCCCCCCCCCCTAATAAATTCTAAACGGCTGGAGCGATTTCAATGAAACTCAGTAAGTTCATAGCACTATTCCGGGCGACCCCGACCGTGCCCTTCAAATTTTGTTACGTCTCACCAATCCAACATGGTGGCTGTGCGAAATATTACACCAGCATTCAATATCTCCGAAACTATTACCGATATCACCCTGGAATATTTTACGGTGATAAAGGGAACTACTAGAAGTTCACCTATGTGACTCTTGAAGAACTGGTAACTACAAAACCAACATGGTGGCCAAGCGGATTTGCGACGTTTAAATAGACGTTTCTCGCGATTTAACCAACCGAACGCAATAAAACTTGGTACAGTATATATTTATACACATTGTAATGCACCGACATCTAACTTTGTTCAATTTTTTACATAACCACAAGATGGCGGCTGTGCGAAATATTTCACCGGCATTCTATATCTCTGAAACTATTACTGGTATCACCATGCAATTTTGTACGGAGATAAAGGGCACTGCTGGAAGTTCATTTATGAGATTTTCAAAAACCGGTTAACTACAAAATTAACATGGCGGCCAAGCGAAGTTGAAAGTTTCAAATAGACTTTTCTCGCGATTTAATTATCCAAACGCAATGAAACTTCGTACAGCAAATGTTTATACACATTGTAATGTGCTGGTATCTAATTTAGTTCAATTGTTTACGTAACCTCAATATGGCGGCTGTGCGAATTTCGAAAATTACGTTTTTATTTCTTGTGTTCTAATCATGCGATCGAAATCAACATTTGCATAATGAACGTACACAATAATCATCATCTAATAGTACATAACTCTATGGCCTATATATATTAAAATCTAACATGGCGACCATCCGAAATATTTGAAAAGTTCTCAATTTCTATTAATATACTACAGCAATCAAACTGACAATTTGTATGTTGATAGAGGCAATTAATATTAGTAGGATATATGAAAATAGGCTTTTTTGTTCTCACGGAACTACTTGTTATGATGATGTTAGAGCTGTAGCTTAAGACTGTATCGATCAGGGTACGAATTGGAACAGGGCTGCTGACGAGGTGTTTGACCACCGGCCGATTCACTCCTGTTACATTCTCTGTCCTTTTCTTTGTCCATTCTGTACTTCTATTGGAGTTGAATGGGACCTCATTACTGTCCCGAAGTTGGCTGTTCCAAATTGGCCCCGGAAATACGATAAAGACGGGAGTTTATTTGGAAATAAGGATGTGCAGTTCTTACCTCAATTAGGATGAAGTCTGATAAGATCGAGAGTTTTCAGCCCAACTTGTTTGCTGAAAATGAACCAGATACAACACACAGGGTGGAAGGTACCGACTACTGCACTACATTACCATATGACTATTTGCTGCGGCAAACCACCTTTTTCAGACATGGCCATATCATTGGAATCAACATATATATTATTTAAGTGGTATAGATCCCTCCTGCGCCACTCACAAGCGTCCGATCGTGAAAATGAACATTCAAATGAAAGAGAATAGACATTATCAGTGACGAATTGCACTCTAATTCCATGAATATCAATAATTCCTTGAAGAAATTACTTTAAAAAATGTACGAAGTGTGCGATTTGCAGATACTGATGATGTATGAAAATACGCTCCATAATTTCTGTCCACTTCACATTTTGGCCGCTGTGACGCCCGTTTCATGTCATTTTCACATTATGAGGTCTTTCCTTTATCATTTTGCATGGATTTCAGAAACAGTAAATCAAAGGAATGAGTACTCGAGCCGTAATAATTTCTTAAATATCGAATAACCGGTGTTACAGCACACAAATGGCATTCTAATTTCTTAAATATAAATTTTTGTAAGAAGTTTCGATTTGCAAAAACTATTGGGGAAAGTGTGGTTTATGAACATGCGAGATTTCTCGCACGGGTCCGCTAGTTAATTCGTATTTTAACTGTAATGGCAACTTGAGGGGACTTCAGGAAGCCTAGCGTTTACTAACGTGGCCAGGTAAAGTCTATATAAAATGATTTAAATTATAAAACCATAATTAGAGTTCTGTTTAAAAACTCTGATAAACGTGTTTTACTCTCTGCTGCCCGTTTCATGCAATCCAGAAATTGCTCCTTCTTGGAAAAAGTAGCAAACATTTTCGTTACTTCGATACTGTGAAAAATAGAAGCATTATTGTTAAAATTACTTAATTTTCTTAGTAACGTCGTTATCGCAGAAAGCAACGTTTACTTGTAACGTCGTTATCGCAGAAAGCAACGTTTACTTGTAACGTCGTTATCGCAGAAAGCAACGTTTACTTTTAACGTCGTTATCACAGAAAGCAACGTTTACTTGTAACGTCGTTATCACAGAAAGCAACGGTTACTAGTAACGTCGTTATCGCAGAAAGCAACGTTTACTTTTAACGTCGTTATCGCAGAAAGCAACGTTTACTTGTAACGTCGTTATCGCAGAAAGCAACGGTTACTAGTAACGTCGTTATCGCAGAAAGCAACGGTTACTAGTAACGTCGTTATCACAGAAAGCAACGTTTACTTGTAACGTCATCCCAGAAAGATGATGATGATGATGATGAGATGATGATAATTGTTTAAAGGGGCCTAACATCTAGGTTATCGGCCCCTAATGATCTGGGTGATAGCGAAAATGATAATGAAATGGAAACTAGAACGAAAATTAAGTGAAACGTAAAATAATTAAAAGGAACTCAGATTGAAACAACTCACAAAATGTCGTGACAAAAAGGAATTTTGAACGAAACAAGATGTTCAGTAAAGAACATATAGCCTACTTTCTCCTAAATGCATGGGTATTGTTATAACTCTCTGTTCTTTTCAAGGAGTACAATTGAATGTTGGTTGTAGTAGCTTGTTGAAATGCAACGTGCTATTCGGATATTAAACATGAATATGAGGTGCCCTTTGCTAGTGCTACCTCTGTAAAAAAAAATCATTCAATTCGGTTTCACCGTGTTTGAATTGATCCGGGGAATGGATTTCCACACGCATACATGGCCGCTATTTGCAAACTATTGGGCTGATGACCTTGTAGTCAGTCATAAGATGCTTTCCACAAAAAGGCAATGTTGTTGCAAAATCCGGTAGAGATCAAATTATTAGGATTGTCGAAATTTGATTTAAGCTTTTAACATTTGGGTGGCCGTCATTCCGCTTTCGTCAAGATGGCGGCGATATAAAACATGACACTGAGGTGCCTTTTGCTAGTGCTACCTCTGTACCAAATTTCGTTCAATTCTGTTTCACCGTGTTTGAATCGATAGGGGGAATCGATTTGCACACATACTTGGCCACCATCTGCAAACTATTGGGCTGATGATCTAGCAGTTTGGTCAGAATATGCTTCCCACATAAAGATTTGTTGTTGCAAAATTTGGTAGAGAGTAGATTATTAAGTTGGTCGTAATTACATTTTAGCCTTTAACATTTGGGTGGCCGCGATTACGTTTCCGTCAAGATGGCGGTGATATAAAACATGACACTGAGGTGGCCTTTTCTAGTGCTACCTCTGTACCAAATTTCGTTCCATTCGGTTTCGCCGTGTTCGAATTAATAGGGGGAATCGATTTTCACAAAAAGATGGCAGCCATCCGCAAAATATTAGGCTAATGACCTATTAGTTTGGTCAAAGGATGCTCCCTCCATAATGGTATGTTGATGCAAAATTTGGTAGAGATCGGATGATTAGGTTAGTCGTAATTTGATTTAAGCTTTGAACATTTGGGTGGTCGCCATTACGTTTCCGTCAAGATGGCGGTGATATAAAACATGACACTGGGTGCCCTTTGCTAGTGCTACCTCTGTACCAAATTTCATTCCATTCGGTTTTACCGTGTTCGAATTAATAGGGGGAATCGATTTTGACACAAAGATGGCCGCCATCCGCAAACTATTAGGCTAATGACCTTTTAGATTTGTCAAAGGATGCTCCCTTCATAAAGGTATGTTGTTGCAAAATTTGGTAGAGATCGGATGATTAGGTTAGTCGTAATTTGATTTAAGCTTTGAACATTTGTGTGGCCGCCATTACGTTTCCGTCAAGATGGCGGCGATATAAAACATGACACTGGGGTGCCCTTTGCTAGTGCTACTACTGTACCAAATTTCATTCCATTCGGTTTCACCGTGTTCGAATTAATAGGGGTAATCGATTTTGACACAAAGATGGCCGCCATCCGCAAACTATTAGGCTAATGACCTATTAGTTTGGTCAAAGGATGCTTCCCCCATAAAGGTATGTTGTTGCAAAATTTGGTAGAGATCGGATGATTAGGTTAGTCGTAATTTGATTTAAGCTTTGAACATTTGTGTGGCCGCCATTACGTTTCCGTCAAGATGGCGGCGATATAAAACATGACACTGAGGTGTCCTTTGCTAGTGCTACCTTTGTACCAAATTTCGTTCAATTTGCGCTCACCGTGTTCGAATTGATAGAGGGGGGAGACAGACATTCAGAGTACACACACACACACACACACACACACACACACACAGACTCTCTCTCACACACACACACACACTCACTCACACTCACACACACACTCACACACACACATACACACACACACACACACAGACAGACAGACACACTTTTTTTCGCCCTGTAGTGTTCTCATAAGTCTACTTTCATTTTTTGCAAAAATCGAAAGTAGGCTAAAAATGCACAAAAAGAATAGATTGAAAAATACCCACAAAATGTAGGCTAGGTCAAAAATACGTACAAAATGCAATGTAGCGTCGAAATACTTACAAAATGCAACTGAAATTCAAAATACTTACCTGATGCAAATGAGATCGAAAATACGTACAAAATGCAATTGAAATTGAAAATACACAATGCAATTCAGATTGAAAGATCCCAATTCCAATCCAAATTATTCACAAAGTGCAATTGAAATTCAAAATACTTACAAAATGCAATTGAAATCGAAAATGCTTACAAAATGCACGGTAGATTCAAACGACTCACGTGGATTGACAATACTTGAAAAATGCAATTTAGATTGAAAATACTTGACAAAATGTAATTTAGATTCAAAATACCCACAAAATTCAATTGAGAATCAAAATATTTGCAAAATGCCCACCAAACAAAATGCAATTCAGATTTAAAATTCTTGCGGAATGCGGTTTTGGTTGAAAATACTTACAAAATGCAAATGAAATTCAAAATACTCACGAAGGTCCCTCCACCATATTGAAAGACTTACTAAAAAGCAATTTAGATTGTCAATCTTTACAAAATGCAATTGAGGTTGAAAACAATCGCGAGATGTAATTTAGATCGAAAAAACTTACAAAATGCAACGTAGATTAAAAATACCTACAAAAAATCGCTAAAAGGGAATTTAGATACACGGTGAACCAAGTAACAAAAACAGTGCGGGAATCTTAAAGAGAAAAGGAAATATAATGAAAAGTGAGGAGAGGAGAGGGGAGAGAGATGAGGGTCCGCCCCAAAGGGAAGGGACAAAAGGGGAAAACGTACCCAGCTCAGGAATCCCTCGGGGTCGCCAAATCCCGAACTCACCAGCCGTGAGCCCCTGAGGGTGTAGCATTATCTAGGGTGCACCAGAAGTGGTGGGGCTACATACACCCTGCCTCCTTAAGGGCCTTGAGCACAAGGCAGGAGGTAAAAGGAAAAGAAAAAGAAGGCTGACCCCTCGCAGAAGGAGGGAATCAGAAAAGAGGAGACAAGGGCCAATTAAGGCGGGAAAGGAAGAGACTCCCTAGGCCTCGGATACCCTAACACCGTCGGGGTCGGAAGAGATCGCAGGAAGTAACGTTGACTTGTAACGTCGTTATCGCAGAAAGCAACGTTGTTTTAATGCTTCAGTAACTTATAGCTGTTAAAGATTATCCATTAATAGATCAGCCCTAGTCCAGAATAACATTCAAGGCAGTGGTAGGATATCATTTTCAGGGTGTAAATTTTCTCCAGGCTGTAAATACCGTTTCATTTTCGCATAAGGGTTTTAACGTTAAAAGGAGAAAACATGCATATAGGTTATGGCATCAGCTAGACGCGTCCAATTTAAACAAATCGTTAGTATTCATAGCTTGCCAGCTTTTTCTTTTTTATAAGTTGCTTTCGGTAACATTTTAGTCACACCTTTTAAACCATGAAAGGATATATAAATGCTCAAGCTTTAATGGGATTAAACACTTGTTATATGGACAAAATACAGTACAGTAGCAGATTCGCTCCAGGACGAAAAGGGCTACTAAGTTCTAGTTTTAACAACAAGGTGGCATTGCTAGTGAATTAGTGCGCACTTTCATACGTTCTCTTCCCCTCTTTGCTGTCCCCCTCCTGGCACGGATGTGAAAAAGAGACAATTACAGAGGGACAGAGAGAATGGATTTTGGAATACTGTGAGGGGGTTAAAAAAAGAGAAAGAGAGATGCTTCCCGTTGAGGGTATTCTCGACGTTCTTTTGTTTCAGGCGTTGTTTTGGAGCCCGCAATGCTTTGCAACCGGAAGCCCGCTGTGGTTTTAGAATGACTTATTGGCGACTGTTAAAATGGGAGAGAAGAGAGGAAAGGGGATGAGGAGAATTGTTTCAAGCTAGGAAACTTTATATCTATTTTTATTTCCAGGATACGTATGTGAAAAAGGGAGGGGATTTTGTAAATTGCTCCGGAGGCTGGACCTATTTTTCGTCGGCTACACAATGTAATACATTGGTCATTAAAAGAATCGATCTTTCATTTGTAATGCTTTATATTCTGCAGGGAGAAGGTCCATAAAATCCATATCATTTGTTTCCATTTAGGAAGAGATTTTACTTTCGCAATGAATTATTTTGTAAATATTTTACGGGATCTGGCTGGTGGAATCTCAGTTGGTAGAAGGAAGTAAATAAAGTGTTCTCTGCAGATGACACCACTCCTACTGTATGCAATTTAAAAAACTGCCTCGAAGCAACGACAAAAAAAAAAACAAAAAAAAAAAACGAAATTATGTTCTTACTAACGACACTACAAAAGACGTACTGTACAGCCCAGGTTATCAAATTAAGTACCAAATGGTGTTGAATTAATTTATTCCACATTAATCAATAATTATAATTAATCAATATTACTGCATATCTATCTTCTATCTATATATATATATATGTAACAAGTAGTTCCGTGAAGAACTATACAGCCTATTTTCATATAGTCCACTTATTGCAACTATCAACATACACAATTTCAGTTTGATTGCTGTAATAGATTCGTAGATATTGAGAACCGACTAAATAATTCGGATGGTCGCCATGTTGGATTTTATATATATAGGTCCTAGAGTTATGTACTGTTACATGCAGATTATTGTGTACGTGTAGTATTCAAACTTCAATCGCATAATTAGGACACTAGAAGTTACAAGGAGATTTTAAAATTTCGCACAGCTGCCATCTTTAGGTTATGGAAACAATTGAAATAAATTAGATGCTAGTGGATTACCATTCGTATAAGGATTTACTGTACCAAGTTTCGCTGCTCTCGGATGGTTAAATTGCGATAAACGTCCATGTGAATATTTATAATTCGCGTCGCCGCCATGTTGGATTTGTGATCACCAGGTTATTTAAAGTCCTATAAGTGAACTTGAGTTCATAGCCCCTATGAACAATAAAAAATTCAGTTTGATTGCAACAATAGATTCGTAGATATTGAGAGCCGTCTAAATATTTCGGATGGTCGCCATGTTGGATTGTTAAATGTATAGGCCATAGAGTCATGTACCATTATAGGAAAATTATTGGGTAGGTTCATTATTCAAACTTTCACTTCGATCGCATGACTACATCACAAGAAATAAAAAATTAATTTTAAAATTCGCACAGCCGCCATCTTGAGGTTATGTAAACAATTGAACTAAATTAGATGCCAGTGCATTACAATGTGTATAAATATTTCCTGTACCAGATTTCAGTGCGTTTGGAGCATTAAATCGCGAGAAACGTCTATTTCAAATTTTCTAATTCGCTTGGCCGCCATGTTTGTTTTGTATATAATCGGTTTTTTTACGTCGTATAAATGGACTTCCAGTAGTGCCCTTTATCTCCGTACAAAACTTCAGGGAGATACCGCTAATAGTTTCAGAGATACAGAATTCCGGTGAAATATTTCGCACATCCGCCATCTTGTGGCTATGTAAACAAATGAACGAAGTTAGTTGTCGGTGCATTACAATGTATATAAACATATACTGTACCAAGTTTCACTGCGTTTGGTTGGATAAATCGCGAGAAACGTCTATTTAAAAGTCGCAAATTCGCTTGGCCGCCATGTTGGTTTTGTAGTTACCAGGTTTTCAAAGATCACATGAGTGAACTTATAGTAGTTCCCTTTATCGCCATACATGATGTCAGGGTAATAACGGTAATCGTTTCGGAGATATTGAATGCTGGTGAAATATTTCGCACAGCCGCCATGTTGGATTGGTGAGTCGTAACAAAATTTGAAGGGCACGGTCGAGGTCGCCCGGAATAGTGCTATGAACTTACCGAGTTTCATTGAAATCGCTCCAGCCGTTTAGATTTTATTAGGGGGGGACACACACACGAATCACACACACACACACACACACACACACGCACACACACACGGACAAAAGGTGATCTCATAAGCCTATTTTTTCAAAATTGAAAATAGGCTAAAAATCAATGTTACCTGTTAGTTTGTCTGTCTGTCTGTCTGTATGTATGTCCCTTGCGCGTTCATATACCATTCATCCGATTGCGATGAAACTTGGGTGAGTTGTTGTGTGCACTCGAGGGAAGGTTTCTAGCTAAAAATTAATTATGTAACCCAAAAGTGTGAGGGACTTAGCAGGAACCTTTAAATCCCACAGTAGACCAATACTTATCACACAGCAACGCCAGGGGTGAGAAAGGCTTGCTGGTTCATCGCGAGGTGATATGAGGAAACTCTCAGCAGCCCGCCGTGTTATCTGGTATTGCTGTCTATTCCAATACAGTTCACGCCACGGTTTTTGGCCGGGGGTTCTAGAAACTGAATTCAAGCTTGGAAAACCTATAACATTATTATTACCTCCTTTCTTTCTATCAGTCCTAACCAAAAATTATTCAAAATCATTTGCACAATTTGTGAACTCTCTAAATATGCAAGTATTGTAAAAGCGTCAAGATCAATAGGCATTAACAAATGTATCACGAAAAATTGTGACTGTTTAAAAATCTTTATTTGAGTCGAATAATGTGCTCAACTTTCTATTATCCAACATCTCGAAATAGGCAACACTGGAAATAATGGCTTCGTAACAACAACAACAAATATTCTATGAACAATTTTGAGAAGTGTAACGAAATATATTGTTAAGAAGTTGTTACTTAAAACTTTCCCCATACAAGTTCTTGTATATCGGCCCAGCCCGTCTTGTTGAAATTGCATATTGCTGCAGGCTGAAGCAAACTAATAATGGAAAAAGAAAAAAAAAAGATTATCTTTGAGTTCATATTTCACCTGCATAATTAATTGCTACAAAGTTTATTACACCAAGTTTTATATAGCTAGGTAATATGATACACCAACTGCTGTGCACAATATCTCGACTCACGTGAATTATCTACGCTCACCCCCGCTGTGTAACGGCACCATATTGCCTCCCCCATGAGCTTCCCACTATGTTCGGCTGATTTACAGGTTATCTGAACGTTTTGGAATGAATAATAATAATAATAATAATAATAAACACATGTAAGACGACACAATCATGAACTCTACTCTCATGTAGAAAAGATCACGGACACCATTCGTAAGAGAAGGATAGTTTTCTATGGCCACATTGCTCGTATGAGTTCTACAAGGTTGAGCAATAAGATCTTCAGTTTTCTTCTTAACAAGAAAACCAAGGCGGCGTGGTTCACCGAGGTAGAAAAAGACCTGCGTAAAGTGGGAATAACCAGGATGAACTCTACTCTCATGTAGAAAAGATCACGGACACCATTCGTAAGAGAAGGATAGTTTTCTATGGCCACATTGCTCGTATGAGTTCTACAAGGTTGAGCAATAAGATCTTCAGTTTTCTTCTTAACAAGAAAACCAAGGCGGCGTCGTTCACCGAGGTAGAAAAAGACCTGCGTAAAGTGGGAATAACCAGGATATCCAGAAACGTGTTCCACTAAAGTCGAAACTGCAAGAACATCATGGATTCCAAGAAAAGCCAAAACTCAAAACTGGCAACACATGGACTGAAGCGAGGAAGGAACAGCATAGGAAACGAATGCGGGAATACTGGGCGAACGTTAAGGCCCAGGTGCAAAGACATGGAAAAGGGCAGTTGAAATAGCGTGGTCCGTAGATGGCAGAAACGACAGCAAGAAGAAGAAAACACAGGTAATTTCCAAACTACGGAAAGCTTACAGGATCACTTGGAACAGATATAATAAAAAATCAATGTCTCGGAAAGCAAAACTTACAAGGGGACCCTACGGCAATCGGATTTTTATGATTTTTCCCGCTTCGGGTACGTAAAGTTCAGACCTCGAACAATAATTTCCCTAAAGTCGTTCGATGCCATATTCATAAATTCTCGAGAAAAACGACTTCGAAATTTTCCGAGCGCTTCATATCTGGTAAAGATGTTACCGAGTTCGAGCAGGGCGCGTGGCTCACCCGCTAAGGTTCTGGCCCAGTAATCGCCGGGATGCTAGTTCGAGTCTCACTTCGGGTTCTATTTTTTTTCTTTCAATTCATATATTACTAATGTGATTGAAATATAAAAATCATTAAGTCTGCAGTAATTCACAGATATGTACTGTAATTATGATTTCCAATGAAAAAACGCACTTCTCATTTTTTTTTTAGCGTATGGCTTTTAGTGCCGGGAGTGTCCGAGGACATGATCGGCTCGCCAGTTTTGTAGCTGCTTCGAGACGGACACCCAATGGGTGAGCTACAAGTACCGTTGGGGAGGAAAGTTGGAAGGGAAGGTCGAGGAGTTGGAAGGTAGCGGCTGTGGCCTATAGTTAGGGACCAACCCCGGCATTTGCGTGGAAGGAAGATGGGAAACCACAGAAGACCATCTTCAAGGTTGCCGGTGGAGGGATTCGAACCTCCTCGCCTCCCGGATGTGAGCGACTTCCATTAGTCATGCCGTAACGACCTCGGCTAACTCACCCGGTTTCTCATTTCTAATTATATCCTATTTGAATTTGCGAATAAGCGACAAAAATAATATCCAGCGATAATATTCACACCTTGTAGATTAATAAAAATATAATTAGAAGAATAAATTAATGTAAACAATGGAATGAGTAAAATTGAATGTGATGAAATATTTGAATATGGCGGTTTCTTCGAGATCTGTCATTATTATTTCGAATAACAGTTCTGCGTGTATCTTTTGCCTTTGTCACGTTTTTCTACCTGCGAAGTAGGCACAGCTGCTCTAGCACAAAGGATTTGTGGGTGATGGGTGGAAGCGATACATACCACGTCATTCCCAAGGGATGCCTGTTCGAAGTAGCATTTGACCGTTGGTTTCCAGAGAAGCAGCTAGTGTTTCCTGACGTGGTGGGAGATTTTTTCTAACATACGATCAAGAAGATCATAATTTCGGGCGTGGAGGACGACAATCCGCCTTATGATGATTTATATATTTCAATCACATTAGGAGTATATGAATTGAAAGAAAAAAATTAGCACCCGAAGTGAGACTCGAACTAGCATCCCGGCGATTACTGGGCCCGAACGTCACCGGGTGAGCCACGCGTCCTGCTCGAACTCCGTAACATCTTGACTGGATATGAAGCGCTTGGAAAACTTCGAAGTCGATTATCTCGAGAATTTATGAATATGGCATTGAATGGCTTTGGGAAATTGTTGTTCGAGGTCTGAACTTTACGTACCCAAAGCGGGGAAAATTACAAAAATCCGATTGCCGCAGGGCCCCTTGTTAAAGACATTTTAATACAATAATCAAATCTGGCATGTATCGGAAACCTTAATCACTGGTGGCGGACCTTGAACCAAACACATACAGAACCAAGAAAGGAGAATTTTAAGAAAATAAATTGGCCCAATTTGTATAGAGGGAATATGGAGGGGGGAAATCATCCCATGAAATATATTGTCAATCTGAAAAAATCTCTCACCCTTTTCGGAAAAGACGATTGAAATTGTATCGACACATTATCAGAACGAACAATAACAGAATAACTAAAAGAATTCTCAACTTGGCCCTTCATTAAAATCCAAGAGCAGAAATTGAAGAGAAAATAAATCGTGAAAGTGAAACAGATCTCCACGAAATCAACATCTCAGAAGACATTGTGAGAATTATACTCCTTCAAACTAAATAGAACAAATGCTGAATTCAATGCCTAATCAACAATTCAAAGGATGGATGACTCGAAACGTAAAGCGCATCATGCCAAAAAAAGAAGCACTACTGAACTGCATCCTACAAGATCAAGTAATCCACACTGGGAACTATGAGTGGCACGTCCTTGGGTGGGCTGTACAGTATGTAAGAAGTGCCGTATTTCTAAAAGAACCGCTTTATTCATCCAGCACATCACGGGTGATCAATAAACGGTTGCCCCTCTAAAGAGTAATTCAAAATTCACAGCAATGTTGCAAAAGTGATCCACCGAGCAACTGCTAAAAGACAGTGTCTTGTAGAAAAAGAAACAACCCTACTGCAAATGCAAACCACAACAATGCTGAGCGAATGTTACAGCAAACACCACCATGATAATAGATCACTCTGTACAAGTCAATAGATCTGATATTGTGATTTCTGACAAATAAGTTCAGTGGGCGTAGCGGTTCCGCTTGACGGAAGCATGCATGCTACAGTTGATGGGAAATAGAGCAAGTACCAGCCACTTGCTGTACAGATCAACCATATAAATGGATTGCATGAGGTTTCTGTCATACCTGCGGTTGTATCAGTAAATGGTCTAGTTACCAAAGATTTGAAGTGTACTGAATCTCATGAAACTCTACATACGGATGATGGAGAAGACTGCCATTATTGGAACTGCAAAAATTGTGCACAAGATCCTGTCTCTTTAGTAATCACCTCAGAAGACTTGGAGCACTGTTGCTACGACTGCATCATTGTCCTCTCTTGTACAAGGAAATCTAACCGCATCAGAGGCTGAACAAAGTTATAACCCCCCACAGAGTATGACATTGCGATGGATAAGACATTTTCAAGAATTGGGAGACGTGAAACAATATGTTGTACAGAATCCAGCAATATCCACATGTACATGTTATTACCACCAGACAATATGGGCGGCGTGCGAGTGCTTCACCCCGCTGGTATCATTCAATTTCAGCAAGACCTGTCTCCGATTAGTTTAGAAATGGTTCGTAAGGCAAAGTTGAGCTTTTCAACTGGGTACATTGCGGTGCACACATCAATCTCATCAATAACGTGTGGTCCAATAAGAAGAGAGTAATGGTCGAGACCTGGTCCGATCCCACGCCAAATACGAATGCGTATGCTTCTGCACTATTCGATTCCATGGTCAAACGCCTTGGACTAATGAGGTCGTGCACAAGGGTGGCGTATCCTGATAGGGGCCACAATAAATCAACTCACTGTCAATAATAGTATGATAAAACAAAGGAAATTATGTGAACCTCTATATAACCTACGTCAGTGTAGGAATGAAACTAAACAAAAAGATTTCACCGCAACGAGACTCGAACTCTCCCACACCGGAGGCCAACGGCAGAACTCAAGATTTAGCACGCAAGTCTACCGCGTTGGCTGACAGAAACTGGGCGTTCGGACGCACTTCACAAAACTATAACACTAACTAAGAGACCACTGGGTCCCAAGCCGAGAGATGTAACAAGCTATGCCCTGTGGCCGTATAAGGACCCCGACAAGGAACGTAACACGGCCGCACCATTTTGCATGTCCTATGCTCCCGAACCTGTACGTGATGTGGACAACCATACGCTCAATTCCTGTGTCAGCGACTGTGCATATGTACAGAAAAAATTTCAGCCATACAAAATTATGTCGTGGATAATTCATACTCTTTTTCAGTATGTGATTACAATTTCGTGTAATTCAAGAGCCGGTTGACACACTGGAGTAGTGTGGTAGTGGGGGAGCTGTCTCACTTAGCAAGTTGTGAGCCCCTGCGACCTTGGAATGGAAGGAGTCATGCTAGGAGGGCGTGCTTGGATTCGTTTTTTTCGTCTCGTTGTGCTCTTTACGGGAATGTAGGTGTCGAAAAGGTGAACTTAGGGTTTTGGGTCTAAATATGCGTTTTTCACATTTTTGCCGATTTTTGGAAAACGGGTTATGCTAGGAGGGCGTGCTTGGATTCGTTTTTTTCGTCTCGTTGTGCTCTTTACGGGAATGTAGGTGTCGAAAAGGTGAACTTAGGGTTTTGGGTCTAAATATGCGTTTTTCACATTTTTGCCGATTTTTGGAAAACGGGTTATGCTAGGAGGGCGTGCTTGGATTCGTTTTTTTCGTCTCGTTGTGCTCTTTACGGGAATGTCGGTGTCGAAAAGGTGAACTTAGGGTTTTGGGTCAAAACATGCGTTTTTCACATTTTTGCCGATTTTTGGAAAACGGGTCATGCTAGGAGGGCGTGCTTGGATTCGTTTATTTCGTTTCGTTGTGCACTTTACGGGAATGTCGGTGTCGAAAAGGTGAACTTAGGGTTTTGGGTCAAAACATGCGTTTTTCACATTTTTGCCGATTTTTGGAAAACGGGTCATGCTAGGAGGGCGTGCTTGGATTCGTTTATTTCGTTTCGTTGTGCTCTTTACGGGAATGTCGGTGTCGAAAAGGTAAACTTAGGGTTTTGGGTCTAAATATGCGTTTTTCACATTTTTGCCGATTTTTGGAAAACGGGTCATGCTAGGAGGGCGTGCTTGGATTCGTTTTTTTCGTCTCGTTGTGCTCTTTACGGGAATGTAGGTGTCGAAAAGGTGAAGTTAGGGTTTTGGGTCAAAACATGCGTTTTTCACATTTTTGCCGATTTTTGGAAAACGGGTTATGCTAGGAGGGCGTGCTTGGATTCGTTTTTTTCGTCTCGTTGTGCTCTTTACGGGAATGTAGGTGTCGGAAAGGTGAAGTTAGGGTTTTGAGTCAAAACATGCGTTTTTCACATTTTTCTCGATTTTTGGAAAACCGAAAACGTGAGAATGACGCGTGTGATAGTATTTATTTCGTCTCTTTATTCTCTTTACGTGGATATAGACATGAAAAAGGTAAAAAGCTGGAAACATGGTTTTCTTATGGAAAAGGTGTTTTTTTTGTTCATTTTCGCGTTATTTGGAAAACGAATGAGGCGATTTTTATGATGGGCATGTCGATG
Organism: Meconema thalassinum; assembly: GCA_946902985.2. Classification (NCBI taxonomy): domain Eukaryota; kingdom Metazoa; phylum Arthropoda; class Insecta; order Orthoptera; family Tettigoniidae; genus Meconema; species Meconema thalassinum. The sequence goes on from OX336396.1 coordinate 64,831,644, forward strand.
TATTTGTGTCGTTGTTCAGTTTACGGGAATGTAGGTATGGAAAACCTGAAATCATGGTTTCCGTCATTTTTTTTTTCGAGATCGTTGAGGAAAACGGGGAAAAAGTAAGAAACCAGATTTGAAGTCACGTTAGGTTATGCGCTTTGATATTAATAAAACACTTATGCATTATTATTATTATTATTTGTCTTGACTGGTCAGGGCTCACACGCAGAGAGAGAACTTGCTTAATGCAATGAGAATTGAAAGCATTGAGACTGACCCACGGCGATCCAGACAGACACAGGTCTTATCATCGTACGTGCCTCGCAGCAGAGAGAGATAACAGCCTGTTGTTCACATGCAGGTGGCTGTTATCTGACCCAGACGTGTTACCCGATATCTCGATGAAGGACAAACAGCTCTGTCGAAAAGCTGATCATTGCATTCTCACGCATACTCATGCAGAGATTGCAAAAGCTTGTGAGAATCGGTCTGACTTGTGCGCTCCATGACATCCTACTCATAGGAACAAAAAAAAAAGTAAAGTGTTAACTTTGCATCTTGTTGAGGAGACATATATGTTCTGAGGGTAAGAGAGACTCATTATTCTCGTGTTCATCTTTGAAGGTGACGGATGCAAGTGCCTTATGCTCTTTGTAAAATATTACGTGAACCGCGGCCATACTTGTACTAAGGTAGGTTCATTATTGTTAATTATGGCATGATTGGTTTTATTGTTATTTTGTGTATGCATGAAAAGTAAGTTAGTGACTGATGGTATTTTTGGGGGATTTCGTTTGTTGCAGATTTTTAAAAACAACATTATTAAGTCTGGGAAAGCAGACAGAGAGAGAGACAGTGACAGTGACAGTGACAGTGGCGGCAAAGAGCACATTTGCTGAAAGTATTATAATTCATTATATGGTGAGTACATGTTGTTCCATTACTTTTATTGTTGTTGTTGTTGTTAAATGCGTGTCATTTATTTCACGGAAATTTATATACTTATGGCGTGTATTTATTATTGTTTTAGAATGAAGATATATATGGAGTGAATAGGTTTTAACTACCTTGACGCTTTCGATATTAAAAAAAAGAGGTGAGTCTTTGTAAATGACTTTGTTATTTTCGAGTGAGTGTCTTATTTATGTGTGCACACTTGAAACCTTTTGTTTTTAGCAAGTCTTATGAATGAATGAATGAATGAATGAATGAATGAATGAATGAATGCACATGTTTAATGTATATAACCATGACTAATAACGGATTGTATTGGTTTGTTTTTCAGATAAATCATTGGAAACAAAAAAAACAAGATAAACCTTGTCGTTGATATTAAAACTATAACAACTTTGTTGGTGATCATTTCCTGCTGGGGGCCCAAATTACTACAACCATTGTCTACCTGTGAACGAGATTGTGTGTGCCAGTCAGTAAAAATCGATAAGTGTGGTCGTTTGGAATTGGAGATTTTGGATTAACCTATTTTAAGGTAAGGGTTGCACGTTTATTAGTCCATTTTATAATCATGTCTATATCAGAGAGTGAAGTGTTAGTGTGGCAGCCTTTGGCCAAATGTTTCAAAACGCGAGTATGCTCAGGCCGAATTTACAATGCGAATCACTGTCTGTCGCCTAAAGATTTTGTGGAATTATGTTTTCCCATTTTTTTGAGTGAATGTGAACAAGGCTTAAGATTGCATCAGGCTTTAAAAATAAACTTCGAACTACTATGTGAATTTACATTGATAAAAAATAATGTTGAAGAGAAACACACCTTCAACCTTTGTACAAAAATGGAGAAAGTACTGATAGCCGATAATTTGGAAACGTGGTATCAGGAGAAAGCTATTCAAGCGCTTATCACTAAATTTGATAAGTTGCAAGAGGGTCCCAGTGGCTTGGCCCTCAATAGCATTGCCTATTTGCAAATCAATATTTGTAAATACAATCCATTGAATGCAGGAAGTAGCTATATTGCCACACCGAGCTTTATCGCTTCCAGAAAGGCAGTGATCAACATACGCAACAAAGACGATTACTGCTTTTTGTGGAGTATAGTGAGCTGCCTGCAACCCTGTCAGGGCAGTAATTGTGATAGACCAGGGAAGTACAAAGAATTGTTTAACCGCATGAAACAAACTCTCAATCTCGAGCGTGTTTCATTTCCCATGCCTCTAGATAAAATTCATTTATTTGAGAAAGATAATCCAAATTTCTCTTTCATGGTGTATGGCATCGAAGGATCCAATATTGTGGGCCCCTTGTATGCCACCAAACAGGTAAAGCAACATCACATTCACCTGCTTTTCCTGTCTGATGGGGATAAAAGCCATTACTGTTGGATAAAGAATTTAAGTAAATTGGTGAGCAGCCAAGTGTCTAACCATAAGTGTGCAAAACACATTTGTGAGCGCTGCCTTCAGTATTTTACAACTGATGAACTTTTGAAACGACATACGGAAGACTGTGAAGGGCAGACGGCAGTAAAGCTAGTCTTGCCCGAAGGGAATGACGCAGTCTTAAAATTTAAGGCCACTAATAAACAAGAGATGGTACCATTTACTGTTTACGCTGATTTTGAGGCCCTTACTGTTCCCATTCAGGGATGTGAACCAAGCCCCCATACAAGCTCAACCTATCCAGTGCAGAAACATGAGCCTTTTGCTGTAGCCTATTATGTTGTCTGTCACTATGATAATTCACAATGTGAGTATGTAAGTCATAAAGGTCAGGATTGTGCGCGGTGGTTTGTTGATCAAATGGCGGCTTTAGCAGGCAAAGTAGAAACTATTTTGAACAACCCTGTACCAATTCAGATGAATGACGTACAGCAAAGAGAATATGATCAAGCCACCACCTGCCACATATGTGAAAAGCCAATCTTAGGCGGAGAAAAAAAAGTAAGAGACCACTGCCACAGGACAGGGCATTTTAGAGGTGCTGCCCATAACGAATGCAATTTGAAGTACTCTACACCTCGCTTCCTCCCTGTCTTCTTACACAATTTCTCCCGGTATGACCTTCACTTCATTGTAAAACAATTTGCTCATGTAGATATGAGCAAATTCAGCATTTTGGCTAAGAACCATGAGAGCTTTACCTCACTTTCATGGAGAAAAGGAAGCATGAGCATTCGCTTTCTCGACTCATTCAAGTTTATGTCTAGTTCGCTGGATAGTCTTGTGAAAGGCTTAAGCCAAGATGAGTTGAAACATACCCATTCCCACTTTACGGATACAAATCAATTTAAATTGTGTGTTCGTAAAGGCCATTTTCCATACGATTATGTGGAAAGTTACGAGGTGCTTGAAGAAACGACTTTGCCGCCAAGAGAAAAATTCTTTTCTCAATTGACTCAAAGCACCATCAGTGAAGAAGACTATGCCCATGCACAGCATGTTTGGCGAGTGTTTGGCATAGAAACCATGGGCCAGTATGCTATGCACTACTTAAAATTAGACGTGTTGTTGTTGACCGACGTTTTTGAAACGTTTCGTCAGCTATGTCACAGGATTTATGGCCTTGACCCCGCTCACTACTATACCAGTCCAGGGTTAAGTTGGGACGCCGCCCTCAAATTTACCCACATTGAGCTTGATTTACTGACGGATCCCGATATGGTACTCATGATGGAAAAAGGGATTCGTGGGGGATTCGTATCGCTCAATCAGCGACATGCCAAGGCAAATAATCATTACATGCCTGATTATTGTCCCGAAGAACCAGAATCCTATCTAATGTATTTCGACGTAAACAATTTATACGGTCACGCTATGAGTCGACCACTGCCGTACAGAAACTTTGTCTGGCTGTCTGAGGATGAAATTAAAGATTTTAATGTGCATAGCGCTAGCAAGCAACAGGACGTAGGGTATGTTCTTGATGTCGACTTAGCTTATCCCCCCCATCTCAGACAGCGTCATGGTGATTTCCCCTTTTGCATAGAGAAAATGGTGCCGCCCGAGAGTAAGGGCAATCATAAGAAATTGATGGGTACCTTGTATGATAAAAATCACTATGTGTTGCATATTGACATGCTGGTAGAATGTTTAGCTCAGGGCTTAACCCTGAAAAAAATCCATAGAGGTATTTCTTTTTGTCAGAAACCGTGGTTGAAACCATACATGGATTTAAATACCAGTCACAGACAAAGTGCCACTCAGCCATTTCAAATCAATTTTTTTAAACTGATGAATAATTGTATCTATGGCAAGAGTTTGGAAAATGTACGGCAGTATAGGGACATTAAGTTGGTCAATACATGGCATGGCAGATGGGGGGCTCAAAAATATATTGCAAAACCAAATTTCAAATCTTTAAACATTATTGATCATGATCTACTGACTATTGAACTTGCCAAAACTAAAGTGGTCATGAATAAGCCTATCTATTTAGGCCAAGTCATATTAGATTTTTCAAAATTGCACATGTATAAATTCCATTATGGTTTTGCAATACAGCGATTTGGTACCATTTCCTTGTTATATACAGACACGGATAGTTTTATTTACCATATCCGTGACTGTGATCCGTATGTCGTTATGAAACAAAACCCAAAATGGTTTGACACGTTCTCGTTTAGTGAGAAGAACGTGTTCGATATCCCCCGTCTGAACAAAAAAGAAATTGGTTTAATGAAAGATGAGTGTTCAGACACCATGATGACTGAGTTTGTAGGTCTCGCTCCGAAAATGTATAGTTTTCGACAGGTGGATCGATGCGAATCTATGCGAGCCAAAGGGATTAGCCAGCATGTGGTTAAACGACTCTGTGTGGATGATTATTTACATGTCCTTCAGACCCACACAGCCATGGCACATAGTCAGTTTAGGATTCTCTCAAAAAATCATGATTTATTTTTAATGAAGCAGCGAAAACAAACACTCGCTTTGTTGGACGACAAGAGACAGTGGTGTCAGGATATGATGACAAGCGTCCCATTTGGTTACAACCAGTAGTGGTTGTAGCTATTGTTGTTGTACAACACGGCAAGTGTTTGGTTTGGTTGCTATCAAATGCGAGATGCCATCTTGAGCCTCGGAATAAAAATAAAAAATTGTAGTGTATCATATAATTTTTGTTTTTTAACCTGCGTGCATGGGTGTATGCATGGATGTGTGAATGCCTGTAAATAGTTGTACATAAACTGTATGTCTTGTGCTATTTGCCTGTCAACGCATAAAGAGAGCCATGCATCAACGTTTCCATGGTTCACTGTGCACAGGCTAGATTAAAAACATGTTGACTTATTTAGGTTAGGTTAGGAAAAAAACAAACAAGTAGCCACCCTCACTATTGTTGTCGCTTAGTAGGCCTCATGTTTCGGCAAGGTGACCATTCACCCTCAGTAGGCATGCGGCTTAATAGGCCACACTAGGGTGTGGCTTAGTAGGTCTCATGCAAGAACAAAAGAATAATAATCTGCTGCTTTTACGGAGGACAAAACTCTCACTTTATGGCTAGAGTTATGAGTGGTGATATATTTGAAATATCTGAACAGAAATTGTTTCTTTAACCTGTTACATGTTTTTTTCCTAACCTAACCTAAAGAAGTCAACAGACAGATGGTTATTTATTTGTGTTTTGCTTATTTTTTATTTTATTTTTGCCATTGACTTAGGGGACAGACAGTGTATATAGTACATAGTATTTTTATTTATTCACTTAGTAAACGGCAACGACTACTTTTCAGATTCAATCATGAGCCATGATGAAGATCGTTTTATCGTCACAAAACACACCACGTTCAATGAATATGCCACGATGATGTCTCATAATCCTCAACGTGTGGCCTATCCTTCAGAATATAGAAACACGAAAGTACGCATTGATACCATGTTTTATGACATCATTATGGATGATGACATAGTTTATGATCCAGGGCATCACTTTTGTAAATCCTGTATGCTAAATTTTGACTTTGAAAATAATGTATCCACGCAAGTGATTCATAAAGCATGGTACGGTTTAACCATGAATCAAGTGATTGTTAAATTAGCTGACGAGGATCATTTTCCAGATTTCTGGTGTACAATATTTACAAAACCCCTGTTTAATGTTTATTTTCCAATAACTTTTCAAATGTTTTGTTTTCATTTTTATAAATTTCCTGCTGAGGAATCAATCACTTCGTATCGACAACAAGCATTTCGCCAACTTTGTCTTGGCTTACCTATGAATCAATATTCGCCTCATAGAATGAGATTTGTTAGAAACTAGCCACATGATGTCATGATTATCGCTTTTTTTTGTTTACATTCGGCTTTCAGGTGCATACTTGACGTTTAGAATACATTTGGCTATTTTGTTTGTTTGTTTGTTTTAGTTTATCGTGTATACACGTTGATAAACACATACACACTGGTTTAAATTTGTAGTTTTGAACTTTGTTTTGTTGGATGTAGACATGGTTATTAAATGCATAGCGTGTTAACTTTGCCTTTTATAGGTTACCAAAAAAGCATTCCATGTTTGCTCTTAGTATTTGTTGATACTATTTATTTAACAGAATGTTGTGTGAATTTGCACAACAACAGAGCAAACGAATACAAGTCATTCGACTAGGGAATGATAGGCTAATTCCCATTCACAACAGAGACATGCATTTACCTCCAAGAGAGATTCACACTTAATTTTGATAAAACATTTCCTATTAAATAATTTCCAAATGTATGTTTTGACTGAAAAAATGATACAAACATTATTATTATATTTTTATCCAATACTATCTATCTACAACTTCAGGTCATAAACACTCAGGATTTAAAAAAAAAAAAAAACAATATACTTTAATGTACAAAGTTATTGCTATTGTAATATAAGAACAAGAGTGTTAGAAAGTAACACTCTTTTCTTTGGTTATAGACAACCATGGACGCCTTGAACGCCATTGGTCAAGATTGTGGCTTTGCACGCAAGAAAATGAGTGAATTGCCTACGCAAACACCCTTTCGCATACATAAAATTCAAAAACTGAAAACCAAATTTGGTGAACGAGCTCTTTGCATTTGTCAAGACTTTGAGACATTTCTTCCCACACGATTTAATAACCTACCTGATAATGTTATGGAAGATGTCAATTCCAGTATTCACCCTGTCTATTTAATTTATGAGGGTGAAAAAAATAATCGATGCATGGTTCGTTTTGTAAAAATTGAAAACGAATAATCATTGTACGCTAGCCGTAACTTTTTTGTTTATTCATGCCCTACTCTTTAATGACTATAATAAAATAAAATTATTTTTTGGGTTCAACAGTTTGACGTTTATTAATTGTTGCTCAACGTTTACCATGATAAATAATAATAAAAATAAATTTTCAAAACTTATGCTTAATGGTAGATTTTTTTGTTTGTTTATAGGTTTAGTACAATTACCATGTATATATAATTTTTTATAATAATAATGATGAAACTATTAGTTAAAATAATGGACTTTTGTCCTTTTTTATTGTTTGTGATTTAAAATAGCATTTATAGCAATTTTTATGCAATTTTTATTATAATTTATAATGATCAAATTCTAGTAACATGTTATTTTATTCAATAATAAGCGTTTAACAAAAAAAACTGGTTCTAGAGTAGATAAAGATTTCATGCTGACATTCGTTCTGCTAGACTGCTATTTGAAGCTGATGAATAATGATGGACTTTTGTCCTTTCTTTTGATTGTTTGTGATTTAAAAAAAATAGGTTTAGTACAATTACCATGTATATATAATTTTTTATAATAATAATAATGAAACTATTAGTTAAAATAATGGACTTTTGTCCTTTTTTATTGTTTGTGATTGAAAAAATAGATTTACTACAATTAGTAATAATTTTTAACGATGCACTGCTGTCCCTTTTTTATTGTTTGTCATTTATAATTATAATAATGAAACTATGAGTGAATAATAATAATGGAAAAAAACACAACATGGACTCTTGTCTTTTTATTTATTTTTTTGTCATGATAACAGTGATACTATACATTTTTTAAAATAAATTCATTACGTTAAAGTCCATATCTAGATAAAAGTAATTTGCTCTTCATAGCACCAATCACTATAAATGCTGCCATTCGTTCTGCTAGACTGGCATCTGAAGCTGTTAATCGTTGCTTGGCAATGCTTAACAAGACTTTGTCGGCAATGCGTCTTAGTGTGGGATCACTGTTTTCATAGGCTTTATCGTGATTAAGACATGCATGATCCAAAGCATTGATTCCCATATTCCCTCTCCTCAAACGATCTTGAAGACGAGTACCAGGGCCGCAAAAGCTGTAAGCAGGTAAGTGAGCTTCGAATGGTAAGTTTTTAATAATGTTATCAATAATTCCACGGCCAGTACACCTGGGACATAGAGGTTTCAATCGGTGAAAAACACTTTTTTTGTTGTTCTTCTTCTTCTTGTTCTTGTTCTTGTTCTTGCTGTTGTTGTTTGTCGGCAGCTCCTGACGAGCATGGTAGGTGGTGGTTGTTTTCCGCATGACAGCCATGGAATGATGAAACAATGTCTTTACACTGAGTTTTATGACCATGATATAATTTCATTAATTGGCATGTGGCACACTGTCGAATGGAAGGTATTTTTGCCATGGTTAATTGCTTGTGATGGGAAAAATGACTGCATGGTTGTAGTTCACTCAATACAGAGTCGTTAGTCCACTCGGCAGGCGCCTTTTCCCAAATTTCTTTGACAGCGTTGGCAGCAACATAAAAAAGAAATGATTTAGGTAGTGCTAATAATTCATGTTGTGTAAAGCTAATCAGTTTTTTCTTGCACACAAAGAACTTTCCAATAGCCTTGTCGATTGTAGTGGCGTCCATGTCTATAACGTTGATGTTATCACCTCACGTGTACACGTCTCACTGCTATCATTGGACGATACACTTTCAGTTTTCATTTTATTGAACAACTCCCAACATGCACTCGTGGTGAGCCAATGAAACAATTGCCATGCATGCGCTAAGGCTTTATTCTGAATATTGTCGCAAGGACAAGTGTCCATAAGCGTTTGCAGGGATGGACAACCCAGATCTAAAAGGTCAATACATTGACAGTGAGAGGGTAGAAATGGTTGAAGCCACTGGCGTTTTTCACTCCCTTTAACAAATAAGACATTGGCCGAGGACAAATGGGCTTTCATGACAATGTCAAGATACTTGTAAGAAATATCACCCTTGTTCCATGCTAACTGCAAATGATTTTCAATCCATTGGCTCTGTTTTTTATCTTTTTCACTAAGCAACTCGAAAGCATAGGGAGGTTTAAACACCAAATGAATAGGGTTAGACACCCAAAACGTACTACAATCGATAAAAGCAACTTCCTTAAATATAAATTTGTTGTCTGCAATTTTAAACCCCTGACAATCCACGATGAGTGTACGCATCATGCTTTTTTATTTTTACTTGTTACCTCATTGACGTCTAATCAACAACTAACCCATGCCATGGTTTAACATGGCAAAATCAAAGGACTTTAGGGGAAAAAAAGGAAAAAATGAATTGAACAACAGCGAAATATTTGTTGAGGTTTTATTCATAACAAAAAAAAAACTTACACTTTTATTACAAACAAGTGTGTTGGCTTAATTTGGAACAGCATTCAAATGAATAGTTTGCACATACGGTCCACAGGTATCTCCTAGTTTTGTAGGATCTGGTACAATAACCGGATAATTCAAACTCCATGGAATATTGCCCACATCATAGCGATTGAGGTAAGGGCAGGATGGACTCCATCGCTGATGATCGCTAAAGGCTCGATCCCCTATTTCCCAGTTTCCAATTTCAATGTTGCAAAAAATACACTTGACCACATCCCCACGTTTTAAGTAATAAAATCCGCTCGCAGCCAATTCTCCACAATCCATAAAGGGAACTGTCCATGCTTCAAAAGTTTTCAAACGATTAAATTCACATTTTAAATTCCATGGTTTGTCTGTCACGTTGTTGTTGTTGCTGTTGCTTATTGAGGGACACATGATGTTTGTTGTTGTCGTATGTGCGCACAGTGCCAGAGCGCAACAGATACTGTGCATGCAGACGCTTATCATCAATCCTATGAATGATGATCTTTTTTTGTTTTCATTCGACCACAGATGGCTTACATGCTGGTGACATAATTGGACAAAGGATGATATTTCACTTGTCTAGCATGAATAATCAAACAGTAGGCACTGGTATGGTCTGGGACATTTTCTTGTGTTTCAAAATCTACCCTTAAATCAATGGTGGTGATTTTCATAGATTCTTCTAGATACGAACAGTCGAAAACAATCAGTGGTGCTTTTGCTTTAAACCCTTGTGGCGACAACATAGGACAATCCTGTTTTTCATAATAAGACGATTGAAATTTAGCGAACATGTCATAAAGGGGACCAAACTTATTTTTTGAAAAATTGAGTTCCAACCCCTCATAGGGAAAGCAAACATTATTTAAAAATAGTCGTATATTTCTCAAGTGAATGTGATCAAACAAGGTGACATCTTTGCTTTGTTGGTATTTTCTATTGGTTTGAAAACCAATAATAACATAGAGGGGTCTCTCGGTAGAGCGAGCCGATTTGACACTCCAACTATGAGTGTCAGTGGTAGGTAGCAAGGGGTATTCATGCAGACACCAACTTCGAAAGGCGATAGGCAAGGCTTTATCTTTTTGCACCAAATTTAACATGCTTAGCTTTTTACGATCCGATAGCGTCACATGGGGCACTTTCCATAGTAATCGAAGCAGTTGAATTTTTGAGTCTATCACTTGGTCAGAGGCTCCTTTCAGTGCATTATAATCACTGCGGTCTCTCACCAGATACAAACTTTGTCTTGCGTTTAAAATAATACGCTTGTGATCTTCGGCAAAGCCAAGGAGTAATTTTAAGGGTAGGAAGCCTGTAAAAGTGCCATCGGTATGAACTAGCCAGTTATTGCTACTGTTGGGACACCATCCTGCCATAGAAAGCGTTTTACTTTCCTCCTCGCTATAGGATGGATATAATTTCATAAGACTAGTCATGCCCACATTTCGAGTCATATCTATGACAATATCATTTATCACATAACGTACTTCAGAAAACAGAAAAGCCAAACCATGATTCGCCAACGCAGACGTTGTGGGCGTACTGCCATCTGCTTTCATTAATTTACCCTCAATTTGAAGGACACTTTCATGAGGTAGAGTAAAAATATCTTGATTGTTAATTATGAATTGAATCTCGTCATTGTTATTCAGACCTGTTGCTTGAGGTTGATAGGAATGCATATCAATGCGCACGACGCCATCTTCCACTTGTATGGGATTTAACACTTGCAACAGCTCTTTGTTCATGATTGGGGTGTAGCGTATAACCAAGGCGTTGTAAGCGTTGTCGGTTTACCCGTGTCAACCGTTTCATACACGGCGGGCAACTAACCGAGCTCGTAGACGTTGTTGTTGCTTTATAGATAAATTTCATAGCGTCTTTAAAACCAACTTGTAGGTCACAGGGGTGTTGGCGTCCAAAGCAATCAGTTGTTGGTTTCTATTCACTAAGCGTAAGGTAATATTACTAATATCACTGACACACACAGGATGATAGAGAACCACTGAAGGGTTTTCACGAATAATATAGCCGCAAGGAGAGGTGACAATAAAATCATACAGGGAATGGCTTTGTTCTTGATTCGTAAATACGTCTCTAATAATATTGCAAGTTACAGAAATGTGATGGTCCTCGATGAATTTCACTGGATAATCTGATTCATGGGGTTGCTGAGCTGCCAACACTCTTGGTTTAAATCCTAATAAAGGACCAATAGAATGAACTCGTGTTTCAAAGTCAATGTTAAACGTAGAGAAAATACGACAGCGATGAGTTATTGTATTGGCTGTAAGTTCAAATTTGTGTGTCCCATCCGCAAATGGTTTGACACCAAATTGTTTTATCATCGACACGCTAATGGCCTCATGCACATCGTCTATAGTATAACCTCCAGGGGGTAGTGTCAACATATAATCATCATAATAAAATTTGTCATTAATATCCACTTGAATATTGTAAATTCTGTTGTAACTTTCCAAAGAAATTAATCCTAGCACATAGGATTGTTCGGGATGCAATTCAATGGGAGGGAAAAAATCCAGGGACACTTCAGGCCCGCGACTGTGCACGGTAAAGGTCTTGGCGTTGACATTCATAATGATGAAACTGATGGCTTAACGCGACCTCTTATATAAAAAATGTAAACTCAAACGGCCACACTCTTGACTGTCAAAGGTTTGTTGACGATTCACATTATAGAATATCTTTACCCGGTTTCCCAAATAACGTATCAACTCGATCGGGGGTGGTAAATTTCCATAACTGTCAAAGTACCATACTGTGGAACCTTGTTTCACATAGGCTACAAAATGGGTTCCTGGGCCTGCATCATCATCTAAATTCATCATGGCTCGTTCTTCTTTCCACGGTGCTTTAGGTAATTCATTTCGCATAAATACACCTCGAAAATGAGAAATCTTTAGTTGTTTGGCATAGCTTTCCACTTCTTCATGGGTCATGGCATGACGAGGCAGTTGGCTTAAGCGCTTATCGATGAAGATGGACATTTTTTTTTTTTCCTTAGACGGTAGGCCATTACCTTGTGGATAAAAGACTGGCTTTAAAGGGTTGCCATTTCTAGCTCCCATCGCAATGGCTTCTAACGTTTTATTGTGTCGCTCGCTTTCTTTGAGTTGTTGCTTGCCTTGCTCGACGGCTTTTATGGTTTTCGCTACAGCGCTGGCACCACCCAAAAGGGACCCCAAAGCTGCCAACCCTGCAAATAAAGCCGGCAAAAAACCCCCACGCTTAGCAACAGGAATGACTCGCCCACGTTTTTGCTTTCTTTCTTTTCTTTTTATCGATACATAATGCTGCGATTTCGGAGCTGTAGACAATCGCACTGCTTGTAAAGCTTTTTCGATAGCCACTCTTTTTAGATTTTTTTTAGTTTTTTTACGTTTTAACACTGGGTGTGAGGCAGATCGACTTGGTTCCCGACCTGGCTTTTTTCTCTTTTTGAGATTTGATTTTTTCATGTTCATAGCATATCTTTTTTTCACCATGCTGCTACTTGGTGAACCTTTCACAGCAAACATTCGATAACAACTAACGTAGAGAACCTTATTTCATAGCACTATATTCCAATTCTATATAAAGCGGGAAATCATTCACCGTTTTCCCAGCTTCCTTTTCCTCAAACGTAAGCATAAGATGAAAGGATAATTCATCTCCCACATTTACTCTTTGATGGTTGTGGGCCAACACTCTATCACCGTTTAGTTGTATTTTTAAATGTTTCTCATCAGGCATGGCATATTTAATATGAATGACACCATCATAATGCAGTCGATAACGACTTAAACCGGAAGCAAGCATATAGGTAAGATCATCATTCACCAGTGGTAGTGGTGGTGGGGAATGGTTTTCGTCATTGTCCAGTTTTTGATTTGACAGGTACACTAAAAATACAGATGGGACAAATTTATAAAGCCTTTTCATTTGATAGGTCACATAACGTTTCGTGCAGACATCATTTTCGTCTCGAGGCTCTTGCACATCAATAATACGATGATGATTGGCTGAATAGCCCTCAGCGGTTAGTCTCGGGGCCATGTGATAGACACTTTGCACTTTGCGATCGACATAGCTTTTTGTTGCCACCTCTCGTGACTGTTTTGACAAAGAGGCGGCCGTGGCCATGGTTACACGAGCTCTCCCAAACACGTCCATGGTGATAGACGTTAACTAACCTTTCTTACTCACCGTTTGCCTATATATATAAACCTTATACACACATGAAAAAAACTCAGTCATCGACACAATGGAATTAATGAAACAACCCCATGCTTTGCCCGTCTCTGATTTGGTTTCAGAGCTATCACTGTCCGTGTGCGAACCTAAACGTCATGGCACCCTATTCCCATCTACCGTTCGATGTATTATGGTAGGGCCTTCGGGTTGTGGAAAGACCAATGTTTTGCTGAACATTATTACCGCACCTCATGGCCTACGATTTCAAAATATTTATATTTTTGCCAAATCCTTGTACCAGCCTCTGTACGTGTATCTGGAACAAATTATGTCTTCGTTAAATAAAGAAGCCATGGGCTATTTTACATTCACCTCACCTCAAGATGTCATTCAACCAGACCGCATTCAACCAGATTCCATTATAATTTTTGATGATATTGCCACTCAACGACAGGCCATTATTCAAGAGTATTTTAGTATGGGACGCCATAAACAAGTGGATTGTTTTTATCTAGCTCAGACCTATTCCAAAATCCCCAAACAGTTGATTCGTGACAATGCCAATCTCATCGTTCTCTTCCGCCAAGACTCTAGAAATCTCTATCATATTTTTCAAGATCATGTGAATCCAGATATGTCCTTTACAGCTTTCACGCAATTGTGTGCTTCGTGTTGGAACCATCATCCCCATGCCTGTTTGGTCATAAATAAACAGAGTGAACGATGTGAGGGACGTTATCGCTTGGGTTTTGATCATTTTATTTCTGTTTAAAAAGACCTAGGGTTGGACATTTCCTGTTAGTGTGTCTTTACCTTTACCATGGCGAACGCCATAGGGTACAAGAAACATGTTCAAATCATGCAGCGTATTATTGAGGCACGAAATACGATTCGACATAAATTTCGTGAATTGCAACGTTTAAAAAACGTCAATCCTTTACCCATGATAAAACATGCTCCATCATCGGTTGATCCCATGAGATTTAAACCTAATGCTTCTACTGCTACTGCTGCTGCTGCTGCTACCTCTCAAACCAAACCCATAACAAGTTCAAAATTTACTCAAACAGAATCCACACGACAGGTAAAATCCTCCTCTTCCTCCTCCTCTAATGTTAGTGAACAAGAACATCAAGAACATGAAAAGAAAGAAGAAGAAGAAGAGCATGAACAAAGTGAAAGTGACAGCGAAAGCGTATTTAGTCCTGAAAGAAAAAAGAAATCGTCACCCCTTCAACAGTTTCTAAAAACAAAACAAAAATCTTCCGTCATAGCGGCAACACCGTCTTCCTCCACATCGTCTCCGTTTTCACAAGTCTTGGCAACCCCTCAAAATAAAGCTCAACTCAAAAACATTTTAATCAAACATTATGGGGCAACCCTGGAACCGTATTTGACCCTTCTATTTATTGGAAAGACAGATACCACGTATGGTGTTCGCTATGAGAATGATAGTTTTAAAATTGGGGATTCATCCATTAAATTTGCTCGTACGAAAGCTGTCATTAAAAAGATCAACTATAAATTAACACCAGGTCTGTTAAAGCTGCTATTTTCTCGCACCCCCTCGACACAAGATTTTACGTCCGAGGACCTTGCTAAATATAAATCCATTTTATTAGACACCAACGCTCACAAAAGAAACTATAAATCCTCTCAGCAGGTCAATGCCAATATATCCCAAAAATATAAAACCATCATTGCAAACATCTTTGGTAAGCAAAAACATCACTCTGCCTCTGGTGTAAGGTTTAAGAAATTAAAACCCTACCTAGATATAACCTTTTGGAATAATCCCAATCAGTTAGTAGAGCGCTTATACTTGCTTCATGCATCAAAACAAGCTGGTCACACTGGACATGAGGCGGAAATCGCCGACGTTGAACAACAACTCCGAAATGCTAAAATTATCTTATAAGCCATCCCCCATCAAAGTGGGCATTGCTCATGAATTGCATAAACCAGCCCGACGCATTTATGAACGTCGTCGTGTCATTTCCAAAGGAATCGATGACCTTTGGCAGGCAGACCTGGTTGAAATGATACCTTATTCTAACGTTAACGACGGTGTACGCTATATGTTGACTGTCATTGATGTCTATTCCAAAATGGCTTTTGTTCAACCAGTAAAAAATAAAACTGGTATCTTAGTCACAAAGGCCTTTCAACATATTATTGAACAATCAAAACGTCAACCTCACTTGTTACAAACCGACCAGGGGAAAGAATTTTTCAACAAGGATTTCTCCAGTTTTCTCAAATCTAAGGATATTCACCATTATGCCACCTATAGCAATCTCAAAGCCAGTGTGGTCGAGCGGTTCAATCGAACATTAAAAAGTTATATGTGGAAAGAGTTTACAATACATGGTTCCTATCGATGGATAGACTGGTTACCTCAACTTGTGTCTCGCTACAACAACACCATTCATTCCACCATCGGCATGAAACCTCGCCTCGTCACCAAGAACCTACCCAGACTCAATAGACTGTTTAACCCTATAAAAAGGGTAGATCCAAGGCGACATCGCCTTAAAATTGGAGATTTTGTTCGCATTAGTAAACATAGAAGTGTGTTTTCAAAATCGTATACTCCACAATGGTCGACAGAAATTTTTAAAATTCGCCAAGTCAAGCTAGGTCAACCAGTGACGTATCTCTTAGAAGATCAGAGCGGTCAACCCATTCAGGGACGATTCTATTATGAAGAAGTGCAAAAAACATTATATCCCAACGATTATCTCATTGAACGAGTAATTAAAGTCAAAGGTGCAAAATATTTTGTAAAGTGGTTAGGTTTTCCTTCCACGTATAATTCATGGGTCAATAAACATAATTTTTTGTAATAAAACCCTATTTAATTATTTTGAAAAAAAAAATAAAAAAAATGTATCATATGACCTTTCATTATTCCCACCCTTTTGTTTATTACATGTCCAATAACCGCTTTGTTCGAGCCCATGCCAATCTGTTATCATGATGTTATACACTCACTCATTGTTTCAAACTTTGCGTTGCATGATGAGTCCATAATGAACCTAGGCTATGACATACACATTATAAATCCGCACACTGTATAATGACACCAGCCTCTTATCTCTCTCTGCTGCGAGGCACGTACGATGATAAGACCTGTGTCTGTCTGGATCGCCGTGGGTCAGTCTCAATGCTTTCAATTCTCATTGCATTAAGCAAGTTCTCTCTCTGCGTGTGAGCCCTGACCAGTCAAGACAAATAATAATAATAATAATGCATAAGTGTTTTATTAATATCAAAGCGCATAACCTAACGTGACTTCAAATCTGGTTTCTTACTTTTTCCCCGTTTTCCTCAACGATCTCGAAAAAAAAAATGACGGAAACCATGATTTCAGGTTTTCCATACCTACATTCCCGTAAACTGAACAACGACACAAATACATCGACATGCCCATCATAAAAATCGCCTCATTCGTTTTCCAAATAACGCGAAAATGAACAAAAAAAACACCTTTTCCATAAGAAAACCATGTTTCCAGCGTTTTACCTTTTTCATGTCTATATCCACGTAAAGAGAATAAAGAGACGAAATAAATACTATCACACGCGTCATTCTCACGTTTTCGGTTTTCCAAAAATCGACAAAAATGTGAAAAACGCATGTTTTGACTCAAAACCCTAACTTCACCTTTCCGACACCTACATTCCCGTAAAGAGCACAACGAGACGAAAAAAACGAATCCAAGCACGCCCTCCTAGCATGACCCGTTTTCCAAAAATCGGCAAAAATGTGAAAAACGCATATTTAGACCCAAAACCCTAAGTTTACCTTTTCGACACCTACATTCCCGTAAAGAGCACAACGAAACGAAATAAACGAATCCAAGCACGCCCTCCTAGCATGACCCGTTTTCCAAAAATCGGCAAAAATGTGAAAAACGCATGTTTTGACCCAAAACCCTAAGTTCACCTTTTCGACACCGACATTCCCGTAAAGTGCACAACGAAACGAAATAAACGAATCCAAGCACGCCCTCCTAGCATGACCCGTTTTCCAAAAATCGGCAAAAATGTGAAAAACGCATGTTTTGACCCAAAACCCTAACTTCACCTTTCCGACACCGACATTCCCGTAAAGAGCACAACGAGACGAAATAAACGAATCCAAGCACGCCCTCCTAGCATAACCCGTTTTCCAAAAATCGGCAAAAATGTGAAAAACGCATGTTTTGACCCAAAACCCTAAGTTCACCTTTTCGACACCGACATTCCCGTAAAGAGCACAACGAGACGAAAAAAACGAATCCAAGCACGCCCTCCTAGCATAACCCGTTTTCCAAAAATCGGCAAAAATGTGAAAAACGCATATTTAGACCCAAAACCCTAAGTTCACCTTTTCGACACCGACATTCCCGTAAAGAGCACAACGAGACGAAAAAAACGAATCCAAGCACGCCCTCCTAGCATGACTCCTTCCATTCCAAGGTCGCAGGGGCTCACAACTTGCTAAGTGAGACAGCTCCCCCACTACCACACTACTCACTGGTATAGTTTCCATATCTTTCATTTACACTGGTATAGTTTCCATATCTTTCACTGTGAACTGATAGAAGATCATGACAACACATTAATAAAAACTGGAAAGGAACCAATGATCGACGGATCAACTAGTTTTAGCGAACATGAGCGTTGTCTTCAACTACATTGGGCAAGGGAAAGTAGGTTCCGAGCCCAAGATCTGAGAAAGGGAGAAAGAAGACTGTTCAATTGCAGACGTCGAGTCAAGAACATAATTGAAGATAAGTGAAGAGTGAGTAAGCAGAGGAAACAGAGGGAACTTGTTAAAACGTCTGAGTGGCCAGTCTGTCAGCCAGCCAGCCAGGCACACGTAGCATCGCCCTAATACACTGGAACTCAGGTTGATTGTTGTGTTAAGGAGCGAAATATCTAGGTCATCTGCCCCTTATGATATTGGTAGTAGAAAAATAAATATGATGATAAAAATACAAACTAACTACTGATTTACTGTAGGGGAGACTTCGCAATACGGCTAATCCCCAAGCACTTGAAATATAATGTTTATGCAGATATACCCAGCGCAAGAGACGAGTGCATCTCACTAAAGTCTGTTCGCCGAGTCGAGATAGTGGAAGTAAACACAGTTGTTCACGTGATTGCAGGGCTGCCCGCAAGGGGGGCATAGAGCTGAGCCTGTTGAACGTCCGCCAACCTCAGTGCTGTGTATAGCCTACAAGTGAAGCGGGCTGACTTATCGGTTACATGCTACAGCGCGGTTTATTTATTGTTCGCTTATGTATTTATTTATTTAATTAATTAATAAATGAGGACACATAATCCGCATTCCCAAGCAAGTGTTTTGCTCTGAACTAACTGAGGGCAAGCGCTGTGTGGGAGGTCCGAGGAAGCGATTCAAAGACGTACTAAAGGCTAATATGCAAATGTGCCATATTGATATCAACATCTGGGAGACCTTAGCTCTTGATCGTTCATCCTGGAGATCAATTGTTCATCGTGGTGCGATACTTTTTGAAGAAAACCGCCGACGTATGATAGAAGATCGGAGGCAGAGCAGAAAGAACAGAGTGTTCATTAGAAGACAGGGAATGAATGCGGATGTCTCACCTGGACCTGATACTACCTGTCATCACTGCGGAAAACTGTGTGTCTCCCGCATTGGGCTTTTTAGTCAGCTCCGGACTCATCGATGAAGAGTCATTCGGCATTGGAAGGCCAACCTACTCGAGACAAGTGTTTGCTATCAAGACAGGCAAGAGGCAACATTATACAGTGCATCACTGCACTTAGTGCAGCGAGTCTTGTCTTTTCTAGGGCTAAGGCATGACTAATGATCTCGGAGCTTCTTGCCTACCCCTGTCCGCCAGAACCGATGACGTGAACTGGGCGTGTTTCCCTGTCCGGGTAGCCCAGGGCACTGTCTCGACTCGGCGAATAGACTTTAGTTGTGTAGAGTCACCTATTTCGTTTCCCTCGGCAATGAATTTAGAACGAGAATTGCTACCAACTAGTGGTAAAATCGTGAAAACTTGCTTTATTTGTTGTTGAAGTGTCTATCAAATCTCATGAATTTCAGTGATGCCGTAGTGGTAGTACTGAAGCATATTATTAGACCTATCATTCTGCGGATTTGGACAAGGTACCGCACGGATTTAGCACCACAGTAGTACCAATAGTATTTTTTAAAGGCAATTTACCCTCTAGGTTGGTGGTTCCCACGGACTCAGCGAGGGAACTCACCACTACCGCCTCTATGGGCAGTGTCCTGGAGCTTGGAACATCTGGTCGGGATGGATACAACTGGGGAGGTGTGATCAGCACTTCGCCCAGGCGGCCTCACCTGCAAAGCGAACAGGGGCCTCATGAGGGAGGGGAAGGGATGGAAGACTGGGATGGATAGGCTAGGAAGAGGGAAGGAGGCAGCCGTGGACTTACAGAAGGTACCATCCCGTCATTTGCCTGAAGACGAAGTGGGAAACCACGAAAAACCACTTCGAGGATGGCTGAGGGGGAATCGAACCCCCTCCACTCATTTGGGCCACCCGAGGCTGAGTAGACCCCGTTCCAGTCCTCGTACCACTTTTCAAATTTCGTGGCAGAGCCGGGAATCGAACCCAGGACCTCCGGGGCGGCAGCTAACCATGCTGACCGCTACGCTACGGAGGCGACACCAATAGTAACTTATCAACCAAAAATCAACTAAAAGTTTATAAACTTAATTTTTTTCGAAAGTGTTATTTTAAGTATTAAATGATTTAGACAACCCATGCCAGATGGGATTTTAAGAACTGAATTTATGTCTCAAATATGTAGTAATTTAATTTCGATGTTAATTATTTGAAGTCTGGCTGCGTGGCTCAGCGGTAACGACCTTTTCGCTTGCTGGGTCGAAGGTTGCAGGATCGAATCCTCGCATAGTCAGCTGGCATTTCAGGGTTCGCAACTGCAAGGAAGCCGTGTCAGTAGATTTACTGACACGTTAAAGATGCCCCGGCGGCGTCTCTAAAAGCCAGAGTAGTTAAAAGGGACGTAAAACCAATAACATTATAATATTATTTCCCTTAATTTATCAGGTTTACCATCATCCTCTTAATATTGCAGATTTAGCTGAGTCTCCACTACTGCTAAGGGCCGTTTTCACTAACTCTTTACTAACGATTAGTTGGTTAATTCTTCATTAACTTAAATACGAGAGTTATTGCATTTCACGAGCCACGTTGGGTTCGCAATTACTTAAATACGCTGTACGTCTCTCGCGCATGCGCAGACCCGGTTTCACCTTGGAGAAACATGGCGGACAGATCAAGAAATGTGTAGCACTGATCGTTGTTTGCGATGCTTTCTTGAGACTTTCTGGAACATAATTATAAAGGAAGAGAAATACAGAAGTCCTTATTCATGGCAAAAGCTTACAATGATGCGTACAAATATTACCGGAACTGTCAGCTGTGTTTCTACATTGTTCACTTAGCTAAATAGGACACGCTCTTCCTCGTTGTCTTCGTAGCTAAGTGATTGCGTTGCAGACTCCGAGTTCATTATGTAGAGTTGGAAGGGTTCGAACCCCAGTTAGGATATGCTTTCTTTTCATTTACCATATCTATTTAAATTCTTCCGCCATTACAAGATGTGAGAGGTAGAGTTAAGCAGTTTCCCTTCACTTTCACGATGTTTTAGAGAGGTGAGTGGTCAGAATTGGCCATTTAACGTAACTGGTTGTTAGTGGTAAGATAATGACCGTTTCTGTTTGATGAAATGCTCGTGTAAAGTTAAATACCCTTTAATAATGAGAGATGGTTGGTTCCTCAGTTTAGTGGTTGCGAAAACGCGGTCATATAGCCCCGTGTACTTTGGGTGTGTGTGTAGAATCTGTCTGATAACCGGTGTTAATTGTGATGGCTGTATTAGTGTGTGTTGTCTGTAATTCAGGTAAGGACCGCAGCCATTCAATTTCAACTAGTTCCTACTTTTGCTAACAAATGCTACCGTCAGCGACACCTAGCTGTGAACTTGGCTACTAGATGCCACCACAACTGGCACCTGACTGCGAACGTTGGAATGTATAGTGTGTTAATCAAATCTAACCTACAAAGTTAGCTTCACACAATTGTAGTTAGTGGAAGGTTCTTTTTCATTCCATAAATCTATGACATGGGTCCGCTGGCTTTACTTCCCCTCCGAAGGAAGGCATACCGAGGGATTTTTAACGCTCTTAAAAATCCGACAACTTTGGCCGGATTTGAACCCGCTATCTTGTGCATAGAAGCTTAGCATGCTACCAACTACGCCACCGAAGACGCCGAATTAAGAGATAATTGACGTTGGTGAAAACGGCCAAAAAAGAAAGGAATGGGGCAGATGACCTCACTGTTCCGCCCCTTATAACAACGAATGAAATAAAAGAAATAACAGCCAGGGAAAAGAAATTACCTCAACCCACGAAGAATGAGGCTTGAGGGACTTAACGTCGAGTCATAACGGCAGATAGGAAGGGGAAGAAAGTCAATGGCCCCAGCTCAGGAATCCGTTGGGGTCACAAACTCCGAACTCGCAAACCGTGAGCCCTTGAGTGAGTATCACTAACGAAGATGCAGCATGCGTAGTGAGATTATATTCACACACACCGCCTCCTTTATGGCCTCGTGCAGTACAATGAAACACAAACACCATACCCCTTGAAAAATTAGATAATAATAATGTTATTGGTTTTACGTCCCTTTTAACTACCCTGGCTTTTAGAGACGCCGGGGTGCCGGAATTTTGCCCCGAAGGGGATCTTTAACGTGCCAGTAAATGTACTGACACGGCTCCCTCGCATTTGCGCACCCTCAAATGGCAGCTGACTGCGCCAGGTTTCGAACCTGCAACCTTGGGCTGAAAAATTAGAGTACCGTATCCGATAAGAAAAGTAAAAGGTCAATTAAGGCGGGGTAAAGAAAGACACCCTAGGCCCTCGCCGGGGACTCACAACTTGTGGGACGTGGGTTAGCGACCACGGGTCTCCAGCTGAGTCCAGCATTGCTTCCACTTACTTGTGCCGAGCTCCTTTAAGATATCTCTCCTGTCGGCCTCCCTTGGTCAACACTTGTTCTCTTCCAACCCCGACGGAATTAGGGTCAAGGCCTAGGGAGTCATTCACTTTCCCGCCTTAATTGGCCCTTGTCTCATCTTTCTTGACACCCTCATTCTTTGAAGGGTCAGACCTCTTGTTTTTCTTTTCCTGATAATTATCTCCTGCCATATGTAGCCCCGCCACTTCTGGTACACCCTGGATAATGCTACACCCTGAACGGCTCACTGCTGGTGAGTTTGGGAGTTGGCGATCCCGAAGGATTCCTGAGCTAGGTTCGTTTCTTACCCTTTTTCTTCTGACTTTGGGGCGGGCCCTTTCCTCTTTCCCCTTTCCTATCTGCCTTTCAAGGCTCTCCTTCCTTCCAAGTCATTCAATCCTCATTTCTTTTACTCCTGTCCCATTTTTAAAATTTCTTCTTGTACGTAAGTTAGTGGTTTCAGTTGTAGCTTTCATGTCATTATCATTATCACTATCACCGAAACAATTAGGGGCAGATAACCTAGATGTTAGGCCCCTTAAAACAGTATTCATCATCATCATCATCATCATCATCAAATAGGCTACCCTCATACCATCAGGGTCGGAAGAGAACAAGAGCTGACCAAGGGAGTTCGACAGGGAAGATGAAGGAGAGGACATCGACAAAAGTAAGTGTAGCAATGCCGGACTCTACTGGAGTTCCAAGTTCACCAACCCACATCATACTAGTTGTGATTCCCTGAGGGTGGGGGTGTAAGAAAGGACTTTCAACACTGTCGATTAGGAAAACTAACCACCGCTATCGTTTGGATTCTTCGGATAAGGGCCAAGAACTTATTTCAATAAAGTTCTTTTATAGCACCAACCTTTTACCAAAGGGGCAAATATGGTGGATTAACAGAGCCTATGAAAGGAGGAAGTCAGGTTAATGTTTGAGGTCCTAAATAAGACAACAAAGATACGGTTTGACTACGGGCGCACATCGCTGGCGATCTTCGTTGCTTTATGAACGCATGTAAACAAATGGGTCTGGTTTCCCTACAGCGATCTGCGCTGAGGTCAATTCATTGCAATTCAGCAGCGATGATCGCTGGCTATTTCGTGAACAAAAGATTAACGATAAAGCTCTTTTTTTTTTTTGGAAAAAGTATCATTCTTCCATACAGACAGTATTTTGTAATTCCTCAAAATAAACTGATGATTTTTAGCCTACTTTCGATTTTTGCAAAAAATGAAAGTAGACTCATGAGATCAACACAGGGCGAAAAAAGTGTGTCTGTCTGTGTGTGTGTGTGTGTGTGTATGTGTGTGTGTCTGTGTGTCTGTGTGTGTGTGTGTGAGTGTGTGTACTCTGAATGTCTGTCCCCCCCTATCAATTCGAACACGGTGAATGCGAATTGAACGAAATTTGGTACAAAGGTAGCACCAGCAAAGGACACCTCAGTGTCATGTTTTATATCGCCGCCATCTTGACGGAAACGTAATGGCGGCCACACAAATGTTCAAAGCTTAAATCAAATTACGACTAACCTAATCATCCGATCTCTACCAAATTTTGCAACAACATACCTTTATGGGGGGAGCATCCTTTGACCAAAGCAATAGGTCATCAGCGTAATAGTTTGCGGATGGCGGCCATCTTTGTGTGAAAATCGATTCCCCGTATTAATTCGAACACGGTGCAACCGAATGGAACGAAATTTGGTACAGAGGTAGTACTAACAGAAGGCACCTCAGTGCCATGTTTTATATCGCCGCCATCTTGACGGAAACGTAATGGCGGCCACACAAATGTTCAAAGCTTAAATCAAATTACGATTAACCTAATCATCGGATCTCTACCAAATTTTGCAACAACATACCCTTATAGAGGAAGCATCCTTTGACCAAATGAATAGGTCATTAGCCTAATAGTTTGCGGATGGCGGCCATCTTTGTCTGAAAAACAATTCCCCCTATTAATTCAAACACGGTGAAACCGAATGGAACGAAATTTGGTACAGAGGTAGCACTAGCAAAGGGCACCTCAGTGTCATGTTTTATATCTCCGCCATCTTGACTGAAACGTAATGGCGGCCACACGAATGTTCAAAGCTTAAATCAAATTACGATTAACCTAATCATCCGATCTCTACCAAATTTTGCAACTACATACCTTTATGGAGGGAGCATCCTTTGACCAATCTAATAGGTCATTCACCTAATAGTTTGTGGATGGTGGCCATCTTTATGTCAAAATTGATTCCCCCTATTAATTCGAACACGGTGGAACCGAATGGAACGAAATTTGGTACAGAGGTAGCACTAGCAAAGGGCACCTCATATTCATGTTTAATATCCCTATAGCACGTTGTATTTCAACAAGCTACTACAACCAACATTCAATCATACTCCTTGAAAGGGACAAAGAGTTATAACAATACCCATGCATTTAGGAGAAAGTAGGCTATATGTTCTTTACTGAACATCTTGTTTAATAAATTATGTTGCTTGTTACAGAAACGTGGTAGTAAGTGTGCTTATTTGTTTACCTGTATTTTAATACATGTTATTTAGGACAGACACACGGTAACACAGGTTATCATTTAACATATGATATGATGATTTCATAGCCCTTATTCATAGATGTCATCAATCCAAAGGTTGGTTCTATTCAAATTTAAAAACTTCGGAAGTTTAATAGTTTAGTAGTTACGCCTCTGGTCTTGAGTATTCCTTAAATTTTATTTGGTCATTAAGCAGGTGTGTATGAATCAGTGCATTAAAACATGCTTCTGTACGCCTAGTTTTGTACATGTTATTATTAGCCTATTTTCAATTTTGAAAAATTAGGCTTATCAGATCACCTTTTGTCCGTGTGCGTGTGTGTGTGTGTGTGTGTGTGTGTGTCCTAATAAAATCTAAACGGCTGGAGCGATTTCAGTGAAACTCTGTAAGTTTATAGCACTATTCCCGGCGACCTCGACCGTGCCCTTCAAATTTTGTTACGTCTCACCAATCCAACATGGCGGCTGTGCGAAATATTTCACTTGCATTCAATATCTCCGAAACCATTACCGATATCGCCCTGAAATTGTGTACGGTATTAAAGGGCACTACTAGAAGTTCACCTATGAGACTTTCAAAAACCTGGTGACTACAAAACCAACATGGCGCCCAAGCGAAGTTGAGACTTTTAAATAGACTTTTCTCGCGATTTAACTATCCAAACGTAATGATACTTGGTACAGCAAATGTTTACACACATTACAATGCACTGGAGTCTAATTTAGTTCGATTGTTTACATAACCTCAAAATGGCGGCTGTGCGAAATATTTCACTGACATTCTATATCTCCGAAACTATTACAGATATCACCCTGAAATTTTGTACGGTGATAAAGGGTACTAATACAAGTTTACCTATGTATAATTCATAAACCTGTAAAGTACAAAACGAACATGGCGACCAAGCGAATTTGAAATATTTTAATAGACTTTTCTTGTGAGTTAACTCTCTGAGCGCAGTGAAATGTGGTACAGTAAATGATTTTGCAGATTGTAATGTACTGCCATCTAATTTAATTCAATTGTTTACATAACCTCAAGATGGCGGCTGTGCGAAATTTTAAAATTAAGTTTTTATTTCTTGTTTCGTAATCATGCGATCGAAGTGAAAGTTTGAATAATGAACCTAGGCAACAATTATCCTTGAATGGTACATAACTCTATGGCCTATACATATAACAATCCTAAATGGCGAGCTTCCGAAATATTTAGACGGTTCTCAATATCTATGAATCTTTTACAGCAACCAAACTGAAAATTTTATGTTCATAGAGACTATGAACATATGTTCACCTATAGGACATTCAGTAACCTGGTGAAAACGAATCCAACATGGCGGCGACGCGAAGTATAAATATTTAAATGGACGTTTCTCGCGAATTAACTATCCGAGTGCCGTGAAACGTTGCACGTTAAATGCTTATACAAATGTTGATCCACTGGCATCTAATTTATTTCAATTGTTTGCATAATCACAAGATGGCTGCTGTGCGTAATTTTAAAATCTCGTTTTTACTTCTTGTGTTCTAATCATGCGATTGAAGTTTGAATACCACACGTGCACAATAATCTTAATATAATAGTACAAAAATAAAAATCCAACCTGGCGACCATCTGAAATATTTAGACGGTTCTCAATATCTACGAATCTGTTACAGCAATTAAACTGAAATTTTGTATGTTGATAGAGGCAATTAACATGAGCAGGATATATGAAAATAGGCTGTATAGTTCTTCACGGAACTACTTGTTTATTTATTGGGTACAGGATGTAGCTCAAGGGGGCTCCACCCTTTACTAACATCGCTCACCACTATTAGTTTGGAGTCTCTTTCGCTCCTTGTACATATACCGTACTTAATTCGATCAGCATCTCTTCTTCCTCCTCTAAAAGAAGCAATATTGACGCTGATATAATTCTGCTTAAGGTCATTCTGACAACGTTATATTATAATCAGCTGATTATTATTTACCCCACGAGCCTGTATAAGCAAAGAGTAGGCTACTGAGCTGTTGATACGTAAAAGTGATCCTGTTTTAGGAGGCAGTGGACGAAGGACGATGATCGCCGGCTAGGGAAACCGCTTTTCTGACTTTGTGCGCCGAGCGATTATCGCCAGAGATGTGCGCCGGCGATCATCGCTGTAGCCAAACCGTACCTTTAATCCCTCTGAAGAAGGGAATCAGACATGAAGTTCATACACAGTTGGTTATTGTTGTTTTAAGGGTCAGAAGAGCGTGGTCATCATCTGCCCCTACGCACAGTGAATTCAACAGCAATGCATTGTTAGCATTAACTATGCCGGGTGATGCAACTCGGAACAGTAATGCACGAGGAATCTGCTGTTTGAGCTGGCGGCTTGAATGTGAATGAAGACGGTCAGACTCACTTTGAGGAGAAGCCTATTATAACTGGACAGTAGCAGGTATAAATATTCATTACTCTGCCGGAGGAGCTAGGAAAACCACTGCCCTAAATCAACACAGATCTCACAAAGCAGAAATGTATTACTTTATCACAGACCGCAGTGGATTTCCACGTGGCATCACAATACTAAAGTAATTAAATGGCACAGAAAACAGTATCACAGAAGTTCATTTGCAACTGTTTTAATAATTAAACTAGCTGTACCCGGCAGGCGTTGCAATACCAACCAAAGAAAATGTTGGCGTTGTAATTTTGTTTGCTGAAGTGCTTTTGGATACACAATATTTTTTCTCTCGTTAACGCCTCTAAACTAAGGTAAAACATTCCTGGCAGTGTGCAAAACAACACACCAAAGTTTCATCGCAATCGGATGAATGCTATATGAACACATACGGGACTTTGTTGAAACAATTCGCGCACCGTCACTCATTTGTTGAATCTACTCATGCACTACCAACTTAAATGGATTTACTAAGACAGAAACCTCAACAGCAGTGTACACATCAACTCACCAAAAGTATCATCGTAATCGGATGAATAGGGTATAAATGCATATGAGATTTTTCTGAAACTATTCGCGCGCCGTCACTCATTTATTGAATCTACTCGTGCGCTACATATTGTAAAATGGATTTACTAGGTCAGAAATCTTCACGGCAGTGTACACAACAATTCACCAAACGCACATCGCAATCAGATGAATCGTATATGAACGAATAAAGGACACAACACATGCAAACTATCATGCAAAATTCATTCTCATATAGATTTAAAAAAAAAACGAGCCTTACGGCAGTCGCATATGAGGTGTAACATGCCACATGGCCGACAGTACCTCGAATGCTTACATTCAATAAGAATACAGAAAAAGTATGAAGATTTAATAAATCATAATTGTTTTCAGCAAATATGATATAATGAATATTTTCACACCAAAGAATAACATCAACAACTACTTGAAGATGATTTATTGTAGGAACATCTGTAATGGGACCTCCAAACCAAGAAGTAAACCGTATGCGATATACATTCCTCATAGCAACATGGCCGACAGTACTCATTCCATCATTTTATTTCTTTGGATGAGCTATATAATATGTTGTAGTACGATACAACCAATGCGACGTAGTAAAGACAATAGAATATTTCCTTTTATATATTTCTTCACATGTATCTCAAAAATTTTTTAATAGCACCTACATATATTCCTTTACAATGCCTTCCTGCCATTGTCTCTCACACCTCTGGAATCCACAGAGCAGACACTCCCGCTCAACAAGTTCCAGCAAACCTCACTCAAGCGCTCCAAACGCCATGCTGGTCATCTTGCATGTCCTCCTAACATAAGAACTCTAGTTCAATCTCACGACACCTCCTAAGAACACTAAACATACCATAGACAGACATATCACAGCCTACAGGATTTCAGGAAATGGGCCTCAGATGCTTGACAATACCTCGAGTGCTTACATTAAATAATAATACAGCAATAGTATGAAGATTTAATAAATCATAATTGATTTCAGCAAATATGATATAATGAATATTTTCACACCAAAGAACGACTACTTGAAGATGATTTATTGTAGGAATATCTGTAATGGGGCCTCCAAACCTTGAAGTAAATCGTATGCGATATACATTCCACATAGCCGCATGGCCGATAGTACGTTGTGGTACCAATCTCTCCCGCCGCGCGCGCTCATTGTTTCCGTCCTATCCATTTCCGTTTCATTGTTTCTGTCTGGCTGCGTGGCTCAGGGGTAACGTTCTCGCTTGCTGAGCCCAAGGTTGCAGGTTTGAAACCTGGCGCAGTCAGCTGGCATTTGAGGGTGCGCAAATGCGAGGGAGCCGTGTCAGTACATTTACTGGCACGTTAAAGATCCCCTTCGGGGCAAAATTCCGGCACCCCGGCGTCTCTAAAAGCCAGTGTAGTTAAAAGGGACGTAAAACAAATAACATTATTATTATTTCATTGTTTCCGTTCCATTTTTCAAAATCACCCCCTCAAAAACTATATAGATAGCGAGTGGAAAGATGTTACACATCAAAAATCTCCAAATGGTTTAAAGCCTAGTCCCCACCGGCAGATTTGTTTGCAGATTGTATACAGATTGTTTGCAGATTGTATGTAGATTGTTTGCAGACTGTATGCAAACTGTTTGAAAACTGTATGAAGACTGTATGTTTACTACTCTGGAGTCTCGAAACAGTCTGCAAACAATCTACATACAAGTCTGCATACAGTATGAAGACTGTTTAGAAACATTGTATCCGATACAAGTATGTTACTTGGTTTGCGTCCACACCTGAATTAGACTTCTAGTCCACACAGTCAGTGCTTCTAGCGATGCCGAGTGAAGAAGACGTACTTTTGGCTTGTGCATGTATTGTATTGCTTGATTATTTGTCTTCTCTACCAATTAAGAGGAGGTGTTGGACACGAAGAGTGCTTGAGGAAGGTACATACTACGGCCTGTTTGTTTCCTTGGCACTTGTTTGAAATGCGTTTGCGACTTCTTGCAAAGCATCCAGCTTTTTATTGCGATTTTTGTACTCTAAACACGTCACGTCCCACAAAACAGGACGGGCGTGAAACTTTTCAATTAATTTGATTGTCTGTTCCCGACTCCAAGAAGTCATTTTGAGACTATCACCAGGAGCACAGTTTTCCTATCAAATTTTGAAACTAAAAACCAAATATCTACGTTTGCCACGCACAAATCACGAATAATTAACTCAGCAATATGACTCCATCCGCTCTGTGATCCGCTAGAAAGGCAACTGGTTACTGGATGCGTCTGTGGTTTGTATCCGGTCTCCAGTTTCAAAACACGTCCACACAGGAAGACTTGAGACAAAATACAGAACACATTGTATATTCTCTCTAGAAACACGAGATTTGTTTGTCATTTCTATGTCAATTGTATGGAGACTGTTTGCAAACTGTATACAGACTGTTTCTAAACATCACTCTAGTATGAAATGTGTCTCCCGATTGTATGTAGATTGTTTTCAAAAAGTCTGCAAACATCCCGCATACAAATAAGAAACATTTGGGAATCAGTCTGCACACAATGTTTCTGGAAACAAATCTGCCGGTGTGGACGAGGCTTTTAAGGGAATCAGGAATTCCCAAAATCGTCATATTAATCTACAGACCTTTACCCTCGGGACGGCGCGCCGTGGTCTTTTCGACCGCATGGATACTTCGTTTGTTACTCCATCTAGCCGTATTGTAAGACAGGCCCCTCCCTCCACCATATCTACCCCGCACCGCTACTCTACGGTTTCAAGCCAGGTAGCGCTACTCAGTTGCTGCAATCAGCCAGTTGTATGTTAATTCGGTGCTCCGTGCACAACCATTCCCAGTAATAGAAAATTGCATTATTAAGCTGTAACATTGTCTATATTTTTTTTACTGATAGTTGTAAATTACTCGTACATTGTACTGTACCTTTTTTTTATCAGTTTGTTTTGTGAATGTTCTTCCCTTTCCACTGTATTTTAAGTGTGTTTTAAAGTAGAACGTAACATTAGTTATTGTATTCTTTTAAAGCACTATTTGGATGTAAATAAATAAAATGTATACTTAGAACGAGAGAGTAAGCACATAAAGAATGCAACCTAACAATAATATAAGGTGCGTTCAAAAAGTAACGAGCCGGAGGCATAATTACAGAAACCAGTACCTGTATGTTAGATGTATTGGCCCTGGCTGTTGAGGCACTTGTCCCACTGTGACACGAGGCGGTGAATGGCTGTCTCATAAAATTTCCTGGCCTGCGATGTGAACCAGTTCCGCACGTACAGCTGGACATCGGCGTCCGAGGTGAATCGTTGGCCCCGCAGAGCCCTTTTCAGGGGACCAAACATGGCGTAATCACAGTTGGAGAGGTCTGGACTGTATGGAGGGTGGCCGAGAACCTCCCATTTGAATTTCTGCAGGAGTACCGCGAATGTGTTTGCCGTATGAGGTCGTGCATTGTCGTGGAGCGACCACGGCGGCTATGGCGTTCATTGTCACTCAGCGGTCCTGGGTAATGAGTGCTTCAACCAGCTGGACGTTGTCAACGGTAATGCAGGAGGATGCCCCAGACCGGGCATCATCGGCTAACGACACCCGTCCTTCCCTGAAGCGCTTGTCCCACGCCTTGACTCTTGCAAGGGACATGCAGTGTTCGCCGTACACTTGTGACATTCGGCGATGAATGTCCGTTCCCCCTACTCCTTTCGCTGGCATAAACCGAACAATACCTCTTTGCTCTTCGATTGACGCCTCCATGTCACTGTTTGCAATGCGACTGGCAGCGTTGGACGATTGATGCATGCTGCTGCTCGCTTTGTATCGTCACGCGACGTGCACGCGTGCCCTCTAGCGACGGGCTGTGGCCTTCCACGCTCTGGTCGGAACCACACCTCGTTACACACGCCACGATTGGCCGATGTCGTGAACGGTTTGCGCATTCCAGCCTCCGGCTCGTTACTTTTTGAACGCACTTTATATATAGCAAATGGAAATAATCAAACGATATTGAATGCTTGCGGTCTCTTCCACCGCACGCCTCGCGCGACGTCCCGAGTATACATGTTCAATATCTCATTCCTGAGCCTACTTTACTTAGGCTATACTTTCCCAAAATCGTGCATCCTGTTAGTAAACTCACCAAAGTACATCATTATTTTTATTTCTATTAGACGATAGATACAAAACAAGAAACTTTTAAGAAAGAGGCTGCGTTAGAAGCCACTGTCATTTGTAGCTCTTCAGTAGGTGAACACAAATTTGTCCAATGAATGGGCGGGGTACAAGTATAAATATGTGAATACACTCCAGGAAACAATTACATGTAGCTTATTAGTTAATTGACACTATTAAATGGGGCAATTTAGGATAACACGTTTCGACCCTCAAGTGGCCATCATCAGATCTTGATCAGTGTGCCGAGGTTTAAATTTTCACTAATGTAAATATACTACTATTGTACAGTATCTAGTCTTAGGAGATTATAATACGATTAGCAATTTGAATCTCGTTATACGAGTACGTTATTGAGAAAGTTTTGTAATATCACGTCTTGTTTAGGGTGAAATCCATTTTTTAGCCTATTTTCATTTATGAAAAAATAAGCTTATGAGATCACCTTTTGTCCGTGTGTGTGTCTGTGTGTGCGTGTGTGATTCGTGTGTGTGTGTGTGTGTGTGTGTGTGTGTGTGTGTGTGTGTGTGTGTCTAATAAAATCTAAACGGCAGGAGCGATTTCAACGAAACTCGGTAAGCTCATAGCACGATTCCGGACGACCCCGATCGTGCGCTTCAAATTTTGTTACGTCTCACCAATCCAACATCGAAATATTTCACCAGCATTCAATATCTCCGAAACTATTACTGATATCACCCTGGAATTTTGTACGGTGATAAAGTGAACTACTAGAAGTTCATCTGTGTGACGTTTGAAAACCTGTTAACTACAAAACCAACATGGCGGCCAAGCGAAATTGCGACATTTAAATAGACGTTTCTTGCGATTTAACCAACCAAACGCAATGAAACTTGGTACAGTATATGTCTATACACATTGTAATGCACCGACATCTAACTTCGTTCAATTGTTTACATAACATCAAGATGGCGGCTGTGCGAAATATTTCACCGGCATTCTATATCTCTGAAACTATTACCGGTATCACCATGAGATTTTGTACGGAGATAAAGGGCACTACTGGAAGTTCATCTATGAGACTTTCAAAAAACCGGTCAACTACAAAACGAACATGGCGGCCAAGCGAAGTTGAAAGTTTTAAATAGACTTTTCTCACTATTTAATGATCTAAACGCAATGAAACTTTGTACAGCAAATGTTTATATACATTGTAATGCACTTGTATCTAATTTAGTTCAATTGTTTACATAACCTCAAGAAGGTGGCTGTGCGAATTTTAAAATCTATTTCTTGTGTCGTAATCATACGATCGAAGTGAAAGTTTGAATAATGAACCTACGTAATGATTTTCTTTTAATGGTACATGACTCTATGGCCTATACATATAACAATCCAACATGGCGACCATCCGAAATATTTAAGACGGTTCTCAATATCTACGAATCTTTGTAGCAATCAAACTGAAATTTTGTATGTTGATAGTGGCAATTAACATAAGTAAGATGTCTGAAAATAGACTTTAGTTATTCACGGAACTGCTTGTGATTGTTAGAATCAAAATAACATTTTTCACTATTGCCAATTTAACCAGGTGTGATAGGGAAAAACAGAATGCATTTTCGAATTCAGCACAGCATCGTTAATCAAACACACCGATTTTCGTTTTTACCATAGTTTTTTTTCTTTTTTTGCAGGCCTGTGTATCCAGTTATTCCTTTATTACGTCTTTCATTGCTCTTTCATCTTCTCATTCTTGCTCTTCTTGTTGTAATCATTATTATTATTATTATTATTATTATTACTGCGAGCCTCCGTGGCTTAGGTGGCAGCACGCCGGCCTCTCACCGCTGGATCCGTGGTTCAAATCCCGGTCACTCCATGTGAGATTTGTGCTGGACAAAGCGGAGGCATACAGGTTTTTCTCCAGTTACTCCGGTTTTCCCTGTCACAATTTAATTCCAGCAACACTATCCACTATCATCTGTCATTCATTTAATCATTGTGCCAGGGGAGTGCCACAGGCTTTGGCAGCCGGCACAGTCCATATCCCAGACCCGATCGGTCGACTGGAAGCAGGCTGTGGATTTTCATAATTATTATTATTACTAAAAGCTGGAACAACTCAAGAATGTTAAGTATAGGACAATTTATTGACGGATGGTGTCTGCCTCCAAACTGTTGGG
Organism: Meconema thalassinum; assembly: GCA_946902985.2. NCBI lineage: Eukaryota > Metazoa > Arthropoda > Insecta > Orthoptera > Tettigoniidae > Meconema > Meconema thalassinum. The sequence goes on from OX336396.1 coordinate 64,866,273, forward strand.
CATCTAAAGCAATAGTCTCAAACGTGTGTTACGGAATTCAAAACAGTTGGCTATTTCATTGTTGTTGTTGATTCATTTAGGGGCTCTGCGACAATGTGGTCATATAGCCCTGTGTACTTGGGTATGTGTTTGGAATTTGTGTATATTATATTGCAAGAAAACTATACCCACTCTGCGAATTTGATAAACGTTGTCATGCCAACGCCATTTCACGAGGTCTCATTCTGCTTTAATTCAGTCTCTGTAAAGGCTAGTCCACACCAAAGTTAATGAACAATGTTCATGAACAATGTTAATGAAAACATTTCTCAACATGTTTACTAAACATTTGTTAACAAACTTCTTCAACATTATGTCCACACCAAATAAACTTTTGTTAACAAACATCTTCAACATTAAATAAACTGTTTGTGAGGCTATAATGGATAGGGTCAGGAAGGAGAAAGTACTTAGAGCTGCATCTTTCATTATTTTAGTGCGTACAAAATGAGAGAAAAGCGCAGACGCAAGGTGTGGAAAAGAAAAATATTGGAAAGGCGTTTAGAATTAAGTTAATTAATATTCTCATGTGCTTCCTGGTATTTCATAATTCCGCGCAATATACGAGTCGCTTGCGATTCGATAGTCGATTTTAGAGAAGTAAAAGAGCATCGTATTCCGCCCTACTAATTTACAACCTTAATTGCGTCTTTGCGCATGCGCGAACCAAAATGTTAAAGAAAACACGAAAAGTTAATGAAAAGTTTCATTCACAAATGTTAAAGATATTTTGTTCATGAACATGCTCGAAAAGTTAACGAACACGCTATTTTGTTAATGAACAGTCAAAAATGTTAATGAACATTGTTCATGAACAGTGTTCATTAACAAAGTTAACGAAAACATCTTGGTGTGGACGTACCTTAAGAGATAATATTTGCATGACTGTTAAACAGATAGACGTCAGTGTCGAGACTTACGTACGAACAGTGCCACCATCCGTATAAAAGAAAAGACCCTAAAATATGGTATTGATTCTGACCGTAGAAGAGAAAAATCGTGGAAAATAAATACTTCTTCGTTACTGGAAGTAATGAGATTAATCTTGCTGTATAGAGCTATAAAAGACCTTTCGTACGACATATCACACGAGTAAATCGAAGGTAAATACAATAGGGCACCCACTGGTCCCCTTAAGCGCATTGGATGTTTTGTTGAAATTTACATCCTAAAGTGATTCCGGGATATTCTTATAGCCATTTGCAAATTTTGAACGAAATCTGTTGATCCGTTTTCAATTGATGGAGGAACGGACAGACAGACAGAAGGACAAAAGTACAATTATATATATATATATATAGGGATGTATATTTCCGTGTCCGGGAGTCACAGTAAAACCTTCCTTTCCAGAACACTGCAGCTCTTATCCCTCGGTCTGTGGCCAATATAAGGTCTTCCTGCCTGCAGGTGTCATTCATATCTTGGCTTGTAAGCAGGTGTTGTGGAGTCTGGATTTCTCCACAGTCACATCTTGAATCTTCTGCATAACCCCACTTCACAAGGTTGCTACGACACTTTGGCACTTCTGTTCTCATCCGGTTAAGGACCTCCAGGTGATATAAGGCAAATGACTACCACAGTTCAGTTCTTCTTTATGGATAAACCTCTCTGGTACTATTTGTCTCTAAAGTGACACACGCCGGACGTCTAGTTTTGGTATGGAGTAATAAAACTCTTCCTGGATCTTAGGCGAGGAGTGGTCACCTTGTGGTTGAACATTGAATGTCTGGGGTCTGTCTCAAGCTTTTGTATCTCTTTCTTTGTTGCTAACTCGCGTGATAACCTGTGTTATTTTGATAGCTGTATTAGTGTGTGTATTTGTAATTTAGTTGAGGATTGGTTGAAGTGGCACTCAAGAATTATTTGACATAGAGAATGTCGATGCACTGTACCTCGTCTCAAGATAACCAGGGGCGAGGCAGAAGGCACTAACTAATTACCCTCATTATATGGGAAGACGGGTGCGGTTAACATGCTTCTTACCATCTGGACTAAACCAGATGGGTTTCACATATGGCATTTTAAACTAATCTTCTAGCAAGAGCGAGCATCAATCGTACAAGAAATGACAAATTAAATGTCAAGTGTCCATAACACGGCACTTCCTCGGTGTGATTCTGCAGTCTAAGTGGTCCAATAACAGTGTCCCGGTGGGAGACAGTGTCTAATACAATGTTTATTTATTTATCGTATGGCTTTTAGTGCCGGGAGTGTCCGAGGACATGTTCGGCTCGCCTGACAAGGGGAGGATACGATGCGTGGCTCACCGATTCGAACCATCTTTAGTACACGTGTAGGGCATGACTAGGTGTTTACCAGGTGCAGCAAGTAGTAAGGTGCGCTTCTCAGCCGATTCCCAGAAATTAATTATTAATTATTCGTAATTGCTGTAGCGCGTTCATGTGCGCTGTACGTTAACATGGAGCCAAGAATCTCATGGTGCAGCGGTAAGAGCCCTGCTTCGTAAGCGTAGGATCACTGGATCGAATCCCACCGGTGAGCATTTTTGTTTTTGTAAACATAGGCAATTCGTACAAAAGTAGGTGTCGTGAATAATGTTCATTTTGTAGTCAATTGTAATAACGTGTTATGTGAGCGGGAAAGGGGAGTGGGAATAAATCTTACAGGAGATTACATCCTTGTCGCGGAATTTGAATGCGGTCCACTTCCATCGGCTTTCGTAGGCACCAGCACATCACTATAACGTGTAATATCCGACATCGCACAATTATTCCCACTCTTATGATGCTACCTCAAGAGCCAAGGAACGAATGTGGCATTCAACGTTTCCTGGGTGAACCGTTTATCCTCTTGCCCACCGTTATCGTTAGTTTGTGTGCAGGTGACCTCGCCAGTTCCGAACACTTTCCAACTGTAGCAACAGAGTATCAGGAAGGCAGTGCGAGAACAGAGTAACAAAAAGGCAGTGCGAGAGTACAAATATCAAGTAGGCAGTGGAAAAAAAGTCTTGTAATTGTTATGTATTATGAGTGTGTAAAAAAATAGAAATATTTGTGTGTTGATGAATGCCATGAATAGTAAAAACGGTAACCCAACCAATACCCATAGCATGAGACACTATTTGCGGGGTACGGAGTGGTCTGATGGTTCACTGACGTGCAATGAACGGAACAGACTGGGCCTTCAGTGTATAAACGTATACATATAATAGAGTACACCTGACCTTGTATAATACCAATGTATTTGCAATGCCCCGACTGTACATTATGTAATGTCACAAACGTTCAACCCCATACGATGATTTCAGAATCCCTTTTCCCGCTCACAGAACACGTTATTACAATTGACTGCAAAATTAACAATATTCACGACACCTACAATTGTACGAATTGCCTATGTTTTAAAAAAAAAAAGAGGGTCACCGGTGGGATTCGACCAGTGATCCTACGCTTACGAAGCAGGGCTCTTACCGCTGAACCATGCTCTCCTTGACTTCAAGTTAAAGTACAGCGCACATGAACGCGCTACAGCAATTACGAATAATTAATAATTAATTTCTCGGAATCGGCTGAGAAGCGCACCTTACTACTTGTACCTGGTATACACCTAGTCATGCCCTGCGCGTGTACTAAAGATGGTTCGAATCGGTGACCCATACATCGTATCCTCCCCTTGTGAGTCTGTAACTGCTTCCAGCGGACACCCTAAAGGGTGAGCTACAATTCCGTTCAATTTTAAATAGTTCCAACTTTCGCCACCAGATATCAATGATACCTAGTGATGAACGTTGGAACTTTGATAGAGCGTTCCGACGAAATCTAACCAAACAATTTAGCTGCACACAAGTTTAGTCTGTGGAAGAATCTTTTACATGCCATAAATCTATCACATGGGACCGCCGGCTTTACTTCCCCTCCGAAGGAAGGCATACTGAAGGATTTTTAACGCTCTTAAAAAATCCGACGTCTTCGGCCGGGTTTGAACCCGCTATCTTGGGCAAAGCAGTTCAGCATGCTACCATCTACGTCATCGAAGCCGCTATTGATCATTATGGATGATAATTGTCGTTTCAAGAGGCCTAACATCTAGGTTAACAGCCCCTGATGATATGGCTGATAGCGAATATTGGTAATGAAATAAACCGACTACAACTACAGTACTTGTAACTCTCTCTGATTATCAGCTGTAAAGTTGGTTGGCAGCAGTTCTCCATTCTTCTCGCTTCTCTGCTTTCCTTTTCAGTTGGTAGTAGGAAGTACACCTCATGTATTCTATTATCTGCTTATTGTATTCTTGTCGTGGTCTTCCTCTATAATTTCTCTCCTCTATGGAACACTCCATAATCCCTCCCTATATTATTCTGCTAAGGTCCCATTCGAGTTTTGTACCAAAAATAAGGTCCCATTAACACCAACCTACACATATGGGGTACCTACAGGTTCAGCATACCCAATGCGTAAGCGAAACGCACTCACTTACTCTTTAAATGCCTCACAATTAAATAAATACCTTAAAACATGTATATTTACAATGAAATAATGAAAGGATGCAACACGGTAACCATGGTAACAGAATCTCACAGGTCCATCTATTTCTGTAAGACGCAATGCAATTCCAATTATTACATTACTGTGAAAGTTTCCAGACGGTTATAAGGTTATCACTGAACCAAATTAAGCTGTAAAATTCAACAATACATACAGTATAATGCGCTCAAGGGGGTCAAGGGGCACTCTAGATTTTTTTCACGCAATTTTCACGTGTGAGTGTGGTACGAAAGGTCTTTCATCCGACTATAAAGGGTCTCCGAAAACCACATTTAAAGGCCCTTAAATTAACAGTGTTTGTGATATTCCCAAAAAACTAACTACGCTCTGATATACCTATGAAGGAATGAAAAACCCCTAACCACTGCACCAGTAGCTGAATTGATAAAGTCTGATTATTCATACCAAGGATAAATCAGTCATAGCATTCATGAATGAGATTTTGTAAGTGGACTCTTTACAACTAGAATATTCGCGGGCGAAGCCACGATGGGTAATGCTAGTTGTCTTTAATAACCCATCATACCGCAGTAGGCTATATGACCAATGAGATGGTCTCGATTCCTTTTTATTCGTTTCATGAATCATCTCTTGCTCTGCAAAAGACCTCATCATGGGTAACCATTTTTCTCCAACTTATCTTCAGCAAACTTCTACAGCACTAAACTTCAAACGCAAGCAGTCGCTTCCAATCCAATTTGCTGATGGTCCACGTCTCACGTTCATATAACGCAATACTTCATACATTAGTCTTCAACAGTTGTATCCTCACGTTAAGATTGATGGTGTTTGATGTAAACAGATTCTTCTTCTTGTGAAAGGCATTCTTCGCTTGAGAAATCCTGCTTATTATCTCTCGAGAACTTCTACCATCATTTGTAATTTTACTTCCTAAGTAGGTAAATTCAGATACTTCCTGTAATGTTTCACCCCTCATTTTATATTTAGTACGTTGAATATTTTGTCTACTGCATACTAAATTTTTTAGTTTTGTTCATATTTATACTTCTAACTACAGACTTGTAACTAACAAACTAGAAGAAGTAGGCTAAGGGAAAAATAAAATAATAAAGCTAGGAAGGAAAGGAATGCCAAATTACATGCAGCTGCCTGCGTGGTCGTGGTGCACGATGTAACGAGTACGGTTACGACACCGGACTACAATTAATTTTTTCAGAATGCATACAGCTATTGCTGACACAATTTTTAACACACAAAGAAATGCAAACAGAACAGACCTTCGCTTCATATATTTTGCACAAAAAAACCTTTCGTTTTTATTTTTCAATTACTTTCCTAATTCTGTTTGGAGTTTGATTGTTGCGAACAGGAACTTGTATGTTGTTGACAGTTCGATTTGGTAATTTTCAAGGCTCATCAGTATGGAGTGTCACGTAGAGAAAAATGAATAATTCCGACACAATTTACTCTTCGAGTTTAATCGAGGATCTAGCACTGCAGAAGCCACGAGTAGAGTTTCTGGTGAGTACCTGGTGAAAAATATTTGGTGAAAAATTGTAGGTCTAATAAGAACGCCACGGACTTATGCACCGACTATCGAAATAACAATCGCAGCCGATAACACAAATTCACTCAACACACGTGTGCTTGCACTGAGGAATTACTGTCATTACACTGTGACATTTCCCAATAATTGAAAAGAAAAAAAAGATACGAGCCTTACAGTAGTCGCATATGATGTGTAACATCTGACATGTTATCCTACTCGTATACTACACAGCTTGGGCATTCTTAAAATGTTAATTTACACTCCATTTTCATACTGGTACTCTGATGAATGTATAGATTGAATTGGAGATCTGCTACTGTCACATTTGTGGCGCAGCGGTCAAGCTGTTAGTCTCTCACCAAGGTAGACCGGGTTTAATTCCCGGTCAATACATGTGAGATTTTCGAATTGAAATGCCATGTCCTGTGGTTCGCATTCAACGTAAAAGGGAGGTACCGTGGATCATGATCGTGAGATTAACGGACACGCAAAACTACAAGCTTCCTTCCTTCCTTTTACATTAATAATTCATAGTAACAAAGTGACACACAACGTCGACAGTACTCTCAAATACTGTGAGCACATTCCTCAGTAACTATAACATTCATTATTCTCAAGGCTCTCATACAGTTCGTCGTAAACAATGAAAACATGGCTTCCTACAATCATGAAATGACCTAGTCTCACATATGATGAACAACGAATTATTGGAGTTCTAAATAATATGTAACTACTCACCACGAGAATAGAATTAACGTCTATACGTCCTTACCTGCAAACAAAGAGAAAGTATCGTTAGAAAACATAATAACAAAATGCAGCAGGCAAATAAAACAGAAAGAAAGAAAGAGAAAACAGAGCTACAGCATCGCTGCAACAATGAGCTGTCGTTTGAACAAAATCTTGCCGCTAAAACTCAGCAATGTTTCTAGGTTTATGACGTGTCTTGTGTGTTATTTCGCCTGGGACACGAAGCTAGCTCATCAGCAGGCTCTTGGTGTCCTTGCCCGGACCCCCACAGCAGTAGCGAACTGCGCGCTACCTCCCTTTTTATGAAGAGCACCTACGTCTCTTGACTGCGAGAGCTAAAAGCTCAAGCAGCCTCGAATGAGCTACGGTTCCGTGGTGATGCCGAAGAGACGTTTGTGCAAAAAGCTCTTTGTTTATTAAAAAGCGTAGCATCGCTGGAATACTGCACTTAATAGGGCACGTGCGGGGGGCAGGAAATTATAAGGGGGGCATACATTTTAACTTAGAGAGCACTGGATTATTTTACTGCTATTGCTTGCGAAACGCCTAAACAATTCATTGTCAGCACCAATCAAGACGAACATTTGAAATTATCACATTAATAAAGTCATATTAACGTCAAATGATTACGTATACTCCAAAAGTCACCGGGTATGATTATCAATAGAGGGAGCTTAGAACATCTCTAACAAAGTTGGAGAGGCCTGTATTCACTCTCCCCAGCCCTCGGTGCGGTTGTTTTACTTATTTATGCGGTGCTCGAACTAGGTGTTTTATGGTGATTCTTACTTCCTACATATTTAGGTTAACTGCCAGTTACTCATAAAGGACTTCTGTGGCTTGCTATTCCGCGTCTTAAAGCTAATGTAGGCTATGAATATCCGTGTAATAGAGCAAGTCTGAACAGTGAAAATGGCTTAATCTTTAGACCGGCGTGGTACAGCACTGTGTTGTAAGTATGTCAGGGTCATGATGGTACCGTCAGCTGGTTTCTCCATTCACCTGCTCATCCATCACTCTCCTTGAGGTTTCGGGGTACGTATTGTGACACCGGCCTCAAAGATCCTGAGTTCGATTCAATTCTGGTCTGAGAGTTTGCAATCTCTTGAGACAATGCTGAGATTACGTGAGATTGTTCACCAACTCAGGCATTCCACAAGAGGTTTTCCGTTGTTTACCCACTTCTGCTCCCGACAAATGGGAAATGGTTCCAAATCCATCATAACCCTAGTCCCAATTGCAATATAATCACACACCCAAGTACGCGGGATTTGTCTCTCTCTCTCTCTCTGTATGCCCTCTTTTGTATATAATGTTTCCATTATTATATTAGTAGTAGTAGTATTGTATTATTACTGTCTTTTTGTTACTCTAATAGTTAGACTATTAATATTTATATTGTGAATGTAAGTAAAATGTTTTATTTGTATAAGCTCTAATCTTATTTTTGTAGGGCGCTACTGTAAAGGAGCTCCTAAGCTCTACTGTAGGTGTAGCCGTGAAAATAAAATAAAATCAATCAATCATATAACAACATTCTGTTATGCATTTAATATCTGACTTCTCACCCACAACTTGACAATAATGCCGCTTACTTAAATGTCATTTGTCGTCTTTGTCCTACCCCATGTGATATTCAACCTTGAACGTGAAGCTTCATAAACTGCTCAATGACAAATGAAAGTCGGTGAAATATTTTTGCCACTGTGCTCGTCAAACCAGTGCCTGCTAAATGCACTGCCTACTGTATTGCCATAACATGCTTGCGCTACAGAGCACACACTGCCTTGTTTCCAATACACACATTTTCATTTGTACATCCAGCTGGCAGTGCGTCTTCACTTTCGTCCGATCCACTTCCGCCCGATTCACTTCCGTTCCATTTTCTGGTAGTGCGTCTTCACTTCCATCCGATCCACTTCCGTTCGATCCACTTCCGCCCGATTCACTTCCGTCCCATTTTTCTGGCAGTGCGTCTTCACTTCCGTCCCCAATTTTCAAAATCACTCCCACAAAACTATTCAGCAACCGAGCGGAAAGATGTTACACATCAAAAACTTCAAAGCTATCTGTTCTTTGATTCCCGTGATGATGGCCTGATAGCTATCCAAGGATTTCCATTATTACGACCACGTCAGCAGCATAAGCCGACAACTGCGATAACGTCTATTACCTGAATACATAAGTGGAGCTATGATAATGTGCTACATTGTCCATGATCCCATCATGTATCTGGGTTAATTGAAGACACGTAACGAGTAGTGGAAAGCAATTCCAACGAAATGACAAGAGCAATGTTCTAGCAATCACGATTCAAATTATATAGCATCTGATTGCTAAGAATGTATTATTATCCTAAGTGGATCAGTGATTATATCCGATTAATGATCCCATGATCGCCAAGTTCGATCTCCTGATTGCTAGGAATGTAATATTTTCCTAAGTGGATCAGTGATAATAAATTAATATATTTAGCTTGAAAACGATGTTCAGCCTACTTTTCACATTTTGCAAAAATGAGGAAAATGTAGACTTATGAGATCGATCCGGGGAAATGTGTGTGTGTGTCTGTCTGTCTGTGTGTCCCCCCTCCCCTATCAACTCCTAAACGGCTGCTGCAATCGGAACCAAATTTAGTATGAGTAAAATGTATACCGGAATATCTCACGTTCATATTTGAAAATCATGTCAGTGCTACCAACTGCTGAAAAAACGCACTAGAAATTTGAGCCCCATGTTGGATATCTTGGAAGGTTTGCATGGGAGCTATTCCAAAATTGGCACACATGTAGATAACACTATTTCAGTTTAATTTCCAGGAGGCCATACATGACAGTGTTGCCAAAAGAATTTAAAGCCTTCTGATAGGTCCAATTTTTAAATGCCTATAACTTCTACGCTATCAATTGGATTTCAACCATATTTTGTATGTAATGTGTGTACATAAACAGGTATGACAGTGTATTCTTAAGAGCCACCAGGGCTGCCAACTGTTAATAATCGCTCTCTCTCTATTTTCTGCATCCAAATACCAATATATCTGAAAGTATGCAAGCCAACAGCTCTATACTTTGCGTAGGTATAGCACCTGACACTCTACATTAATTTGGAGTAATTAATATAAGTCAGTGCTGCCAACATGATACTATGCTTGCTGATAGATCCATTTTTTAAATACATGTAACTTCTATACTAACAAATGGATTTCATCCAAAATTGGCACAACAAGATATCATAATATTTCCGATTATTTCTAACCAGCACACGCATGCCATTGTTGCCAACATGCTTTTATGCGTGCTGATAGATCCAATGTCTAACTGCATGTAACGTCCATTGGACTTCAACCAAATTTTTTATTCTGTACCTTAAGAGATGGAACAAAGAATATATTCAGTCACCAGGGCTGCCAACTGTAGTGCTCTATTAGGCTACATTATACCAGGAATATTGCGAACTAATTGACATGTCGATATTACCAACTTAATTTCGTCATTATTCTAGATAGGTTCATATACTGTAGAATAATCATTGGCATGAAAAGTAGGCTCTTTAGTTCGTCACGGAACTTCTTGTTATTTATATTTTTAAATACAGGTACATATACTTTTGCATTATTTAATAGAATAGTATTTTTAACTTTTTCCGTACCGTAAGGGGCTTAAGAATTTTATGTTATATTTAAAAATTGTTTAACTCCATTAAAATTTCTGTTGTAGTTTTAAAAACAATAAGTTTTCATTGTATAAATAATAAAATTCTTCTTCTTCTTCTTTCCGATGAGGCCTGCTAGGGACCACGTGCCAATTTCAATTCTTCACACTTTGTTGTTTTCTCTTCCGTTCCCTCCAGTACTCCTTCATCCGTTCACTATGCTGCTTCTTTCTGTCCTCGGACCACTTCACACCAGGTTTCTTTGGCAATCTTCCTTGGAATCCTTTCATACTTAATACCCTTTCTCTAAAGATCTCTCTGTTCACCGTTTCTTCTTCACTTATATTATTTCTTTCTAAATCTTTCTTTACTTCTTGAATCCAGCTAGTTGTTGCCTTTTTCTCCCAAAGGTACTTGAATATCCTTTTTGTTAATCAGGAATCATCCATTCTGTAAATATGTCCAAAAAATTGCAATCTCCTTTTTCTTATCGTTTCTGTTATATTTTCTATGTTCATGTATATTTCATCATTAGATCTTAATTTCCATACGTCTGCTGTTTTCACTGGGCCTAAAATTTTCCTCATGATTCTCCTTTCTAGTACTTCAAGTTTATCTAATCTATAGTTTAGTACCGGACATTCACTTGCGTATAGGCATTCCGGTTTCACCACTGTAGTGTAGTGCCTTATTTTAAGATTTTTAGATAAGCACTTTTTGTTATAAAAATTCTTAGTGATACCATATGCTCTTTCCATCTTGTGTACCCTTTCTTCTACCGAAGATTTTTCTAAACCATTTTCTTGAATTATTTCTCCCAGATATTTGAATTTCTTTACTTTTTCCACTGGGCCAATATCTGTTGCCAAATATTTTGAAGCGTTCTTGATGTTTGTAATAAATTTATTTTTATCTAGGGAGATTCTCAAACCTGTTTTGTTGGCGTTGCAGGTTCGAAACCTGGCGCAGTCAGCTGGCATTTGAGGGTGCGCAAATGCGAGGGAGCCGTGTCAGTAGATTTACTGGCACGTTAAAGATCCCCTTCGGGGCAAAATTCCGGCACCCCGGCGTCTCTAAAAGCCAGTGTAGTTAAAAGGGACGTAAAACCAATAACATTAACATTATTATGTTTTGTTGGCTATTTCTTCCAAGAGATTGATTTGTGTTGTTGCACTTGTTAGGTTTTCTGACAATATAGCAAAATCGTCTGCAAATGCTAGGCAACTTATTTCAATGCCTTTGTTTCTTCTCCCCAAAGTTACTGGCGAAATGTTATGTTCTTTTAGCTTTAAATTCCAAATTCTTACAATTTTCTCTAAAACACAGTTGAACAGAAGGGGTGATAAACCATCACCCGGCCGTACACCTGTATTTATCTTAATAGATTTTGATATCTCACCCATAAATTTTACTTTTGAAATCGTGTCAGTAAGGGTTTCACGTATTAGGTTTGCCAATTTAGTTTTCACTCCAAATTCACGAATTGTTTCATCTATGGTTTCTCTATCAACCGAGTCAAAGGCCTTTTTAAAATCTACAAAAGTCACAACTATGTCCTTTGAATTCAGTATCCTATGGCGAATTATGGATTTTAAGTTAAATATTTGTTCTGAACAAGATCTACCTTTTCGAAATCCAGCTTGATACTCGCCCAGTTGCTTGTCAAGTGATGTTTCTACTCTATTCAGCAATATTTTTGAAAATACCTTGTATGCAATTTGAAGAAGAGAGATGCCTCTATAGTTATCAACGTTTTGTTTGTCCCCTTTTTTATGCAATGGGTGTATTAAAGCCACTTTCCATTCCTCTGGAATCCTCTCTGTTCTCCAAATATCTTCAAAGATTAACTGCAGCTCTTCAATGATTTTTGATTGAGACCATTTCAAAAGTTCAGCTGTTATAGAGTCCTCTCCGCTAGCTTTATTATTTTTTAGAGTGTTAATTGCTTCTTTAATTTCTTCAGCATTGGGTGGTATATCTTCTTCCATTTTCTGTTGCGTGTGAGAATTCCAACTTATGATCTGGTTCAGGGCAGTTTAAAAGTTGATCAAAGTGCTTCGCAAGTATTTCACAGTTACATTGCTTAGGCCAAGCATACCATTTTCATCTTTAAAGCATATGCTAGGCGCTTGATACCCCTTTAATTGACTCTTAAAAGTCTGATAGAAGTTTCGAGAGTTATTTTTAACAAAGCTGTCTTGCAGGTCAGTAAGTTGTGATTTTTCGAATGATCTTTTAACTCCCTTTATTATTCTAGCAGTGTATCTCCTTTGCTGTTTGAATTGGTCATAATGTTCCGTCTTTCCAGAGCATTTCCACTTTTTCCATTGTTTTGTTCTCTCTTGTATCCTTACATATTTGATTCCACCAAGGTTTCTTCTTAGGTTTGGCTAGCCCAAACGTCTTCTGAGCTGCGTTGGTTATTTCTTTAGATAAATCTTGCCACTTCCCATGATGAGTTACTTTTATTTCTTCCTGAATTTTTTCCAATGTTTCTTGTGTAATTTGAAGTCTATTTGTTTTATATTTATTTACTCTTTCCCCTCTTCTGTGATTTCTGTTGGGTAAGAATTTGAGTTTAATTTTAGACAAATAGTGATCAGAGTCAAATTCTCTGCTTCTTATAACCTTGACATTCATAATTTCTTTCATGTTTCTTTTGGATATAGCTACATGATCCAGTTGAAATTCACCTAGTATTGGATTTGGAGAAATCAATGTTTTAGCTTTTCTTGGCAATTTCTTGAAGAAAGTTGACATTAACTTAAGTTGAAAGTTTTTACAAATAGTAATTAATCTCATCCCATTTCTGTTTGTTCTTTGGTGTGCAGCATATTCTCCCACTATTGGTCTATGAATCCTCTCTCTTCCTATTTGGGCATTGAAATCTCCAAGTAATATCACCACATTTGATTTTGGAATTTTAGATATTTCATCATCTATGAGGTCCCAGAATTCCTCTACTTTATTTGGGTTCTTCTTGTTGTCTTCGTTTATTGGCGCATGACAATTAACAAAAGTATATATTTTATTTTTGCATTTCATTGTCAAAAGACACATCCTTTCTGAGCGTGATTTGAATTCAGTTACATTAGCTAATAGACGTTTATGGACATAAAAGGCTGTTCCCAAGAGTGGCATTCCTTTCATAATTTTAATCGCAGGTTTACCTTTAAAGATTCTATAATCTTTCGTTTCTGTCACATTCTCATCCAAATATCTTGTCTCTTGTACTGCTAAAATTTGAATTTCGTTTCTATCTAAAAGCAGTTCTAATTCCTTCTGTTTACCCACCTTCAGTAAAGAATTTACATTCAAAGTACCTGCAAAAAACTTATGTTTAAACTTAAGTCTGGAAGGATTCCAAGGATGCTCCGACTCATCCCTATTGCAGATGTTGGGACTCCCCTGAACCCTAGGTCCCGATGCATTGCATAACGCAATGGTGGATTTCTCTTCCTAGCTGCCACCTGGGGTACTGCTTTCTTTCAGCGGCTTTTCCATTCTGCAATTGAAATTGTGTTTTTCAAGGGTAGGAATAATATTCCAAAGTAAGATCAGATTGTCAGTCTGAAATGATTTGTTTTCGTGGTTGACTCCACTAGGTTCTTCCGCCCTCTCAGCCGTTGAGAAATGAAATTCTTCTTCCGCCTTTGAGACCGTTGACCGTTTTTCTTAGAGCCCCCAGCACTGATCGGCTCACCGACCCAGCTTCTCGCTGGGATTGGTTACCCAACCTTCCACTGGGTTGCTCGGCTTAACAGGGGCACCTCTTGTAGGTTACGTGCTGGAGTTGGAGTGAAAGAGGCTAGTTGGATTCTCTTGCTGAATCCAATATGTTTATTAATGTATTATTTATAAATATTTAAAAATGAAAAAAATCCTTTAACTATATCCGAGTCATGATCCCATGATCGCCAATTTCGATTGCTATGAATGTAACTTTATCCTAAGTGGATCAGTGATAGTATATCCGTTTCATGATCCCAAGATCGCCAAGTTCAATTCGCAGCTTTCCCCAGAGGCTCGCACGAGGGATGCTAGTTGGCCACCTTGGGACCCTAACTTAGTTTGGCAATCCTTCAACTTACTTGTGTAGGACTCCTCTCGTGCATTTTTCTGTCGACCTCCCTTGGTCAACTCTTGTTCTCTTCCGACCTCGAAGGTATTATGGTAACCGAAATCTAATGAGTCTTTCATTTTCTCGTTGTATTTGGCCGGACACGTTTGAGTTGGGCTCACGATAAAATCATGCCGTTGATCCAAGAATGGTCATGGTCTAGTTTGGCCTCCTGGCCAGTAGGGTAAGTTTCTTCATTTGTTAATGTTCGGTCGCTCGTTCTTATTTGAATGTCCTTCTTGATATTAACAAGTATCAATATTATATTTCAGTATCAAAGAGAACTATTGAAATTATTACATCCCCATTTAAAGAACATTATCATTTTACTACGTAGGACGATTCACAAGTCATGGCAACTATTTTTTATTTCCTGACAATGTGTCAACACACAAAATAAACTACATACTGTACAGTGGAAAGTATGTTACACGACACCAAGTGGAGTCAGAGTCAAGAGTCTTGTAGCGATGCCCTCCACGCCGCACTCCGAGCCCATGGACTTTCGAAGGCCAGCCCGTCCAATGTCGTTCTCATCTAACGCGGCCGCACTTGACTTACAAACCTCACCGTAGTTCACGTCACTGGACGGGCCGAGCAGGCAGACTAACCTTGAAAACCCGTGCACAACAAAATGTTCGCTTTACACTTCTATTCAGAATTGATAGCTAAACGATTGCCACCAAGCTAACGTATAGTCAAACTGGCTAATCTCAATCGGAAATACAACGATAGAGATCTATTCGCCTCTGTAATAATTGAACACAAACCCAGCCTTTACAAGAACTCTTAATAGTCATCTGTATTTAGACATAAAGTGAATAGAAAAAGGAACAAAAGTAAAACGTGCGACGTCCTGGAATACCCATTAGTATGTGAATAAAGTTCACTGCACGTCGTACACCACACAAAATGTACGTCATTCCCATCACCAAGTAGAGGATTGAATACTAACCAAATGCGACTTTTAAGGTTTGGATCAGGATCTGAAGTCTTGTATTGTCTAATTCTTTGAGTTTCCTTTATTCTTTTCTTGTAGTACCACGATCCATATTAGTTTCCGATAGCTGGACAAACAGAGTCGAATGGAAAGGCACAGCAAACCTAATCGTCTCCACTCGCATCGAATGCAAGTCACTCTGTCTTCCCGCAGAACGCATTGAAGCTCAGGCTATGAACTACCCACCGCGTTAAAAGCGAGATAGCATGGCCCAGGCCATTCCGTGTGATGACCTCACGGGCCGCTAGGTTTGAGACTCTTGAAGTTCAGTGCGATCTAGTGTCGAAGCAGCCCATGGGCCGGGTCGCTGTGCAGGACCCTGGTCTGATTGTGAGTGCACTGGTCTGAACACGAGCACGATCCCAATATCAGTCATCTGTTGTCAGCAGGGCGTAAATGAGGCAACCAAAAGTGAACAGCATGCGTACTTTAACGAAATACATGCAGCCGATTGTATTGCCCATCTTTCCCATCGATGTCGCCGAACCGTGGACAAAGTAGGAGACTACTTTGAAGAATGGTAACGCTCAATTAGCTTCAACCTTCGTCAAGACATTACGCATCGACAAATGCTGTTGAACAGGTTTTATTTGATCTTGCTCTCTTCCACAAATTCCGGCAACCAGACCCCATGAGGCGGAAACATTACGGAGGTCACCTGGCATACTTTCCAACGTATATACTTAATTTCGTGTGTTGGAACATTGTCAGAAAATTAACCCCCCCCCAATAAAGTTGCCATGACTTAATTTGGCATTTATAATAAAACATGAACTAAGGCTAAATAACGTAATGTACATGTTTTACGTGCTTATGACGATATATTTCATATGTAGATAGGTATTATCATAACTAGGGCTCGGATTTTAGGTAAATACATATTTTTAAGCAATTTCTCTATAAACACACAAATTCCTGCTTTTCACTTATTGGCACATAAAAAGACATACTATTTTCATTTTTCTAAATCAGTATGCTAGATCTTTCAGTTTATTGCATTTTTGTTCTATTACTTCAACGGGGAAGAACCTGTGAGCTATCTAATCTTCATGCAGAACGTATGTCAGTTTGCAACTGTGTTATTCTTAACTTGTCGTCCCGTGCCACTCACTGTGGAAACCGGGGATTTCCTTCTCCATAGCCATATTGCACCACGTGCTAGACCCTCCTCCCTTCCAACTACCTGGAACCAGTGTCACTCGCATGCAGTTCATTTCTGGCACTGTGAAGTGTAAGGCAGTTCTACGATGCCTAAAGTAAAAACAACTACAAGTTATCGTCTGTTGCAGAATTTATAGATAATTTTACTTCTGATGGGGGCGTTCTGTTTTGCCAGCCTTGTAGGAAACCAATCAAGGCTGAACAGCGATTTCAAATTACACAACACCTCAACGGCAAGAAACATTGCCGCAGTTTCGTGCCTTCAGAATAAGTGTTTCGCGATAATCCTTGGTCATTTGTGATGGACAACCTGAAGATGTATCTCGTTGTGTATTGTAATGCTTCAGGAGTCAGCGAGACATAGAATAAATTGCATTCATGAATATTGCATATTGTTTATATTCACAATGAAAAAATCCGAGCCCTAATCATAACTGTTAGCGTCTCAAAGCCGTGATGTTCTTCCTAAGAATTTGTGATTCATTTTATGTGTCATTACGGACACAGTATGAAGTTTAGTTTCGTGCACATGAACTGGGAAGGAATGCTTCTTTCAAAAATTACATGAACAATGCTTTTGTGATCTTTCGTTGGTATTAACACGTAAGTAGGCGCACAAACGTTGCAAAATTCCGAACAAGCATTTATTTTGACATTATAAAGATGTTGGTAAAATAATTGACCTTAGTTTTCTGCCCTATCAGAAAGTTTGCTCGTTAGCGAAAAGCGCGCCCTTAGACCACTCTGCTATAAGATGCACTGCGTAGGTGAGATATTGTATACATTCAAAAGAACACTCAGAACTCCAGTCATCCAGAACAAAAGTAAAAGCATGCTAATTTGAAGAAGGTACACGTGTAAGGAGAATATGCTAATGATATGATATTTCTCATCCTTTTGTTTACATCTTGGGCATTGTTCGCTGTCACACCCAGCGTAGGCTGCACGGAGCACGCCTCCTTGAAGCTCCCTTACGATTAAGGAATAAAATAGTGATGCGAGACTCATCGGCAGGTGTCAAGGTCTCGCGTGGAGAACCTACACACATGCACCTCAGATGTTAGGCACTAAATATAGCTTAAGGGGAGCCGAATGTCCTATGTTTCCAGGTTGATTTTCAAATTTCAATTTAGAATTTTCTCAAAATCTATTTAAGGATTATTTGCCGTTTTCAGTGATGTTCCTTGATGCTCTCTCCTTAGTTCAACATAGGCATTTTGAAGAGGAAAAAAATCATTTTTTTTCGTGGATTTTTAGCCTACTTTTCACATTTTGCAAAAATGAGGAAAAAGTAGGCTTATGAGATCGATCCGGGAAAATGTCTGTCTGTCTTTCCTTCTGTCTGTGTGTGTGTGTGTGTGTGTGTGTGTGTGTGTGTGTCCCTATCAACTCCTAAACGGCTTCAGCAATCGAAACCAAATTTGGTATGAGTAAAGATCTATACCGGGATATCTCAATGTCACACTTTAAAATGATGTCAGTGCTACCAACTGCTGAAAAATAGCAATTGAAATTTGAGCTCCATGTTGGATATCTTGGAATGTACACATGGGAACTATTCCAAAATTGGCACACATAGAGATAATAATACTTCAGTTTAATTTTCAGGAGGCCATACATGACAGTGTTGCCAAAATGATTCTAAGCCTACTGATAGGTCCCATTTTTACATTCATATAACTTCTACACTATCAATTGGATTTCAACCAAATTTCTTATGTACTATGTGTACATAAACTGATATGACTGAGCGTATTATTAAGGGCCACCAGGGCTGCCAACTGTCAATAAATGCTTTCTCAATTTTTTATCCAAATACCAATATAGGCTATCGGTCATTATGCGAGCCAACAGCTTTAAACCTTGCACACGTATAGTTCCTGACATTCTACATTAATTTGGAGCAACTAATGTATGTCAGTGCTACCGACATGATTCTAAGCCTGCTGATAGGACCAATTTTTAAATGCATGTAACTTCTATACTATCAATTGGATTTCAACCAAATTTCGTATGTGCTATGTGTACCATAACAGATATGACTATGCGTATTCTTAAGAGCAATCGGGGCTGCCAACTGTTAAGAAATACTGTTTATATTTTTTACCCTAATATCAATACATCAGAAACTATGCAAGCCAACAGCTCTAAACTTTGCACACGTACAGTACCTGACATTCTAGATTAATTTGGAGTAACTAATATACGTCAGTGCTGCCAACATGATTCTAGTCTGCTGATAGGTCCAATTTTAAAATACCAGTAACTTCTATACTAACTAATGGATTTCATCCAAAATTGGCACAACAATAGATCATAATATTTCAGATTATTTCTGACCAAAACATGCATGACATTGCTGCCAACATGATTTTACGCACGCTGATAGATCCAATGTCTAACTGCATGTAACGTCTATGCTATCCATTGGACTTCAAGCAAATTTTGTATTCTGTACCGTAAGAGATGGAACTAAGAATATATTCAGTCAGCAGGGCTGCCAACTGTAATGCTCTATTAGGCTACATTATGCCAGGTATATTTCGAACTAATTGGAAATTTCGATATTACCAACTTAATTTCGTCATTATTATAGATAGGTCCATATAGATTAATCATTGGCATGAATCTTAAATTTAAGAAAAGTAGGCTCTTTAGTTCGTCACGGAACTTCTTGTTTTTAATGGCATATCTAACAGCATTATCATGAACATTTCCATCAGAAAAAAATAAACTAAAGTAAATTTTGAAGAAAACAAATTGCTGTGGTAAAATATAATACATACCAGGAAGAATTGCTTCTGAAACATTCAGCATTGCTTGTTAAAATCCTTCAGTATGCCTTCCTTCGGAGGAGAAGTAGAGCCGTTGGACCCACGTTATAGATTTATGGCATGAAAAATAACCTACCCCTACAATTGGTAGTGTGTATCTAAATTTGTAGGCTATTTGGCTAGAAACGATATCAAGTTCCAACGATCACCGCTGAGTGTCAGCGATATCTGGTAACCAATATTGGAACTACTTGAAATTGAACGTATCCAGTTTCATTTATCTTCATTCATTTCATCTCATCCACACGCGACGGTACTTGTAGCTCATCCCTTGGGTGTCCGCATAGAAGCAGCTACAAACTCTAGCAAACCGAACATGTTCTCGGACACTCCCGGCACTAAAAGCCATACGCTAAATAAATAAATACATAAATAAATAAATAAATAAATAAATAAATATGTAATAATATTGACGGCTTGGGCTGAACTAAAACTTTTGACGTTTTGTCATTAAGTATTTATTTTCGGATAGCTTCACAAAATAATGATATACTTCATAAGGACTCACCGTAGACCGAAACGTGTACAATAATTGAATATATGTTCAACAATTGAGGAGTTCAAATGGAGAACCATGTAAGTGCCACACACAAAATGGTTCAGTACCGGTATTCACCAAAAAATTACAGTCAGTCTGAAAGACTAGACGTTATATCATTTCAAATGACGCATGCTACAAATGCTACACATGTTAAAATTTGGATTCGATCTGATGACAGGGTTTTGAGATAATAAATCTTAAATGTGACGCTTGGTTGAAACACGCTTAAAAACGTGCACTTTTTGTGTTCCAACTGCGATAAAAATATTAAAATATAAATTTAAAAATCCAAACCTACATGAACTAACGTAAAATAGAACAACGAATTTTTATGTAGGTCTAATGGTTACTTCACAAACAACCTTCAAACTCGAGTGCACATAATACTTTGGTCGACAGTAGTTTGTAAGTCAGTAGTTAGTTTTAAATGTAAGTTACATTTGATCATCTTTCATTTTCATTCACCCAAACCATTAGGGGCCGATAACCTAGATGTTAGGCCCCTTAAAACAACAATTATCAGCATCAGCATCATCATCATGTCTGCATTTTGGAGACAGCAATAATATCTATAAGTAGAGCTGGTCTTGAAGAGGAAGAAGATTAATTAATCTCGAAAAGTCAATTTTTGGCCTTGGTTGGTTTTTTGGAGTAAAACCTTCAATTAGTTCCTGTTATTTTTTTCTGGCGGCTTCGGTGGCGTAGTCGGTAGCATGCTGAGCTTCTATGCCCAAGATCGCGGGTTCAAATCCGGCCGAAGTCGTCGGATTTTTTAAGAGCGTTAAAAATCCCTCAGTATGCCTTCCTTCGGAGGGGAAGTAAAGCTGGCGGTCCCATGTCATAGATGTATGGCATGTTAAAGAACCTTACACTAATTACACCTGTGTGAAGCTAAATTGTATAGGTTAAGAATGTAAACAACGCTCTTAAATTCCTGAGTTCGTTGTCAAGAGCCGACTGCGGTGACGTCTGGTAGCTAAGTTCTGAACTAGTAGTCGTTGACGGTGGCGTTTGGCGGCAAAAGAAGGAACTACTTGAAAATTGATCGTCTGCAGTCCTTACTTGAATATAATAATTATAATAATAATAATGATAATAATAATATCGCATGGCCTTGGATGCTGGGTGCAAGCTTTGTAATTTGACACCCGGAGGGTAGCTTGCATGTCGAATTTCGTTGTCGCTTGAAGCACTATGAAAGTCGAGGAGGTTAAATATCTAAGCTCCTTGAACACTATAGCGCTTTCTAGTAGAGAAATGAGGAACTGTGTGTCGGCGGAAACTCCAGAGATTAATTTTGCCATTATGAACACGGCCTACTGAATTCAAATGGGTTCTTTGACAAGCCAACATCGTATGACATGCGTGTCGTATTTTTTCCGCCTTTCAAAAATCACTTACCACGGCCAGGAGCGAACCAGCAATCTTGGGGTTAGTAGACCGACACGCTATCCACTCACCCACCGTGGCAAGCTCTTACTTGAATTAAAACAGATACACACACTAATACAGTCATCACAATTAACACCGGTTATCAGACAGATTCTACACACACCCAAAGTACACGGGGCTACATGACCACGTTGTCGCAGCCCCTTAACTTAAGAACCAACCAATTAATATTTTCTGAGAAACTGGTGAGTTAAAAGTTGAAAATTAATATGGACTGTCTAGGAAATTGCGGCTCCCTTTACGTCCATTGGTATGCGCAGACAGAGGTGCCAACCTTTGAAATGGGTTATCAGTAATCCATTATATTATATTTGAGATAATATCCAAATTTAGAGGTCAAGTTGAGTTTCGGAAGTTTTCGCGAATAAACGTCTCGCGGAAAGTCAGGTTTCCTAATAATACAGAAAAATATTTCACACAAAACTAAAAACTTTTCTTGATGCCGAAAATATACGTTGAACCGATGTATACCACTCAAGGTATCCTCAGTATGCATTTCCTTGAGGGCGGTATATAGCTTACGCATTCGGCGCCGCTTGCTTGAAACGTGCTCCATCGCAATCTGTAACCCTAGCAGCGCGAGTTTAAATGATTTAAACCGACCTCGGCGAATTTTCGTTACCTCCAACCATCCAGACAAAAAAATTAGCTACTTTTAGTTACTTTCGTTACCTGTTTGTAAAATTAGCTGCTTTTTCGTTACTTTCCGTTACCAGTAGACACTCTGTAACGTTTCTTTTCTTCTTTTCATAGAAATGTAATTCTTTTCGTGATGATGTCACTTTTCCTTAATAATTTCCCCTTTGACCGTAATGCCGTAATCGTGAGTTGAAATCCGTAATAATTACGGACAATCCGTAATAGTTGGCACCTCTGCGCAGACAAACTTTTAATTCCGCGTGGAAATAAACTGGGGAGCCGTTGGGATACAGCACGAGTTGCGGCATCATTTGTTCCGAAATTGGTCCAGATCTGCCTTTATATGTGACACATACTGTACATGAAGTTGTATTGGAAAACAGAAAATAAATGCAAATATTTATACCCCCCAGCCAACTAACCATTGAGATAGACCAGCCAATGAAACTCATTAATTGGTGAAGTGATTGAGGCTGACATGTTGGAGCGAGACCTCACCGCACCGTCAACAGTATCGCGACAGTTTTCACCGCAAATGTGTGTCCGCGTGCTACTGACGCACAATTCTGTGTAATTTGTTTGCCGTTAACATTTGTTTGTTGTTCTCTTGTCAGTACTACTATCATTAGGGCTCGGATTTTTAGGTGAATAAATATTTGTTTATGTAAATACATATTTTAAGCATTTTTTCTATAAATACATAAATTCCTGCTTTTCACTTATTAGCACATAAAAAGACATGATACTTACATTTTTTAAAATCAGTATGCAAGATCTTATAGCCATATTTCACCACGTGCTAGACCTCCCCCTCCCCCCAGCTACCCGGAACCAGTATCACTCACATCCAGTACATTTCTGGCACTGTGAAGTATAAGGCAGTTAGTTCTACGATGCCTAAAGAAAAAACAACTACAAGTTATCGTCTGTTGCAGAATTTAAAGATAATTTTACTTCGGATGGGGGCGTTCTATTCTGGCAACCATGTGGGAAGGCAATCAAGGCTGAACAGCGATCTCAAGTTACACAACACCCCAAGAGCAAGAAACATATTGCCGCAGTTTCGCGCCTTCAGAATAAGTGTTTCAATATAATCGTCGGTCATTTGTGATGGACAACCTGAAGATGTATCTCGTTGTGTATTGTAATGCTTCAGCAGTCAGTGAGACATAGAATAAATTGCATTCGTGAGTACTGCATATTGTTTATATTCACATTAATAAACTAAATGATAATTAAATAATTTTACTTTTTTGTCACATATTTCAGGTATTTTTAATACATAAGAAATAAATATATTCCAAATGTTTAGCACATAAAAATCCCAGCCCTAACTATCATATTGTTCTGCAAGTAGATCCGATATGTGTATTTACTGATTTAAATAGTTCGTTTTCTAACGTTTGCTGTTTCCACTGTCTTAGATCATTGAACTCGTATTGTTCGTTTCTCTCTACTCAGCACCGTAGTTAAGTGAGTGAAGTCATAGCTCTCCAGCGCAACTGCTCAACGACCGTCTCCGGGCAGGTAATAATAATATCGTATGCCCTCGGGTGCCGGATGCAAGCTTTGTTAATTGACGCCCAGAGGGCAACTTGCATGTCGAATTTTATCGCTCCTTGAAGCGCTATGAAAGTTAAGGACGTTAGATATCTAAGGTCCGTGACACTATAGCGCTTTCTAGTAGACAAATGAGGAACTTTGTGCTGGCGTAAAATCCAGATATTAATTTTGCCATTATGAACACGGCCTACTGAATTCAAATGGATTCATTAACATGCCAACATCGTATGACACGCGTATCGTGATTTTTGTCGCCTTTCAGAAATCACTTACCACAGCCAGGAGCGAACCTGCATGCTTGGGGTTGGCAGTCCCGACACGATAACCACCCCCCACCCCCCACACCCCACCCCACACCGTGGCAAGCTAACCAGCAAGTAAGCCGTGTAGCTACCCTGAGCGAGCGAGAGAGATATGGTGGAGTGACTCAGCGGTAAGGCCGTTGTTGAATTGTTGATTCATTTGGGGACTTTGGGGCATTGTTAGTCAGTTAATTATTGTTGTTTTAAGGGGCGAAACGGCGCGGTCATTATTACGCAATCTGATTTTATAAAAGAACGGTTAATTAACCCGTGAAAGGTCACGCGACGGATGTAACTTCAGGAGTCGCGGACGGTCATTTCGACTGGTAATCAACCCAACTAAAGGTTTGTGTTGATTCTTTTACTGTGTTTTGCGACATCGTGGTCTTGGGTGTCTGTAGAAGTTGTCTGATAACCTGTGTCACTGTCATGTCTGTAATAGTGTGTGTAGTTGTAATCTAGGTAGGATTCGGGTAGGAAGCGGCCGTGGCCTTAAGTTACTGTAGGTACCGTCCCGGCATTTGCCTAGTATAAAAGAAGAAATCCAAGGTAAAACCACTTTCAGGATTGTTGTGGTAAAAATGTAACACGCGTCTTCTCAGTTTTACCTCACAAGGCTTTGTGAACCCCGTCCTAGCCCTCACACTA
The DNA here is from genome assembly GCA_946902985.2 of Meconema thalassinum. Classification (NCBI taxonomy): domain Eukaryota; kingdom Metazoa; phylum Arthropoda; class Insecta; order Orthoptera; family Tettigoniidae; genus Meconema; species Meconema thalassinum. The sequence continues at coordinate 64,890,994 of OX336396.1, forward strand.
AAATATTCTTTTTTGATAGGGCCTTGAATCGAATCCGGGCCACCGCAGTGACAGCCAAGAATGCTAATCACTACGCTACGAAGCGGATTCCTTTAGAATTACATCTGAGATGTTAGAACATCGCCATTAAATTTACGAGCGAAAATTTATTGTCGTTAATTAGTTTTAGGACATTTTGGTAATAAGCCCCTGTACTTAGGTAGGTGTTCAATTTGTCTGATAACCTGTGTTTTTATGGTGACTATAGTGGTGTGTGTAAAACTTTTATTATTGGGGTCGCGAATGGGGTAGGTGCTTCGGGACTTGAAATAAGGTACTGAAAGGAAGGAAGCTTTTAGTTTGACGTGACCGTTAATTTTTCGATCATGAGCCACGGGACCTCCTTTTTACGTGGAATCTGAACCACAGGACATGGCATTTCATTTCGATAATCTCACATGCACTGACCGGAATCGAACCCAGTCCACCTTGCTGAGGGGCCAACTTTGCCACCATGCCTCCTAAAAATAAGGCACTGCTCCGGCCTTTGCCTGGAGAGAGTTAGAAAAAAAAGCCGGGCAAAACAACACTCAAAATGGCAGCTGTCAGCGTTGGGATTCGAACTTGCGATCTCCGGACATAATGCATATCCCCATCGCGGTCGTTGTGAGCGATTTCAGACTCACCATAGCGTTTCCATCGCGAGACTTGTCCAGATAAGACCTTGAACAACCATTACGTTATTAAACACGGATTAAACGTCGCTTTTAATTAACGAAAAATTATCACAGCCAACAGACAAGGTTGCGTGACGTCATCTCACGCGCGAGATAGGGCCCATGTTGCTAATGTGTGCACATGCCTGGCACTATGATTTACAAACAAACATGCCAAAAGTCTGCATGTACAAGATTATAATGCATGGCGTGTATATAAAAAAAAATGACGTCACTGTTTACCAAGATCATCCGGGGAATAATGACACTACATCATGTTGCAGAAACATTGACCCAAATGTGCGAGGTAAATATTTATGAAAACTAATACTACTTCCGGTCTATGAGCCAACTACAGCTATTTAGGCTGTGATAACGCCATATGGCTTCATCTTGATGTTTGAACCGCGAACCTCTGATGAGCTCAAGTCACTATATAAACTACTAACCTTAAGATTACTCGACGTTAGAGGGTTCATCGAATGAAGGAAGGCAGTATATGGTTATAATATCCACCGTTCCCACCAGGGGCTCACATCTAGTGGGACGTGGGCTGGCGACCACGGGACCCCAGCTGAGTCCGGCATTGATTCCACTTCCTTGTGCTGGGCTGCTCTCCGTCTTCTTTCCTGTCGACCTCTCTTGGTCAACTGTTGTTCTCTTCCGACCTCGACGGTATTAGGGTATCCGAGGCCTAGGGAGTCTTTCACTTTCCCGCCTTAATTGGCCCTTGTCTCATCTTTCCTGATACCCTCATTCTTCGAGGGGTCAGCATTCTTTTTCTTTTCATGTTATCTTCTGCCTTCTGAACAAGGCCCTCAAGGAGGCAGGGTGTATGTAGCCCCACCACTTCTGGTGCACCCTGGATATTGCTACACCCTCAGGGGTTCACGGCTGGTGAGTTTGGGATTGGCAACCCCGAGGGATTCCTGAGCTGGGTCAGTTTTTTTTTTTCCTTTTTCCTCTGACCTTGGGACGGGACCTCTCCTCTTTCCCCTTTCCTATCAGCCTTTCATGGCTCTCCTTCTTTCCAAGACCCTCAATTCTCATTCTTTGAAGGTTGAAGGCATTTCTTTTCTTCCTGTCCTTTATTTGCCTTAACCTCCATTTGTTTACCATTTCTTCTTCTAGTATGTAAGTTTGTAGTTAGTATTAGTTATAGTTTTCATTCTCATCTCATCTTCCACTATCACCCAAACCATTAGGGGCCGATAACCTAGATGTTAGGCCCCTTAAAACAACAATTATCATCATCATCATCATCATCATCATCATCATCATCAAATAACCGTATGTAAAGATAGCAGTAGTTCTGAATGAATATGAGTCAAAAATGTATTTATTCTTATTATTTTGGTTTCATTGCATTCCCAAATCAGGTGTGCAGGACTCATAACCTTCCCAAAAATATTCACAGTATTAGCACTTCAGGCTAGGAACTAATTATTGAAAACATTATTTGGGAATTAAGATTTTGGTTGGTTGGTTCCTCAGTTTAGGGGCTGCGACAACGCGGTCATGTAGCCCCGTGTACTTTGGAAGTGTGTAGAATCCGACTGATAACCGGTGTTAATTGTGATGGCTGTATTAGTGTGCGTTATCTGTTTTTAATTCAAGTAAAGACTGCAGATAATAAAATTTCAAGTAGTTCCTACTTTTGCTACCAGCTTGCGGATTTGGCTACTAGATGGCATCGCAGTCAGCATCTGGCTACGAACGTTGGAACTAATAGAGCGTTATCAATATTAACCTACAAATAATGTCTTCACACTAGTGTAGTTAGTGGAAGTATCTTGTTCATGCCATAAACCTATAACATGGGACCGCCGGCTTTACTTCCCCTCCGAAGGAAGATACTGACGAACTTTTAACGCTCTTAAAAAATCCGACGACTTCGACCGGGTTTGAAACCGCGACCTTTAAAATGTTTCCAACATTAAAAAGGCAAAGTCCTCTTTCCCTACTTCGCTTTGTTCTTATACACCTCCTCTTATTTCTCTTTTCGTTAGACGTTCAGGCTTTATACTCATAAAATGCCTTATATCACAGATCTCTGTTAAGACGGCCGAAGTCGTCGGATTTTTTAAGAGCATTGAAAATGCCTCAGTATGCCTTCCTTCGGAGGTGAAGTAAAGCCGGCGGTCCCTTTTTAAAAAAATTGGCATGTTAAGGGACCTTCCACTAATTATACCTGGGTGAAGCTAAATTAATTGTAGGTTAATCAGTTGACAAACGCTCTTAGGTTCCCACGTTCGTCGTCAGGAGCCGAAAGCGGTGGCTATCTGGTAACCAAGTTCTGAACTAGTAGTCGTTGACGGTGGCGTTTGGCGGCAAAAGTAGGAACTACTTGAAAATTGATTGTTGCAGTCCTGACTTGAATTAAAAACTAATACAGCCATCACAATTAACACCGGTTATCAGACAGATTCTACACACACCCAAAGTACACGGGGCTACATGACCGCGTTGTCGCAGCCCCTAAACTGAGGAACCAACTAACCTCTCTGTTAAGATTCTCCTGTTACCACACTCTTCTTTGAGTAAATGCAACTCTATGTCCTTTACCCTTCTACACACTTCTTTTGCACACTCTATCCTCCTCCCTTCGTAAGTCGCTATCCCTTAAGTACCCCATTCCTAGCCTTTCCAGTACCGGTATATGAATTAACAACAACATAACCTAACCTGTTCGTACGCAAAATTCCAGTATATGAATTAACAACAACATAACCTAACCTGTTTGTACGCAAAAATCCAGTATATGAATTAACAACAACATAACCTAACCTGTTTGTACACAAAATTCCAGTATATGAATTAACAACAACATAACCTAACCTGTATGTACGCAAAATTCCAGTATATGAATTAACAACAACATAACCTAACCTGTTCGTACGCAAAATTCCAGTATATGAATTAACAACAACATAACCTAACCTGTATATTAAGGCTTTCACGGCCCGGATTATATAAATAATTCATGTTTTTTGGGCAAATGCCGTGTGTATTTAGATTAGAACCATACTTGCCTCCTTTTTCAATGGAAAACAAACAATGTGGCCAAAGAAAGTATATCAGTGTGATTACAATAATTACAAAAAATATAGTTAATTTCTCGGTTCGTCACCAGAGAGCAGCTGCCAGAAAATTACTTACTACTCTGTCCGCCGTTCTACCATGGTCCATACAGTAATTTTCTGGAAGCTGCTCTCTGGTGACGAACCGAGGAATTAACTATATTTTTTGTAATTATTGTAATCTCACTGATATACTTTCTTTGGCCACATTGTTTGATTTCCATTGAAAAAGGAGGCAAGGTTTCGCCGAAACGTATGGTTCTAATCTAAATACAAACGGCATTAGCCCAAAAAACATGAATTATTTATATAACCTAACCTGTTTGTTCGCAAAATCCCAGTATATGAATTAACAACAACATAACCTAACCTGTACGTACGCAAAATTTCAACGAGATAGGAAGCTTCATATATATGATGGTTCTCTGTCAGTGTCACAAATATTCTTCTGTAAAATAATCCACACGCACCGAGCAGATTCCTATTCTTTACGTAACTGCAGACAGCACAGTAGCTGTTTCACAATGAACAGCAGCAATATATTCCTTTTATGTGTGTCTGCTTTTGATCACACTGCCGCCGCGTCGTGGGTGAGATATTTATGTTAGTGACAAAAGGGTTGAGGAGACATTTATTGCCAATATGTTTCCAGTCGGAACAGCTTCATGGTGTACGAAGCGAGAACTATATTATATGATTCTAACAGAACCAGGCCAAGATGTGGTTAATACATTCGTCTTCCAATATTATTACACAGCGCAAGCTTTTACTATGACCTACTTTCAAATAAGAGAATTATATTAAAATATAAAATAAATGTAGCACTATGATATGTACAGAACTCTTTGAGCTGCATGATGATGATGATGATGATGATGATAATAATAATAATAATAATAATAATAATAATAATAGGGGATCTCGAAAACATCAAGAAGGCGGAGAGAAAAATCATCCGAAAAATATTGGGTCCTAAACTCTCAGCTGAAGGATATCGTCTACAGTCGCACACAATCACAGAGAGATACTCCAACATCGAGACACATTTCCGCAAACGATGACTGAGGTTTTCTGGCTACTTCATGAGACTGAATGACGACCGATTGACGAAGAGAATTCTGACATACTTTAGAGAAATTAAAGTGACAACAGTCTGGGTCACACAGGTCCAATTTGATCTCAGGAGTGCAAATATCACACCAACAGACATCGAAGATCGAATGACATTCAGACAAAAGATACCCAGTTGGGAAGTTACACCTGAAGATCGACCAAAGAAAACGGGGAAACGATGGATGAAGGAACGTCGAGTTCGTCATAGCGAAACTTGAAGGAGTTTTGGAAGACCAAGAAAAACAGCAGCAGTTCATAATTTGTTTTATGTGATCCTATGGGTCTAAACAGCTTAAATAAATAAATAAATAAATCAATCAAAAGGTTTATCTGATAATACATCGCGATACCACTAAGCCAAAGCCTCAAGACCACTCAGGCACAAAAAAATCAACAAATATGCACCGTTGGCAGAAGAAATCAGGAAGATGTGGCGAGTATACTCGGTGAAAATTTGACCACTTGAAATGTCAGCAACGGGGCTCTGGTAACTGGTCTGTAAGAGACAAAAATGAAACCTCTGATCGCCACAATGCAGAAGGCAGTGTTGCTCGATACATGCCACATAGTCCGATTATTTTTTATCCCAGTAATAATTATAAGGTACTTGATCGTAAAGTCTTGTATGTTGAGACTCACCATATCCATAAGATAATAATAACAATAATACCTAACTGTCAAACTAATGCAGAAGGCAGTAGTTCTCTCAACAACATGAATCGTTCGGAAGTTTTCAGCTTAGAAGGGGCTGTCCCAGTAACTATACTTTGGTTCCCTGAAGCCCGTAGAGTTATGTTGTGATGTACCAGAAATGTTTTATAAAATACATTGAAAGGCTGATGATGATGCCAATGCAAATAGGCATCGAAACATGTACCGATGTAAATTGTATTGACGAGGCGTAACTAAAGAAATCTTTTGATTATTATAGCAAGTCAATATGGAAAAATGGGTGACTCGATGAGTCAAAAAGATAAAATGTACTGTCAAAAACAATAATAGTAATAATAATAATAATCCTACTCACCTACAAGAATGGGGATATCACATGAGGACATCTTGGAACGTCACTCTTTGAAGAAGAAACTTGGGGAAATACAGAGTTTTCAGCCCAGACCCATATTGAAAACCGGCAAGAAGTGGACCGAAGAACGAAAACAAGCTCACCGAAGAAGAATGCGCCAACACTGGGCCAATGTGAAAGAACGAGGGAAAAGGCAGTTGAAATAACGTGGTCCATAGAAGACCGAAACGATTATAAAATAAAATATAAAATAAAATCCTACTCACAAGTTGTTAAGGGACCGATCAGTTATTACTGATAAAACCATACCAGCAAACCGGCCAGATATCGTTCTTGTGGACAAGGTGCAGAAGAGAACCTTTCTCATTGATATTGCAGTGCCCAATTCCCATAATCTGCAACAAACCTGCTGTGAGAAGATCACCAAGTACGATATCTGCGCTTGGCTGAGGATATACGGCAAATGTGGAGACAGGAAAGTGTAGTGATTCTGCCCATAGTCATTTCTTCTACCAGCATCATCCCTAAATCATTGGCTCGCAATCTAGAAATATTGGGAATACATCCTGGTCTACATATCATCATGCAGAAGGCCGTCATCTTGGAGACCTGTTCCATTGTTCGCTCGTTTCTCAATGTTCCACCCTAAAAGAAGTTGTCATACCGTCTTGCAAACAATCCGACGATATGTTGATTTTCCCACTTAGGCCTATGTGGTGAATTGAATGTCATAATAATAATAATAATAATAATAATAATAATAATAATAACAATAATAATAATAGTTATTTTTATTTAAGCGAAAATTCCCCTACATGAGAGCGATTAAACTTGGATCATGATGTCATTTGGAGGAGTGTCTCCTCCGCTCCTCCCAAAACCTCTTCATTCTCGCGGAATGCTCCCGCTTCCTCTCATCCGTCCACTTTTTTCCAGGTTGTCGTAATGATCTTGGTTCGAACTTAACATTCTTGATTTTCGTCTGGCACTCAGTTCGGTCTTCGAAATTTTGTATACTTCTCTTTGTACCTCTTTAAGCCATTCTGTGCCGCATTTGCTCTGAGTTATGATACTGAGTAGTTTCTTGGGCAATCTGGAGGTGGCCATCCTGTGGATGTGAGTGTAAAATTTGGCTCTGCGTTTTCTAATTTCGTCTGTTATCGTGATGGTGTTTTGATAGAGTTCAGTACTAGGTCTCTTCATCCAAATGCCGTTTCTGTTGATTGCTCCGTAGATCTTCCTGAGAATTTTTCGTTATTATTATTAATATTATTAATAATATTATTTATTTATTTACTTATTTATTTATCGTTTGGCTTTTGGTGCCGGGAGTATCCGAGGATATGTTCGGCTCGCCAGAGGCTGTAGCTGCTTTAAGCGGACACCAATAGGGTGAGCTACATGTTAGTTCAATTTATAATAATAATAACAATAATAATAATAATAATAATAATAATAATAATAATATTAGGCTATTATTGGGCAAAACCTCAAGGCCCACTCAAGTGTAAAAGTTGAATGTCGTAGTTTCTAATTGTCTCATTCATCATCATCATCATCATCATCTTTTTTTCTTCTTCTTCCTATTCTTCATATTTATCTCACTTAATAGGGATGTAGCTGGAGAAAGTTCGCGCCAGATAGCGCGCGTGTAGTACTGGGTAAGCGCAAGGCGATCGTCTTATGTTTCTCCCAGTCAGCTGCGAGGGATGTATAAATTGTGACCGAGTTTTCTAAGCTAAAGTAAATTATATCTTCTCTAATTTTACTCCAAGACTATATTAATTAATTCTATGGGTACATCTCCTAATATATTATGGACGATTTTCAGCGTTTAAGCGTTTAACAGCTGCAAAATGAGCTACGGTCCAGAGGCGCTAAAAAACTAGCGGGAGGAAGGAAGAATTAATACAGCGGTCATAACAACTTTCTAACACGCTTTATTATTCAAATAATGAATATGAGTCAGCATGCTTTCTCCTAAAGATTACAATTACTTGAGTATTGTAGGCCTATACTGATAAATATATCTCCATAAGACTTAAATCATAAATAGAGATTTAAATATTCACTTGCTCCCCTTGCTTATAGATCTTCGATTTTTTTTATTTTTTTTAGGTTGATAGCTTGCATGAAACTGTCATGTTTTAAGGTAAACATACTCAAAGAAATTTGATACCCTACCGGTATTGTACCGGTATACCTCGAAAATGCATCGCAACGTTTGGTTCTTATGTAATTTTGTCAATTTCTCAATAAGAACCGTTCCCGTACCCCTGGGGAAGGTCTTGGGGGTACAATTTTTTAAGAGTTTGAGAATCCCTGCTTTAGGGCCTCGAACTGTTTTCATCTGACTATGTCTAAAAAATGTAGAAGTCAGTCGCTAGCGGTACCACATTCTTCGACGGGCAGATGGAAGTTGACGATTAATTCTGATTTCAAGGAACCAACCATGATACGTTTGTGACTGTTAATGTTGCGACGTTTATTCGTGAAGAATTTGTCCGAGTATAGATATCTTTGAAAATGGGAGTCAGAAATATTACATTCACTTCTTCGTGTAGGCCTATATTGACGATTTCTTCCCGTACTTCAATGGATATGATTCCTGCAGATTCCGATATTGTAGGCTTATCGTGATAATCCGGCAATTTTCTTGTGTATGGCCTCTTCCTTATTTATGTCGTGTTCGTGGTCCACGGAAAAAGCGACGGAACAGCGCCCGGTTTTAATCTTGCTCTCACCTTCAAATACAAACGCAAAAATTCAGTGGTTGTTATCGAAATGTCTAATCAGTTTATAGGTACAAAATAAGGATTATTTCCCTTTGTAAATCGCACTTATTCAACACAGTTTTCGTTAAGTCATCGGGTTGTAAATGATGGGAACACACTTTAATATATTCGGTCAGATTTTTTCTCACCGAAAGTTTTCCTTCTAATAGCACGTAGCCATTTCTTCCCCGTTTCTTTATTTTGTGGGAATTGGTGAAACGAAAACGGGCTTCCCTGATTTTTGCAAAGAGGAACACTGCAAAATGTCGGCATAGTCACGAAAATAACAATTTATAACACTTAAATTCGTATATATTAGCTGCATGGGAACACAGAAGACAAATGAAGAGCGCCTTGCGCTTACCCAGTACAACAGCAGTGCGCTCTATCGGTGCTAGTTCTATACATCCCTATTGCAGGGTCTGCTGTTCTGCACCCTCGTTCCTACTTAATACGATCTAGTGAATCTTCAGGTGCGCTTTCCGTCACATCCTGTACATATCCTACCACAGGGCGTCGAGCTAGCGCTTCTTTGGTTGGCTTCGTGTGTTCCGGCCTTCGTGACACCAGTTCAGCATACTACTACTATTAATAATAACAATGAAAATGAAAATCCACAGCCTGCTTCCAGTCTCCGACCGGATCAGGAATGGAATGAATGAAGCCCCCATCTAGCGGCGAGGATATGAACATTGCCGGCTGCCGAGGCGTGACGCACTCCTCTGGGTCAATGATTAAATGAATGACAGATGAAATGAAATGATAGTGGAGAGTGTTGCTGGAATGAAATTTTGACAGGGAAAACCGGAGTACCAGGAGAAAAACCTGTCTGCCTCCGTTTTGTCCAGCACAGATCTCGCATGGAGTGACCGGGATTTGAACCACGGACCCAGCGGTGAGGGGCCGACGTGTTACCGCCTAAGCCACGGAGGCTTCAATATTAATAATAACAATAATATTAATAATTATCATAATTAAAGTAAAAAGTAACTTCGTAGCTAACTAAGTAAGTAAAATGTAAGTAAGTATGTTATTCAGATTGGTAAATTCCTCTGAATTTCTCAGCGTCAGACTTGTGTAAAGTAATTTTTCCTCCAATATCTCCCTATAGGACGGGTGGAACAGTTATGTTTAAAGTGATCGTGCAGTCTAGAGAGGGGTAGACTTTATAAGTTCATGAATGTCAGTTGAATGGTTGATCAAGGTGATGGTTACTGGAGCCAGTCAGGTGCACACCGTGTTTGCCAAGCATACTCTTGACCAAACTTTGGCAGCAGTTCATGCTCCACCATGCATTATGAAATGATACAATATACCAACTTCTTCTGAACGAAAAGTGTGCAAGCAAGCAAAAACGTAAAAAAGAACTTAAAAAAAAGTAGCTAGGTCACTGGGATCAAAGCCAAATCTCTTTTCCTTCAGAACTTGAAGTTTATGACCCAAGTTTGAGGGGCACGTACCGTTCCTTCCAGTGGGCTGATTTCAAGGCAGGTTAATAATTTTCAGGGAGTTTTTATTGCATACACAGAACGAACAAGTACGGACATGGAACTCATTAATAATGCAATGTTTGAGATCAAACTAGGAAAGCTCCAACTAACACACCTACTCTGATGTAAAAAAGAAAAAAAATCTTGTACTTGCGGAGAAGTGTAAAAACAAGTGGGTTAACATGTACGGCCACTAGGACTTGGATTAAAAGTCACAAGAGGAGCATCCAAAGGCTCAAACTTCAAATAGCAGTAGATATTCTTGAAAGCAAGGAAAGAGGATTTTGTGCTGTCAGTGCACGAGACATTTAAAAGGAAGGAAGCTTGTAGTTTTACTTGACTTAACATTTACTCCCGCAATCAGAGAGGTTATGGGACTTTTATTTTTCCGTAGAATTCGAACCAGAGAATGTTAGATCCCTGAGCGGATAAACAAAACGCTGTCCACATCAGTCCCGCATCCGCACGACTGTTATCCGACCCGCATCCGCATGACTGTTTTCCGCATCCGCTCTGCATCCAAACGACTGCTATCCGCATCCGCATGGCTGTTATCCGCATCCGCCTCGCATCCACACGTTTGTTATCCGTATCCGCCCCAGGTGTCCGGAATTAACGTACCACGGACAAAACGTACCACTTGATTTTCGAGGACATAACGTACCACCTAGGTCGTTATCTACCTAAGAACAGATTTCCCGTAATCCCCAAATATTTACGCTAGGACATAACGTACCACTTGATGTCAGACGGGCATTCCAGTTACAGGTTCATTACCACTCAAACATCAGTGGCGATCACACTGTGTGGCTTTAAACATTTTGGTATTGTAACATGGAATAAGGGCGGTTTATGTGCGCACTTCGACGGATGAAGTACGAATTGTACATTGAAAGTTCAAAGAGAAAGAAGAAATTTGTGAATTATGATGAACGGCTTGACAGAATAATGAAGCGGTATGAAGAGAATGGAAACTTGAAATCTTGCTTGAGAGCTCTCTCATATTCGCAGAACTTGGAATGTAACTTCACATGGCGAACTTGCTATTCAATTAGAATGAAACATCCCATGACGAACTTGCTATTCACTAGGATATAAAACCCACAAAAACAATATAAAAATAAAAAATATTAAAAACAAAGTAAAGAAAACGAAAAATGACCAGAGCTTAACCACAGCTGATTCTAAACACCACATTTTGCCAGTCCAAAGCCTGGATAAAGTGTGATGGGAATCCAAAAACTTATCATATTTTATATTAGTTTATGTTATGTTATTACCCACGTATTTATTACCAGGATTAATTGAGCAATACCGAGAAAGAGGCCGTGCGGTTAGGGTTTCATGCATCCTAAATACTTCCCACTCTTTCAAGTGGCACGTTATGTCCTCTCTTAAATATTTTAAGGTCATTAGCAGACTCTTCGCAGGTAATCAGCCGGCCAAGTGGTACGTTATGTCCTATAACCTCCGGCCCACATCCGCACGTTTGTTGTCCGAATCTACTGGCATTACAATAATATTTTAATTAACTAAAGCATAAAGCAACATCTTTAGACATTTGAAGAGAAAGTCGTTCCCTTCGGCTTCCTATGTCATAGTGGCTTCGGTGGCGTGGTTGGTAGAATGCTGAACTGCTGTGCCCAAGATAGCGGGTTCAAACCGGGCCGAAGTCGTCGGATTTTTTTAAGAGCGTAAAAAATCCTTCAGTATGCCTTCCTTCGGAGGGGAAGTAAAGCCGGCGGTCCCATGTCATAGATTTATGGCATGTAAAAGATCCTTCCACAGTCTAAACCTGTGTGAAGCTAAATTGTTTGGTTGGATTTCGTCGGAACGCTCTATCAAAGTTCCAACGTTCACCACTAAGTTTCATTGATATCTGGTGGCGAAAGTTGGAACTACTTGAAATTGAACGGAACTTGTAGCTCACCCTAAGAGTGTCCTCTGGAAGCAGCTACAGACTCAGGCGAGCCGAACGTGTCCTCGGACACTCCCGAAACTAAAAGCCATACGATAAATAAATAAATAATTCTATGTCATGTGCTATATTTAAAATGAATGTAACCCTTTTCAGTTCGGAGTGTTATGTTCAATGGCAAAATTTGAATAATCATCTTAGAAAACAAGATGTTCAGTAAAGAACATATAGCCTACTTTCTCCTAAATGTATGAGTATAGTTATAACTCGTTATTATCAAAGAGTATAATAGAATCATTTCTTGATTGAAGACCTTAGAAACTATTTACCTCTACCAAACGCCACAACCTAGAAAAAAACCTACTACCATCATTGAAGAAAGATAAGAAGTATCTCAAGAATGTTATGGATCTGGAGACATAATCGACCGGACTGGCTGCGTGGCTCTGCGGTAACGTTCTCGCTTGCTGGGCCCTAGGTTGCAGGTTCGTATCCTGGCGCAGTCAGCTGGCATTTGAGGGTGCACAAATGCGAGGGAGCCGTGTCAGTATATTTACTGGCACGTTAAAGATCCCCTTCGGGCCAAAATTCCGGCACCCCGGCGTATCTAAAAGCAGCAGTAGTTAAAAGGGTCGTAAAACAAATAACATTATTATTATTGTTATTATTACATAATCGACCTGCCGTGGGCAACATCCAACTTTGAGTTGAGGCATGTCTTTACACGTCTGGTTGTGCATGGCTTTCACAACCCTAATTGAATAACAAATCTTTCCGTGTCCCTACAGAGACGTGTGTATACAAACTATGTGGATATTTTCGATTGCTATTTGCCTGAAATAAAAGTATTAATAACCTGAACTAGTACCAGCGGCTAGAATTCAGTTACTATGTGAAATCGTTTTGTTCTTTACTTCAAATAACATTTCCAAATAACGCACAATAGGCTGTAACAAACCCTTTAAAATAAGAAGTAAAAATGTATCATAGTATCATCCTGTCATTCTTCAAATTCGATGCGCATAGAATGCCAATGGTATACTATCAATGGAGTCCCATGTAGACCAGTCGTGAAATCTAGTGGAGAAATATCGAACAATATAATCCTAACAGGGTGAGTGCATTCTAGCGGCCATAAGAAGAAACTTTTCAATAAAATCTGGAAGTTAATAAGTAGGCCGGCGTGCAGTTACCATTTTGGCTGCTAGATGTCTCGAGAAAATCTGCTGGCGAATTATGTTTTAATTAAATATATGTTTTGCACCGTAATATGCTCAATATAAGGCTTAATTTTAAAATGTCTGAGTCATTACAAAGCTACAAATATGTAAAATTTCAAGCAAAAAACCAAACTCTGATGGGGTTTGAACCATAGGCATATGAATGACAGACTAACGCTTTACCACGGACCCATTTGTGCCAACGAACATTGATCTATATAAAATGACTTACATAGAACTTGTTAGCAAATAATGATTTAGACCTAATGATTTCATCAGTGGAGTATATTATTTATGTATAAAGCATTTCATACTAAGTTTATTTATTTTGTATCAGTACGCTATATTGCATGCAATACTCAAATTAGTGAAATATAAGTCAGGCACAAGATATCCGCTGCCATCTTGTCTTCTTACCGAGACGGCTCAGCTTTTTAAAATCACTTCTGCACTATAGTATTACAAAATAAACTTTTAATTTCGAACGTGCCTCTTCCTTTAGAACAGTTAAATCGATTCTCGGCTCGATAATCGGAACTGGTGGGTCCCATGATATGGATTATAAAGTTTGCATAATTCGCACTGCCGCCATCCTGAAATGGTACGGTGGATGTCCTTGTAGTTTGGTCACAAGACGCGTCCTATATGAAGGTATGTTATTACTTATTACCAAATTTGGTAGAGATCGGATAATTTGGTTAGTCGCTATTTGATTTTACGTTTTGAACGTTTGAGTGGCCGCCATTCAGATTTGGGAAAGATGGCGGCGATATAAAACATGACACTGAGGTGCCCTTTGCTTGTTCTACCTCTGTACCAAATTTCGTTCAATTCGGTTTCACCGTGTTCGAATTGATAGGGGGGGACAGACATTCAGAGTACATACACTCACACACACACACACACACACACACAGACTCACACACATACAGACAGACAGACACACAATTTTTGGCCCTGTAGTGATCTCATAAGTCTACTTTCATTTTTTGCAAAAATCGAAAATAGGCTAAAAACATAACGGAAAAATATGATATGTCATAAACATCCGGGCCCTAGTAATGATATTAAACAAGTTCGGATTGTATTCAAATAGCTATCCGCAAATATACCCCAAACATTATCCACACAGACATAAAAACCATCTCCGCATCCGCGCAGGGCTTTACAGAACTTCACATCCCACCTCGAAATTCCCACATTTATTCATCGGGAATGTAATTATGTTTCTAGCCATATTTCAGCGGTGCCTTTATAAATAAATAAAATGTTAAAATGCTTTTCAGTCGGCGAACACAATTGTACCCAAGATACACTTTCTCAGGACGTCTCTGCAAGTGAGACGAACAGATACACATAGGAATGCGAGGTTAGAGAACGAAAATGAACACCACATCGCCCATTGTTGTTTATTCCATACCCAAGTTAGAACACAAACCTGCCAATCACAGATTATCACACTATACAAGTAAACGTGAAGGTCAATGGCCACTAACATTGTCAAAACAAAATATCACACAATACTAACAAACCTGATAAGTTACTCAAGTTTACAATACACTTCTGTAACTAAAGTAGTGTATATACCTTAACCTACATACAGGGCCGTAGAGAGCGACCGTGGGCCCCAGGACTAGAAATTCCGGACCCCTTATTTTTAATTCGTCCCGTGACATTAACCTAAAAAAAAACTCTGTGTAATTTAGTATAGGCTATCTAATTAAATGTGAGTCTTCTTGTTCTTCCGTTATTGACAGACCTATTATTGTCTCCCATTCATTGTTTCAATTTACTTCTTGCTTTTGGTCAATGTGGATTTTAATCTCTGTGTGTGTATATATATGACTGTTTATGCTCGCCACAAGGACAAGCAAGATGCTTTTCAGGACCATGTTAAGTAAATGGATTTGCTAATATTTATTTTGAAATGTTTCACCCTATATGAAATCTTTAATTTCAATATGTGATAATAATAACTCTGGAAAATTTTCCATTTCCCTGAAAGAGAAGCTAAGAACATCTTAACATTCATTTTATGTTCTTTTTATGAGGTTTTCCACACTATTCACTAGTTGCTGATACATTGAATAATATAGCCTTGCCAGAAGAATTGAAAAATATTTAAGGAAGGAAGGAAGATTGTAGTTTTACGTGACCGTGAATCTTGTGATTATGAGCCACGGGACCTCCTTTTTACGTGGAATCCGAACCACAGGACATGGCATTTCACATCGAAAATCTCATATGCATTGACTGGGAATCGAACCCGGACCGCCTTGGTGAGAGGCATACAGCTGAAAAATATTTAGAAATTATGTCTAGGGATATTGTCTATTTGGACTCTACTACCGCTTCGGGCCACTCAGCAACTCCGAGCCCCAGGGCTGCAGCTCCGTTTGCCCCACCCTCTCGTCGGGCCTGCCTGCATACTCGTAGATATAGGTTAAAGCTGGGTTTTCCTAGGCGGGGAAGCCGAGAGCAGAATACGGAGAGCGGAGTCGGCTGTCCGCTCGTGAGTCATCAGTAGAGCTGGGATTTCTATGTAATTACATATTTTACATATTTTTTCATATTTGTGGGTATTCTACATATTCTTAGTGATGTTACATAAAATTACATATTTCAGGGTTTTCCTGTTTTTATATGAAATAATTTGCGGAATTGAAGTTTCGCACTTAATGTGAGGCTGTTGTCTGTCCTCTCAACAGGGAGATTGAGGTAATTATGAGTAACAGGTATTTGAGAGGATGATAGGATGATAAGTGCTGTGCATGGGGAAAATGGTGCAAGTGTACTGAGTAAATTGCAAAAAGTGTTGAAGAGAAATCCTGGTTATTCAACATTTCACAGTGTGTGTCGAATTCTAAATGGAGATGACGTTGATCCTCCCGAGGACATTTCTCCAGCAAAAATTCCTCTCCTAAAATTTGCCCCAGTTAAATCATGTGATGTTGAAAGATCTTTCTCTGCATATAAGAACACTCTAAGTGTCAAACGCCTTTCTATGACTGCAGAGAACATCAAAAAATACTTAATACTTCACTGTGCTACAAACTTTAATGAATAAGCGTGCTTTGAGTTGTGAAAGTAATAAGTTTCTATTGAATATGTGTGTGATATATTCATATAATATGACTCCTAAGAACATTGAAAAAGACTTAATTGTTCATTGTGCTACAAAATGTAATATAAAGCGTGTTTAGTGTGTTATAACTGACTAAATGTTAAGTTTATATTAATTATATGATATTACATATTTTGCCCAATCTACATATTTTGCTACATATTTTGGTGCTTTTTGTTACATATTTATGTACATATTATGCCACTTGATATTACATAAAAATCCCAGCTCTAGTCATCAGCTAGCTGAATTGTGTTTTCCTAGACGCGGACTTGTCCTCTGGCGGAGAGAGGAACGGTAGCTCATTTGTATACTAGGAGTGATAAGGTGAGGTCGATATGGACGTGGAATCTAGACTTTCTATTTTATTACACTTGGAAGAGGAGGAGGATTACTACTGCATTTAGTGAAGGATCGAAAATGTGGAAGTGACATATTTAAAACGCGTGAAAATGAGGGAGTGTTTAAAATTCTTATAAATAACCATTTAATTGATGACGAAATTAGATTCAAACAGTACTTTCGACTGACCAAAAACGAGTTCTATGATCTATACCAAGAAATAAAAGATGTAGATGAACTGAAATCGCAGGTTTATAACAGAAAGCAGTAAACCGACACACGCTCATGGTGCACACAATTTATACACACATCAAAAAAAGTTTTGCATCACCTCGGTTCCCAGATCTCCGGCATATAGACGTTGACTGTGTATATTGTATCAAAGATACAGTCCCTTTGACTGTTCATAGATGTCACTAAAACTGCTCAAAGATGTAAACAACCATGCATGAGCAGGGCCTATTAGACGGAGGGGGTACGACAGCCGATCAGTTCCAGTCATTCCACCAGGACGAAGGTACGCTGCTCATGTTGTCTGTAGTTCTACCATGCCTAGAAGGTCAATACCGCAGTTCGATCGCGTCCGCATTGTTACTTTGTGTCAAGAAGGGCTCTCAACAAGGGAAGTTTCCAGGCGTCTCAGAGTGAACCAAAGCGATGTTGTTCGGACATGGAGGAGGTACAGAGATACAGGAACTGTCGATGACAGGCCTCGCTCAGGCCGCCCAAGGGCTACTACTGTAGTGGATGACCGCTACTTACGGATTGCCGCTCGGAGGAACCCTGACAGCAATGCCACCATGTTGAATAATGCGTTTCGTTCAGCCACAGGACGTCGTGTTTCAACTCAAACTGTGCGCAATAGGCTGCATGATGCGCAACTTCACTCCCGACGTCCACGGCGAGGTCCAGCTTTGCAACCCCGACACCATGCAGCGCGGTACAGATGGGCCCAACAACATGCTGAATGGACCCCACAGAATTGGCATCACGTTCTCTTCACCGATGAGTGTCGCATATGCCTTCAACCAGACAATCGTCGGAGACGTGTTTGGAGGCACCCTGGTCAGGCTGAACGTCTTAGACACACTGTCCAGCGAGTGCAGCAAGGTGGTGGTTCCCTGATGTTTTGGGGTGGCATTATGTGGGGCCGACGTACGCCACTGGTGGTCATGGAAGGCTCCGAAACGGCTTTACGATACCTGAATGACATCCTCCGACCCATAGTGCAACCATATCGGCAGAATATTGGAGAGGCATTTGTCTTCATGGACGACAATTCTCGACCTCATCGTGCACATCTTGTGAATGCGTTCCTTCAAGATAACGACATCGCTCGACTACAGTGGCCAGCATGTTCGCCAGACATGAACCCTATCGAACATGCCTGGGATATGTTGAAAAGGGCTGTTTATGGACGTCTTGACCCACCAACCACTCTGAGAGATTTACGCCGAATTGTCGTTGAGGAGTGGGACAATTTGGACCAACAGTGTCTTGATGAACTTGTGGATAGTATGACACGACGAATACAGGCATGCATCAATGCAAGAGGACGTGCTACTGGGTATTAGAGGTAGTGGTGTGTACTGCAATCTGGACCACAAATGCTGCAAGTCTAGCTGTATGCTGGTACAACATGCAATGTGTGGGTCTCATGAGCAATAAAACGAGCTGAAATGTTGTTTGTGTTGATCTCTATTCCCTTTGTATTTAAAGGTTCCGGAACTCTTGGAACCGAGGTGATGCAAAACTTTTTTTGATGTGTGTAAAAAAGGAAGGAAGCTTGTAGTTTAACGTGACCGTTAATCTTGACATCATGAGCCACGGGACCTCCTTTTTACGTGGAATCCGAACCACAGGACATGGCATTTCACTTCGAAAATCTCACATGCATTGACCGGGAATCGAACCCAGACCGCCTTGGTGAGAGGCATACAGCTAGACCGCTGAGCCACCACGCCCCCGCACACACTTGATACTAAACACACAAGGGACACAATAAATAAAACTACACACAACATGTACAGGCGTCCAGCCACTCCGCCAGCCGACAGCGGCTCCGTCTGCTCTCGGAGCAGAGGAACACGGAGGAGCGAGTTCCGCTCGTCAAGAGGCGGTCCGCTCCGCTTCTTGGAAAACAGTACCATTAAAATTACATATGACCAGAGGAGAGCCGACTCCGCGTTCCGCGTTCCACTCTACGCTTCCGCGCCTAGGAAAACCCAGCTTAACATCCTGAGTGTCAAGGATCTGATGATGATCACTTGGCGATCGAAATTAGTCAAGCAAGAGGGTTAATTTATTAATCTCATGTATTTTCTTTTAGAATTAGGTAATAACACCCATACAATTGGGTACAATAGTGTTCACCGACTGAAAAACCATTTACTTTCATTTGCTAATGCAGCACTGAAAAAGTCTTCCAACACGGCATCTTAGTTTGATTTCATATTTCTCTCTTTCCTATCCTATATTCCCCTTGTAACATTTCTTTATAATCTACTGTAGTGCATTTCTTAAAACTTTTAAAACAAGTTCTCAGCATGTTTCTATGTACTAAGCTACAGGGAATTTAACAACAATCACATGGCGGCTTCGGTGGCGTAGTCGGTAGCATACTGAGCTTCTATGCCCAAGATCGCGGGTTCAAATCCGGCCGAAGTCGTCGGATTTTTAAGAGCGTTAAAAATCCCTCAGTATGCCTTCCTTCGGAGGGGAAGTAAAGCCGGTGGTCCCATGTCATAGATTTATGGCATCTTAAAGAACCTTCCACTAATTACACCTGTGTGGAGCTAAATTGTATAGGTTAAAAAATTTAAACAACGCTCGTAGATCCCTACGTTCGTTGCCAAGGGCCGACTTCGATGGCATCTGGTAGCTAAGTTCTGAACTAGTAGTCGTTGACGGTGGCGTTTGGCGCCAAAAGTAGGAAATATTTGAAAAATTCAAAAGTCTGCAATCCTTACTTGAATTTAAAAAAAACATATAACACACACTAGTACAGTCATCATAATTAACACAGGTTATCAGACAGATTATACACACACCCAAACTACACGGGGCTACATGACCGCGTTGTCGCAGCCCCTAAACTTAGGAACCAACCAACCAACAATCACATGTATCAAGTAATAGCTGCAATTTGTGGCAATCCAAGATTCTCAACGGAGGGTTTTCTGTTCTAAATCATACGAAGTATCCATTCATAGTAGGACTGGTACTTCTGATTAATTTCATTTATCGAATAATCTATGCAGGAAAATCGATTCATTGCCAAATAACAAATAATGGATTGTATGTTTAATCGATTATTCGATTGGTGGTTTAATCGATTAATTGGTTGGTAGAATAATTGATTAATTGTTTTGTCGATTAACTAATGTACTTCGCTCCTTTCACTACGCCCTCACAGAAGCAAAACAGGCATTTAATTATTTCAAATAACAACTATATTATATATTTTTTATAATCGTTTCGGTCGTCTATGGACCACGTTATTTCAACTGCCTTTTCCCTCTTTCTTTCACATTGGCCCAGTATTCGCGCATTCTTCTTCGGTGAGCTTCCTTCCGTTATTCGGTCCACTTCTTGCCGGTTTTCAATATAGGTTTTGGCTGAAAACTCTGTATCTCCCCAAGTTTCTTCTTCGAAGAGTCACATTCCAAGATGTCCTCATGTGATATCCCCAGTTCTTGTAGGTCTTTTTCCACCTCTGTAAACCAGATCCCTTTGGTTTTCTTTCCCACAAAGTAGGCACAGATTCGATTGGACAATCTTCCAGAGTTCATTCGTGTTAAATGGCCATAAAACGAGAGTCTTCTTTTGCGAATGGTGTCCATTATTTTCTCCACCTGTAGATAAAGTTAATCGTTGTGTAGTTTTCTATACTCTCCTTGTTCCTTGACCGGGCCCAAGATCTTTCTCAGAATCTTCCTCTCTTTGGTTTCGAGTTGTTCTGCCAGGCCTTTCTTATTCATCGCCAGGCATTCTGATGCATATAACGCCTCCGGGCGAATAACGGTAATGTAGTGCCTCAGTTTGGCCTTGAAGTACATTGATCGTGTTTTGTAAATGTCTTAGGTTAAATGGTAAGCCATTTCCATTCTGTTAATCCGTGCCACGAAGGCTTCCTTTTCACGAATATTGGGCTTAATCCATTCACCCAGGTATTTGAATTTCTCTACCTGTGTTATTTGTCCTCCATTCACCATAAGTTCCCTGGGTTCTGACTTGATGTTCGTTATAAACTGGGTTTTCTGGAACGAAATCTGAAGACCAGCCTTTGCTGCTTGCACCTGTAATATATTTTTAGCCTATTTTCAATTTTTAAAAAATAGGCTTATGAGATCACCTTTTGTCCGTGTGTGTATGCGTGTGTGATTCGTGTGTGTGTGTGTCCCCTAATAAAATCTAAACGGCTGGAGAGATTTCAATGAAACTCGGTAAGTTCATAGCTCTATTCCGGGCGACTCCGACCGTGCCCCTCAAATTTTGTTACGTCTCACCAATCCAACATGGCGGCTGTGCGAAATTTTCCACCAGCATTCAATATCTCCGAAACTATTACCGATATCACCCTGGAATTTTGTATGGTGATAAAGGGAACTACCAGAAATACACTAGTGTGACCTTTGAAAACCTGGTAACTACAAAACCAACATGGCGGCCAAGTGAATTTGCGACTTTTAAATGGACGTTTCTCGCTATTTAACCAACCAAACGCAATGAAACTTGGCACAGTAGCCTATACGTTTATCTCGTACATTGTAATGCACCGACATCCAACTTCGTTCAATTGTTTACATAACCTCAAAATGGCGGCTGTGCGAAATATTTCACAGGCATTCAATCTCTCCGAAACTATTTATGATATCAACCTGAAATTTTGTACGGTGATAAAGAGCACTGCTACAAGTATATCTATGAACATTTCAAAAACCTTTAAACTACGAAACGAACATGGCGGCCAAGCAAAGTTGAAACATTCTAATACATTTTTCTCGTGATTTAATCATATGAGCGCATTGAAATGTGGTACAGTAAATGATTATACATATTGTCATTCACTGGCATCTAATTTAGTTCAATTGTTTACATAAACTGAAGATGGCGGCTGTGCGAAATTTAAAAATTAAGTTTTTATTGTGTCGTAATCATCCGATCGAAGTGAAAGTTTGAATAATGAAGCTACGCAATAATTTTCCTTTAATGGTACATAACTCGATGGCCTATACATATACCAATTGAAAATGGCGAGCTTCTGAAATATTTTGACGGTTCTCAATATCTAAGAATCTTTTCCAGCAATCAAACTGTTTATTTTTAATGTTCATAGAGGCTATGAACATAAGTTCATCTATATGACTTTCAGTAACCTGGTGAGCACAAATCCAACATGGCGGCGACGCGAAGTATAAATATTTAAATGGACGTTTCTCGCGATTTAACCATCTGAGTGGAGTGAAACTTTTCACGTTAATGCTTATACAAATGTTAATCCACTGGTAACTAATTTATTTCAATTGTTTTCATAACCACAAGATGGCAGCTGTGCGAAATTTTAAAATCTCGTTTTTACTTCTTGTGCCCTAATCATGCGATTTAAGTATGAATACCACAAGTACACAATAATCTTCATGTAATAGTACATAAATAAAAATCCAACCTGGCTGCCATCTGCGATATTTAGTCGGTTCTCAGTATCTACGAATCTAACATAGCAATCAAACTGAAATTTTGTATGTTGATAGAGGCAATTAATATGAGTAGGATATATGAAAATAGGCTGTATAGTTCTTCACGGAACTACTTGTTAAATAATATATCTTCTTTGTAAAAACCAGGCTAAAACAAAGTAAAAAAAATCCTGTCCTAAATTTTAAACATTGAACATACATTCAAAATCTTTGCTGAAAACTCTTTAAGTTTTATTTTTTCCAAACCCTTCCCAATTTGATTGATGTTTGTCCATCCACTGTAATTAACTCTTATTTTGTTATTGTTAACATAAACTAGAAAGGACACTTTGTATATTTAGTCAAAGAGTAACATTTATTGATTTCTATACATCATTTTCAAAATAAGCATTACCGTACTTAACTTTAGTGATTACCTCTCATTTTTTTTCTTATTTCCTGTCTACTAATCAATTAATCGATTCTTCAGTTAGCCGATTAATCGATTCTTCTTCGGATAGTCGATTAATGGACAGAACGGTCAGTCGATTAATCGATTATCCAAACATCGCCTAATGAAAATCCACAGCCCGCTTCCAGTCCACCGACCGGGTCAGGGAATGGAATGAATGAAGCTCCCATCCAGCGGCGAGGATATGAAATGTGCCGGCTGCCGAAGCCTGTCGTACTTCCCTGGGGCAATGATTAAATGAAATACAAATTAAAGGAAATTACAGTTGAGAGTGTTGCTGGAATGAAATTTGCGACAGAGAAAACCTGTCTGCCACTGCTTTGTCCAGCACAAATCTCACATGGAGTGACCGGGATTTGAACCACGGACCCAGTGCACAGTGGGTCAAAATCGAAATCTAGGAGGACAAAATTATTTATTTTCATAATTAAAAAATCAAAATTTATTACTTTTACAGCATTCTCATATAATTGCCGCTCACTATTCTGGGATACAAACGCATCTTAGTGTAAATCTATCACCACTGTTCGAGCAGTCTGAATTGGAGGGTGATTGTAAGTGTCTGTGGTTTGGTTGTCTTTGTGGTTAGTGTGATGCTTTAAGATGGAACATGCAGCTGAAGGGTCTTTGTAACGTGTTTCAGTTATTAATGGGGGTAATTGTTACGTAACTTTAGCTATATTTGCAGTATATAATATTTAACTATTATTTTTAAAATAATATTTTAGTATGTCGCGTGACTTTGCGTCACTTTCTACTTAATGTTAAAATGTAGATAAAGTCTTGTAGTTTACGCCTGCTATGAGATATTTTGCATCTTTTTGCAACTTACTTAGTTATTTTACGTTTTAGAAAATGCCGCGCAACCAGTTCTCACACGTTTATAACTGTTAGAAACACTGGGTTCGACGATTTTGTCAAAAGTGGAACTTTGTGACTTAGTCAAAAGTAAATTAGGGGTAGAAAATTGTTCTGAAGAGATAACGGAACGCTCTATCCAACTCCTAGTCATAGACAATTTCTTGCATGAGTAGACGTAGCTTAAAAAGGTCTTAACTGATGTTTACAAAGTAAACAAATTATATACGTTGCTTACACTCTAAATTCGTGATTAAAACGTAACAAGAAGTTCCGTGACGAACTAAAGAGCCTACTTTTCTTAAAATTTAAGATTCATGCCAATGATTAATCGATATGGATCTATCTAGAATAATGACGAAATTAAGTTGGTAATATCGAAATTTCTAATTAGTTCGAAATACTGTATACCTGGCATAATGTAGCCTAATATAGAACTACAGTTGGCAGCCCTGGTGACTGAATATATTCTTGGTTCCATCTCTTATGGTACAGAATACAAAATTTGGTTGGAGTCCAATGAATAGCATGGACGTTACATGCAGTTAAACATTGGATCTAACAGCGTGCGTAAAATCATGTTGGCAACAGTGTCATGCATGTATTGGTCAGAAATAATCTGAAATAATATGATCTATTGTTGTGCCAATTTTGAATGAAATCCATTAGTTAGTATAGAAGTTACATGCATCTTAAAATTGGACCTATCAGCAGGCTTAGAATCATGTTGGCAGCACTGACGTATATTAGTTACTCCAAAGTAATCTAGAATGCCAGGTACTATATGTGTGCAAAGTTTAGAGCTATTGGCTTGCATTCTTTCTGATATATTGATATTAGGGTAACAAAAATAGAGACAGCATTTATTAACAGTTGGCAGCCCTGGTTGCTCTTAAGAATACGCATAGTCATAGCTGTTGTTGTACACATAGGACATACGAAATTTGGTTGAAATCCAAATGATAGTATGGAAGTTACATGTATTTAAAGTTGGACCTCTCAGCAGGCTTAGAATCATGTCGGTAGCACTGACGTATATAAGTTACTCCAAATTAATATAGAATGTCATGTACTATACGTGTGCATAGTTTAAAGCTGTCGGCTTGCATACTTTCTCATATATATTGGTATTTGGATAAAAGAAATTAAGAGCATTTTTTAACAGTTGGCAGCACTGGTGGTTCATAAGAATACGTTCAGTCATATCTGGTTATGTACACATACAACATACGAAATTTGGTTGAATTCCAATTGATAGTGTAGAAGTTATATGCATATAAATATTGGACCTATCAGTAGGCTTATAATCATTTTGGCAACACTGCCATGTTTGGCCTTCTGGTAATTAAACTGCAATATTATTATCTATATGTGTGCCGATTTTGAAATAGCTCCCATTCATACCTTCCAAGATATCCAACATGGAGCTCAAATTTCAATTGCGATTTTTCAGCAGTTGGTAGCACTGACATAATTTTCAAATATGGCCGTGAGATATTCAGGTATAGATCTTTACTCCTACCAAATTTTATTTCGATTGCTCCAGCCGTTTAGGAGTTGATACGGGGGGGGGGGGGGGGACTCACGCAGCCAGACAGACAGACACACATTTTCCCGGATCGATCTCATAAGACTACTTTTTCCTCATTTTTGCAAAATGAGAAAAGTAGGCTAAAAATAATTTTGTCCCTCTAGATTTCGATTTTGACCCACTGTGCAGTGGTCAGAGGCCGGCGTGCTGCTACTTAAGCGTTGTCGCAGCCCCTAAACTTAGGAACCAACCAACCAACAATCACATGTATCAAGTAATAGCTGCAATTTGTGGCAATCCAAGATTCTCAACGGAGGGTTTTCTGTTCTAAATCATACGAAGTATCCATTCATAGTAGGACTGGTACTTCTGATTAATTTCATTTATCGAATAATCTATGCAGGAAAATCGATTCATTGCCAAATAACAAATAATGGATTGTATGTTTAATCGATTATTCGATTGGTGGTTTAATCGATTAATTGGTTGGTAGAATAATTGATTAATTGTTTTGTCGATTAACTAATGTACTTCGCTCCTTTCACTACGCCCTCACAGAAGCAAAACAGGCATTTAATTATTTCAAATAACAACTATATTATATATTTTTTATAATCGTTTCGGTCGTCTATGGACCACGTTATTTCAACTGCCTTTTCCCTCTTTCTTTCACATTGGCCCAGTATTCGCGCATTCTTCTTCGGTGAGCTTCCTTCCGTTATTCGGTCCACTTCTTGCCGGTTTTCAATATAGGTTTTGGCTGAAAACTCTGTATCTCCCCAAGTTTCTTCTTCGAAGAGTCACATTCCAAGATGTCCTCATGTGATATCCCCAGTTCTTGTAGGTCTTTTTCCACCTCTGTAAACCAGATCCCTTTGGTTTTCTTTCCCACAAAGTAGGCACAGATTCGATTGGACAATCTTCCAGAGTTCATTCGTGTTAAATGGCCATAAAACGAGAGTCTTCTTTTGCGAATGGTGTCCATTATTTTCTCCACCTGTAGATAAAGTTAATCGTTGTGTAGTTTTCTATACTCTCCTTGTTCCTTGACCGGGCCCAAGATCTTTCTCAGAATCTTCCTCTCTTTGGTTTCGAGTTGTTCTGCCAGGCCTTTCTTATTCATCGCCAGGCATTCTGATGCATATAACGCCTCCGGGCGAATAACGGTAATGTAGTGCCTCAGTTTGGCCTTGAAGTACATTGATCGTGTTTTGTAAATGTCTTAGGTTAAATGGTAAGCCATTTCCATTCTGTTAATCCGTGCCACGAAGGCTTCCTTTTCACGAATATTGGGCTTAATCCATTCACCCAGGTATTTGAATTTCTCTACCTGTGTTATTTGTCCTCCATTCACCATAAGTTCCCTGGGTTCTGACTTGATATTCGTTATAAACTGGGTTTTCTGGAACGAAATCTGAAGACCAGCCTTTGCTGCTTGCACCTGTAATATATTTTTAGCCTATTTTCAATTTAAAAAAAATAGGCTTATGAGATCACCTTTTGTCCGTGTGTGTGTGCGTGTGTGATTCGTGTGTGTGTGTGTCCCCTAATAAAATCTAAACGGCTGGAGAGATTTCAATGAAACTCGGTAAGTTCATAGCTCTATTCCGGGCGACTCCGACCGTGCCCCTCAAATTTTGTTACGTCTCACCAATCCAACATGGCGGCTGTGCGAAATTTTCCACCAGCATTCAATATCTCCGAAACTATTACCGATATCACCCTGGAATTTTGTATGGTGATAAAGGGAACTACCAGAAATACACTAGTGTGACCTTTGAAAACCTGGTAACTACAAAACCAACATGGCGGCCAAGTGAATTTGCGACTTTTAAATGGACGTTTCTCGCTATTTAACCAACCAAACGCAATGAAACTTGGCACAGTAGCCTATACGTTTATCTCGTACATTGTAATGCACCGACATCCAACTTCGTTCAATTGTTTACATAACCTCAAAATGGCGGCTGTGCGAAATATTTCACAGGCATTCAATCTCTCCGAAACTATTTATGATATCAACCTGAAATTTTGTACGGTGATAAAGAGCACTGCTACAAGTATATCTATGAACATTTCAAAAACCTTTAAACTACGAAACGAACATGGCGGCCAAGCAAAGTTGAAACATTCTAATACATTTTTCTCGTGATTTAATCATATGAGCGCATTGAAATGTGGTACAGTAAATGATTATACATATTGTCATTCACTGGCATCTAATTTAGTTCAATTGTTTACATAAACTGAAGATGGCGGCTGTGCGAAATTTAAAAATTAAGTTTTTATTGTGTCGTAATCATCCGATCGAAGTGAAAGTTTGAATAATGAAGCTACGCAATAATTTTCCTTTAATGGTACATAACTCGATGGCCTATACATATACCAATTGAAAATGGCGAGCTTCTGAAATATTTTGACGGTTCTCAATATCTAAGAATCTTTTCCAGCAATCAAACTGTTTATTTTTAATGTTCATAGAGGCTATGAACATAAGTTCATCTATATGACTTTCAGTAACCTGGTGAGCACAAATCCAACATGGCGGCGACGCGAAGTATAAATATTTAAATGGACGTTTCTCGCGATTTAACCATCTGAGTGGAGTGAAACTTTTCACGTTAATGCTTATACAAATGTTAATCCACTGGTAACTAATTTATTTCAATTGTTTTCATAACCACAAGATGGCAGCTGTGCGAAATTTTAAAATCTCGTTTTTACTTATTGTGCCCTAATCATGCGATTTAAGTATGAATACCACAAGTACACAATAATCTTCATGTAATAGTACATAAATAAAAATCCAACCTGGCTGCCATCTGCGATATTTAGTCGGTTCTCAGTATCTACGAATCTAACATAGCAATCAAACTGAAATTTTGTATGTTGATAGAGGCAATTAATATGAGTAGGATATATGAAAATAGGCTGTATAGTTCTTCACGGAACTACTTGTTAAATAATATATCTTCTTTGTAAAAACCAGGCTAAAACAAAGTAAAAAAAATCCTGTCCTAAATTTTAAACATTGAACATACATTCAAAATCTTTGCTGAAAACTCTAAGTTTTATTTTTTCCAAACCCTTCCCAATTTGATTGATGTTTGTCCATCCACTGTAATTAACTCTTATTTTGTTATTGTTAACATAAACTAGAAAGGACACTTTGTATATTTAGTCAAAGAGTAACATTTATTGATTTCTATACATCATTTTCAAAATAAGCATTACCGTACTTAACTTTAGTGATTACCTCTCTTTTTTTTTTCTTATTTCCTGTCTACTAATCAATTAATCGATTCTTCGGTTAGCCGATTAATCGATTCTTCTTCGGATAGTCGATTAATGGACAGAACGGTCAGTCGATTAATCGATTATCCAAACATCGCCTAATGAAAATCCACAGCCCGCTTCCAGTCCACCGACCGGGTCAGGGAATGGAATGAATGAAGCTCCCATCCAGCGGCGAGGATATGAAATGTGCCGGCTGCCGAAGCCTGTCGTACTTCCCTGGGGCAATGATTAAATGAAATACAAATTAAAGGAAATTACAGTTGAGAGTGTTGCTGGAATGAAATTTGCGACAGAGAAAACCTGTCTGCCACTGCTTTGTCCAGCACAAATCTCACATGGAGTGACCGGGATTTGAACCACGGACCCAGTGCACAGTGGGTCAAAATCGAAATCTAGGAGGACAAAATTATTTATTTTCATAATTAAAAAATCAAAATTTATTACTTTTACAGCATTCTCATATAATTGCCGCTCACTATTCTGGGATACAAACGCATCTTAGTGTAAATCTATCACCACTGTTCGAGCAGTCTGAATTGGAGGGTGATTGTAAGTGTCTGTGGTTTGGTTGTCTTTGTGGTTAGTGTGATGCTTTAAGATGGAACATGCAGCTGAAGGGTCTTTGTAACGTGTTTCAGTTATTAATGGGGGTAATTGTTACGTAACTTTAGCTATATTTGCAGTATATAATATTTAACTATTATTTTTAAAATAATATTTTAGTATGTCGCGTGACTTTGCGTCACTTTCTACTTAATGTTAAAATGTAGATAAAGTCTTGTAGTTTACGCCTGCTATAAGATATTTTGCATCTTTTTGCAACTTACTTAGTTATTTTACGTTTTAGAAAATGCCGCGCAACCAGTTCTCACACGTTTATAACTGTTAGAAACACTGGGTTCGACGATTTTGTCAAAAGTGGAACTTTGTGACTTAGTCAAAAGTAAATTAGGGGTAGAAAATTGTTCTGAAGAGATAACGGAACGCCCTATCCAACTCCTAGTCATAGACAATTTCTTGCATGAGTAGACGTAGCTTAAAAAGGTCTTAACTGATGTTTACAAAGTAAACAAATTATATACGTTGCTTACACTCTAAATTCGTGATTAAAACGTAACAAGAAGTTCCGTGACGAACTAAAGAGCCTACTTTTCTTAAAATTTAAGATTCATGCCAATGATTAATCGATATGGATCTATCTAGAATAATGACGAAATTAAGTTGGTAATATCGAAATTTCTAATTAGTTCGAAATACTGTATACCTGGCATAATGTAGCCTAATATAGAACTACAGTTGGCAGCCCTGGTGACTGAATATATTCTTGGTTCCATCTCTTATGGTACAGAATACAAAATTTGGTTGGAGTCCAATGAATAGCATGGACGTTACATGCAGTTAAACATTGGATCTAACAGCGTGCGTAAAATCATGTTGGCAACAGTGTCATGCATGTATTGGTCAGAAATAATCTGAAATAATATGATCTATTGTTGTGCCAATTTTGAATGAAATCCATTAGTTAGTATAGAAGTTACATGCATCTTAAAATTGGACCTATCAGCAGGCTTAGAATCATGTTGGCAGCACTGACGTATATTAGTTACTCCAAAGTAATCTAGAATGCCAGGTACTATATGTGTGCAAAGTTTAGAGCTATTGGCTTGCATTCTTTCTGATATATTGATATTAGGGTAACAAAAATAGAGACAGCATTTATTAACAGTTGGCAGCCCTGGTTGCTCTTAAGAATACGCATAGTCATAGCTGTTGTTGTACACATAGGACATACGAAATTTGGTTGAAATCCAAATGATAGTATGGAAGTTACATGTATTTAAAGTTGGACCTCTCAGCAGGCTTAGAATCATGTCGGTAGCACTGACGTATATAAGTTACTCCAAATTAATATAGAATGTCATGTACTATACGTGTGCATAGTTTAAAGCTGTCGGCTTGCATACTTTCTCATATATATTGGTATTTGGATAAAAGAAATTAAGAGCATTTTTTAACAGTTGGCAGCACTGGTGGTTCATAAGAATACGTTCAGTCATATCTGGTTATGTACACATACAACATACGAAATTTGGTTGAATTCCAATTGATAGTGTAGAAGTTATATGCATATAAATATTGGACCTATCAGTAGGCTTATAATCATTTTGGCAACACTGCCATGTTTGGCCTTCTGGTAATTAAACTGCAATATTATTATCTATATGTGTGCCGATTTTGAAATAGCTCCCATTCATACCTTCCAAGATATCCAACATGGAGCTCAAATTTCAATTGCGATTTTTCAGCAGTTGGTAGCACTGACATAATTTTCAAATATGGCCGTGAGATATTCAGGTATAGATCTTTACTCCTACCAAATTTTATTTCGATTGCTCCAGCCGTTTAGGAGTTGATACGGGGGGGGGGGACTCACGCAGCCAGACAGACAGACAGACACACATTTTCCCGGATCGATCTCATAAGACTACTTTTTCCTCATTTTTGCAAAATGAGAAAAGTAGGCTAAAAATAATTTTGTCCCTCTAGATTTCGATTTTGACCCACTGTGCAGTGGTCAGAGGCCGGCGTGCTGCTACTTAAGCCACGGAGGCTCTAAACATCCCTTATTACCAGCTCTAATTCATAGTCACCTTTTTCCTTGATCTCTTTCATGACGTCAGTGCTCGTTGAAGAACTTGGCAGTTATCTAAGCAATAGCTTGTTAGTGAAAATAAGATATCTCTCTTCTAATCTAGAATCCTTGCCAGTAAATGGCACATCACTCCCTCACCATTAGTCTTCATAAGTAAGAAATGAAATTACTGGGACGCAAACATCTGCTGGCGCGTCCTTCTCGATAATCCTCGACAAGCACGGCGCGCCGTGACGCTCCATAAAAGCAAGTTGACGCTGACGGAGTGCACAACAACGCGACCGTCGAGTCGCCTTGAAATGTTTGGTTAGCTCCCGCGGCTTTCCATAAATCTCTAATCCTCTCTCAGCATGTGTAGTGCGGCAACAAGAAGCGAGATTGATTATGTACTTAATATGCTAGTGCGCTTGCTTTTACGTAACAGCGTACATTATATTTTGAAATACAAGACGAACGGAGGGTTTTAAGCAGAAGAAAATTCAATTATGGTATAATTTATTTTTGCAAGAGATTATAGATTTTGTTTTGTTAGCAAGTCAAGTAGAATATTCTGGGACCAAAAAATAATTAAAAAGAGGTCTGCATACTTCGTTCCATAAACAGTCGGTAGGGAAGATACACAAGAAAATAGAATGCCAGGCATGATGAACTATAGGGTGCGTTCAAAAAGTAACGAGCCGGAGGCATAATTACAGCAACCAGTACCTGTATGTTAGAAGTATTGACCCTGGCTGTTGAGGCACTTGTCCCACTGCGACACGAGGCGGTGAATGGCTGTCTCATAAAATTCACTGGGCTGCGATGTGAAACAGTTCCGCACGTACAGCTAGACGTCGGCGTCCGAGGTGAATCGATGGCCCAACAGAGCCCATTTTAGGGGATCAAATATGGCGTAATCACAGGGAGAGAGTTCTGGACTGTATGGAGGGTGGCCGAGAACCTCCCATTTGAATGTCTGCAGGAGTGCCGCGACTGTGTTGGCCGTATGAGGTCGTGCATTGTCGTGGAGCGACCACGGCGGCTATGGCGTTCACTGTCACTCGGCGGTCCTGGGTAATGAGTGCATCAACCAGCTGGACGTTGCCATCGGTAATGCAGGGGGATGCCCCAGACCGGGCATCATCGGATAACGACACCCGTCCTTCCCTGAAGCGCTTGTGCCACGCCTTGACACTTGCAAGGGAAATGCAGTGTTCGCCGTACACTTGTGACATGCGGCGATGAATGCCCGTTCCCCCTACTCCTTCCGCTGTCAGAAACCGAACAACACCTCTTTGCTCTTCGGTTGACGCCTCCATGTCACTGTTTGCAATGCGACTGGCAGGGTTGGACGATGGATGCATGTTGCTGCTCACTTTGTATCGTCACGTGACATGCACGCGTGCCCTCTAGCGATGGGCACCCTAGGGTGAGCTAAAGTTCCGTTCAATTTCAAGTAGTTCCAACTTTCGCTACCAGATATCAATGATACCTTCCACGCTCTGGTCGGAACCACACCTCGTTACACACGCCACGATTAGCCGATGTAGTCACCGGTTTGCGCATTCCAGCCTCCGGCTCGTTACTTTTTGAACGCACCTTATATTTTGGAGCAGGTGGAACATCTTAAGTAGCCTACTTGGGCTGTGTATTCACTCAGGATGGTTGTATGGGGAAGGAATTAAGAGTCGAGGTGTAGAAAGGCCAATGAAGTGAGTTGTCAGTTGTGATCTACAGTATTCTGCAAGAAAAAGATACATATTTATTTATTTATTTATCGAATGGCTTTTAGTGCCGGGAGTGTCCGAGGACATGTTCGGCTCGCCTGAGTCTGTAGCTGCTTCCAGCGGACACCCATAGGGTGAGCTAAAGTTCCGTTCAATTTCAAGTAGTTCCAACTTTCGCTACCAGATATCAATGATACCTAGTGGTGAAAGTTGGAACTTTGATAGAGCGTTCCGACGAAATCTAACCTAACAATTTAGCTTCACACAAGTTGAGTCTGTGGAAGGATCTTTCACATGCCATAAATCTATGACATAGGACCGCCTGCTTTACTTCCCCTGCGAAAGAAGGCATACTGAAGGATTTTTAACGCTCTTTAAAAATCCAAGGACTTCGGCCAGGTTTGAACCCGCTATCTTGGGCACAGCAGTGCAGCATGCTACCTACTACGCCACCGAAGCCGCTAGAAAAAGTTACAAGTAGCGACGAAACACTGCCCACATTGCTCAGTATAGAGACCGACCTTGCTATATGGAAGTGAGAGCTGGGTAGATTCAGGATATCTGATACATAAGCTAGAGGTAACTGATATGAGGGTAGCACGAATGATTGCTGGGACAAATAGATGGGAGCAATGACAGGAGGATATTCGTAATGAAGAGATAAAGGCTAAATAGTTTTTAACAACAGTTATACAACCGCCTTAGTAAATACATAAACGAAAGGAAATATAATTAGATTTGCTCCCGGAACATGTTTTAGGGATGAATTGCTTTTATCCCCTTCATCAGCCCAGATTAATATCTGAAGAAAGTTATAAAATAGCGTAGCACTCAAAAAAAATAAAAATTAATGGCTATTTGACTTAATATGGTGCACCATATAAGTAGGCCACAGAAAAATATCGAGCAAAACTAAAAAATATGAAACGGTGATGATATTCAGTCATCAAACACAAGCGAAGATAAACGTAGAGAACCAGTGGACAGTTCATTCACATATCCGCTCCAAAACACAGGTCGAAGCTTGAAATTGGCAAACATAGGACCACAATACTTTACCATATGTACACAATCTCAAGCTGCACGCTGTGTTTCAAATGAGTTTTTGTTGATTCTTTTAGGGGCTTTGCAACATCGTGTTCATGTAGGCCGTTTATGTGGGTGTGAGTAGAATTTGTGTGATTACCTGTGTCACTGTGATGCATTTGTAATAGAGGACAGGAATTGGGTAGGAAGCGGCCGTGGCCTTAAATTAGGTACCATTCCGTCATGTGCCTAGAGTAGAAATGGAAACCACGGAGAATCACTTCCAGGATGGCCTCTTCTCAGTTTTGCCTCACGAGCCCTCAGATCAGAATGACATTTCTTGGCAGGACTGGGATTCGAACCCGGATCTCCACCTCCGCCTAGAATGCTAGCCACTACGCAACGAGGCGGACACATCTCAAATGAAAAAGTATGTATGTATATAGAATAATAGCACTACTACTATTAATAGACTAATCATAATAATAATAATAATAATAATAATAATTGTATGGCCTCAGCCAGCGTGAGTAGATCTTTTGAGTTGGAGCCATTGAGGCGATCCACTCCCCAATTTCGAAGTTCTGTTTCACACTGCCATCTGTCCGTGAAAACTAGAACTGAGCGATCTGAAGCTGAGGGTCATCGGCTTTTTTAAGAGCGTTGAAAATCCCTCAGTATGCCTTCCTTCGGAGAGGAACTAAAGCCGGCGGTCGCATGTCATAGATTTATGGCATGATAAAGAACCTTCCACTAATTACACTTGTGTGAAGCTAAATTATAGGTTAAATTTGACTAACGCTCTTAGGTCCCAAAGTTCGTCGCCAGGAGCAGACTGCGGTGGCATCTAGTAACCAAGATCAGAACTAGTTGGTCGATGACGGTGGCGATTGGTATCAAAAGTTGGAACTACTTGAAAATTGAATGTCTGCAGTCCTTACTTGAATTAAAAGCAGATAGCACAAACTAATACAGCCATCACAATTAACACCGGTCAACAGACAGATTCTACACACACCCAAAGTACATGGGGCTACTTGACCGCGTTGTCGCAACCCCTAAACTGAGGAACCAACCATTAATGAATTTCCTTTTCTAATCATAAAAAATAAGTTACTTGAAAACTTTCACGAACCGACATTTGCGACTCGGAGTGCCGCGGATATTTGCCAAGTCAGACTTCCTCGGCCGGGATTCAAACCTGCGATCATGGCAGCGTGACCGCTGACACAACAAAGAAGCTAGACCAATAAACGAGCACATTTCATTTAGAGGAAAAGAACGTGAATGTCAGACATTTCGCCACCACACCCCGCCGAAGACTAACAAAGAGAGTCATAAACTCATGAAGTTAGTTAAGTCGATAACCCACTTGCGAGTGCACAATCACGAGACATAATTTACAACTCACCCAGTTCGATAATATTCAAATTTCACGCCCGCCAGTATAAGTTAGTTTCTCGGCGTCTTGGCGGAGAATATAAAGGCACTCTATTAAGTGATTGCGATACCATAAAATAAAAGTTGTGTCTTTTAAGCATCTTAATTACTTATTTATTCCATGCTGGCGAAGTTATTAAAACTTAAAGACGCGCGCGTCTACAATTTAGCGCTCGTTTAACGAGAAGAGTAGACAATATCACAACATTAATAAGACTGCAATAAAGCGCTACCATGTAAAATACAACACTGGTGCTGACGTTCAAGCAAACCGGTATAATACTTTTTTATTTATTTATTTATTTATTTAATAATTATTAGATACAACCGTGAAAGGTAATTTTACACTAATATTATAACAATTTCAAATAACAACAACAACAACAATAACAGGTAACAATTGGCAGTGATGGCAACAAGGGAAAGTCGCAGGGAATGATTGGGGGTAATGGGTGATTAGGAGGGTGAGGGGGTAGGAATTGAGGATGAAAGGGATCTTCTAATGTTATGTTTGAATGTTCTATAGGGAGAGAATATGCCAATATTTGGAAGGGAGTTGCTAAGGGTTGGCAGACGGTGGAAAATAGAGCGCTTCTGTACTTCAAGACGTGGGCGAGGTATGTGGTGTAAATGGTTCTGACGTGTTGAACGGGAGGGAACATGGAGTGGAAAGTAGCTTAAGAGTAGGCCTATGTTACAGTTTGTGTAACCATTCATAAATTTATGTAAGAAACACAGGTCAGTAAATTGTAGACGGCTTCTCCGGTCGAGTACATTGAGCTGATTTAGAATGTCGGATTTGGCAAAGTGCCTTAGTGAAGGATTGCGAGCTTTGACTATTGATATGAAGAAATTAAAGACTCTGTTCAATTTACAAAGATTGGTTATAGCCGAAGTAGACCAAATTGGAGAAGAGAAATCTAGGATAGGGACAACATATGTGGTTAAGTATAATTTAAGTGCAGTGAGCGTCGAAGACCAATATCACCAAGGTTAAATTTAAAGAAATAACATCCCGTTTTTTCTGTAACAATTCAACACAGTTTTTGTTGATTTATTTGGGTGCTTTGACTCAATTTATTGTTTCTCGCAATGAGTGTCGCAACTTCGATACTTCACATATTTTAGCCTATCCACGAGCGCTAAAGAGTGAACATCAGAATAATACAATACAATAGCGGCTTCGGTGGCGTAGTTGGTAGCATACAGAACTGCTGTGCCCAAGATAGCGGCTTCAAACCCGGCCGAAGTCGTCGGATTTTTAAGAGCGTTAAGAATCCTTCAGTATGCCTTCCTTCGGAGGGGAAGTATAGCCGGCGGTCCCACGTCATAGATTTATGGCATGTAAACGATCCTTCCACAGACTAAACTTGTGTAAAGCTAAATTAATAGGTTAGATTTCATCGGATCGCTCTATCAAAGTTCCAACGTTCATCACTAGGTACCATTGATGTCTGGTAGCGAAAGTTGGAACTACTTGAAATTGAACGGAACTTGAAGCTCACCCTAAGGGTGTCCGCTGGAAGCAGCTACAGACTCAGGCGAGTCGTACATGTCCTCGGACACTCCCGGCACGAAAAGCCATACGATAAATAAATAAATAAATAAATAAATAAGCAAATAAATAATTACAATTTGAAACGGCAATTGTATGTTCTTCCCAGATATAAAAAAAACTGTATACATACAGAACTTTTCCTTAATTGGTTCACGAGGAGAGGATACGATGCATGTCACCTACTTGAACCATCTTTGGTATACTTGTAGGGCATGACCAGGCGTATACCAGGTGCAAGTAGTAAGGTGCGCTTCTCAGCAGTTTCCGAGAAATTAATTATTCGCAATTTCAGTGCGTCCATGTGCGTTGTACGTTAACAAGAAGCCATCGAGCGGGTGGTGCAGCGGTAAGAACCAAACTTCGTAAGCGTGGGATCGCTGGATCGAATCCCACCGGTGAGCCTTGTACTGTGTTGTGTGTTTCCTTTTGTAAACATTGCCAATTCATACAACTGTAGGTGTCGTGAATAGTGTTTATTTTCCCCCCAGGGGCTCACATCTAGTGGGATGTGGGTTGGCGACCACGGTACACCAGCTGAGTCCAGCATTGTTTCCACTTACTTGTGCCGGGCTCCTCTCAGTCTTCTTTCATGTCGACCTCTCTTGGTCAACTATTGTTCTCTTCCGACCCCGACGGTATTAGGGTATCCGAGGCCTAGGGAGTCTTTCACTTCCCCGCCTTAATTGGTCCTTGTCTCATCTTTCCTGATAACCTCATTCTTCGAGGGGTCAGCCTTCGTTTTCTTTTCTTCTCATGTCATCCCCTGCCTTCTCAACAAGGCCCTCAAGGAGGCAGGGTGTGTGTAGCCCCACCACTTCTGGTGCACCCTGGATATTGATACAAAGTCAGGAGCTCGCGGCTAGTGAGTTTGGAAGTTGGCGACCCCGAGGGATTCCTGAGCTGGGTCCGATTTGTCCCCTTTTTCCGGGAAACAAGAAGGCAGCACAACTTCAATTTGTCCCAAGAGCAACTGTGAAATTTTATGTGAAAAGTGTTGTGATTGATGTTAATAATTAGATCATGTGAAACTATTTTTCTAATTCCAGATAACATGTAGTAAAGTTAGTTTGCAAGCTATTTATAAAACATTAAGTTGCTCGTCTCAAGAAAAAGTAGTGGACGAAATTTGGGCCACTTTTTAAAATATTTTCAATATTTGCATGCCCCTCAGAAAGAACGGGGTAGGTACATTTATTTAGGAAATGAGTTTATGGCGCATTCTAGTGGCCAGCCATCATCACAACAGATCAGTTGAAAGTAATTTCTATTAAAGCGGAACGTCACCGAGATACAGGGGTTTTTATTTTTAGTGGAAACGGAAAGAACGTCCCTTATCCTCTCACTTTTTTCATAATTGAAATTGTTATTTGTTTTACATGTACTTCCTTTATAAGAAATAGATTTGCCAAAATAACTATATTGCTTACACTTAATTGGGCTGTTTTAAGTATTCATTTTTAGTGTTAAAAGTTTAAATTCGATCTCCTGAAAAATGTATAGAAAGTGACTTACCCCGTCTTTCCCGAGGAGTCTTCATATTATTTTCCTTGAAATAAATGCTTACGGTAAACATTTAATAGATTGTATCATTTGGGTAAGGATTGAGGCTTTCATAATTAGTAGCCCTAATTTTGAAGATAAAAACGTCAACTGTAGAGACTCATTCATAAGTCTTAAAACAAGAGGGGGGGACGCAATATGGGCCCCTTACCTTATAGATCAGAGTAAGCTACGGTAACGAACTGTTCATATCCTAAAGACTATGCCTTGTCACCGCAAATACATTTGTCTGTCCCCTACTGAACGTTCAAATCAGCATATTCCAAGAATTTTAGTCAGTACATCACAGAATCCAGATACTTCTGCCTTGGTCTTCCTCTTCCCTACTTCCCCAAAACCTTTCCTTTCAACACGATCGTTAGGAAATTGGAAAGTGTGTGGCCAAGGAATTTTGTTTTCCTCTTTTATATACAGACGTGTGCAAATTATTAGAATCAAATAGAGAATTTAAATCTGTTAGATTTTTTAAATTCAAAATCTTTTTGTTGACCAGCGGCTGACATCTTCTATCACCCTACTTAGTAAAGTTTTCTCCCCTGTAGACATCAACTTTTTCCATAAGGAATTGCGACTGGAAATCTTCAGAATTGGGTATTCTGAGGGATACCTGAGCTGGGCCAGTTTTCTCTTGTTTCATTGACTTTGGAATGTGCCCTTTAAATCAGGTGATTTCAATCCATGGTCCATGAATCTTTGTACAGCTTTAGAGTATAAAAGACTTTGAATTCCTCAGCTCTAAATTCACACGAAAAGTAGAAAAAAGTAATCAAAACAAAATGTGTGGCATTTTGCAATAACGAGGCCCCATCTTTTAGTTGAAATCCTATAAATTCATTTCACTATAATTTTCTTAACATAAAATGTAATTAAAACTAATGGTTAAATATTTGAAATAACTTCAGCGCCTTGTAAATATATTTAATGCATTAAATCATGAAAAGTATGAATGAAATTTTGGAAATCTGGCGTCGAGTCTAATAATTTGCACACCACTTTAGTGTTGATCAACTCGCTTGTTTTATCTACTTCCCTAAACCTTTATTGGTTAGTGGACTCTAAATTAACCACCTATGGACACATGATATTATGAAAGATGCAGATGGTTGAATCTTTTAGCCTTATATCAACGAATTTTGTATTGGAAGTGTTAGGCTAATATTTCTGAAAACAAAATATGTTTTTATCTCCTTGCACTAAAGTGCTTGATAATTGTTTTTAAGAAAAACAATTAAAATTTAAAAGATAAAGAACACTATATGATAATAAAAACTTAAATTTGAAACAAATATGCTTGTAGAATTAAAAATAAATAAACTTATAAAAATCAAAATAATCATTCCATCAGTCTACCCACATGATTTCTCGATTTATGCACACAATAAAAATAAATAAGCGTATAAAATTAAAATTTTAATAATTTTATCATCCTAATTTTAAGATAATACAAATAATAATTATAAAAATAAATATAAACATTAGAATGTAAAAGGAAACAAAACAAAATTAAAATTAGTCGAAAATATTTGAAATTAGTTTAAATAAATACAAATCATATACCTGTAAGAATATTCTGCCCTATAAGGACCGTTTGGTTTGACATTTTCTCTATTGACTATTGACCGAAAAATACTACTCACAGGTTCCTTTGCCATCAGTTGCGAACGAATCTTTTTTTTTGTCCCGTTACACACGCTAATATATCATAACTGGTATTCCATTACTGGTATCTGCGCCTTACAAACCAAGGAGGTATAACTGGACGACCCTCCATAAATAACTACTGACCTCAAGCAGTCGTTAGTGTCCTCTCGCCTCAATCCATCTCGCGGTAACGACACTCCACGCCGCACAACTCTTCAGCAAATTGGGGAGGACGCGGCGCCACTGGTATCAAGTCTCCACAGTTTAACCAGAACTGATACCGCAGCATCTCAGCAAATTATTCTGCTCGCCTAACATACCACGTCGATGAAACCAATTACGAAGCCTTAAAGGATATACTGTATCTAGAATTGTTTATTCATTCGTAGCAAGTTGGAGCTGAAAGAAAGATAGACTGGATGGAATTTCAGCTCATTTGATCGGAATTCTTCCCTGGGAGGGATTTTTTAACGAGGCAATTAATTTATTTCTACAGGTCCCTCACGTTTAAAGACACTCAAATGCTAGCCGACTACTGTTTTCTCCTTCTTCCTCTCCAGTGGTCAATCCGAGGATTGATTTGCAGCAAATGCCCACTCTTCGCGTCTTTCCGCTTTCCTCTTCATTTCTACGTAGGTCTTGCATCCCACATCTTCCTTAACCTATACTAATATAATAAAGCTGAAGAGTTTGTTTGTTTGTTTGTTTGTGTGTTTAAACGCGATAATCTCTGGAACTACCAGTCGGATTCGAAAAATTAATTTTGTATATGATAGCCTGATTCAAGAGGAATAGTTTAGGCTATGTAGCATTAGGCTACACCTCTCAGGTAACCGTAAAGACTGATTTTTGTTCAGTTAATCGGAAGAACAAGAGCTCCAGAACAGCTTCAATAATATCGAATTATATTGTTGCCTGGCAATGCGGGCTGCATCATGTCGCCCCTGCCAGTGTTCTGGTTCAGAATTGCGAGCTGCTTATAAATTGCAGTCATGGGGAGTAATTAGTGCAAAAAGATGTCTTAGACCCCTTAAAACAGTTATCATCATGACAATAGTTTGCCTCTATATAAGAGCGATGGTGATGGTGCAGTATACTGAGGTTATCGGCTCTAATAAGTGTTGGTGCTTTCCGATCCTTATCCTTGAGCGCTCCAGTTCTGTAGTAGTATTCATTATCATCCATAAAACAAATAAATCCACCGGACGTAGCCGGGAACTAAGTTACTGCTAATTTTATCAATAAGCCTGTATCTCAGGCGTGGTCATCCTCTAGGTCTTTTCCCATCAACATACCTCTCTATGATTGTCTTCAGGATTCGTTCATGTCTCAATAGATGGCGTGTAAGTTGTATTCTTATTTAACAATTCATTTCCACAAACTTCTCTTCTCATCCATTCTTTTGAAGGCCTCTTCATTCGTAACCTTGTCAATCCATATTATTTTGAGCACTCAGCCTCGTGAGGACAATTGAGTAGCTGTCTGACAGTGAGACAGCGCCCCGATCACGAATACCAAGATTAACGGCCGAGGGGACCCGACGCGCTGATCACGCGTCACCCCAATATCTGCAGGCTAAATGGCTGGGCAGCGGTCGCTTGGTCGGCCTTAGCCCGTCAGGGGCTGGATAGTGCCAGGGGTTGACTTTTTTTTGTTGTTGTTGATAAAATTTTTGGCCCTTATCAGAAGAATTGTATAAGCTTTGAATGGATTGGACATGTCCAACCCCGTAGTTCGATTTCGCTCATTAAGGAATTCAACTGAGATTTTGAATAGTTATATTTTATGTATACATTTGGAAGTGATTGGTCAAAAATTACATTAGTTATCGTGTCCACAAGAAAGTGATATGTGTTATAGATATAAATTATATATACACCTTTGAACTGACGGGGGTTTTGGGATATGGGGGATGTGAAACGCGAAGATATGTTGAAATTTTCTGGATGTCGTAACATGGTACCAATTGCAATAGGTAGCTTTCTCATTATATCCACTTAAAACTCCTCTTGTTTCATATTCCGGCATTTTCACTCATTTCCAGCGTTGACCCTCAATTCTGTGACATCCTGTAGACTAACTCACATCAATGGAACACAGTACTAGAAACCTTAAACTACCCCTGTTCAATAGTATTAAAAAATATACAAGACCGACAATACTTGGAAGAAATATGTCAAGTATTTCCAAAAATGCATCTGTTCCTTCTTTAGATTCATTTTATTTTATTTTATTGAAAACGAATCTTTTTCTTGAGTAAGACAGAGATATATTTTCTCTTTATACTCGCATTTAGCTTGACGAAAACACAATAAGAAAGAAGAAGACAGAGATAAACAATAACCATATCGGAAAGAAGCTTCGCCTCTAGCAGTAATATATTTCCCTACAAGCCCACATTTCGCCTCGATATTGGACTCGCGCGCTCTCTCCCTACTGTTGAGGGTAATCAGCCTGGATTTTGATGACATCAATAGCAGTAGTATGCTCGCCCTGAATCCAGGCGCGCATTTATTGGATGCCGGCAATACGAGTCAGCTGAGATAACCTTTCAATTTCAGCAGATCAGTTTTATTGATATATCTAATTACAGGAGAATGATACGCTTTGCTAGATAATTTTGCATAATTGTAATCATAATACTATAATTAGCTCACTTTGATAGCCTAAAGGTTTACAATTTACACAAAATAATACACCAAATTTAGCACATGACGTAATTAAAAAGACACACAATTATGATAGATAAAATAGAGGTGAACAGCGTCAATACTCCAGGGACTATTACCAATGTAAGGCATTGCCGTAGGGACCAAATTCTTAGGTTTTTGCCTATTTTTAGCCTACTTTCGATTTTTGCAAAAAATGAAAGTAGACATGAGATCAACACAGGGCGAAAAATTGTGTGTGTGTCTGTTTGTGTGTGTGTATGTGTGTGTGTGTGAGTGTGTGTACTCTGAATGTCTGCCCCCCCCCCCCCTATCAATTCGAACACGGTGAAACCGAATTGAACGAAATTTGGTACAGAGGTAGCATTAGCAAAGGGCACCTCAGTGTCATACTTTATATCGCCGCCATCTTTACCAAAACAGAATGGCGGCCACTCAAACGTTCAAAACGTAAAATCAAATTACGGCTAAACTAATCATCCGATCTCTACCAAATTTGGTGACAACATACCTTTATATAGGACGCGTATTTCATCTAACATTCAAGGTCATCGGCCGTACCATTTCAGGATGGCGGCCGTGTGAATTATTCAACCATTTTAATCAATGGCTTATGACCCACCAATTCCGATTATCGAGCCTAGGGTGGTTTAAGCTATCCTGAAGGTCGTGATCCGTTATTTATTATAATTTAATATTATAATATTATACTGTATGAGTGGCTTAAAAGAGCTGAGCTGTCTGTGTCACACGGCAAGATGGCAGCTGTCCTCATGTGCCTGTCTTATATTTCAATACGGTAGTTTTAGTATGTTGTATGTGATATACCCTACTGATACAATAATATAAACTTTGTATGAAATTATCTTTAATGAAGATGTACTGCTGTGAAGAAATCGTTTATTTAAAGTCATTATTTGCCAACAGGTTGTATCTAATGTCAGTTAAGAACACTATGATGTTAAGGATAGGATTAGCTCTGGGCTAGCGTGTTAGTCTGTCACGCAGTTGACTGGGGATCGAGTACTGCTGCAAAGTTTTTTCTTTCTTGAATTCTTTTACAAATGATGTGCACGAGCTCTTTCCACAGATACTGAATAAGATGTCATTTAGCTCAAAGGAGAGGCTAATGTATACTCTCGTTTATTAATAAAATCACAGCCCCAGCATCGCACATAAACAGAAGACATTAGGAAAAGGAGAATAGAAGAACTAGATACACGTTGTCATTAACCACAGCCTTCTTAATGCCTCTGTACGGTGCTGTCCTCTTGTGGGTTATGTGGGTAATATTGTTCCAAACTTGCCGCTGTGTAAATACCTGGCCTCCTGAAGTATGACAATTTTGTAATACTGGTAGTTCAACTATTAGGCACGATCGCGCTCCGATTACCTTTAAACACTGCCAGCTGGATCGCCTCCCTCTTGGCTACTTTAAACTGTCTACTCATTCAACACCCTTAGGCCACTGCCATCGTAGTACATTACGATGGCAGTGCATAGGCGTACAACATAAAAGATTAATTCACTGATAGGTCGCAGCACCAAGCTACTGTGATCGGCGTGGATTTTTAAAGGGGAAGATACCCAAAACGGAAGATTCTTAACATAGCAGGCTGGCTTAATATAGAGATTAACGGACGTGAATGCATTACAATAAGTTAGTAGTTTTATTATTCAATCATCATAAAGTATACAATATTGATTTCGACACTCACTGGCTAATTATGAATATAAAAGAAAACAAACAATACATTGTGGTAGAGGTGATTGTGTTAGGGATGAGGACAAAGAGTCATAAATATACCCATACATTTAGGAGAAAGTAGGCTATATGTTCTTTGCTGAACATCTTGTTTAACTTCTAAATGCAATACGTCCAATACCAACCCATCAAATGAATTAACAACAACGATAACTACTGCACGTTATCAACAGAAAGACATATTTTTACTGTCAATTGCACTTGAAAAAATCGCAAAAACC
Organism: Meconema thalassinum; assembly: GCA_946902985.2. Classification (NCBI taxonomy): domain Eukaryota; kingdom Metazoa; phylum Arthropoda; class Insecta; order Orthoptera; family Tettigoniidae; genus Meconema; species Meconema thalassinum. The sequence continues at coordinate 64,935,849 of OX336396.1, forward strand.
CTATTTAAGCAATATCAAATTATTATTATTATTATTATTATTATTATTATTATTATTATCATCATCAATTGTGACTAATAACTAGAGACCGGATTATTAGGTTTTCATTTTAGGTTTTCAAAAACATAAAATAGTTTTAGGTTAATAGGTAGAATTGGTTTTTAAGTGTTGAGAAATTTGACATTTAATAAGTTAATTAACTTATTCAAATTCAATCAAATCAAGGATGTCAGAGGTGATTTCCACATTCTAGCCCGCTGATTAACATTGTTTATTTATACCTAGCAACCCGCCCCGGCTTCGCCCGGGAACAGTTATGAATGCATTAGGCGATAAGCACTTCTTTTCGATGTCAATAACTACGACCTATATCCGTTTTAGGTCTCGGCATGATGGGTTAAAATCACTGACTGGACTATTAATTATAAATCATGGAGATAGATGTACAACGAACTCGTGTGAGACGTAATTTAAGAATGGCGAGGTGCATGAAACACAATCCCCCTTCCGTCCAATCTTAACTTGACTGTGTAATTTGCGGAACGAAAAGTTCACAGGCGAAATCAAGAAAAGCCGAGTTGCACTTCCAGGGAAAATCCAAACACAACCACTCTTCTCTGAAGTCCAAAAAAATCCTACGAACATGGGAGATATGAGGGAAACGGCGAAGATCAGCACAGAGCAAGAACCACATTTATAACAAGTATTTCCGTGTCGAACTAAAGAGCCTACTTTTCTTAAAATTTAAGATTCATGCCAATCTATACAGACCAATCTAAAATAATGACGAAATCAAGTTGGTAATACTAACATTTTTAAGTCCTGCAGTTTGAAATACACCTGAAATAGTGTAGCCTAATAGAGTAACTTACTACAGTTGGCAGCTCTGGTGACTGAATATATTCTTAGTTCCATCTCTTAAGGTATAGAATGCACATACAAAATTTGGTTGAAGTCCAACGGATAGTATGGACGTTACATGCTGTTTGATATTGGATTTATCAGTGCGCGTAAAATCATGTTGGGAACAATGTCATGTATGTGGTGCTCAGAATTAATCTGAAATATTACGATCTAGTGCGGTTTATAAATCTAATATAGTGTCAATTTAGGATAAAATCCATTTGTTAGTAGTTACATATAATTAAAAATTGAAACTATCATTAGAATCATGTTGGCAGCACTGAGCTATATTAGTTACTCTTAATTAATCTAGAATGTCAGGTACTATACGTGTACAAAGTTTAGAGCTGAAGCCTTGCATACTTTCTGATATATTGGTATTAGTTTAAACAAATAGAGAGAGCATTTATTAACAGTTGGCAGCCCTGCTGGTTCTTACGAATACCCTTAGTCATAACTGTTATAGTACACAAAGCACATATAAAATTTAGTTGAAATCCATTTGTTAGTATAAAAGGTATATGCATTTTAAAACTGGACCTATCAGCAAGCTTAGAATCGTGTTGGCAGCACTGATGTATGTAAGTTACACCAAACTAAGGAAGAATGTCAGGTACTATACGTGTGGAAAGTTTAGAGTTGTTGGCTTGCATACTTTCTTATATATTATTGATATTAGGGTTAAAATATAGAGAGAACATTTATTTAACAGTTGGCAGCCCTGGTGGCTCTTTATAATATGTACTGTCATATCTGTTGTAGTACACATAGTACATAGGAAATTTGGTTGAAATCCAATCGATAGTATAGAAGTTACATGCATTTAGAAGTTGGACCTATCGGCTGGTTTAGAATCATGTTGGCATCATTGGCATGTACGGACTTCTGAAAATTAATCTGGAATGTTATTATTTATATGTGTGCCAATTTTGGAATAGTTGGCATGCATAACTTCTGAGATATCCGACATAGAGCTCAAATGGCAATGGCGATTTTTCAGCAGTTTGTAGCACAGACGTAAATTTCAAATATGGCCGTGACATACTGCATTCATTCAGGTATATAAGGTGCGTTCAAAAAGTAACGAGCCAGAGGCATAATTACAGAAACCAGTACCTATATGTTAGAAGTATTGGCCCTGGCTGTTGAGGCACTTGTCCCACTGTGACACGAGGCGGTGAATGGCAGTCTCATAAAATTCCCTGATCTGCGCTGTGAACCAGTTCCGCACGTACGGCTGGACGTCGGCGTCCGAGGTGAATCGTTGGCCCCACAGAGCCCTCTTCAGGAGACCAAACATGGCGTAATCACAGGGAGAGAGGTCTGGACTGTATGGAGGGTGGCCGAGAACCTCCCATTTGAATTTCTGCAGGAGTGCCGCGACTGTGTTGGCCGTATGAGGTCGTGCATTGTCGTGGAGCGACCACGGCGGCTATGGCGTTGACTGTCACTCGGCGGTCCTGGGTAATGAGTGCATCAGCCAGCTGGACGTTGTCATCGGTAATGCAGGGGAGTGCCCCAGACCGGGCATCATCGGCCAACGACACCCGTCCTTCCCTGAAGCGCTTGTGCCACGCCTTGACCCTTGCAAGGGACATGCAGTGTTCGCCGTACACTTGTGACATTCGGCGATGAATGTCCGTTCCCCCTACACCTTCCGCTGTCAGAAACGAAACAACACCTCTTTGCTCTTCGGTTGACGCCTCCATGTCACTGTTTGCAATGCGACTGGCAGCGTTGGACGATTGATGCTCGCTTTGTATCGTCACGTGACGTGCACGCGTGCCCTCTAGCGACGGGCTGTCACCTTCCACCACGCTCTGGTCGGAACCACACCTCGTTACACACACGACGATTAGCCGATGTAGTCACCGGTTTGCGCATTCCAGCCCCCGGCTCGTTACTTTTTGAACGCACCTTATAGATCTTTACTCTTACCAAATTTGGTTTCGATAGCTGCAGCCGTTTAGGAGTTGATAGGGGGGGGGGCAGACACAGACAGAAGGACAGACCCACATTTTACCGGATCGATCTCATAAGTCTACTTTTCTACTTTTGCAAAATGAGAAACGTAGGTTAAAAATGGATAAAAGTAGTTTCGATTTGAATTTTGAAAATATTAAACATTGCTTCTAATAGCAAGATGTGTGTGTTTCCTTGTAAATGTACGAGTATATTATTGTTGCAACAGATTTATGACATGAACAGTTATATTATTACAATAGCTATTGTGATGGTTCCTTAAGCTGTATGTTCCCCCTTAATGGCAAGACAAATGAACTAAACATTCTGCAATACCGCACACAGTACCGCAGACCACACGCCCCTGGGTGTCACCAATAATTACACACGTTAACTAGTATTTCAGTCATCATTACTGTTCATTATGCTGCTACAATAACACTGTCAGTTAACACAACATGCATAATTGGCGAGCATGCAACGAACAGCCAATACATGGATGTGCTTCTTCGTAACCTCATGCAATGCCCTTTTAACCTCCTTATATTATTTCAGTAACAATTGCAAACGATTTGGAACAAATCCAATAAATAAATTACAAAACGGAATGGTTCTTAGTCGTCAAACTCATGACCAGGCTGCTTTGAACATCAGAGGTCTTCCAGTCAAGCGTGTTCACCATTCAAATATGTAGGGAGTATCACCACTGACGATTTAAATCCCGATGTTGAAATCAGAAGTCTCATTGAAATGGCACGCAGTGTACATGTACTCTAGGAATTTTAGTCTAAAAACGGTCAAAACATTGAACATTTTTTTAGTAAAGCTGAAATTTGGTTAATTTGTCCTAATTGATGTTCTTAACAACATATTATAATTCCCCGGTCTTCCCGTGCCGGCTTCCTGGATTTCCAGCCGTTTGAACTCCTGGAATGCTGGAGAAGTAGGTGGTGTCGCTGGAATGCGCATTGTAAACGAACGCGTCAGTTGGCCGCTGAGAAACAACGCAAGCACGGGCTCATTCAGGTCGCACGCCATTGTTTAAATCTTTGTAGCTCGGCAACTATTAAGGTCTGCGCACACCGGCGCGGGATGCGGGAACGGGAGCAGGAGCGGGAATCTCGCGAACTTTTGCGCACATGGCGGGATATGCATCCACTCAGACAGCTGCGTCACAATCCCGCACAGATGGCGGGATTGCTGCGTTACTGCAGGAGTACGCAGCTTGCTGCGTTTTCCCGCGTCCCGCATCCATTTAGCAATGGCGACGGAACTGTTAATAGAGTGTGTCAGGAAATATCCTGCCTTATATCAATAACATGAGTAATGAAGATTAAGAAATATAAGGAATAAAGATAAGCTCAGGGACGAAATAGGAAAGGAACTGCAAGTACCTGGTTAGCATCAATAATATCACTCTTTGTTTCTGTGTTCATTTGTCACGTGGTGATAAACCTAAAGAAAACCGAACGGAACCACCCTAAAACTAAATATAAACTGCACTATCGCATCGTATCGCAGATAGCTTGGCAAACCTCTCTCACGATAGCTCCAACAGTTGTGAATCCAACACGAAAACTGTGGCCAATTGTCGAGAAAGAATCCCCAGTAGCCAAAAATCTAATAGCAATAGCAAGGCGAGCTAGCTTCCCGATAATTGGTACATATTTTCCTTATGTTGCACTTCATCAGACGAATTCATTTCGGAACGGTTTCCCGCGCTGGTCAGAATACAAAGACGATTTCGCAGCGACTGCGGGTATCGTGTCAATCCCGCTCCCGTTCCCGTATCCCGCGCCGGTGTGCGTAGACCTTTACTTGCACATCAATTATGAATACATCAAATGAAAGCTTATTTTATCGCCAACAACTTTTATGCAAGACTTGTCTGCGATATTCGTGATAGTTTGCCAACAAACGTCAAAATAAAACGTGGCACGTTTTTAATTTCGCGGCATTTTTTCGTTACCTGTTAGACCGGAAGTATCGCTAACATGCCAACCCATGAATTAACTTATAGTTTATTTTTCCTCCTTTAATTTAAGCCATGTTAAATCACTGTAAGCCAAATCGTTCGCTTACAATGCGCATTCCAGCGGCACCACCTTCTTCTCCAGCATTCCAGGAGTTCAAACGGCTGGAAATCCAGGAAGCCGGCACGGGAAGACCGGGGACTTTTAATATGTTGTTAAGAACATCAAATAGGACAACTGTACCAATTTTCAGCTTTATTAATTATTTTTTCAACGTTAAAACCTAGAATTCCTGGGCTAATAGTAAAATGTCCTCGTGCTTCAACAATGACAACTTAAATCTGAAGCTCCAACGAAGATTGGCTCGAACCTATTCTGGTCGACACTCTTGTATAGTATGGAGGTTTGGACTTTGAAGGCCAACATCATGAAACGATTAGAGGCCTTCGAAATGTGGATTCATACACGAATGCTCAAAATACCTTGGACTGATAGAGTTATAGATACCGGTCTATTTATGTTTATTTGCAATCACTTATTTCAACAGAACAACAACAATCAGTATTTCTCCATTGATTACATTATGGGCACTGCTAACTATATGTTTGTTCCTTTTCAACTGTTTTTTATTCCTTCTTTCTTTATTATTCACAGCTACCTACATCATGTCACAGCTACCTATCATGTCCCCTGCACCTACACCACTCCCCCACTAGTAACATAGTTACGCTTGTTCAAGCAGGAGTAAAACTATTACCATACACTAACAATACAATGAAATAACTGGAAGCACTACTGAAAACGAACTGGCAATCTCACAGTACGTCCAGAGTGTGATGTCTTGATGATGGTAGTGTCCTTTTTATTCGCTATGGCATGAGGTGGTACTGCAGTGTCTTGTTGATGGTTGGCTGGGCTTGAAACAGGAGAAGGATCTGGGGTCTCTTCATCTGGTGCCAAGATGTAGGCTGGTTTTATTCTGTATATCGATACATTTACTTGTTTGCCTTTTATTAGTAGTGTGAAGAATTTCTCATATCTCTTCTCAACAGGAAAAGGACCATCATAAGGTGGTGTCAATGGCTTCTTTACTTTGTCATTCCTCAAGAAGACATGAGTACATGACTTGAGGTCTCTATGTACAAATACACTTCTGGTAGTTTTATGATAAGATGGAAGAGGCTTAAGTGCTGTCGTCTGTTTTTGTAAGTGGGAGACGAAGGTGTCTGGGTCAGTTGTTGTTGATGGCATTTCAAAAAACTCTCCAGTTAGCTTAATAGTCTTACCATAGACCATCTGTGCAATAGAATAGTCCGAATTGCTCTTTATGGCTGTACGCAACCCAAGAAGCACTGTAGGCAAAACCTCTGTCCATTTATGGCAATTGTGTGCTCTGATGGCAGTTTTTAAGGTGTGGTTAAGTCGTTCAATCTTTCCATTACATTGTGGGTGGTAGGCTGTAGTGGGCTTCAGTTTAACACCACACAACACTGCTAATTTCTTGAAAAGTTCGGATTCAAATTGTGGTCCACGGTCTGTGATAATTACACTCAGGACTCCAAATCTAGCAATCCAGTTGGAGTAGAATGATTTAGCAACTGTGTCTGCTGTGATATTTTGCATTGGGATGACTTCCATCCAAGAGGTAGGCTATAGCGGTCGATGCATGTTAAACAATAAATATTCCCATCTGATGGTGGCAGTGGGCCAACTAAGTCCATATGTACAACACTAAACCTTCCATCAGGTTCTGGAAATGAAATTAATTTAGACTGTGTGTGTCTTGTTACTTTGTTTTTCTGGCAGTGGATGCAAGCTTGGGCCCATTTTCAAACATCAGATTTTATATTCGGCCAAATGAACCTGGTTGTCAACTGCTTCACTGACGATTTTACACCTGACCTGAGTGTGATAAGTTATGGATCTGTTGAAACATCTGTTTGCGGAATGACTCTGGGATAAATGGTCTTGCATTATTCGTTGAGATGTCTCACCACAATGCCTTACCCGCTGTTAATGCGCACTACTTGAATGTCAGTGATTTACACCGGGTGAGTTAGCCGTGGTCGTTACGGCCTGACTCCTGGCAGTCGCTCACATCCGGGAGGCGAGGAGGTTTGATTCCCCCCGTCGGCAACCTTGAAGATGGTCTTCTGTGGTTTCCCATCTTCCTTCCAGGCAAATGCCGGGGTTGGCCCCTAACTATAGGCCACAGCCGCTACCTTCCAACTCCTCGACCTCCCATTCCAACTTCCTCCCCAACGGTACTTGTAGCTCACCCATTGGGTGTCCGTCTCGAAGCAGCTACAAAAACTGGCGAGCCGAACATGTCTTCGGACACTCCCGGCACTAAAAGCCATACGCTAAAAAATTAAAAAAGTTATTTACTCTCTTCCATCAGCCGTATTTATTCTTCATCTTGCAGTTGCTTTCTTGCAATTTCATCGTAATCAATCACAGATCCGAGATAGAGTGTCAGCTACAATGCTGTGTTTACCACTAATATGTTGAATATTGGTAGTGAATTGAGAAATATAATGGAGGTGTCGCAATTGTCTTGGTGATGCTTTCTCGTTCTCTTGTATACATGCATAGGTTAGCGGCTTGTGATCCGTGAAGATGGTGAAATCTCTTCCCTCCAAAAAATGTTTGAACTGTTTCACTGATAGGTAAATGCCTAAAAGCTCTCTGTCATATATGCTTTAAGATTTCGCTCAGTTTGTTTGAGTAGAAGGCAATGGGTCTCCTACCATCATTTTCATATTGTTGCAACACAGATCCAATGGCGATGTCAGATGCGTCTGTAAACAGGCCTAATAAATTGTCTGGGTTAGGAATAGTTAAGAGTGTTGTATTTGATAATTCTTGTTTACATTTTTCAAACATCTGCTTCGCTTCTTCAGTCCATTGAATTTTTCTGCGGTCTCTCTTTCTTGCTCCTTTTAGATATTCATTGAGCATTGCTTGTGTTTTGGCAGCATCTTTGAGGCAGCGGCGGTAAAAGGTAACCATGCCGAGAAACGTGCGGAGTTCATGCACTATTTCTGGCAGTTTATAATTCAAGATTGCTTGCACCTTTTCAGGAAGAGGTCTAGTACCCTCAGCTGTAATGAGGTACCTTAGAAACTCTCATTCTGTCTACGCCCATCACTGATTTGGAGGTATTTATTCGAAGCCATACGTGTTTAACCTGTCCATAACCAACCTAAGATGATTCTTATGCTCTTCGAATGATGCGGAGGTTACCAGAATGTCGTCCAAGTAAGGAAATGTGAAATCCAAACTTCTGAAAACTTCATTTATGAATCTCTGGAAGGTGGATGGAGCATTTCTTAACCCAAAACTCATGACATAGAACTCATACAATCCGAAGGGAGTTATTATTGCAGTTTTGCACTTATCCTCTTCGGCGATTGGGATTTGGTAATATGCTTTAAATAAGTCGATTTTTGATAAAACAGTTTTTCCTTTCAAGATGTGTTGAAAATCTTCTATTCTTGGTACTGGGTAGCGGTCTGGAATTGTCCTTTCGTTCAATCTTCTATAGTCACCACAAGGTCGTAACGACCCATCCTTCGAACTAGCCATGTGCAGTAGACTCGCCCATTGAGATTTTGATGGTCGAACTATTCCGTTATCCAGCAGGAACTGAAATTCTTGTTTGGCAATCTGGAGCCTCTTTGGATCTAACTGTCTGACTTTTGAGAATACCGGCTGACCGTTGGTAACTATTTGATGTTTAATATGATGTGTTATCAGGATTGGGGTTAAGTTTGGTGTTGTTAATCTTGGATATTGTGCAAGAATGTCACTGTATTTGAAATTTGTATTCATAGAGCTAATAACATCGCATTCTGGAATGACTGTAACTTCGTCCTTAACACCAAGCTGAGTTACACCGTCAATTAATTGTTTATTATGCAGGTCCACACGTAAATGGAACTGTTTAAGAAAATCTGCTCTAATTATACCTTTGTTTATTTTAGCCACCACAAATGGCCACTGAAATTTTCGCCTTAGTCCTAAGTTCACAGTCAATATTTTGATACCACAGGTTGGTATTTCTGTATTGTTGGCTGCATTCAGTTTATAGGAACTATCTACATTGTCATGCTTTGTTGCTGGCCAAATTGAAACATCCGCTCCACTGTCTACAACATACTGCACTCCCGTTTCTTTATCTCTCACAAATAACCGGGATCTGCGGCACAACTCGTGACCTTCAGCAGCAGAACTTGCCGCTAATTCTACTGCTTTTTCTCGTTTTCCGGATTATTCCATCCGCACGGTTGTTTACATTTATCTGGGTAGCATCTTGAGCCAAATTTAAAATGATAAAATCACAATTTCCCATCTGGATTGAATTTTCTGGTTGAGCGGCTGCGACTGCTACTTCGCCTGGGGCTACGATGTGTTGCTCGTGAGTGATGTCTTCCGATTGGGATAGCAGCTATTTGTTGTTCCAATGCGGTAGTTTTCGCTACGATTTCATCCAGTGTTGCACTGGTACTTGAAGAGCACTGACTTGGGGTTTTTGTGGCACTACGCAGTTCAGTACGTGGATTCATTTCCAGTACTTTATCTGCCATTATTGCCATTTCCTCCAATTCCTCATCACTAACTAGCAATATATATTTTACTGAGCTTGGAAGTTTGTCTAGCCATAGTGTCCTTAAGACTTTGTTTGAAATATCTGCGCCTGCCAGGGATTGCATTTTGCGCAGCAGCTGACTTGGTTTGAGGTCCCCTAAGTCAATTCCTGTCATTAATCGCTTTATTTTCTGATCTTCTCTTTCTTTGAAGATGTTGAGAAATCTTTCTTTCGCCGCGGCATATTTAGTAGTTAGTAGTTATCACTACTAATGATGTCCCATAGGTTTTCCACATATTTTGGTTCTAATTGCGAAACCAAGTAATTAAATTTAGTCTCTTCAGAGGTTATCCTGTTAATCGCAAATTGTGCTTCGATCTGGTAAAACCAAATTTCTGGTTTATCGGCCAAGAACGGTGGAATTTTAACAGACACTTTACTAACCTCAACTTCACTGGTAGCGCCATTAGACGTTCGCGCAGCATTATCACTATTTTCAGTCATTTCTCGAATCACGTCGGTAATCACCAATTTATAGATACTCTATTTGTGTTTATTTTCAACTAGCAGGTACCCGCGGCTTCGCTCGCGATGAAGACAATGGGGACGATGCATTATTGCTGAAAATTGGTCTATTCTATCACATCAATCGCGGCTACAGGTGGGTCCATTCTAATTCTGAAAATTCTAATACATACAGTGTATTGATATGAGCAGCAAAGTGGGACTTTCATAGAATTGAGAAAGTCCACAGTGTATGATGTTACCTTATGTGAACACATTTGAAAATTACGTTTGTTATTTTGCCATCTTCTGCTGAGACATAACGATTTTGTTGTCCGGATACTCGTGAGCAGGCCACATACAGTTGTTCATGGGAAAAAATGGTTTTGTCTAAATGTACACCTGCTGCTGTTAAGTGTGTGTCATTGCGCTTTGTTAATAGAAATTGCGAATATTGTTTGAAAAGGGAGCTGCACTCTTGCACACTGGAATGGCAAATCTATCGGAATATGGGGAATTAAAAGTATTTTTCCTTAAGCTATTCACGGTGTAATTTTGCCACAATTATTGATGGTTTGAACGTCAACATGTCGCTATTAATAGACCCATAGTAAAATATCTCTCACCTTGGCCGCTGGAGTGCATTATGCAGTCTCTTCCAGTGTTACATCCCTGGGATTGAAATTATCCACATGCCTCTCTGGGTAATTAAAATTCCTGATTGTTGTTGTTTGAGTCTTCAGTCTTTTGACTGGTTTGATACAGACCTCCATGCCTCCCTCTCCTGAGCTAATCGTTTCATCTCTACATAGCTACCTCACCCTACATCCGAGGCAATCTGTTTAACCTTGGTCTACCCCTACAGTTTTTGGGCTCAATCCTCCCATCCATAACTAAGCTTGCTATTCCTGGGTGTCTTAAAATGTGTCCTACCAACCTAACTCTTCTCTGCATAAGCAATCGCCAGAAACATCGCTCCTCTCCCACTCGTCTTAATACCGCTTCATGTGTTACCTTATCTACCCATCTATCTTCATCATTCTCCTGTAACACCGCGTTTCAAACGCTTCAATTCTCCTCTTTTCTGCTGCACCAATAGTCCAAGTTTCACTTCCTTATAGTGTCACGCTACAGACAAACCTTTCAAAAATGACTTCCGAATACCTAAATCTACAATATATTCTATGTCAACCGATTCCTTTTCTGTAGAAATGCTGTCCTTGCCTGAGCCAACCTACTTATGATATCCTCTTTGCTTCGTCCTTCACTGGTTATTTTGCTTCCTAAGTAACAGAAGTCTCCTACTGCCCGTAGCGTTTCACCTCCCAATTTGATGTCCATAGAGGTTTTTGATCTTTTTCGGCTGCATTCCAATATTTTTGTTTTACATTTATTGATTTTCATCATGAATTCTTTCCTCAAGACGGATTCCATACCATTCAAATCTCATTCAAATCCTCTGGCGTATCGGCCAAGATGACGATGTCATCAGCAAATCTCAGAGTCGAAGTGATTTCTCCTTGAATCTTCTCCCCCACTATAAATTTTCTCCAATTTCCTGATTACTGTGTTTTTAGAGATCTTTGAAATGCGTTGCCCTCGCACATGGTGTAGATGCATTGTCAAAGGAAAACATTCTATGTTACGAACATGGGATGCATAACCTGTACCGAAAGCTTCTGCAGATTTAACACAAGGCCTATTCTGAACAGCAGTTCCTTAAACTCAGATTTGCCAACATTTTATTGTATCTTTCCATGTGGTATATCTCTGTACCTCAACATACAGAAGAGTGCTATAAAAATCACGTCTTGTGTAAATTTTGCAAAAGGTAGTTCACAATTTTATAAGTGCACATTGACTATGTGACGGCGGGATGCCTTTAGTGTTACGGAAACGGCAATAGCCGCCACAGAGCTTCGTTGCTACTGACATAACGACCAGACTGATATTTGTACTTAACTATACGGGATTTGTGAGCCCAGTGTTTATGAAATTGAACGTAGCTTGATCGCTACCTTTATTTAGTAGCCGCTACTGTAGTGTTTAAAAATTAAAGGTGGTATTAGAAGGCGCTTCCTCTAATTTTTTTACCCCTGGCACTACAGCCCATGAAGGCCCTAGGCCTATAATGCGACCGCTTCCCAGCCATTTGGCCTGCAGATATTGTGGTGACGCGTGGTCAGTGCATCGTGTCCCTCGGCCGTTAATGTTGTTCTTCGTGACCGGGGTGCTGCCTCACTATCAGACAGCTACTCAATTGTCCTCACGAATCTGAATGCAGTCCGTTGCAAACCTCACGTCAGTGTCAAAACTCTCTCACGGAGCCGGGAATCGAACCCAGGGCCTCCGGTTGAGAGGCAGGCGCGCTATCCTGTTCTTATTGTGTTTATATATACAGTATCTTGAAAAAGATAACAAATGGATTGGCATTGCCTCCTACAGGGATATATAGAAAATCGGATGTAATACCTTGAGGTAGTGTTGCCATGGAAACGGACTTGCCATTAGTTCAGTTTATCAGAGCGAAGATAGTTTTCTGCGAATATCTTTGAAACTATTGGTTTTAGGGCCTTAAAATGTGGTTTTCGGACACCCCGAGTATTGTTTCTCGCATCGAGGGGCGTACAATGAGCTGTGTCCGCTCTTTATGCGACAACTTCGATATTTTGTCCCAGTTGAATATTTTTAGTGACTTTTCAGTTATGTTGCTCGTTCCACGGGAACAATGATTTATTTCTGGGTGAAAAGCATCCTATATGTTATCCCAGGGTATAAGCTGTCTCCATTTCAAATTTCATCCAAATCCGTCCAGCCGTTTTAGTGTCAAGAGGTAACAAACTAACACACAAACACACACACAGATTTTCACAATTATAATATATATAGGGATCACTTATTTCAACAGAACAACAACAATCAGTATTTCTCCATTGATTACATTATGGGCACTGCTAACTATATGTCTGTTCCTTTTCAACTGTTTTTCTTTCTTTCTTTCTTTCTTTCTTTCTTTCTTATTCACAGCTACCTATATCATGTCCACAGCTACCTATATCATGTCTCCTGCACCTACAGAGGTTTTTGTCTACCATTAAGTATCAAAAAAACTGCCATTTGGGTCATGTACTTAGAGGCCAAAAATATCAGTTGCTTCGACTAATACTACAAGGCAAAATAGACGGCAGACGAGGGCGTGGCAGAAGGCAGTTGTCCTGGCTTCAGAATATCAAGGAGTGGTCACGGATTCGATCTGTTGAAGTGTTCCGGCTTACGGTGGACAGAGGCGCTTTTTCCATGATGATAGCCAACGTTCGGGAGACGGAACAAGGTACTTGAAGGAGGAGGAGAAGAAGAAGAAGAAGAAGAAGAAGAAGAAGAATAAGAAGAATGGCATACATGATCATTAATTTGAAGCGTCAGGACACATGGTGGGTTAAAAATCAGTTATTTCTGCATTTCATGACCCGAAATAATAAGGAAACCTAGTTAATTAAAATAATGTATGTTTCCGAGCTTGTGCTTTCAACCACCAGGGGAGCCACTGCGCTATCAACCGAGAGGTTTATTAAGGAAACTACACAAAACTGATTAAAAGCGTACAAAGCACCTGACGTAAATATTAGTTTAAAACAGACTTATCACAGTTTAAAAGCTGCTTTTTTTTTTTTTTTTTTTTGCAAACTGGCGAGCGGGTGAATCCAAGCAAGAAGGACATCGTACCAAAGTTTGATGGCACTTCCATTCTTAATGGCTAGTTAGGAGGGTGAACAGCTATTTTGAACACTGTTCCTTTGTAACGTGAGGTTGTCAACAGTAAGTCCTTACTTGTCCTTACTGTGTATTTTAGTGACACTGTGATTCTACGTGTGAACTGAGAATTATTCTGTAAGTTCCGATAGGTCTAACTCCACCTTGTGTACGCAGAGAGGTGGCCGCCAACAGGGAGAGGCTGAGAGTGGAAGAGAACAACGCCCACCCACTGTATGGATATAATCCTCAGCAATGACTGAGGTCCCGAGAGAGCTTCCTGAGGACATCCGAGATGCTTACCGTCTCACCGGAGAAGGCAAGGCTGGATTTATGGAAGAAGACGACCCCTCACCCCTGCGGTTGGATGCCAGTAGCTGAAGAACTACCACCCGGACACAACGAAAGCTGGTTGGTGTGGAAGTCCCTGAACAGGTTACGATCAGGAATTGGAAGATCCCGAGACAATCTGAGGAGATGAGTACAGGTGACACGTCTTGCGAATGTGGACAAGAAAAAAACACAAAACACATGCTTCATTGCCCTCTGTGTTCATCTTGTGCAGAGGAAGCCACTCGGAGTGCCTTGGATGTTGCTCAGTATTGGGCACGTGCTATATAAATAGACAATTTTACCCTTATATGTATAGCAACTGCACATTTGTATGTTTCCGACACGAGAAATAAAATTTAAAAAAATTACAATTATTTATAAACTAATGCAATGTTAGTCTTTGCGTCCCAGGAATTGAACTCCAGCAAGTATTCTATGTTATTACTATGTCTGTTGTTGCTGTGTTTCACATAGATGTACCAAGTTGGCCTCATCAGCAGCTTTTGGTACACCCCGTCTGAACTTCACTCGGATAGTGACCTTGCACTACGTATTTATTTGCTGGGAGATCAACGAGCTCCCTGAACATTATCTCTTCCCCATACATAAAGAAAATTCCTCTCGGCACGCCGGAAGGCGGAGGTAGATTTCACCAGGCAAAGAAAAATAATTCGAATTCACTAAACTGTGGAGCGTGTTGGCGCAGTGGCTTAGATGCTCGTCTTTCACCCGGACGGCCGGGGATCGAATCCCGGTGACAGAGGGGTGGAATTTTCACCTGAAAAATCACGTGGCGTCTAGAAGGGCCTCTGGCCTTAAATCCCCGGCAAAGACCAAAATGAGGCTGGCTGCGAGGCTCAGCGGTAACGTTCCCGCTTGCTGAGCACAAGGGTGCAGGGTCGTATCCTGGCGCAGTCAGCTGGAATTTGAGGGTTCGCAAATGCGAGGGAGCTGTGGCAGTAGATTTACTGGCACGTTAAAGATCCCCTTCGGGGCATAATTCCGGCGTCTCTAAAAGCCAGAGTAGTTAAAAGGGATGTATAACCAATAGGCCTAATATTATTATTAACAAGTAGTTCCGTGAAGAACTATACAGCCTATTTTCATATATCCTACTTATGTTAATTGCCACTAGCAACATACACAATTTCAGTTTGATTGCTGTAATAGATTCGTAGATATTGAGAACCGACTAAATATTACGGATGGTCGCCATGTTGGATTTTATATATGTAGGTCCTAGAGTTATGTACTGTTACATGCAGATTATTGTGAACGTGTAGTATTCAAACTTCAATCGCATAATTAGGACACAAGAAAAAACAAGGAGATTTAAAAAATTTTCACAGCTGCCATCTTGAGGTTATGGAAACAATTGAAATAAATTAGATGCCAGTGGATTAACATTCGGATAAAGATTTACTGTACCAAGTTTCACTGCACGCGGATGGTTAAATTACGAGAAACGTCCATGTGAATATTTATAATTCGCGTCACCGCCATGTTGGATTTGTGTTCACCAGGTTATTTAAAGTCCTATAGGTGAACTTAAGTTCATAGCCCCTATGAACATTAAAAAATGCAGTTTGATTGCTAAAATAGATTCGTAGATATTCAGTATCGTCTAAATATTTCGGATGGTCGCCATGTTGGATTGTTAAATGTATAGGCAATAGAGTCATGTACCATTAAAGGAAATGTATTGCGTAGGTTCATTATACAAACTTTCACTTCGATCGCATGACTACATCACAAGAAATAAAAACTTAATTTTAAAATTCGCACTGCCGCCATCTTGAGGTTATGTAAACAATTGAACTAAATTAGATACCAGTGGATTACAATGTGTATAAATATTTCCTGTACCAGGTTTCAGTGTGCTTGAAACATTAAATCGCGAGAAAGGTCTATTTAAAATGTTCAAATTTGCTTGGCCGCCATGTTCGTTTTGTAGTAAACCGGTTTTTGAAAATCTCATAGATGGACTTCCAGTAGTGCCCTTTATCTCCGTACAAAATTTTAGGGAGATACCGCTAATTGTTTCAGAGATATAGAATGCCGGTGAAATATTTCGCACATCCGCCATCTTGTGATTATGTAAACAATTGAACGAAGTTAGATGTCAGTGCATTACAATGCATATAAACATATACTGTACCAAGTTTCATTGCGTTTGGTTGGTCAAATCGCGAGAAACGACTATTTAAAAGTCGCAAATTCGCTTGGCCGCCATGTTGGTTTTGTAGTTACCAGGTTTTCAAAAGTCACATAAATGAACTTATAGTAGTTCCCTCTATCACCATAGAAAATGTCAGGGTAATATCGGTAATAGTTTCGGAGATATTGAGTGCTGGTGAAATATTTCGCATAGCCGCCATGTTGGATTGGTGAGTCGTAACAAAATTTGAAGGGCACGGTCGAGGTCGCCGGGAATAGTGCTATGAACTTTCCGAGTTTCATTGAAATCGCTCCTGCCGTTTAGATTTTATTAGGGGGGGACACACACACGAATCACACACACACACACACACACGCACACACACACGGACAAAAGGTGATCTCATAAGCCTATTTTTTCAAAATTGAAAATAGGCTAAAAACCAAAATGAGCCTGCTTGGCTCCAGCACAAACACACTTACTACACGGTTTTGTGACAGAGACGTTGCGACTCCTTGAAATATGACTCGGAAAATACAGTCAAAACGAGGACATCGGAATATCGGACCGAATCTGTATTTAAAAGAAATTGCAGGAAATCTGTCCGCTTGTGCAACTATTTCTATCTCGAAGGGAAATTTAATTAATAAAATGTCAATGCGCAGGGCTAAATGTAATAAACATGCCAAGTGAAATGCCATGTATGATTGATACACTTACCCAACTTCAGTGATACAATTTACAGTTGCTTGCTAGTTGAGACTCACCTGGAACAGAAAAAGAATAAAAACTTGAATGGTAATAAAAAAAAAAATAATAATAATAATAATAATACGGTAATAATAATAATAATAATAATAATAATAATAATAATAATAAACCAAAAGTTTTGATACACATTGCAGTACCACTAAGCGAAAACCTCGAGAGCACTCAGGCAGCACATACAGACGTGTGCAAATTATTAGACTCGATATCAGTTTTCTAACTCTTGCCACGGTAGGTGAGTGGTTAACGTGTCGGTCTACTAACCCCAAGCTTGCAGATTCGCTCCTGGTCGTGGTAAGTGTTTTTGGAAAGGCGGCAAAAATTTACGACACGCATGTCATACGATGTTGGCATGTCAAAGAACCCATTTGAATTCAGTAGGCAGAGTTCATAATGACAAAATTAATCTCGGGAGTTTCTGCCAACACAAAGTTCCTCATTTCTCTACTAGAAAGCGCTATAGTGTTCAAGGAGCTAGAGATATCTAACCTCCTTGACTTTCATAGTGCTTCAAGGAAGAACGAAATTCGACATGCAAGCTACCCTCTGGGTGTCAAATAACAAAGTTTGCACCCGAGGCCATACGATATTATTATAGTTTTCTAACATTTCCTTATTCATTTTTTATGATTTAATACAGTGTAATGGTTGCAAGGCCTCTGAAATTATTAAAAATATTGAACCAATAGTTGTAATTATATTATAATTTAAGAAACGTACAGTCAAATGTTTCAGAATTTTCACTGAGAGAGGAGTCTTGCCAATGCAGAATGTCACACGTTTTTGTTTTGATTACATTGTTCTAGATTTCATGTGTATTTAGAGTAGAGGGATTGGAAGTCTTTTATTACTGATGGTCTGCTCTTGAAATATTCAAAGATTCATGGACCTTGGATTGAAATCACTTGATTTAGAGGGTTCATTCCAAAGTCAATGAAAAATGAGGAAATTGAACCAGCTTAGGTATCCCTCAGAATATCCAGTTTCCAAAACGTCCTTATGCTGTTACTTAAGGGAAAAGTTTTAAGTCCATAGGGGACGAAATATTAATAAGTGGTGTAATACAAATAAAATGATTTTAAATAATGAACTGTAACTGATTTAAATTCTTTATACGAGTCGACTAATTTCCACACCTCTATAATAGAAGTGAGTAAGCACCGTTGACAGAAGAAATCAGGAAGATGTGGTGAGTTAACTCAGAGAGAATTTTACCATTGGTAAGTCGGCCACGGGAATAGTTACAAAAGGCTCTAGTAACGGGTCTGAAGGAGCTAAAAATGAAACATCTGATCGCCAGAAAGATGAAGGCAGTGTACTAGCTAGATACATGTCACATAGATCAGTTCTATCCCAGTAATAATTATAATAATATTGGGAGTCCGATGCCTTGGGGACTACCTGAGACTTGTTCTCAAACTAAACTGTCGCTTCGGTGACATCAGTTACAGTTCGCCCAGAACTGTCGAAATGCTTGATGGAAGCTCCCCCAACCCAAATGCACAATAATAATTTTCGAAAGCGTTTGTGTGAAGCGTAGTGATCTATGCAATTGAAACTTAAGACTGTTGACGCAGCAGAAAAGAGGAGTATAGAAGCATTTGAAATGTGGTGTTACAGGAGAATGATGAAGATCAGATGGGTATACTGTATCAAGTAACAAATGAAGAGGTATTAAGACGAGTGGGAGAGGAGAGATGTTTCTGGCGACTGCTAATAAAGAAAAGACATAGATTGGTAGGACACATACTAAGACACCCAGGAATAGCAAACTTAGTTATGGAAGGAAGTGTCGAGGATAAAAACTGCAGGGGTAGACCAAGGTTAGAATATGTTAAGCAGATTGCGTCAGATGTAGGATATGGTAGCAATGTAGAGATGAAACGATTAGCTTAGGACAGGGAGGCATGGAAAATTACATTACAAAAGACTGAAGACTAAAACAACAACAACAACAATAACATCCTCAAGGATGGATCTCAATGATCATATTTAATGAAAAATTTAAGCTTGCTACGGTGGGTGAGTGGATAACGTGTCGGTCTACTAACCCCAAGATTGCAGGTTCACTCCTGGCCGTGGTAAGTGATTTTTGAAAGGCGGCAAAAATCGATACGCATGTCATACGATGTTGGCATGTCAAAGAACCCATTTGAATTCAGTAGGCCGAGTTCATAATGGCAAAATTAATCTCGGGAGTTTCCGCCAACACAAAGTTCCTCATTTCTCTACTAGAAAGCGCTGTAATGTTCAAGGAGCTTAGATATCTATTATCTAACCTCCTTGACTTTCATAGTGATTCAAGGAACAACGAAATTCGACATGCAAGCTACCCTCTGGGTGTCAAATTACAAAGCTTGCACCAGGCACCCGAGGCCATAAGATATTATTATTATTATTATTATTATTATTATTAATGGAAAATTTAAGAGGTTACAGCCTTAAACCACAAATATAGGCCTACTTCTATTTCAAAAATTAAGGTCTCGGTGTAGGCCTATTTACTATTTATTGGTTAGATAAGAACAACAATATAGTTCCCTCACTTTCTTGGTTAACGTGCGGCGACTCAAACCTAAGACAGTAGCACGCGCCGACAATAACCATTGTTCGCTACTGACCAATAGAATGCTTCCTCTATCACTCCACGTGGACTCCAAAGTCCCGCCCTGGCGGCTAGCTCACGTTGTCACGCAGGTGTAAAGTGTCCATTGCACATCTGCACGTAGTTCTGTCCAGTCTCGCTGCTAGCTATCAGTGGCTACGGTGTAAAATTGAGAACACTGTGCCTCGCGCTGGAAAAGCCTTGGTATGTTAACATATCCGCCCAGCTAGATTTCAAAGGCATGCCGCACGTTAACGAAGAAAGTGCAAGAACTAAATAAACTATTTTTATATACATCGAGTTGAGCCTCTATTGACTGCGTGGCAACAACCAACTTCACTTTAGTGTCTAGGTCTTGCTCTTGTTCCGGTTTTGACTTCCTTCCAGTATCTTCTGACCCCAGCGACGAGTGCCTGTTTATGTTCTTCGGACAAAGCCCCCCCCCCCCCGTCTTCCGGAAGTTGATACCATTTTAAAACCTCGGTATTCACCAATCTTCTAAATGTGTTCCTGTCACGAATTTCTCGGTCTATAAACTATGGTCTATATGTTTGATAAAAATTAGAAAAGGAAAAGATGGTTTGGGATTGTTGTGTTGGCAGCAAGCACAAGAGTGTAGTGCAGTATCTTTGACATAGTCTTTGATATCAGTGAAGTTCAGTGTCAAAAACAATATGGTGTGTATCGTGTGAATTGTGAACCTTTCCACAACAAATAATAAAATATGCATTCTAGAGAAGTCTATGTGATTTATTGAGAAGTGAACCTAACATTTTATGGCGACCGTGACAGGACTCATTCATAGTAAAAGGCTCCCGTGAAAAAAGAAGATGGAAAGACTCGCTAAAGAAAGAACCGTAAAGCGGCGGTTATTTACGCGCTCACACAATCAACTAATGGCGTTGTTAGAAGATGATCAAACTGAAACGGAATAAGTGCAAGTGCAACTTGAAATCCTTCAAGAAAAGTATGATGATATCTCTAATTTAGATGGATTAATATTTCAACAGATGATAGACGACGAGTGTGAGGATGACGAAATAGAAACTGAATGTGAATTAGCTGATGATTACAAACACAAATTCCTTAGCTGTAGAACAAAAGCAACACGTTTTATGAATCCAGTTGTTTCCATTTCCCCTCCACAAAGTGTAGTGAATGACAATGTTTGTGATAAAAAGAAATATAGACTTCCAAGAATAGAATTTAAGAAATTTTCAGGTGAAATAATTGATTGGTTATATTTTTGGAGCCAGTTCCGTAAAATTCACGAGGATGAGGACATTGGGAAGGAAGATAAATTCCAATATTTAATTCAGACTATAACAGAAGGTTCCAGAGCATATGAATTAGTTACTAGTTTTCCACCCACTGCCGAGAATTATGACAAAGCTATAGAGAGTCTTCAAGCTCGATTTGGTAGAGAAGACTTGCAGCTGGAAGTTTATGTTCGTGAATCGCTCAAACTAGTATTGACGAATGCAATCAATTCCAAAGAAAGGCCAACTCAGAGTAGCTTTTATGATAAATTAGAGTCACATCTCAGATCGCTGGAAAGTTTAGGCGTTACTACAGAAAAATGTACTGCAATGCTGTATCCCCTAATTGAATCATCTTTGCCAGAAGACCTATTAAGAGCATGGCAGAGGAATACTTCCTTCAGGTGTGATTCCGTATCCAAAGATCGTTTGCAGCAGCTCATGGCTTTTCTTCAAAATGAAGTAGTAAGTGAAGAAAGAATTTCATTGGCTATGAAAGGGTTTAGTATTAGCACATCCCAAGGATCTAAGATTAAGGCAGACAAGAAACCAAGGGATGTCATTGAACCAAATATACCTACTGCTTCTGCTTTGTTTGCTGATGTTTCTAAGAGACAGGAGTGTGTTTTTTGTCTTAAACCTCATTCGAGCCCAGAGTGCATTAAAGCTCAAAAAATGACTGTAGGGGAGAAAAGGAAAATCTTAACTGATAAACACTGTTGCTTCAATTGTTTAAAGAAGGGCCATGCAAGTAGAGCTTGTAAATCGATTGTCAGGTGCATTGTTTGTGGTGGTAAACATGTGGTATTAATGTGTTATAAGCTCCGTGACAAAGAAAATGAAAGTGTGTCCAAACAGAATTACGAGGGAGACAGGAATTTGGTTCACCAGGATGGCAATAATGTGGATAAGGCTTTAGCTAATGTGTCTTGTTCTCCTGAGGTGTACTTGCAAACCCTGGCAGTTGTCGTTAAAGGAAAGGGTAAACAAAAAACTGTACGAGCTGTCATTGATACTGGGTCTACTAAATCCTACATTGCACGTGACCTAGCCGAAGAAATGGGGTATCAGTCAATCAGGAAGGAAACGTTAATACATTCCTTGTTTGGTGGAGTACGTTCTCGAGAAGCAAAACACGACTGTTACAGAATAAGTTTAAAGCGATTGGAGGGAAACTATTCCAAGGAGCTGGATTTTTTAAGCCAAGATATTATTTGTGAAGATGTCCCATATATATTATTATGGTTCTTGGAGTGAGGAGATAAGGGATCTGAAAATATGTTTAACTGATGTACGAGAGCGAGGGCCTGTGCAGATTCTGATTGGGGCCGATAAGGCGGGTGAACTGCTTACTGGGAGGAAACATCGTCTAAAATGTGGCCTAGTTTTGGTGGAGACTTCCCTAGGGTGGACACTAATGGGAAAAGTCATAGGTAACAAGGCCCAAAGGGATTCGGCATCATTATTAGTGTCATCATTGTTTTCCCAACATACAAGAATTTCTGATCTCTGGGCCTTAGAAATTCTTGGAATTACTGACCCTGTTGTGAAAGAGTCTATCGTCGAGAGGAATGAGCGTGTTAGAAATAACTTCCTTGAGACTGCACGACTGAATGAAGATAACAGATATGAAATGTGTCTGCCTTGGAGTGAACAACATCCACCTCTCCCTGACAACAGAGAAATTGCTCAGCACAGATTAGAAATCACTACAAAGAAACTACTAGCTGAACAACATTATCGGCAGTACGATAATGTCTTACGAAGTTGGTTGGAGCTAGGAATCATCGAGAGGGTACCTGAAGAAGAACTGAAGAATGGTGGACACACTCTACCTCACCGACCTGTCTTCAAAGAATACAGCACTACCAAGATCAGGCCTGTTTTTGATGCCTCGGTGAAGCAGAGAAACGCTCCATCTCTGAACGAATGTATTGAAAAAGGGCCTAACTTCATAGAGTTGATCCCTAGTTCGCTACTGAAGTTCAGAGAAAAGATCGGTGTGACGGCCGATGTAGAAAAAGCATTTCTTCAAATAAGTGTCAATCCTAGAGACCGTGATTTTCTGAGATTCCTTTGGTGGGAGGAGGAAAGTACAGGGAAGGTAGAAGTGTTCCGTCACAATAGAGTTGTCTTTGGACTTGCATGTTCTCCGTTCCTATTGTCGGCAACCATCAAACTCCACTTGAACCAGTTGAAGAGACTAACAGTGGATAATAGTTCCTACTCAACTTCAACAATAGAAAGATTGGAAGAATGTTTTTATGTGGATAACTGTGTTATTAGTGTTAACAACAGAAATGACCTTCATTCATTCATGCGAGAGGCAAGCATAATAATGGATGAGGAATCTTTCAATCTCCGAGGGTGGGAGTATTCTCAGGATGGTACAGCTGAAAATCTTACTCATGTGCTAGGGCTCATTTGGAATAAAAGAGAAGATACCATTGAACTGAATCTAACTCATGTTAACGATTTCAAATATGATGTAATCACTAAAAGAGCTATACTAGGAGCTGCACATAAAGTGTTTGACCCTATTGGCTTCTCATGTCCGGTATTTCTCTGGCCAAAATTAATCTTGCAAGAACTATGGGCCACTGACTTGGGTTGGGACACCAGAGTAGACGAAACAACAAAGAGAAGATTCATGAAGTGGTTGGCAGAACTACCTCAGCTGTCTGAGATCAAGATTCCTAGATGTTTGATCGGTAGTGTCCAGTCGGTTGAAGATATATCTCTTCACGTGTTCTGCGACGCCAGTCAAACTGCGTATGTTGCAGTTATATTCTTGCGAATACAGAGGGTTGACAATATAGAGCTACGATTTGTACAAGCCAAGACAAGAGTGGCACCCAAGAAGAGTATCACCATACCACGCCTGGAATTATTAGCAGCTACAGTAGGGGTTCGACTAGTGACGTCAGTACTGCCAACATTAACTGCAAAATAAATCGTTACTTATTATTGGAGTGACTCGTCGACTGTGTTGTCCTGGATCAAGTTAGACGAACCTTGGGGGACCTTCGTGTGGAACAGAGTGCAAGAAATTCGAAGACTGTCCAGAATAGAACAGTGGCGGCATGTTCCAGGAACCATGAATCCGGCTGACCTCGCATCAAGGGGATGTAGCACAAAACAGTTACTTCAACAGAGATGGTGGGAAGGGCCAAAATGGCTAAAACAATCCACTACACAATGGCCTAGCCCCGAAATTTCAACAAACAATGATGAAGTCTTCCAAGAAAGAAAAAAGAAAGTCAACACTATGACGGTGTTAGAAGACAAGTCCAATACCCAAGAATGGCACCTTGACTATTTCTCAAGTTTCCGTAGAACAGTTCGTATGATAGGATGGATCTTGAGGTTTCTGTATAATTGTCGACAGAAAAATAATAGAAGAACTACCGAACTATCCATTGAAGAAACCACAGAAGCAGAAAAAGTCGTGATGAAGTTCATACAAAAGGAGTGTTTTGTTGGTGAAAAGGATGAAAGATTCAACTCACTATGTGTTTTCATGGATGATGAGGGAGTGATGAGACTGAAAACAAAAATCATATCACGCAAAGATGATTATGCTTTCCGTTGTCCTGCTATCCTTCCTGCGAAGCATACAGCAGTTCACGCTCTCATTAGGGAGAAGCACAAAGACTTATGTCATGCTGGAACCCAGATTCTGCTCAGTGGGCTCAGACAGAAATATTGGATCCTTGGAGGAAGGAGAACGGTGAAGGGTGCAATTAAAACATGTGTTGTCTGCAGAAGGCACCATGGAAAACGTCTTGAAGCAGAACAAACTCATCTCCCAATAGACAGAGTAAGAGAAGCCTCAATTTTTGAAATAACAGGGGTCGACTTTGCCGGTCCTCTGATTTTGAAAGGTGGAGAGAAAGCCTGGGTCTGTCTGTTCACGTGTGCGGTTTTTCGTGCAGTACACCTGGAGCTAGTAACATCTTTGGCTACTGCAACATTCCTCGAAGCTTTTCGGCGCTTCGTGTCCAGACGTGGAAGGCCAATGATGTCTATAGTGACAATGGGACAAACTTTCAAGGCACCTGCAATATGTTGGAGACAATTCAGTGGGATAAAATTGCTGAATATAGTTCTGTACACCAAATAAAATGGAAATTCAATCCTCCCACTGCAGCATGGTGGGGACGATGGTGGGAGAGGCTGATTGGTGTCCTCAAACAAATGCTCAGGAAAGTTCTGGGAAAGTCATGTCTGTCGTACCAAGAAATGATGACTGTTCTGTGTGACATTGAAGCTGTCATGAATTCACGACCACTTACTTACCTGTCCAATGATGGAGAAGACTTGATGGCTATCACCCCTGCAATGTTCCTACAGGAAGTCAAGGAGATTGGAATGCCCGATATCGACATGATAGAGGACATAAAACTTGACAGAAGATTCAGGTACAGACAAAAAGTAAAGAAACATTAAGGGTAAGATTCAGGAATGAATATCCTGGACAGCTAATACAGAAGAACCACATTAGGAAAAGTCATCACAAACCCTGCGTAGGTGAAGTAGTACTGGTAGCCAGTGACAACACGAAGAGACTAGACTGGCCGCTGGCAAGAGTGACAGAGGTCATCCCTGGCAAAGGTGGTGTCGTGAGAGTTGTTCGCTTGGCGACTACAAAAGGAGAGCTACTGAGGCCAGTACAGAGGGTGTATCTACTTGAAGTGACATCTGGGGAAGATCATGCTTTAAGACTGCAAGTTGAGCGGAATGAAAATGAGAAGAAGGAGAAAAATCCAAAGACGGTTAAACCATCTACTAATACTTCTGATCTCATCAAAACTAGTAGTGGGAGAGTGGTGGTTAAACCAAAGAGATATTTTGAGTGACTTATTTATTTCTGTGTTCATTTATTTTGTGAAAATATATGTGTTGGTGGGAGAATGTTGTGTTAGCAGCAAACACAAGAGTGTAGTGCAGTATCTTTGACATAGTCTTTGATATCAGTGAAGTTCCGTGTCAAAAACAATATGGTGTGTATCGTGTGAATTGTGAACCTTTCCACAACAAATAATAAAATATGCATTCTAGAGGAGCCTATGTGATTTATTGAGAAGTGAACCTAACAGGGATATTACTTTCTTTCAAAATTTCTTGAAAATTACTGTTTTGGAGGGTTGATGAATTGCTCAACCATGTAGCTTTGGGTAAAAACGATCAAAAGCAGAGCAGAACAAAAATAAATCTGAATATTTTTAGTGGTACCGGATGGCAGAATTTTTCACAATAAAATCACCAGGCTGTGGGCTAGTAAATGTTGAGGTTGAGGTGGCATGACTAGATGTACTATGTCTACAACCATGTCGACTTGACACGAGCGAGCGGTCGGGATATATCGACAACAGTGTGCTCCATACCAGAATTGGCAGCTGCTGTCTAGCGTGCGACTGACACACACGGATCGAATGTCAGCATCTCATATTCCCTGCTCTCTCAGGTATCCAACATGTGCTGAGCGTGCGATCAATCAGTAGCCATTTTAACTCACAAGTATGTGTGCTGCCGTGCTACGATCAGGCGAGCTTACTGTCGGAGTTTCTATTATGGATACCCGAGTTTAGGCCTTAATTACAAACAAAACAATAGGCCAATTGGAAATTAAGTTATGCCACAATTTCCCTTGTTTAATTTTTCGTTAAGACTATATAAGCCTATTATTCTCAAATGTATTACAGTAGAACGCCGTTTATCCGGACGTCAAACAACCGGAACGTCATTTATCCGGACGGGCCAAAAAGAAAAGACGGAGCAGCGCGTGCCTACTGTTGTTACGCGGAAGTGCGCGCTGCCTATAATAGTGAGTCGGTTGTAGTCTCTGTTGTCTCCTACCGTTTGTTTACTCTATAATGTCTCAACGTGTTACAATATGTGAGTGTGCTTACTTTACTGTATTACGTTGTGAAAACAGCTTCTACGAGTGGCAGAAAGGAAAATCGAAATTGCAATGTTTTAGCGATTGAGAAGAAGGTGGAGATCATTAATAAACTGGATAATGGTGAGAGTGTGCAGTGTCTAATGAAAAGTTACAGAGTTGGAAAATCCACAATGACTTTAAGAGCCGGAAAGGTGACATTCTGAATTATGCATCGAAGTTGGATAGTGAACAAGGGTCTAAAAAAGAGAAAACCCACGAGATCAGCTACGGAAGAAAAATTGGTTTATTCAGACAAGAAGTAAGGGAGATCCCTTTTCTGAACCTTTGTTATGTGAGAAAGCGTTGCTGCTAAATGAGAAGCTTGGTGGTTATCACCGGCCGCGGTGCCGAGAGCGCTAACGCGCTACCTCGTGTCTCGCTGGCATCGGGAGAGCTTGGGTTCGAATCCCACCTCGGCCGTCCTGAAAATGGTTTTCGTGGTTTCCCATTTTCACTACCAGGCAAATGCCGGGACGGTTCCTTCAATAGGTCCACGGCCGATTTCCTTTCATAATCCCTTCCCTGACCCGTCCTGAAAAGAAAAGTACATGGCCAATGGCTGCATTAATAAAATTATTATCACCTTTATGTACTGTGCATGTTTCTTTTTGCTATGAAATAAACGCATGTTTGATTATCCGGAAAAATCGTTATCCGAAACACTTTCGGTCCCAATCAGTCCAGATAAACGACGATCTACTGCAGTTATATTCGTATTTGTGACTGTATAAAAAAATGTCCGGGATTTTGGCGTCTTTACTAGGAACCGTTCACTTAAAAATAAATTTATAGAAAACTGAGATAATTATATGTTATAGGCACACATCTTATATATAAAAGTGAAAGTCTGTATGTGGGTATGTATGTGGGTGGGTCTGTTCCGTATACAAATCTACACCGTTCCACCAATCTCAACCAAATTTTGCATACATATAGTTTAGGATCCAGAAGGAACCGCTGGCTACATGAATTTTCGATAGTCTTTCTCATTCTTCTGATTTCGGCCCTTTGGCACTCAACCACAGGCTAATCAAATCATAAAATATACTCATGAAGGAATGGCAAGCCAGACAGTTTCCATGGCAACATAGCTAAAGTCGAGACACGGCCGACTGGATGCAAGTTCTGCTCTGCACTACCGGTATAGAAAAAGAGGATCTTTACTTGAAATCCCGTTAGTTACTCAACTACTCACACAGCACTGTCAACCGAGTTTAGCATAACAAAGACTTGACACTATCATCTACTATATATATTTGTCAAATACCACTCACTCACTCATTCATTCATCACGAAATCTCAGAAACCACCGACGGATTGGAATGAAATTTGGTATGCAGCTTCCCAAAGGGCCGCAAATGCCCACTAAGAGAGGATTTTTGGATATTCAGTTTCTAAAGGTGTGTTAAGGGGGTAGACCTGCATTTCATTGAATTGCAATATCTCCCGATTGGTTTCATTGGGGGATGTGATACTCGGCACGTAAACTCATCATTAAAAATAAGAAGACACGAGTCTGAGGGTTTTAGGATGTGGTGTATATTATGAGGTGAAAGGGGTGAAAAGTGGGGGTGGAAGGATTCCTAACGGAGCGTGTAGGCCTATCTCTTAAACGACATAGGCGAGAAATTTGAAACTTAGCGGAAAAAAATCAGCTAAAAAATTAAGTAAATCGGTGTTCGACCGTTTTTTCATAAATTAATTTAAGGGGCCAATGGGGTGGGGTGAAATTCTGGGGGGATAAAGGAGAGAAATTGTCCTAACTGACTGACTAACTCACTCACTCATCAAACTCAGGGGAAAAAGACAGCTAAAAAAATAAGTTAATAGGTGTTCAAGCGTTTTTTCATCAATCCAATTTAAGGGGCCCATGGGGAGGGGTGATATTCTGGTAAAAATAATTGAAAGAAAATGTCCTGTCTGACTCACTCACTCATCACGCCCAGCGAAAACTATTAATGTTGGAAAAATGAAATTTTGGGAATATGTTCGCTGTATGTCAAAACGTCAACTAAGGAATGACTTTTTTTATTCGGGTTTTAAAGAGATGTTAAGGGGGTAAACGTGCATTTCATTGAATAACGATATCTCATGAGTTGTTTCTTTGGGGATGTGATATTCGGTATATAAACTAATCATTAAAAATAATCAGACATATATCTAAAGGGTTATCGATGTGGTGTATAGTATGAGGTGAAAGGGGTGAAAATTGGGGGTTGAGGGATTCTTAACGGAGCGTGTACCTCTTAAACCACATAGGCGGGAAGTTTGAAATTCTGCGGGAAAAAACAGCTTAAAATACAAGTAAATATGTGTTCGACCGTTTTTTTCATAAATCCAATTTAAGGGGCCCTTGGAGAGGGGTGAAATTCTGGGGAAAAAATAACAGGAAAGAAAGTGTCCTAACTGATTGACTCACTCACTCATCAAACTCAGGGGGAAAACAGCTTTAAATAAGTAAATAGGTGTTCGACCGTTTGTTTCATAAATACAATTTAAGGGGTTCATGGGGAGGGGTGAAATTATCAAATATAAATGAAAGAAAATGTCCTGACTGACTCACTCACTCACTCATCATCGCCCAGCCAAAATTATTGAAGTTGGAAACATTAGAGTTTGGGGATATGTTCGTTTTATGTCGAAAACGTCCACTAAGGAAAGAGTTTTGAATATTCAGGTTCTAAATAGGTGTTAAGGGGGTAAACGTGCATTTCATTGAATAACAATATCTCACGAGTGGTTTCATTTGGGGATGTGATACTTGGCATATATACTAATCATTAAAAATAAGCTGACACATGTCTAATGGTTTTTCGATGTAGTGTATATTATGAGGTGAAAGGGATGAAAAGTGGGGTTGAAAGATTCTTAACGGAGCGTGTATCTCTTAAACGACATAGGCGAGGAGTTTGAAACTCGGAGGAAATCAATCAGCTTAAAATAAATAAATAAATAAATAAATAAATAAAATAAATAGGTGTTCGACCTTTTTTTCATAAATCCAATTTAAGGGGCCTATGGTGAGGGGTGAAATTCTGGAAGAAAAACGTCCACTAAGGAAGGATTTTTGGATGTTCACTCTCATCGACCAACCAAAACTATTAATGTTAGAAGAATGATATTTTGGGGATATGTTTGTTGTGTGTCGAAAACATCTACTAAGGAGGGATTTTTGGATATTCAGGTTCTAAAGGGGTGTTAACGGGGTTAAACCTGCATTTCATTGAATAACAATATGACACGACTATGATGCGAGCGAAGCGAGACTAAAAATGAGATGGTGTGTGTCTGTGTATTACTCAATCACGCAAGTACCACTGGTCCGATTTACATGAATTTTACATGGAAGTAGCAGATTTACCTGGTTAACATACAGGTTACTTTTGATTTCAATACTTTGCAATATTCAAAGATGGCGACCATTTTAGTGACGTCACTCCACCCTTTGGTTTTAAACTTTCATATTTCCATTTCAAATAAAAAGAGAACGCTAAGAAATAGCAAACTTTTGATGGCATATACGAGGTTAAAAAATGCATTTTCCATCCGAAATGTATCTCCAACCGTTAGCGAGTAAAATCTAAATGTGTGCTATAAAACACGGTCAATGCAGAGCGGTGTAGTTGGACAAAATGTTCCATCCTTAATCTCCCTCTGCGCAGCACCTCGCCTATCCCCTGTTTTAACTGTCACCTTCACATTTTAATTCACTTACGACCCGTAGCGAAGCACGGGTACTTCAGCTAGTCTTATATATAAAAGTGAAAGTCTGTATGTATGTATGTATGTATGTGGGTGGGTGGGTGGGTGGGTTGGTTGGTTCCGTATACAAATCTACACCGTTCCACCAATCTCAACCAAATTTTGCATACACATAGTTTAGGACCCGGAAGGAACCGCTGGCTACATGAATTTTCGATAGTCTTCCTCATTCTTCTGATTTCGGCCCTTTTGCACTCGAGCAAAGGCTAATAAATTCACAAAATATACTCATGAAGGAATGGCAAGGCAGATAGTTTCCATGGCAACATAGCCCAAGTCGAGACACGGCCGTCTGGATGCCAGTTGCGCCCTGCACTACCGGTATAGAAAATGAGGAGCTTTACTTGAAATCCCGTTAGTTACTCAACTGCTCACACAGCAATGTCAACCGAGTATAGCATAACAAAGGCTTGACACTATCTACTAGATATTTGTCAAGTATCACTCACTCACTCACACATTCATCACGAAATCTCAGAAACCACCCAACGGATTGGAATGAAATTTGGTATGCAGCTTCCTCAAGGGCCGCAAACGCCCACTAAGAAAGGATTTTTGAATATTAACGTTCTAAAGAGGTGTTAAGGGGGTAGACCTACATTTCATTGAATAGCAATATCTCCCGATTGGTTTCATTGGGGGATGTGATACTCGGCATATAAACTCATCATTAAAAATAGAAGACATGTGTCTGAGGGGTTTTCGATGTGGTGTATATTATGAGGTGAAAGGGGTGAAAAGTGTGGTTGATAGATTCCTAATGGAGCCTGTATCTCTTAAACGACATAGGCGAGGAGTTTGAAACTCAGCGGAAAATAATCAGCATAAAAAATAAGTAAATATGTGTTTGTCCGTTTTTTTCATCAATCCAATTTAAGGGGCCCATGGGGAGGGGTGAAATTCTGGGGAAAAAAACAGGAAAGAAAGTGTCCTAACCGTTTGACTCACTCGCTCTTCGAACTCTGGGGGAAAAACTGCTTAAAAATAAGTAAATATGTGTTTGAAAGTTTTTTTGATAAATCAAATTTAAGGGGTTCATCGGGAGGGGTGAAATTCTGATGAAGAAAAATGAAAGAATATGTCCTGACTCACTCAATCACTCATCATCGCCCAGCCAAAAATATTGAAGTTGGAAACATGGCATTTTCGGGATATTTTCGTTGTATGTCAAAACCATACAATAAGGGAGGATTTTTGAATATTCTTTTCTAAAGGGGTCTTAAGGGGGTTAAACCTGCATTTCATTGAATAACAATATCTCACGAGTGGTTTCATTTGTGGATGTGATACACGGCATAAAAACTAATCATAAAAAATAAGCAGACATGTGTCTAAGGGTTTTTCGATGTGGTGTATTATTATGAGGTGAAAGGGATGAAAAGTGGGGGTTGAAAGTTTCCTAACGAAGCGTGTAGGCCTATAGGCGAGAAATTTGAAACTCAGCGAAAAAAAATCAGCTTAAAAAATAAGTAAATCGGTGTTCGACCGTTTTTTTCATAAATTAATTTAAGAGGCCAATGGGGTGGGGTGAAATTCTGGGAGAAAAAAAGGAGAGAAAGTGTCCTAACTGACTAACTCACTCATCAAACTCAGGGGAAAAAAGACAGCTTAAAAAATAAATTAATAGGTGTTCAAGCGTTTTTTCATCAATCCAATTTAATGGGCCCATGGGAAGGGGTGAATTTCTGGTAAAAATAATTGAAAGAAAATGTCCTGTCTGACTCACTCACTCATCACGCCCAGCGAAAACTATTCAAGTTAGAAACAAGAAATCTTGGGAATATGTTCGCTGTATGTCGAAAACGTCAACTAAGGAATGATTTTTGTTTATTCGGGTTTTAAAGAGGGGTTAAGGGGGTAAACGTGCATTTCATTGAATAACGATATCTCATGAGTTGTTTCTTTGGGGATGTGATATTCGGTATATAAACTAATCATTAAAATAAGCAGACATATGTCTAAGGGTTTATCGATGTGGTGTATATTATGAGGTGAAAGGGGTGAAAATTGGGGGTTGAGGGATTCTTAACGGAGCGTGTCTCTTAAAAGATATAGGCGAGAAGTTTGAAATTCGGCGGGAAAAAACAGCTTAAAATATAAGTAAATAGGTGTTCGACCGTTTTTTCATAAATCCAATTTAAGGGGTTCATGAGAGTGGTGAAATTCTGAAAAATAATTGAAAGAAAATGTCCTGACTTACTCACTCACTCATCATCACCCAGCCAAAATTATTGAAGTTAGAAACATGACATTTTGGGGCTATGTTCGTTGTATGTCGAAAACGTCCACTAAGGGAGGAATTTTGGATATTCAGGTTCTAAATGGGTGTTAAGGGGGTAGACTTGCATTTAATTGAATAACAATATCTCCTGATTGGTTTCCTTTGGGATGGGATACTCGGCATATAAACTCATCATTAAGAATAAGAAGACACATGTCTGAGGGTTTTTCGATGTGGTGTATATTACGAGGTGTATGTGTGAAAAGTGAGTGTTGAAGGATTCTTAACGAAGCAAGTATCTCTTAAAAGGCAGAGGCAAAAAGTATGAATCTCAGGGTGAAAATCAGCTTGAAAAGTAGTAAATAGGTGTTCGATCGTTTTTTCATAAATTTTAGGGGCTCATGGGGAGGGGTGAAATTTTGGGGAAAGAAGTCCACTAAGGAAGGATTTTTGGATATTCACTCATCATCCCCCAGCAAACCTATTGCAGTTAGAAACTTGAAATTTTGGGGATATGTTCGTTGTATGTCTAAAAAGTCCACTAAGGATGGATTTTTGAATATTCATGTTCTGAAGGGGTGTTAAGGGGGTTAAACTTGCATTTCATTGAATAACAATATCTCACGAGTTGTTTCATTCGGGGATGTGATATTCGGCATATAAACTTATCATTCAAAATAAGCAGACATATGTCTAAGGGTTTATCGATATGGTGTATAATATGAGGTGAAAGGGGAGAAAATTGGGGGTTGAAGGAATCTTAACGGAGCATGTACTGTATCTCTTATTCAACATAGGCGTTTAGTTTGAAATTCAGCGGAAAACGCAGCTTTAAAAATAAGTAAATAGGTGTTCGACCATTTCTTCATAAATCCAATTTAAGGGGCCCTTGGGGAGGGGTGAAAATCGGGGGGAAAAAACAGGAAAGAAAGTGTCCTAACTGATTGACTCACTTACTCACTCACGAAACTCGGGGGGAAAAACAGCTTCAAATAAGTAAATAGGTGTTCGACCGTTTTTTTTCTTTCATAAATCCAATTTAAGGGGTTCATGGGGAGGGGTGAAATTCTCAAGAATAAATGAAAGAAAATGTCCTGACTGACTCACTCATCATCGCCCAGCCAAAATTATTGAATTTAGAAACATGAAATTTTGGGGATGTGTTCGTTGTATGTCGAAAACGTCCACTAAGGAAAGAGTTTTGGATATTCAGGTTCTAAAGAGGTGTTAAGGGGGTAAACGTGCATTTCATTGAATAACAATATCTCACGAGTGGTTTCATTTGGGGTTGTGATACTTGGCATATATACCAATCATTAAAAATAAGCTGACACATGTCTAATGGTTTTTCGATGTGGTGTATATTATGAGTTGAAAGGGATGAAAAGTGGGGGTTGAAAGATTCCTAACGGAGCGTGTATCTCTTAAACGACCTAGGCGAAAAGTTAGATTTTTTCCGAGTTTCAATCAACTTAAAAATAAATAAATGAATAAATAATTAAAATAAGTAGGTGTTCGACCGTTTTTTCATAAATCCAATTTAAGGGGCCTGTGGGGAGGGGTGAAATTCTGGAAGAAAAACGTCCACTAGGGATGGATTTTTGGATGTTCACTGTCATCGACCAACCAAAACTAATAAAGTTTGAAGAAGGGGATATGTTTCTTGTGTGTCGAAAAAGTCTACTAAGGAGGGATTTTTGGATATTCAGGTTCTAAAGGGGTGTTAACGGGGTTGAACCTGCATTTCATTGAATAAAAATATGACACGACTATGACGCGAGCGAAGCGAGGCTAAACATGAGATGGTGTGTGTCTGTGTATTACTCAATCACGCAAGAACCACAGGTCCGATTTACATGAATTTTACATGGAAGTAGCTGATTTACCTGGTTAACATATAGGCTTCTTTTGATTTCAATACTTTGCACTATTTAAAGATGGCGACCATTTTAGTGACGTCACTACACCCTTTGGTTTCAAACTTTCATATTTCCATTTCAAATAAAAAGTGAACGCTAAGAAATAGCACACTTTTGATGGCATATACGAGGTTTAAAATTACATTTTCTATCCGAAAGGTATCTCCAACGGTTAGCGAGTAAAACCTAAATTTGTGCTATAAAACACGGTCAACGCTGAACTGTGTAGTTGGACAAAATGTTCCATCCTTAATCTCCCTCTGCGCAGCACCTCGCCTATCCCCTGTTTAACTGTCACCTTCACATTTTAATTTATTTATGACGCGTAGCGAAGCACGGGTACTTCAGCTAGTTAATAGCATAAAACTCATGTTTTAATTTTTTTCTACTACCCAATAAAAACTTCTTATACTTTTTCTCAGCCCAGGATAGACGTACAGCCGGAAACTTTGTATCATTTTGAAACTTTCATTCTTGATTATCAGAAATACAACCACTGAAAACGTACAGTGTGATACCGTATTTATGAAGAGTAATATTGATGGAAGGTTTTGTGTGCTAGACCTTGGAAAGTTTGTGGAATTTTGGAAGAACGATGACTAGAATTAGGCGGTAAGTCAATTCGTTCTAAATAGAAATTAAAAATCCATCAGTTCATAAAATAACATACCATAGGACCAATCTGTTAGTCAACAAGAAGTCTTATTCCGGACTCCCTCCTCCCCCTGAAATATTTTCCATATTAAAAACAAGAAGTTCCTTGACGAACTAAAGAGCCTACTTTTCATAAAATTAAGATTCATGCCAATTATTAATCTACAGTATATGAACCTCTCTAGAATAATGAAGAAATTAAGTTGGTAATATCGAAATGTCTAATTAGTTCGAAATATACCTGGTATAATGTAGCCTAATAGAGCAATACAGTTGGCAGCCCTGTTACAGAATACAAAATGTGGTTGAAGTCCAAAGGACGTTACATGCAGTTAGACATTGGATCTATCAGCACGCGTAAAAGCATGTTGGCAACAATGTCATGCGTGTGCTGGTCAGATATAATCTGAAATATTATGATATCTTGTTGTGCCAATTTTGGATGAAATCCATTTGTTAGTATATAAGTTAGATGCATTTTAAAATTGAGCTATCATCAGGCATAGAATCATGTTGGCAGCACTGACTTAAATAAGTTACTCCAAATTAATCTAAAATGTCAGGTACTATACGTGTGCATAGTTTAAAGTTGTCGGCTTGCATACTTGCTGATATATTGGTATTTGGATTTTTAAAAATAGAGATAGCAATTATTAACTGTTGGCAGCCCTGGTGGCTCTTAAAAATACGCTCAGTCATATCTGTTTATGTACACATATTACATACAAATTTTGGTTGAAATCCAATTGATAGTGTATAAGTTACATGTATTTAAAAATTGGACCTATCAGAAGGCTTAAAATTATTTTGGCAACACTGTCATGCATGGCCTCCTGGAAATTAAACTGAAATAGTATTATCTATATATGTGCCAATTTTGGAATAGCTCCCATGCATACCTTCCATGATATCCAACATAGAGATCAAATTTCAATTGTGTGATTTCAGCAGTTGGTGGCACTGACATCATTTTCAAATATGGGCTTGAAATATTCCGGTATACATCTTTACTCATACTACATTTGGTTTCGATTGCTGCAGCCGTTTAGGAGTTGATAGGGGGAACACACATACAGCCAGCCAGCCAGCCAGCCAGCCAGACAGACAGACATTTTTCCGGATCGATCTCACAAGTCTACTTTTTCCTCATTTTTGCAAAATGTGAAAAGTAGGCTAATTATACAACGGCGCATGTTCGTGTCATATAAGAAATGCACTATGCCAGTATTTGACACAACGCGCTAAACTAAGTCGGTTATTTACTTCCTAGCTATACACAAATACAGCACCCCGAAGCACCCAACTACCTCCTGGTCTTAACTCTTTGCAGCCTTCCCCAACTCCAACGCCTACGATTTTCGCGAGGTTACAAATTTCACTTTCAGCCTACGAAACGTACATTCTGAATACTATCTTGTATACTACAATGACCATAACATTACCGGGTGATTTACCCGTGGTTGTTACGGCGTGGCTGTAGGCAGTCGCTCACATCCGGGAGGTGAGGAGGTTCGAATCCCCCCGCTGGCAACCTTGATAATGGTCTTCTGTGGTTTCCCATCTTCCTTCAAGGTAAATGCCGAGGTTGGTCCCTATTGGTCACAGCCCCTACCTTCCAATTCCTCGTCCTTACATGCACACTTTCATGTCCTTCCCAGACTACACTCTACACGCGACGGTACTTGTAGCTCACCCCTTGGGTATCCGCATAGAAGCAGCTACAAACTAAAAAAAACATAACTAAAAATTATAATTTATGCCCACTGTAGCTACATTTGTACACCGCTTTTCCATTAATTTTTGCACTTTCAGGTCTACATGCACTGAACGAATAATCAAATCGTATAGGCTATGTATTGGGTTTTATTTCGGAACTTGAACAATTTCTTGTCGATTCCATCAATTTGTCATGGAGTCATCAACATTGATCTCGACTGTACAAACGTCCCCTGTCTCGGTGACCGCTAACAGAATTTATCAATGGATTATGTAGGTATGGCCACAAATGCAATAAAGGGGATTTCTAGTTTTAAGTTGGACTGTTGCCGCCGGTCAGTTCGTGGCTAAATGACTAGTAAAGCATGCCTCGCGGAAAGCTAACGAATGTCCTATTAGGAATAATCGATAGTACTTACAATACCACTGTTCTGTATATTATTACGTATTTGTTTCCAGGCAATGATACTGCATACTGGTACCAGTCAATTGCTTTTTCAGGAGGACAAGATAATGGAGGAACATGACCCCTGAGGGGCAGGCGCGGATTCAAGGGGGAGTCACGGGGGTCATGATCTCCCCCCCCCCCCCAAACGGAGACCATTTTTTTGCAAACTCAAAGAACTTTAACTGAAAAACAGTGTTTTATTTTTCATTTTATTCATTACCGGTACTGAAAATATCTTTATAGCAATTATTATGTTTTGTTACAACTGTACATATTAACAAATTCATACCTGTTATATAAAAACAATTATTTATATAACGAAATCAACTCGTCTATTTTGTTTAGCAAATCTTGTGATTATTGAATCGATGTCTATAGTGATGTCACGATGAATGTGCAGCAATGCACGGATAGGAATTTGGGGCTTTTTTCGCTCCAAAAAATTTTGCCTACGTCCAAACTGCAAGCTGTGACTTTCTCCCTTTGTCGGTACCAACTCGGCTTGCCGAAACTGTAACGTACCTTGATACTTTTCTCGAAGCTCGATGTAAAAGTCGCAAAACACGCCGTTACAATTTGTACGAATATTTTTGGTGCGCCAAACGCATCAAATTTCTGTCCATGTAGGTTGCAAAATAATTGGTCTGGTTTAGTAAGTTTGGTTATTTTGTGATTGCGTTTTTAGTGATACCATTTTCTTAACAATTTCGATTCTCTGACCCCCGCCAAAGCCAAACTCTAGATCCGCGCCTGCTGAGGGGTGGGGTAATAATAGCAGCATCCAGAAGCATACAGGTTGGCATGTTACAGCATTTCAACACAGAATTCGTTGAAGTACGGAAAAACATAATATTTAGATACTTCTGATGTCTAAATATAGGACTATACAGGGTGTAACTAAATATGTGGGAAAGCTCCGGGCATTCGAAAGAGAACCTGACAACAAGCAAAACGTGCCCCGTAGACATATCCATACCTGCCAACTTTCAAAAATAAATATCCAGAAGATCCCAAAGCGCAAAAATTTAACGCGTACATGTGTCGCAAGGTCTTAAAAATAGCGAGAAAAGACTACAGGGAAAGAGATTACAAACGCTTGGTGATGTAAGACTATCTAATTCATTGTGCCAGTTTCCAAAAATTCTGAAGAATATGCCTCCCTGAAAGACTGATGATATCGTTTCTTACTTGAATTCATCACGAAAACGCTAAATTGCACAACAAATTGTCACACAATTGCACGAATACCAGAACTACAGCAAGCACCGCTTAAAACCAAGCTTTCCCACTTACAAACAGTCGATGCACAAAGAGTAATATAAATGCAGCGATAATCTGCGAGATGTGATTATCGATAGACAGTTCTGTCGACTTTCAGCGTAATGTCAAACGCAAGGAATTAATGACAAAAGCGCAGCGATAATCTGTGAGACGGGATTATCGATAAACTTTTTTTTATTAGTCGATTTTCAGTCGAATTTAAACACTCGCATCTCAGAATAGTAGCTATTATCGAAAATCAAAACTGAAAGTGATTTGGCTGCAGAGAACGGAAACAAGCTAGGGAGTTTCAAATCAGGAAAAAACTATGTTAATCCGGACAACCGGAAAACACTCCAAAAATCCGGAAACCTTCCGGGAAACCCGGAAAACTTGGCAGGTATGCATACGGTGTATTTCCTTTCGTTTCCGTGCTACAAGCATTGTTAATGGTGTACAAAACACAGACCGCTTCACTATGCAGGTTGGTCATGTGTGTTGATAATGTGCACGTTACTACAGTGTTGTTGTTTGAGTCTTCAGTCATTTGACTGGTTTGATGCAGCTCTCCATGCCTCCCTTTCCTGAGCTAATCGTTTCATCTCTACATAACTACCACACCCTACATCCGAGGCAATCTGTTTAACATATGCTAACCTTGGTCTACCCCTCCAGTTCTTGTCCTCGACCCTTCCTTCCATAACTAAGCTTGCTTTTCCTGGGTGTCTTAGTACTGTATGTGTCCTACCAACCTACCTCTTCTCTTCATTAGCAGTCGCCAGAAACATATCTCCTCTCCCACTCGTCTTAATACATCTTCGTTTGTAACCCTATCCACCCATCCGATCTTCATCATTCTCCTGTAACACCACATTTCAAACGCTT
This sequence comes from Meconema thalassinum, assembly GCA_946902985.2. Classification (NCBI taxonomy): domain Eukaryota; kingdom Metazoa; phylum Arthropoda; class Insecta; order Orthoptera; family Tettigoniidae; genus Meconema; species Meconema thalassinum. The sequence continues at coordinate 64,975,464 of OX336396.1, forward strand.
CAATTCTCTTCTTTTCTGCTGCTCCAATAGTCCAAGTTTCACTTCCATAGTGTGCCACGCTCCAGACTACAGTGTAACTTGGATGATTAGGACTTCAAGGGACAAGTAAAAAATTCGAACTATCCAAAAATTCGAATTAAACAACAATGTTTCAAAAATTACTCAAATTTAAAGATCCTACAAATATATCTACAACTACTTTACAAGGCCGAAATCGTCGGATTTTTTAAGACCGTTAATATCCCTCAGTATGCCTTCATTCGGAGGGGAAGTAATGCCGGCGGTTCCATGTCATAGATTTAAGGCATGAAGAAGAACATCCCACTAACTGTAATTGTGTGAAGCCAACATGTGTAGGTTAGATTATTTGATAACGCTATATTAGATTCAATGTTTACCACCACGTGCTGGCCACGATGGCATCTAGTAGCCAAGCCCACAGCTAGGTCGCGTGGACGGTAGCATTTGGTAGCAAAAGTAGGAATTACTTGAAACATTGATCGTTTGCAGTCCTTACCATAATCACAGATAACACACACTAATACAGTCATCAAAAATTAACACCGGTTATCAGACAAATTCTACGCACACCCAAAGTACACGCGGCTAGATGGCCGCGCTGTTGCAGCCCCTAAACCAACCAACCAATCACCCAAAAGGTCAATAAATTGATTTTGAATAAAACGCTGTGACCAATTTAATTAATTGATTTAAGTCTATTATGTTTCACACCTCTGTAGTAGCCGAGTTAATGGGGCTTAATTTGTCATGTTTTAACATGGGCGGTATATGGATGGGTAGCTGACTCCCCCATGGGGCTGATGATCTAATGTCGACCAAAATATTATGTGCACTCGAGTTTGAAGGTTGTTTGTGGAGTAACCAATAGACCTACATAAAATCCAAAACATCATCATTTTCGTCGTTCTATTTTACGTTAGTTCATGTAGCTTTGACATTTTAAATTTATATTTTAATATTTGTATCGCAGTTGGAACACAAAAAGTGCCCGTTTTAAGCGTGTTTCAACCATGCGTCACATTTATGAATTATTATCTCACAAACCCGTCATCAGATCGAATCCAAATTTTAACACAATATACATTGGAATGTTGTATAACTGGTTTGTTAATTTCAAAATGTTGTGTGTCCAAGAAACAAAGTTGTTATCATTTTTGTAAGGTAACCTTTTTCTCGGCTCAGGGTGGTTGGAAAATGTAGTTCTTGGTCGCGTTGTAATCCTTATACATCAAAAAGGTATAGGCTACTGTATGACAGTGAAATACGTAAATTAATTCACTTATTTTATATCGGCTTGTGTTTGTACGGGGAAATAAGACATGGTTCACCAGCTAGTCGCTCCGGGGAATGCTGTACAGCGTTGCTGTGATAGAGTGAGGTGCACATAATATTTTGGTCGACAGTAGTTGTTATAACAACAATGCGCCGCGCCATACCGTGATAGTTCATGTTGGAGCTTTAGGAAGTGCACATGCTAGGCTGGAGAGAAGCCCTCTCAATGCCCTATAGGGATGTTAATCTCACTCTTGTTTATAAAACGACCCGCGGGAAGCCATGCTCCAGTGAATCCCTGCGCCAGCTCAACCCGCATCACACACTGACGCATCATACGTGCTGCTGTGTTGTGTTGGGACGCGAGCATATTTCACTGCCAAGAAATGTATGTGGGAATATTCCCCGACTGGGAACTTTTAATCTTGTCCGTAATTTCATCACATTAGCTATGAATTATGATTAGAGTTCCGTTTTTTTGTTTGTTTTAACGACATGCGCGAAATATTTTAGCACACATACTGTATATGTTACCACAATGATATATTTACCCCCAAATATGCCATATTTTAAAATATTAAAGCCGCGGAATATTGCGAAATAAAGTTATTTTGCGAAATGTGCTACTTTCACCCTAAAATGTCTACCAAAGAAATGCTGGTAATAAGATTTAAAATATATAGTATACTAGCAACCCGCCCAAGCTTCACTCGGGAACAGTTATGAATGCATTACGTGACAAGCGTTCGTTTTCCGATGTCAACTACGACCTATATCCGTTTTACGTCTCGGCATGATGGGTTAAAATCACTGATTGGACTATTTCTTCCAACAGTCTCCATTCAGTGGAAATTTAAATCACTAGCTTAGGCGCGAGTTTACGAGCTAGCGAGCGAGCCTATCACCCCAGCCGAGGAGACAAATAAAATTAACACCATTCTTAAAACTCACAAATTTTCTGCAGAAATGACACATAGAAAGCCTATGGAGATTTCAGATGAGTTGAGAAAATCCCGATTTGAAAGAATGTAAAAGTACTGGAAAGAGCGCAAGAACCAAGCAGTATTACCTTCAAAGAAGAAGTGATTGTGGAACGACTCAAGTGGTCCAATGTGACCAATCAAGATTAATAATAATAATAATGATGAATTAATCATGTTATTTGAATCTATATTGAATTTTGAATTTTCGAGTAAAGCAGTGCATTTACCCCAGATAAGGTGTAAAATGATCAAATTAATAAACCCCACTTTACCTTTTGTCTGATTGCTGTTTGTTACCGGTTGGCGGAACGAATGGCAAGAAAATTCGTATTTACTGCAAATAGAAGGCACGACGACAATGACACTAGGGTGCAAATTACGAATGTTAAGTTGCAATCTCAAATCCCGTGAGGAAGGCAAGTGCGTAATTAATGTCCATTTCTTGACATGAAACTGTAGGCTCAGGCAAGATTTTATGAACTTCGCTCCGACACAGTTGCAAATCATTGTTAATATTACCGGTTTTAAGGTCAGAGTGGTTTGAAACATAGAAAGGAGCCCAACAAGGAAGTGCCATATCACCACTTCTATTCATATTAATGAATCGGATCCTTAAATCTATTAAGGATGCTGACAGTGAAACAAACACCCTTGTATTTGCAGATGATGTTCTGATAGGGGGAGAAACGGAAGTACAAAAGAAGCTAAATTCCTGGAACAACAAGTTTAAGGAGTTCCAGCTAAACATCAGCAAAACCAAGACTGTAGAAATTACTATCAACAGAGACGTACCAATTCTAACATCTTTTTGGAAGGAAATAAATTAGGCTACAGTATGTCTTCAACTTCAAATATCTCGGAAGCACCATCTCAAAGGATAACACTGTTCAGCAAGAACTTCTCAACAGGACACAGAAAGCGTCACATTTTTACAGTCAAGTGAGAAACCTGCTATGGACAGCAACATACCCCTGAAAGCAAAATTAACCATGTTCAATACTTACATTGTACGAATTCTGGTGTATGGACTGGAGACATGTACTTTACTGGATAAAGACTTTAACAAAATCCAAGCAACAGAAATGAAATTCATGAGAACGATGAATCAAAAGACTAGAAAAGACAAGATCAGAAACGAAACAAATAGTAAAGAAGCTGGAACACAAGAAACTGTTGCAAATGTTATAAGCTCCAGTGGTATGGACATGTGATGCGAATGAATAACACAAGATCAGCAAGGGACTACTTCAATTGAGAACTGAAATGGAAAAGACCGGGGGAAAGACCCAGAAAACGATGGATTGAGACCGTGAAATCAGAAGTAGAGAAAAGGGCTGAAGAAGAAGTTGTACAGTAGAACGAAAGTTGTACAATGACAGAAAGCAGTGGCGAGAGCTTGTCTACCGCACCCGGGAAACTGAAGACGGAAAAGGATGATGATGATGACGATGATGATGATGATGATGATGATGATTATGGGTGCTCATAGCCATCTCCGCATGGTTGTTTTTCAATGCAACCGAATGATATTTTGTAAACCCAGAAAGGAGACCTTCTAATTGCATCTAGTGTCCAAAAATATTTTTATTTTATTATATTTGAATTGCAGACAATGGCCATAGCTGGATATTTTAATTGAACGCCTTAGGCTCCCCATTAAGTTCTATTTCAAGTACTTCCAACTTTGGCTAGCAGAGACGCCACTGTCACTGACATCTAGCGGTGACAGTTGGAACACGATAGAGCGTTTCCAACCAAATAACCTACAAATTTAGCTACACACTACCAATTGTAGTGGTAAGTTCTTTTACATATATAGCAACAATATCCACTTTGCAATACAAAATGTTTTTATATGATGTCCTTAACTTTTTTGATACATGTTTCGGTTCTTGTGAACCTTCAATCAAAACACATTCTCATATGACAATCTTGTTACACTTATAAAAACTTTTTTTTGCATTCGTCAAAATTGTTTAAAATAGACATAAAATATTAAAGAATTCGATTATGTATTTGAAGTTCAGGACATCATATAAAAACATTCTGTATTGCAAAGTGGATATTGTTGCTATATATCAAATCAATACGGGAAAATCTAGAAGAATGACAAAAGTCATAGATATTCGTTCTTTTACATGCCATAAATCTATGACATGGGCCCACCAGCTTTACTTCCCCTCCGAAGGAAGGTATACTGAAGGATTTTAACACTCTTAAGAATCCGACGACTTTGGCCGGGTTTGACTCCGCGATCTTGGGCATAGCAGCTCAACATGCTACCTACTACGCCATCGAAGCCATACCATATTAATCTATATCCAAGAATCAAATAGTTGTTAATTATTAATACTGTATTTTACTAATGCCATGAGCTCGTGCTAATACCGATACCAGGTTGGTAACAAATCATCTCCGATGCGTTGGAGAAGTGTTTTGTAAGTGGAAGGAGACGCTCTCGGCCGTCTTCAAAGACATAAGAAAAAGCCTCGCTTGTTTGCCTGCCTGTCTACTTTATAGATTACGCCTTGGTAAAAGTGTTTTGTACACACGATGACAGGGAGTTCCGGGTTCGCTTCCTAATGACATTTAATTAGACCGATTACCAGCAAGGTTGTAGCGCGCCCAAGCGGAAGACTAATGCACATACTTAAAGTTCGAAAGGTCACAGGCGTATCGTCCAAAATGAAGCGCAGGAGAATCACTTGCAATCATTAACATTGATATGATTTTGGATTGGCGGCCAAGCGAAGTTGAAACATTTAAATAGACTTTTCTCGCGATTTAACCATCCGAACGCAGTTAAACTTGGTACAGCACATGACTATACAAATTGCAATGACATCCAACTTACCGTAGTTCAGTTGTTTACATAACCTCAAGATGGCGGCTGTGCTAAATTTTAAAATCTCGTTTTTATTTCTTGTGTTCTAATCATGCGATTGAAGTTTGAATACTACACCTACACAATAATCGTCATGTCATAGTACATAACTGTAAGACCTACATATATATTAAAAAAAAAAGATACGAACCTAACAGTAGTCGCTTATGATGTTTAACATGTTATCCTACTATGAAATTGAGATGAAATGTATGTGAAGTCATCTGACATGTTATCCTACTCGTATACTACACAGCTTGGACAATCTTAAAATGTTAATTTACGCTCCGTTTTCATACTGGTACTATGATGAATGTATAGATTGAATTGGAGATATGCTACTGTCACACTTGATTGAACAAACATCACATATTATATTGTACATTAAGAGGAGGAATGAAACCATAGTATCTAGCCTATCTATCGACTACTAGAAGTAATGTTCAATATAATCGAATTTCCCAACTCCTGCTTGGTGCAAACTATTGTAATTAAAATGAGATAAATCGTAATTTCACGTAGATTCTGTTAAAATGACGCATACTGTTATGATAGATATCGTTTAAATCGATAATCCGGTAGCAAAAATAATTGTCGGCACTGGGGTTCGAACCTGAGACCACATGATTCGCAGACCAAGATGCTATCCACGCAGCCATTACAACCACAGACATTTAGAGTACAAGACAGTTACTTATTTTCACGTGCCGGTAATAATATGGAAGTATTTTTTTATGCTCCATTAATATTTTGCTTTCTTCGATAATGTTCCTGCGTGGAATTGAGTTTTAAATTCGTAATGAGTACGCCCACTAGACAGTAAAGGGAATTCCTATAGTTGTCCATGAAAGGTTAGCCCAGTTACCGTATAAAAACATCGATATATATATTACATTGATCACTGCATTACCGCAATGTGGGTAAATATCTGAATAGCCATTGTGCAGAAACATAATGCCGACTTTGCCGACTAGTTACAATGTTTCATATTAAAGCATAGCATCATTTAAATATGGATGCGAAGACTTTTAACATATGGTTTGTGTTTCAATCAGTTGACACCAGAGTTCGCATGAGCGTATACCGTTCAGTATGAATGTGTAGAGCAAAGTTACTCGGGGAGTGGATGCCCATCACCTTTATCCAGAGATTGAAAACCAGACTCTTAATAAATCATAATTGTTTTCAGCAAATATGGTATAATGAATATCTTTACACCAAAGAACGACAACTTGAAGATGATTTATTGTAGAAATATCTGTAATGGCGCCTCCAAACCTTGAAGTAAACCGTATGTGATATACATTCCTTATGGCCGACAGTACGTCACGGTCCGATCTACTTCCGTCTCAATTTTCAAAATAACTGCAAATAGGGGATCATGGAAGACACTCGTTCGCAGACAGAACCTTGAAGACTAGACTGGAAATATCACAAACTACACAATGGTGTACACCCCTGACGAGCCAGCGATTGCAATACCCAAACAAGAAGTCCAGACACGTCCTGGAGCAATTGGTTAATTGATCAACACACCGAGGGCGCTAAAATATACTGCTACAGGCTATTCGCTTTAAATCAGGCCAGCACGGCAGTACAACTTATCTTCCAGTGACCTCGGGATCCAGCCGATTTTACCAGTCTTCTCTTACATAAATAAGTTGGACCACAACCTGGTGTAGTGTTCTTGGCTGTCTCCCCGGAGGACTGGATTCGATTCCCAGCTCTGTCAAGAAATTTGAATTCTGGTGTGAGCGTTAGAACGGTGTACATTCAGCCACGTAAGGTAAAACTGAGAAGAGGAGGGTTTGATTCCCACCTCAGCCATCCTGGAAGTGGTTTTACGCTGCCCCCCCCCCCTTCTACTCCAGGCAAATGCTGGGATGGTTACTAACTCAAAGCCACATTTAGTAGCCATGTCCGCAGCTAGGTATCGTCGACGGAAGCATTTGGTAGCAAAACTAGGAAGAAAATAATCGTCTGCAGTCCTTCTACCTGAATCACAGATAACACAAACCAATACAGCCATCACAATTAACACCGGTTATCAGACAAATTCTACACGCACCCAAAGTATACGGGGCTACATGACCGCGTTGTCGCAGCCCCTAAACTAAGGAACCAACCAACTATCAAATTTGAGTAGGACAGTCTTTATTTGGCTGACTAAATTGGCCTGTAAAAAGGAAGCCTGTAGTATTTCGTGACCGTTAATCTCGGGGATCAAGAAACACAGGACCCCCATTTTTACGTGCAATCTGAACCATAAGACGTGATATTTCAATTCGAAAATCTCAATAGGCCTAACTTTACATATTAAAAAAATAACTCAATTGAAAATGCCTCCAGAAACACGAAGAAATTAGCTGGCTGTATCGAACAGCAGTAACGTTCTCCCCAGCTATGCACAAGGTTGAGGGATAGAATCCGTGTGCAGCCAGTTGGCATTTCAGAGAGCTTGACTGCGTAGCAGCCATGTCAGTAGAGTTACTGGCAGGTTAATGATCCCCTTAGGGGCAAAATTCCGACATCCCGGTTTCTCTAAAAGCCACAGTCGTTAAAAGGGACGTAAAACCAAAGAAATGGCGGCCGACGACTCTTAGTGGGAACACTTGATGTATTTTAGCAATTCACTTTATCGTGCATAATAATAATTCTGATCGTTAATCCCATGTCTGCTACGGACTATCTTCGCCTGGTATACATTGTAATGTGCACATCTGCCACATAAAGAGCAGGCACAGCAGCAGGCCATGATTTATGCACACGCTAAGTGTATCATCAACAGTAACAACTGGAGAACGAGATGTCGGGCCATGTGTCGCCACATTTAGTCCTTCAATTTCACTTAGCACCAGTTACATAAGCTAATAGCACAGCATTCATCTCATCCTCACTCACTCAATGAAGCTCCATCATAGCACCACAGTTCCTTATGCACGTGACAGGTATACATTTTTAAGCGTTAACACATGGATGAAAACGACGATGAGTGTTACTTCTAAATACAGGAAAATAAAAATAAATAATTGATGACTGAGTCTATCATAAATAGAGATCGGATTTTTAGTTTTTTTATGTCATTCTAGGTTTTCAAAAACATAAAATAGTTTTGCTTTAGGATCTTAACATACATAATAGGTTTTAAATGGGCTTTTATGTTTAAAGTGTAGCAAAAGTTGACATAAATTCCGCCAAGTTTAAAATTAATGCCTAATTGTTAGTAGAAAGTCTGATTGCAACGAGAGTTCAAATAGTTTACATAATGATTAAAAATCAATAAAACCAAGGTTGTCAAAGGTGATTTTTACACTCTAGCCCGTTTAATTAATTTGGTTTATTTAGAATAGTTTATTATATGGAAGGAAATGAGAACACCTGAAGACAGGAAGAAAGGAATAATTGTGCCAATTTTTTAAGAAAGGCAACAAGAAAATAGTCTAGAACTATAAGGGTATCACGTTGATGTCCCATGCTGCGAAGATATTTGAGAGATCTTGAAATGGAGAATGTGGAGAGTAGTAGAAGAAGGGTTGAGGGAGGAAGAGTATGGATTTTGCCAGGAAGATCAACAGTGGACCTGATTTTCAGCGTAAGACAGCTCCAAGAAAAGCATAATGAATATGGAAAAGATTTGGTAATGGTGTTTATGGACATAGAGGAGGCATACGATAGCTTGGGTAGAGGAAAAGTGTGGGAAACCCTGCAGATAAAGGGAGTCAAAATCAAACTGTGGCTAGAATAATGGAGATATGCCAAGGAAGTGCAAGCTGTGTGAAAGTTGGGGGAGAGAGGTCAGACTGGTTAAAGCAGAAGAGTGGTTTGAAACAAGGGAGTTCACTATCTCCACTGCTTTTCATCTCTGTGATGGATGAGGTAATGGTAGAAGTAAGAGCACAAATAGGAGAAGAACATAATTATGAGATCAATGATGTTTGCAGACGATCTAATGATACTGGGCAATGGAGTGCCGAGGTACAAGAAAGGTTGAATGTATGGGATGAGACAGTAAAACAGTATGGTTTGAAATTTGATGCAAAGACGTGTGAAATGATGGTGACAACAAGAAATAGGGGAAGAGAAACAACAGATATAATAACAGGAGGAGAAGTACTAAAGAAGGTGGGATAGTTTCAAATATTTAGGGAGTGTAATAGAAGTAAGTGGTAGAAATGACAAGGAGGTCAGTGAGAGAGGAAGGCAAGCTCATTGATTCCTGCAGAGCGTGAGAGATCTGGTATGGAGCAGGGACGTGCCCCAGAAGAGCAAACGGGTATTGTATCGAACGTATTATGTCCCAATATTTACCTGCGCATCAGAAACGTGGGTTATGAAGAAGAGACAGGTGATGATGATGATGATGATGATGATGATGATGATGATGATGATGATAGTTGTTGTTTTAAGGGGCCTAACATCTAGGTTATCGGCCCCTAATGATCTGAGTGATAGCGAAAATGACAATGAAATGGAAACCAGAACGAAAATTAAGTGAAACGGAAAATACTTACAAAAGAGAATTCAGATTGAAACTACTCACAAAATGTTCTTACAAAAGGGAATTTAGAACGAAAATACTCACAAAAGGAATAGATTGGAAGATACGCACAAAATGTAGGCTAGGTTCAAAATACGTACAAAATGCAATTGAGGTTCAAAATACTTACAAAATGTAATTGAAATTGAAAATACACAATGCAATCCAGACTGAAAGATCCCATTTCCAATCCAAAATATTCACAAAGTGCAATTGAAATTCAAAATACTTACAAAATGCAATTGAAATTGAAAATGCTTACAAAATGTACGGTAGATTCAAACTAATCATTGGATTGAAAATACTTACAAAATGCAATTGAATTTCAAAATATTCACTAAAATGCCCTGCTCCTACATTGAAAGACGTACTAAAAAGCAATTAAGATTGTCAATCTTTACAAAATGCAATTGAGGTTGAAAAAAATCGCGAAATGCAATTTAGACCGAAAAAATTACAAAATGCAACGTAGATTAAAAATGCCCACAGAATGTAGTGTAGATGAAAAAAAAATCGCTAAAGGGAATATAGATACACGGGGAGCCAAGTAACAAAAATAGTGTGGGAATCTTAAAGAGAAAAGGAAATATAATGAAAAGAAAACAAGAGGGAGGGATCAGGAAAGATGAGACAAGGGCCAATTAAGGCGGGAAAGTGAAAGACTCCCTAGGCCGAGGTCGGAAAAGAACAAGAGTTGACCAAGGGAGGTCGACAGGAAAGAAGACGGAGAGGAGCCCGGTACAAGTAAGTGGAAGCAATGCCGGACTCAGCTGGGGTCCCGTTGTCGCCAACCCACGTCCAACAAGATGTGAGACCCTGGGGGAAAGAGACAGGTGAGCAGGATCCAGACTTGCGAAATGAAATTTCAGAGAAGCAGATTACGAATAACAAGAAGGGATAGAGTAAGAAATGAGAGAGGGAGAGATATTGTGGAAGAGAATCCCTTACAAGAGATCGTAGAGAAGTCAAGAATGATTTGGTACGGACATGTTAGGAGAATGCAGGAGGGCAGGATACCAAGGATGCACGAGATGGAAATGGAGGGCGAGAGACCAAGAGGAAGGTCAAGAGATAGATGGATTGTGAGTGTTAAGGAAGGAGTGCAGAAAAGAGGACACGAGTGAGACAGTGAGGAGTGAAAGGTGGTGAGAGGATAGAAAACGATGAGAGGCTTACGTTGCAAGCAGACCCAGCCAGGGGCTGGAAACTGTAGAAGATGATGATGGAGATGATGAGAATATAGGATTCTTTGAAATAATAAGAGATTTATTCCCACTTCCCTGACAGTAAATAAACAAACAATAAGATATAGGCTAAGCTAAAAAGTGCAGAAATTATTTGAATTTTCTAGCAGGTAGGATTTCTCTCAATCAAATAGAGCTAAGAAAAAAACATTATCTTCAGGTTTACCTTTAAAAATTATGGACTAAAAATTCAAATACACCGTACCACAATAAATGGAACAGAACTGCAATTGAATCGGTCCATACTGAAAGGGCCTCAGTCCAGTTGAGTCAGATTTCAGTAAAATGCAAAAACCTGTTTAATTCCCTTAAGTTGTATCTTTAGTTTTAAAAAGCTATCTAGTATCATAGCCACCATTATGCTGAATATAATTTCATAACAAAACTTGGCATTCAAATGTTAACCTAGTGTGGGTGATGAAATAAAGACGATGATGGACTGAGGCCCTTTCTGCACGGTATGATATATTTCGATACCATTTTTCTTTTCCACGGAGATCCAAAGGAGGTGAACACACGACAAACATCAACAATCCGCAATCCTAACTTCTTCCCTGTATAAATCCGAATATCAGGAGGCTAAAGAACGTTAGTAGGCTAAAGGATCTAAGGTCAGTAAACAACCAGCAAACTGAAAGGCAGCACGAGGTCGAGGGATTTAAAAAAAACGCCTGGAGTTCAACAAAAAACATCGGGAAGAATCCAGTTCTGGTTCTGATGAAGACTCGAACGATATGTCCTCAGGCTCTTCTGAATTGCAAATTCCACGACGGGTATCTTCCCTCTTCTGTGAAAAAAAAATGCAGAGTGCATGTTTATCAGTGTAAAATTATCAGAGAAATCTAAAAGTGAACCGTTGATGATGTAGAATGTGCGGGGACGGAAAATGATGCTTACATAATTATATGACTTTCGTCGCATTTGAATTTATAGACTTTGTGTATAACTGTTAAATTTCTATCTTTGTAAAATGACACACCTATTTTCCATTTCTTTTTTATTTTAACCTATTTCTGAATTTTGTGTGTGTGTGTGTGGGGGGGGGGGCACATTAGCAACCTATTTTTAAAATCAACAAAACGTAATGTTTATGAAAAACATGATTTAACAGCTACAAACGTTGATCAATGAGTTTAAGCAAAATATGACAGTTGGGTAACTAAGTAAGGTATAAGTTGCAAATAATTTGATTTAAGTTTGGACAAAATCGGATTTTTAAAAATTCTAAAACAAATGGAAGGCTCGAGTTTGGGTACTTTCCTCTATTATTATTATTATTTGAAGAATATCGAATGTGGGGACTAAATATCGATTACAACAAAACGAAAAACCTTACATTTGAGAATAATGGTGCTGAGTAACTACAGATCGGAAATGCAGAAATTCAAACAGTCACTAAATTTAAATATCTGGGTTCAATAATAGAAGCTGGGAGAACAAGTTCATCTGAAATTGAGAAAAGAGTGAGTGAGGCTAGGAGAACAATTGGAGCATTACATTGCCATTTATGGAGCAAAAATATTTTAAACAAAACTAAGAATCTTATTTACAGTTCATTGGTGCAAAGTATGTTGTTAGTTAGTTATTGTTGTTTTAAGGGGCGGGACTACGAAGTCACCTGCCCCTGTATGTTGTTATATGGAGAAGGAACTTGGACGTTATTCAGATACATCATCTTTCATTTCTCATAAATATGGTACAACTCAGTTTACGAGATACGGATTTCACAATCAAGTATCATGTCAATCTTACTGTGATAAAAAAAATGCATAATAATACGATAAGTATCCAGCAACTCTGTCTTCTGCAATCTGGCAATCAGATGTTTCATTTGCAGTGCTTCTAGAGCCATTACCAACGCATTTGGATCAACACCTGTGGAAGATATCATCACTGGAAAAATTCTCACGCATTTTAGTCCGCATAGTCTTCTGGTGTCTTCAGCCAACGGTGCGTACTTGTTTGTTCCTTGAGCCTGGGTAGATAGCATATTTTGGCTAAGTAGGACATCTACGTGTTCTATGTAGGCATTTTGGTTTCTTTTCTTGAGATAGACAATATCGGATGGATTGGCCAAGATTTTATGGTAGTTTAAAATAGGCATATCCCAATACATTTTATGATAGGTACTCATTTTCAAGCACGTTGGAAGGCTGGTAAGTGTAGTAGGTACAGCACGCTCGTATCCAGAAGTCCACATTTTACAGCTATCTCTTGAAGTAAGATCTTAGCAACAATATTGTGCCTCTTGGTACACTATACCAGCCAGCGTAGAGCAGCCACCGATGATGCGATCGATGGTTTCCAGCGCTGAGGTGCATCTGCGACATCGATCATCTGTTACATTCTCTTTTAGAATGTGTTTTCTATAATTGTTTGTTGCAATAACACGGTCTTGTATCGCAATTAAAAAGTTCGTGAGGTCGCAAACCATGTCGTTCTTTCCGTAACCATGCCATCTTGCGCTGTTCAAACGAAGTAACTTGCTATTTTATGGCATATTGCATGTCTGCAAGTCAGGCTCCGGGCTATACACGGGCATACTGGGCATTAGCCCAGGGCGGCAAATATTAAGGGGCGCCGAAATTTAGGTGACGCTGAACGCAGATGAAGGTTGACCCAACAATCCCAACATTAAAAATAAGTATGACATGGAACTCTTAAAAAAGTAGGATAAAATAACTATAATTTACGCGTATAGAAAATAAAAGTAATATTATATATCACATACTGGAGAAAAATATCTAACAACTCAACATGGACAGATTCAAAGAGTTGATAAATTTAAATATTTGGGAGAATGGATCCAGTCAAATGGACTTGATAACACATCCTGCAAGGAGAGATTAAGAAAGATGGAAAATGCCTATAAACTCACCCAACATAGATACAACAAACGATCAATTTCATTCCAGGCAAAAATCAGGCACTACACAACTGTAATTAAACCAGAGGTATTATACGGATCAGAATGTTTAACGTTGAACAAAAGAGGTGAACAAGAGGAACTGGAAAAGAAAGAAAGGAAAATACTGAGGAAAATTTTGGGTCCCCAAAAGAATAAAGATATTTGGATGAAGAGAAAAAATGAAGACCTTTACCGTAATGTGGAAAAAATTACAGACTCAATTAAAAGACGGAGACTACGATTTTAAGGTCACCTTCATAGAATGGATAGCAGCAGGCTAACTAAGACAATTTTTGACTACATCTCCAAATTAAAAAACACCACTAGATGGCTGGAAGAGATACGGTGTGATCTGCAAAAACTGAAGATCACAAACAACATCATTTCTAATAGGGTGGAATTCCGGCGACTGATCACTACTGCAGATTTTTCGATTCTGCAAGTTCCACATCAACCACGGAGAGTGTTATCAGCGGAACAGAGGCAGGCCATCAGCCAACGTATGAAGAAGTTTTGGGAAGAAAAGAAAAAACGAAACAATGTACCGTAGTCTTAGGTTCAAAGCGGTCTATAATTGGCCAAATTCTAAATATATATATATATATATCACATACATTCGTAGTATTTATGTTTAATCATGATTATATTATAATACAGTATTATAACTCTTTCAGACAGCAAACTAAATTCTCTATTATTGTTGTGTTGTGAAAAAGACGTATCCCTTAGCACAGACTTTTCTGACGTCATCATAAATAAATTTGCAAAGTTAAAAGCCAGAAAAAAACGTTGATTTGAAATGTTTATGTATATTGTACTTTTAAAATTTAACTTTTGAACTTATAATCCTGGGTTTTATTGTGATTAATGTATCAATAAATGGTTACAAAATTGCATGAACGACTTACTTTTCTTATTATTTGCTGTGATACAATATTAGTAACGTAGTTGTTTGAAAAAAAAAACTATTATGCTATTTTTATAACACATAAATGAGAAAAAGGGCACCAGTAGACCATTTGCCCAGGGCGTCTATCACCATAGCCCGGGGCCTGCTGCAAGTAGCAGTGGTGTGAAACTCACATCACCTTCAACAATGACTTAATACTGAGGAGTATTTCTTGCCCCAAAGACGTACTGTTGCAGACTTTCCAATTGTCTATTTTGGGCGATTGTAAGATGAATGACCCCTCGTGGATATTGTGTTAAAGACTTAGAATGTAATGTAACTTATCTATTTATCGTATGGCTTTTAGTGCCGGGAGTGTCCGAGGACATGTTCGGCTCGCCAGAGGCTGTAGCTGCTTCCAGCAGACACCCAGAGGGTGAAGCTACACGTTCCGTTCAAATTCAAGTAGTTCCAACTTTCGCTACCAGATGTCAATTATACCTAATGGAGAACGTTGGAACTTTGATAGAGCGTTCCAACGAAATCTAACCAAGAAATTTAGCTCAACACAAGTTTAGTCTGTGGAAGGATCTTTTACATGCCATAAATCTATGACATGGGACCGCCGGCTTTACTTCCCCTCCGAAGGAAGGAATACTGAAGGATTTTTAACGCTCTTAAAAAATCCGACGACTTCGGCCGGGTTTGAACCCGCTATCTTGGGCACAGCAGTACAGCATCCTACCAACTACGCCACCGAAGCCTTAAATGTAACTGAGTTGACACTATGGTTTTATAGACTTGGCTCATTTGTGGCTGTTCCTTTACTGATGTCCACTTCACTACACGTGTCATTGTTCAAACTTCCAATTTACTTTCCTGAAAACGTTTCTTTATTTGAGCCTGACATTTTTTACCCTTGGCCCTTCACACATTTTCTATGGTTTTGAAGATTTACACTACGGAAGACCATTTCCTGTGGTCTCCACTCCAGTAGGAATAAGAGATATCCCGTACAGTGGTATAATAAAATGGTTTATCAACTAATGCGGTCAGTTTAACAGCGTATGAACGAATAATTCTATATATTACACGCCATAGGGGATTACTAATGAAATGGCTCTAGGGCTTGGCGGAGAGTTAGTCACATCCCTTGTGCCTCTGGGGCAGGACCGGCCTGGCGGTAATTATCATTTCGCACGCTTTTATCATGAGCTGAACACCGCACTCACACACACAATGCGTAGCTGAACTGTTCCTCGCCAGCAATACGGGTATAGTTCTGTTTACCTCACCTACTACATCAACTAACAACGTATAAAAGATGGTATATTGGCTTTCACGGCCGGTGAATTAAAACTCAGCAATTCTTCTAGGTTTGTGACGTGTCTTGTGTGGGGTTTCGCCTGGGACACCAAGCTGGCACATCGGCGGGCTCTTGGTGTCCTCGCCCGGACCCCCACAGGAGTGACGAACTGCGCGCCACCTCCCTTTATATTAGGTGCAACTGCACCACCTGACTGCGAAAACTAAAAGCTCAAGCAACCTCAACCTCCCTATGAAGGCTTCCAAAAATATATACCATCTTTTTGGAAGCCTTCATAGGGAGGTTGAGGCTGCTTGAGCTTTTAGTTATACCATCTTTTTGGAAGCGTTCATAGGGAGGTTGAGGCTGCTTGAGCTTTTAGTTCTCGCAGTCAAGTGGTGCTGTTGCACCTAATATAAAGGGAGGTGGCGCGCAGTTCGTTACTCCTGTGGGGGTCCGGGCGGGGACACCAAGAGCCCGCCGATGAGCCAGCTTGGTGTCCAAGGCGAAACCCCACACAAGATGCGGCACAAACCTAGAAGAATTGCTGAGTTTTAACAACGTATAGCCTACTTTTCAGTCAGATAACACGCTTTCACCCAATTAGATTACGCGGGATAACTACATATAACACACTATACCTGAAACAATATGCATGTATTATTAATCTATTATTCACCGATTAAGGGGGAATATTAATATATGTAATTTATTAAGGAATAATGTGTTATCTATTATACCTAACTCCGAGGGATTCCTGAGCTGGGTCCTGTTTTCCCCCTTTTATCCATTACCTCTGGGGCGGCGCCTCTCCTCTATCACTTTCCTATCTGCCTTATGAGGTATATAACAGTGCCAGTCAGTCTGAAAGACTAGACTTGGTATCATTGTAAATGCTACAAATGCTGAAAAATGCTAGAAAGGCTGGAGGCTTCTCGCTTCGCTCGAAGCCAAAGACTCTTGACTTGTTAGAAAATTATCTGCATAATACTTATCTTGCTTATCTTGTTTCAAATTACTCGCGAACGGCAGTGCAAACCAAGGGCAAAGCAAGGTATAGCGCGCGGGATGACGCACGCTCACCAGAGCGCGCGGGGACTTGCCCCTTCCATCCAGTCTAAAAACACTTAGTCTATAGTGGGCGATGTATTGAAGATAGAGATATGCTCTAGTGGACTTTTTTGTAGAACTTTTCATGCTGACCAATTCTTACGCTCAAAGTATATTGATATTTTTAACGGTTTGCCCAGCGTAAGCTTAACCAAATTTGTTTTCGACTTTTTCACTGAAATCGTTACTGCTTGGCTTCCTTTGATCATACATAAATTATTTTCTACAGAATCTTTCCTCGAGATATCTTTTACAGAATGGTGAAAACCGCATCAAAATCCATCCAGTGGTTCTCGAGATTATCCGTGACATCCAAGAATAGGGGATTTTTGTCTTATACTAACGAAGTAGAGATTGTCGGGGTACACATGCACCAAGCGGTACTATGACGTCACACACCTCAGTGCATCTGGGTACATTTCGTCCCGTCACCGTAACGTAACGCCAGACACCAGCGTAACGACGAAGTCGACAAGATCATTTAAAATGATAAAATGTTTGTTTGTTCATCTTTTATGCGTTCATACACCATTCATCCGATTGTGATCAAATTTCGGTAAGTTGTTGCGCACACTCCCGGGATGGTTCTAGGCATAGTAGACTGGCTGCGTGGCTCAGCGGTAACATTCTTGCTTGTTGAGCCCAAGGTTGCAGGTCTGTATCCTGGCGCAGTTAGCTGGCATTTAAGGGTGCGCAAATGCGAGGGAGCCGTGTCAGTAGATTTACTGGCACGTTAAAGATCCCCCTCGGGGCAAAATTCTGGCACCCCGGCGTCTCTAAAAGCCAGAGTAGTTAAAAGGTACGTAAAACCAATAACATTATTATTATTATTATTATTATTATTATTATTATTATTATAGGCATAGTAAATCCAATTTACAAATAGATAGCGCGCGAGTAGTTTCAACAAATGAATGTTGACGCGTGATTCGTTTCAACGAAGTCCCACATGTGTTCATAAACCATTCATCCCTTTGCGATGACATTTTGGCGAAATGTTGTTTCCACTCCCGCCAAGGTTTCTAACTTAGTAAATCCATTTTACAATAGGTAGCGCACGAGTAGATTCAAGAAATGTGTGACGGCACGTGAATCGTTTCAACAAAATCACGTATGCCTATGCGTTCATATACCATTCATCAGATTGCGATGTAACTTTGGTGAGTTGTGTGCAATCCTGAGAAGGTTTATGAATTAGTAAATCCATTTTGCAATAAGTGGCGCACGAGTAGATTCAACAAAAGAATAGTCCATACAGTAGCTTATGGCCGCTATCTGGTGACGAACAGTGGAACTTCTCCAGGTTTCGTAAGCTCATTGGCACACATTCTTTAGCCACATTGTTTTTGATTCTACTGAAAAAGAAGGCAAGGTCCCTCACCAAACGTATAGGCATTTTAATTAGTTATTATTTCTCAGGGTATAATCCCAAATACATGGATAATAATCATAGTATTCCGGGCCATGAAAGCCTTAATCTACAAATAGAGCAATAGTTTCGGGTAGAGTGGCTTCGGTGGCGTAGTTGATAGCATGCTGAGCTTCTAGGCCCATGATCGTGGGTTTAAACCCGGCCGAAGTCATCGGATTTTTAAGAGCGTTTATAATCCCCCAGAATGCCTTCCTTCGGAGGGGAAGTAAAGCCGGCGGTCCCATGTCATAGATTTATGGCATGATAAAGAACCTTCCACTAATTACACTTGTGTGAAGCTAAATTATAGGTTATATTTTACTAATGCTCTCAGGTTCCAACGCTCGTCACCAGGAGCCGAATGCGGTGCCATCTAGTAACAAAGTTCATAACTAGTTGGTCGATGACGGTGGCGTTTGGTAGCAGAAGGTGGAACTTACTTTAAATCGAATGTCTGCAGTCCTTACTTGAAATGAAAACAGATAACACACACACTAATACAGCCATCACAATTAACTCCGGTTATCAGACAGATTCTACACACACCCAAAGTACACGGGGCTACATGACCACGTTGTTGCGTACAAAATGGAACTTAGATTGAAACGACTCACAAAATGGAGAGTGGGAATACTTAAAAAATGGAATTTACAAGAAAAAAACTCACAAAAGGAATAGATTGAAAAGATTGAATAGATTGAAAAACACGCACAAAATGTAGTTTAGGTTCAAAATACTTACAAAATGCAATTGAAATTGGAGATACACAATGCAATTTAGATTGAAAAAGGCCGGTTCAGATTCAAAATAATCACAAAGTGCAATTGAAATTCAAAATACTTACAAAATGCAATTGAAATTGAAAATGCTTACAAAATGTATGGTAGATTCTAACTACTCATTTGGATTGACAATACTTACAAAATGCAATTTAGATTGAAAATGCAGGCTATATGCAGTTTAGGTTGAAAATACTTACAAAATGCAATTGAAATTCGAAATACTCACTAAAATGCCCTGCTCCTACATTGGAAGACTTACTAAAAAGCAATTTAGAGTGTCAATTCCTACAAAATGCAATTGAGGTTGAAAACACTCGCAAAATGCAATTTGGATCGAAAAGACTTACAAAATGCAATTTAGATTGAAAACAACTACAAAATGCAGTGTAGATTCAAAAAATTCCCTTAAGGTAATTTGGATATGCGGGGAGCCAATTAACAAAAAAAAAGTGCGGGAATCTTAAAGAGAAAAGGAAATATAATGAAAAGAAGACAAGAAGTCTGACCCTCGTAGAAGGAGGGATCAGGAAAGAGGAGGCAAGGGCCAATTAAGGCGAGAAAGTGAAAGACTCCCTAGGCCTCGGATACCCTAATACCATCGGGGTCGGAAAAGAACAAGAGTTGACCAAGGGAGGTTGACAGGAAAGAAGAAGGAGAGGAGCCCGGCACAAGTAAGTGGGAGTAATGCCGGACTCAGCTGGGGTCCCGTGGTCGCCAACCCACGTCCCACTAGATGTGAGCCCCTGGGGGGAAGAAAAAGGAAGGAAGGAAGCTTGTAGTTTAACGTGACCGTTAATCTTGAGATCATGAGCCACGGGACCTCCTTTTTACGTGGAATCCGAACCACAGGACATGGCATTTCACTTCGAAAATCTCACATGCATTGACCGGGAATCGAACCCGGACTGCCTTGGTGAGAGGCATACAGCTAGACCGCTGAGCCACCACGCCCCACTGGGGGGAAGAGGAACGACACCTCGGACGAGTGAAAAGGAATGCTTCCAAATTAGAAAAATCCAATTTTTAGTCCTCAGTCCGAAGATTGGTTTTATACAAAATTAAAAACTACAAAAATATCATATTTTTATTTGGCTCTAGGGGGGGGATTGATCCCGCTGATCAGCCCCGTAGTTACACATCTGGGCCTCGTTAGCACCGACGGGATTCAAAGCTTTTAATCTCTAAACCTCAGCTACCCTACCATCGTGGAATAATATTAGTGTTTAGATTGAGGCTTACTATTCAAATTATTCATGTTTTTTTGGGCTATTGCCGTGTGAAATAAAATAAATACCATACGTTTCGAAGGAACCTCGCCTCCTTTTTCAATGGAATTAAAACAATGTGGCGGCCAAACAAAGTGTATCAATGAGATTACAAAAACTAGAGAAATTCCTCTGTTCGTCACCAGAGAGCAGCCGCCAGAAAGTACTGTATGGACCTTGGTAGAAAAACGCGCCATATTAATAAGGACGGTGGACATAGTAGTAAAGAAGGAGGAGGTAAAGGGGGCGGGGGGGGAAATATTGAGATTCCTCGAATAATAAGGATGTCCAAATAAGGAGAAAGAGCGGGGGGAGAGGGATTGATGGATATAAGGAAACGGAAACAAAAGGGAAGTGTATCTGTACGATACCCAACGTCATAATACAGGCAACGACGAAAAAACAGATGGAAACTCCTCCAGTGACGAACAAAGAAGATCAAATCATGCCCCTGTAGCCATAGAGAAAACCGTACAATTTTCAAATTTTCTCTGGTGACGAACAGAGGAATTTCTCTAGTTTTTTGTAATCTCATTGATACACTTTCTTTGGCCACATCGTTTCAATTCCATTGAAAAAGGAGGCGAGGTTCCTTCGAAACGTATGGTATTTAATTTTATTTCACACGACATTAGCCCAAAAAAACATGAATATTTGAATAATAAAAGTGTTATTGGTTTTAAGTCCCTTTTAACTACTGAGGCTTATAGAGACGCCGGGGTGCCTCAATTTTGCCTGGAAGGGGATCTTTAACGTGCTAGTAAATCAACTGACGCGGCTCCCATGCATTCACGCACCCTCAAATGCCAACTGACTGCACCAGGATTCTATCCTGCACCCTTGGGCACAGCAGGCGAGAAGGTTACTGCTGCGCTACGCAGCTAGTCACCCTCGTGGAATTTTAACCCTTTATGAGACTCTATATTAACCGCCTGTCCTAAGGACAGTTTATGCTTTCAGAGATGCTGATGGTTGAATCTTTCAGCCAAATTTCGGAGAATGTTCATCGAATATTATCTACTTGACGTAATGCGGTGGATAAAATTTTAAAAAATAAAAATAAAAACATTAACAATTAAAGTGTAGGCCTACAAATAAAATTTGAATATAGAAATCTTCTTCTTCTTCTTCTTCTTCCTAGCGTTGTCCCGCTGGTGCAGGGTCCGCTTTATTGGTCATTGACCTCCATTTAGTCCGGTTTTGTGCGTCAGGTGGATTTAGGCCGGTAATTTTTAAATCACCATTTATTGTGTCTTGCCAACGCTGCTTCGGTCGTTCTCTGGGGCGTAGGCCTTCAACCTCAAAGTGAAGGACAGAGTTATTAACAGTATCAGGCGCTGCACGCAGGGCATGGCCATACCATCGGAGCCGTTTCTCTCTCATTTTGTCCACAATTGGGGCGACACCCATTTGCACCCGAATTGTGTCGTTTCTGACATGGTCAATAAGGGAGATGCCCATTGTCCAACGGAGCATTCTCATTTCCATGGCGTGCAGGCGACGTTCTGAAATTTTGTCGGATGGTCGACATTCAACTCCATACAGCGCAACTGGCCGTACCACTGTCTGATATATTTTCGATTTGAGACGAAGATGCATTTTCTTGTCGCAAAGCACACCCGTGACCTCCTTCCACCGCAACCAGGTTGCGTTTACCCTGGCTCTTACTTCATCAATGAAGTTGCCATCACTCTGAAGACGAGATCCAAGGTACCTGAAGCATTCTGTCTTGACTAGATTTTGTCCAGCGACTTGAATGGTACCGTCGCTTGGGTTTAACTCCAGATACTCCGTCTTTTTCACATTCAGACATAGGCCGTACTGGGAGAGGCGGTTATTCCAATCTTCAACTTGACATTGGAGTTTTTCTCGGGTGTCATCTGCAACCATTATATCATCTGCATACAGAAGGGTCCAAGGAACATTCCGTTGCAGGTCACGAGTGATGGTGTCCATCACAAGAACAAAAAGGGACGGTGATAGTGCTGAGCCTTGGTGGACGCCGACATTTACAGGAAAGTTTTCCGAGGTGCCAACAGCACAACGTACTCTACTGCTGGTGTTCGTGTATAACATCTTGACCACATTTACAAATGACTCTGGCACACCATGGCTGCGGAGCGCATACCAAATCAACTCATGAGGAACACGATCGAAGGCCTTTTCAAGGTCAAGAAAGGCAATATGCAGAGGCTTTCTTTTCTCACGGTGCTTCTCCATCAGTAACCGTGCTGCGAAGCTGGCGTCAGCGGTTCCAGCCCCCTTGACAAACCCGCACTGCTTGGAGCTGATTTCGGTGATGGCACGTAGGCGTCGATCAAGAATCCTCTCAAAGATCTTCATTGTATGTGAGAGAAGACGTACCGGGCGATAGTTTGAACATTCCGCCGGGTCTCCTTTGTTCTTGAAAATCGGTACTGTAATGCTTGTAGCCCAGTTAATAGGGATGTGGCCAGAGTCCAATATGGAATTGAAAAAGGTAACAAGCCAATCTATCGCAGCAGATTGCAGTTCTTGAAGTTTCCAGAAGTCAGCAGGGAGGTTGTCTGGCCCAGGAGATTTATGGTTTCTCATGCTTTTTAGGGCAGTGGTAACTTCCTGTGGAGTGATTTGGGGGATAGGCCCACTAGTTGGGACACCTTCTGGGATTGTTGGATGCGAAAACTCGATGTTTGAGATCTCCTCGAAATGCTCTTTCCATCGCTTGAGAATAGCATGTTTGTTGTGTAGTCTTTGGCCTTCCTTGCTCTTTATGCACACATAGTGTTCAATATCCCTTGCTGTTCTTGCTCGGGCTTTGGCCAGACGGTAAATATCCTTTTCACCATCTTTGGTGTCCAAGTTAAGATAGAGGTTGTTGTAGTGGTTGGCTCTTGCTTCAGCCACGGCTTTCTTTGCCTCTCGTTTAGCAGTGACGTACCTTTCTCTGCTCACGTCTGTCTTTAGAGAAAGCCAGCTTTTATATGCTTTCTTCTTATCACGGACCTTATCTTGTACCTGATCTGTCCATAGCCATGTATGCTTGTCAATAAGGCGACGCCCTGGCTTTGTGGTACCCAATGTTTCTGCTGCAGCAGTAGTCACTGACACAAAGAGATCAGTCCATGTGGTGTCGATGGAATTTGGAATGGCAAGAGGAAATGTTATACTGTTAACCAATGCTGATTTCTGGTCGCGTAGTTTCCACCACTTTACTTTTGTTGAGACTCTTGTACATCCACCTATCCTGCGCTTACTGATCCTCAGGTCTGCAATGAGTAGTTTGTGTTGGGTGGCAACACAATCGGAAGGTATAACCTTCACATCTAAGACTGTTCGGAAGTTACATCGCCGTAACAATAAAAAGTCGATCTGGCTTCTGCTGTCACCACTGGCGTATGTTACGAGATGACTGGTGCGCTTCTTAAAGAAAGTGTTGCTTATGAGAAGGCTGTTTGCTTCTGCAAAGTCAAGGACTCGGCATCCGTCATCATTTTGTCCAGGAGGTGTCAACCAGATAGGGATTATTTGGCACCATCGGTGTAGTAGCGTGGCCAGTCGTATGGAGCGCTGTATATCGTCGTGCCAACATATGCATGATACACGTTGTAATTAAATTGCAAACATATCCCTATATTTAGTCAATAAATATACATATAATTCCTAATTGAGATTCCCTTGCAATTATCTTGCTCACAGACGATAATTACGGCACTTATCATTAAATAAACATTATTTTTGTCGGTTGGCGGCACTGCCTTTCTACGCACTACTTCTGTTCAAACATGGCGGTGTATTTACTTTTTCTGTACATTACAGCAATATTTCTTCCCCAGAGTTTTCGATTGATTTCGCCTTAAATAGGGGCCGATAACCTAGATGTTAGGCCCCTTACAGCAACAATTGTCAATATCAATCGCCTTAAATACATGTGTTTCTTGATGTTCTGTGAAAAAGAAGTGCCGTAATCTTGGCGTTTTCAATTGGATGTAACCTGTAAAGCAGTGCGGTATTTCCATTTCTGAGGTAAGCACCGATAATGCATTATTTATTATTCAATTGATTTCTTAAGGGAGTGCTGATATTATCGATAGGATTCTTATGAGAGCCATGCATTATTATTTGCGGACTTCCGTAGTCGTAGAAAGCTAGATTTAATGACTTTAATTTAATTATTTTTTTTTGTTAGATTTTGTATTTCATGGTTCCTGTACCTCATTCTGTATATTTTGTATGTAGGTTATGGGAAAACCACTCAGAATCTTGTGTTCTTGGCTGCAAAAGTAGAGGTTGGAGATACGCTCCTTTCATCGCTTCTCAGTTGATGACTCAAGGTATGTATCAATAATTAGGCTATTCTGTAATTATTTAGTCAGGTTCCTTTGATGGCACTATTTAAATTAAATTTAAAGTGATGATCCTCACGTCCTACATGGAGTAATCGCCACTGGGAGGGAGTATGGAAAAACAACGCTCAGGACAGCTTCTGTCAGTGCGGGGAATCAAATCTCAAATCTCCAACCTCCAGAGTTGCTGCAGCCCCCCATTGGGGGCGCTATGCTCCCAGTTTACATCTTGGTTTAGAGTTCCCACATTTCTATACTCACGGCAGTGTCCACATGAAAACTCCACAAACAATTCGATCTTGAAAAGGAAGCGTGCTAAAGCTTGATAATGTGACGCATCTTGTTCTGCCCCTCGCTCTGAGCACTATACCGCTATTGTGTGTTCAGAAACAGTCAGCAATGCTGTGATCATCCTACAGTCAGCTCTCTGCTGTAACTGTTTAAAAAGAAAATTATTTGTTTTGTAAAATAGTCTTTGGGACTACCTTGCGCGCCCTCTCGATAACCTCTGTCTCGCTGTCACTGGCGGTACTGTAGTTCTACATCTCAGCCCTGGATGGGTGAAGTGTGAAATTCACCGCCCGGAGTAGAATGCACTGTTTTATTTAATTCATTCATTAATTTTGTACACTTGAATTAATCGTACAGCATGTGGGCTGTAACATGTAGGCCTACAATGACCACGATGCGACTAACATAACCTAATCAATTTGTAAGCGACTTGAAGTGTTCGAAACTTGTAATTACTGTCTAATTAGGTCTACTCACTCGGCCAATCTGACACCTGCCATGTTTTAAGTATTCTTTTAGTAAGATCTCTTGATCCAAAACCTTGACTTAATGAAACTAGTTATTTTTATTGGATGATGTGTGTAGGCCTAATATGTGGTTCAATTTTCGTTTTTGTGTGGGGTGAGGTATACCTCCCACCTACACCCACTCCCCAAATATCAAGCTGGAGGAATTTTGGGTATTAGTGACCCATGTGGACTCACATGTGGATTAGTTACATTAATCCACGGATGAAAATTTTAGTTATTTATTGAAAGGTGAGGGAGGCAGTCCTATGGGTTGGATCAATCATAGATGTCCATTACATTAATAAATAGCTTCTGTGTTTTACTAAAATAAAGGTAGCGCTAAATGAACATAGAACGAGCGATAACATTCTCTATAATGGATGAATTAGCTAAAATACCTTATGAAACAATGATAAATAAATCAGGGAGCGATGTTTTAATAGATGTTTCCTCCTCCGCCGTCTGTGACCCACCCAGCCATCCCAAATAGGATCAGAGCATACAGGCTATAGGCTAGCGAAAATTACAGCTGTGGGTGCCGTTGTTCAAATCAATCATCTTCAAAACAATACCATAACAGTACTGCCAAACAAAGAAGTGGCCAGTTTAGTCTCTAGTGTGCAGCACTCAGTTCACTGCTCTTAATTAGGCTAGTGTGTGCAATATTTTCACTTCTCTGCAATGATTTTTTCCCACGGCTGAAATGAGTTATTTTTGTTATATGCTCTGTGATTATTATGCAGTATATCGCTCCGCTGTAATAAATATGTAAATTTTTTCGTACAACTTTGGTTTTGATAATGGTTAGAGCTTAACGCATCCCGATGAACTTCTTTTTTTGATCAACTATGATTTTGTATCCCAGTTCTTTTTATCAACAGTGATTTTGTATCTCACATGTTGGCAGCAATGTGTGCGCTTCGGTGCGTGCCGCTAGAGTGAGCCTTGATGACAGTTGAACGAGATGCAAGCGCTGTCGAAACATGGCAGCCGTTTTTAAAATATCAATAAATAGAAAAACATATTTACGTACTTTAGCACATAATGAAGTTCGGTAGTGACCAGGGTTCCTAATTTCAATATGTAATATCGCCCAGAAGATGAAACAAGGACACAAGGTATGTAAAAGTTACATTCATGTCTGCTGCAAGTGTATAATCCGCGTTCCACTTACATTCAGAATTAAGGTAGCACTGAATGAAAGTAGAACGAGCGATAACATTCTCTATAAGGGGCCGATTATATTCTTGGTAATTAGTGTCGATGATTTCTGTAACAGCGAGATAGATACAAGACAAATATAATTGGTTTATTGTATGCCAATTTAATGGTTGATATAGGCTAGCTAATATATTTATTCCCACATGTTACTTTACCTAGGTATTAATTCTGAATGAAAGTAGAACGCAGCTTATACACCTGCATCAGACATGAATGTGACTTTTACATACCTTGTCTCCTTGTTTCATCTTCTGGGCGATATTACGTAGGCCTATTGAAATTAGGAACCCTGGTCACTACTGCACATCATATATATGTGCTCAAGTACAGGGTGCCAGGAAAAGTTCTCCGCAGTGGCTACGTGCAGAAGCGAGAGGTTGCGTCAGCAGTTTAGTTCGCAGCACGGTGTCCCCGATAGGGCGAAGGCCACATGCGTGGGCTGTGGGCTGTCGAAATCGTCAGTGCGTATAGTTAGATTATTGGAAGATTGCAACAGTATGTTATGAATGGCTGGGTGAGTATAAAGTTTACTGTTTGTTATGATACAAGCGACAGCCGTGCTGCCAACGTAACTGGTGACGTAATCTTTCGCAGCAGCTTGTAGGCACTGCGGACAACATTCCCTGGCGCCCAGTATGTAAATATGTGTTTCTATATTTTGCTCTTTTAAAAACGGCTGCCATGTTCCGACAGCGCTTGTATCTCATTCAACTGTCAACAAGGTCCACTCTAGCGGCACACACTGAGGCGCACAAATTGTTGCCAACATGTGGGATACAAAATCACTGTTGATAAAAAAAAAGTGGCATACAAAATCACTGTTGATAAAATAATCATTGATCTGGACGCGTTAGGCTGTAACCATTGTCAAAAACCATTGGATTGGACGAAACGAAGGTTAGAATGGTCAAGTTGGTAGTACTGTTTTGATGATAGTTGATGTGAACAATGGCAGCCACAGCTGTAATTTTGCCTATATAAGTCGTGATTCTTTTTGGGATGGCTGGGTGGGTCACAGAGAGCGGAGGAGGATACATCTATTTAAGCTTCACTCCCTGATTTATTTCTCGTCGTTTCATAAGGTATTTTGGCTAATTTATGTACTATAGAGTATGTTATAGACTGTGTATTGTCCAGAGTTGGAATCTGACAGTTCGGCGGAGAACTGTTGAACTAAAGGCAGCCTTGCCACGATTGCTGCTGGCCAGCACGTGCGTACTTCCATCCTCGCGCTCTTTTCCTCATGCTCATCATATCATTAACACCGTTATTACATTTATTACATTTTTACTCAGATGGTTTTCAAAAATCTTAAACAAACCAATGCTTAAATCTGTTCTGTGCAAACTGTAAAATAAAATATTAGCCCGTCAAATTGAGGAGAGGCCTATATTATCGTAATGAATAGCTATAACAATATTACGAATACTATCATAAAGCAAAAATGATCAAAGCGAAACGACAACACGTGATTGTTTCCATGATATTTAGTTATTTATATTTCCTGTAGAATAAGTTTCAAGTCACAAGTAACACACAATTGTATTACAAAATATAGGCTCATTGTGTAGACTATTAAGTCACCCTTTAGAAGACAGAAGCTAATCACAGTGGTCTTAGTAATTACAAAAGCAGAGGCGGTAGCCTACGCTCCTGCGCGCGACTGAATGGAATTAATGGATCGCCTGATGCTCAGAACTGACACTAACACTGTTACATACATAAATAACGGTCTCTAATGAATTATAAGTATAAGTATAAAGTATAAATAAGTATAAATCCTACACGAAAAAGTAATTAACAAATTAAATCAAACAATTATAACTCATAAAAACAACATATTATGAAACGCAGCAAGGTGAGTGTGCACTGGAGGCAACCAAACAAGCGACTGATCGGCGACAAGCAAGTGGTGAAATAGCATCATTGAAATTGGCAGCACTGTACAGTTTCCATGGCAACAAGCCATGCGAGCGATCTAGTCGTCAGCTGCTTTTGCCCAGTGTCGCTGAACTGTCAGATTCCAACTCTGGAAAATACACCTATAGGTAGTGAGTTATCGTTTTTTCAAGGGGTGGAACTACGAGGTCATCTGCCCCTTATGGAGAATGTTATCACTCGTTCTACTTTCATTCAGTGCTACCTTGTGGTGTGATAGCTGCCACTCATGAGGTCCTGGGCTAGTTTCCAAGTAATTTAATTCTGGTCTGAGGGTTGGAACGACTCACAATGAGCTTCGTGAGCCAGAACTGAGAAGAGGTAGGTTCAATTCTCACCTCGGGCATCCAAGAAGTGGTTTTCCGTGGTTTCCCCACTTCCACTCCAGGCTAACGCTGGGATTGATCCTAACTTAAGGCAATGGCTGCCTCCTTTCCACTCGTCATCTGAATTACAAAAAGTAGGCTATACTGCTCGGGTCCATTTTCCATGTTCTATGAACTTGCGGGGTGAGGAGAAAGAGCAGGGGAGGGTCAGATGAGAAGAGAAGGATCTGTCAACAGCCCACCGTGATATCTGGTATTCCTTTCTATTCCAATAATGCTAACTTAGGGCTGTTGCTCAAACCACTGTGGTGTTAGGAATGAGTGAGTGAGTCACCGACCAATGTATTTGGTTCTGTACTATGCACGGACCAAGGAACCTCATCACTCGTCAACACCACTGCGATGCACATTTCTCTCAGGTTCACGCAGCTTAGACCCGAGCAGTACACACTACTACAGATACTACAATAACACAGATTATCATACAAATCCTACATACTTCCAAATACATGGGGCTAAATGAATTAATATCAACAACACAATGATTCTACAATAAGAGATTATTTTAAAATGTAGTTAAAGTAGGTGCAACCATACACATATCAGCATATTCAAGTTCTCCATTTGAAGCATTACATATTTTATTAAGTTTACTGTTTCAACGTAGAAACTTGCATGTGTTGTAGGAATTTGCTGTTCATCAGTGTTAGCCATGGCATAAAGGAGGGAAGAGGTTCATTATCCTGTGCTATAGCCTACTGTTATGCCTTGGCAAGAAAAAATAAAGGAACATGCCTCAACATGTACTTTTAGGAGGACCAGATTTGATTTCTGTATTTTTGCTAAGTGTGGATCTTGGCTCTCGCTGTTATTTTTCTTCGTTGACAACTTTTTAAATAAAACATGATGATTTCTAGCAGTATTGAGTGTTTTTCTTGTTTTTCATTGAAAGTCCTATTTCTCCTTTCCCCTTCACAGGATGTCATAGAATTTACCGTATTAGTGTGCGATAATTTTTTTGATGTACTTACTGTATTTCACCCTGTAAAAATTGGTGAACTGGATATATTTTAAAGGGAATATGAAATGAACTACTGTATAGAGATTTTGTATTATCCAAATTTTTCTGAAATTTCAGTCTCCCAATGAATTTGGCACTAAGTGCACTAACAATTTTAGTGTGATCTGGTTACACCACCTGTTTACTTAGCATTCTCTCTTAACATTTTACTGTTATTGCTAACAGCATCAAGCATTTTAAGATATGAATATTCTCCCTTCCCAGTACTTTTCCTTTGCAGTTTATTCTAATAACTAATTGGTTATAGGCCTAATTGGGCCTACTGTGGTTAATTGGAAGGGACCATTTTTTAGAGGTGAGTAATAATATGCTGCAGGCCTTTTAGTAGCCTAATTCTTGTCACCAATGCAATATGCTCCAATTGCAACTGAAAGAAATGTAAACATGTAAATTATTGATGAGGTCATGTCGTAAAATAGGGGCAGATGACCTCGTAGTTCCGCCCCTTAAAACAACAATAACTAACTAACGTGTCCTAAATGCTGTGATTGTTCATTTCAGAGTTCTGGAATTCACAATTTCCGACTTAGGTATTATTTAAAAAATGTTATTGCTATTTTGAATGTGATTTATTTATTGTAGATCATATGATTATCTCCACACTTAAAAACGTGCTATAAGTATTGGGAAGATTGTGATTTTCGGAACACTGACGTGGGCAGAGCATTTAGGACGAGAATATTTAGCGGAACGAGGGGAAGGGGTGGGGTAGGCTACCCGCACGGCCGTGCTACACGTCAACTAGTATACCGCGGTCAAACACCAGACAGCGCTGAAGTCTTAGGTGCCAAATATTAGCATGGCTGTCGGCTATCTGTAGTAGTAGGTAATCTGTGATTTCGTCTAACATAGCCATTTCCACCATGACAACTATAACCATTCTTATTTTGACCAACATGTCCATTTAAGTCACCACATACGAGTAAGAACTCCTCCTCTGGGCACAACAAGACAACATCCTGGAGTTCTTGCCAAAACCTTTCTTTCTCACTCTCATCACAGCCAGTTTGTGGGGCATATGCACTAATGAGGTGTAAGCGACAAGATGGCATATCTATGATGACAGTCATGAGGCGGTCTGACTGTCGATTGACCCCAGCTACCTGATCCCTTAAGTTGGCACAAACAACAACAGCAACCCCATTTCGGTTGCTTGTCCCATGGTAGATGAGCTTGTATCCATCTCCTATTTCACGAGATTTCTGTCCTCTCCA
Organism: Meconema thalassinum; assembly: GCA_946902985.2. Classification (NCBI taxonomy): domain Eukaryota; kingdom Metazoa; phylum Arthropoda; class Insecta; order Orthoptera; family Tettigoniidae; genus Meconema; species Meconema thalassinum. Next base: position 65,006,981 of record OX336396.1, read on the forward strand.
ACGAGTTTCTTGAATGCAGGCAATGTCCACTTTCCGTCTTTTGAACATATCTGCTAGTTCTCGGCTTCGTCCTGTGAGAGTTCTGATGTGAAATTTGAATATAGAAATACAAAGCATAAACATAAAATTATAATAATAAAGGAAATACAAAAATTAAAATACAGTGGAACGTGGCTAATTCGAACTTCTATAATTCGAAATCTTCTTTAATTCGAATTTTTCTCTTGGTCCCTAGCATTTTATATACAATCAATGCTGAAAAATCGTGGTTAATTCGAATTATATTTTGGATAATTCGAAGTTTTTAGTGTAAAAAGCCGATCGGAAGCCAAACAGTTGGGTCAGTTCCCGGAAAAACTGTTCCGAGTGCAGCCCAAGCAACAAACTTAGGCGTTTTTTGAAAGTAGAAATGACGTAAGTGGTTCCGTTTTCCGTTCCTCAAATTTGTTAGATTCTTTTGTGATGGCCGAGAGACTTAATTGTAGGAAACAGGTAAAAATCTCAAACTATTTTGAAAAACAGTAGATTTCTCTATGACTTAACTAGATTACTGGATTACAACTGTCGTTAAATAGGTGAATAGTACATTTTGGTTTAATTTTCCATTGGAACTTTTGAGGTTATTCACGATACAGTCTCTATAAAGTACCGTTGTCTGTTAATCTGCTTTGTTGAACGTAAATCATTATGTAAACGTAACACAATATATTTTCTCTACCCTTTTCAAAGAACTTTCTTAATTCGAATGTTTGGATAATTCGAATTTTTGTACTGGTCCCTTGCGGTTCGAATTATCCAAGTTCAACTGTAATTAACATAACTATAAAGAATTATGAAATAGTACATTATGCAACGAGCCTTTATAGAGCCCTGCGTGGATGAACAAAACGTTATCCGCATCCGCCCCGCATCCGCACGAAGGTTATCCGCATCCGCCCCTCATCCGCACAACTTTTATCCGTATCCGCACGTTTGTTTGAAAATTCGCTGACATTACAATAATATTTTCATTTATTAGATAAATTATTAAAGCAGCACATTTAGACCTTTGAGGAAAAATTTGTCCCTCTAATCTAGGCTATGTCTGAATCGCAAGACAATGATGGCTGAAGACTAATTGAGGGTATTTACACGATTTGGCTTCTCTCACTTTTCTACTATTCTTATATGATCCAAGCGAAAGCAAATAGGGAAATAACAAGAAACGCGAAAGACGAAGATCTTAGCAAAAATTAAATTATTTAGAAAAAAAAAAATCATGTTCAATATTGTGTTCTAAAAACTATCCGCAAATTTACTCTTAATATTATCCGCAGCTTATACGCTATCCGCACCGCCATGCAAACTATATCCGCATGGCGAAACCCGCGGATATCCACATCCGCGCAGGGCTTTACCTATAGAGGCAATAATTAAGACACGAGTATGTTTATAAAACGAGCGAAGAGCGTCTTAATTACAATTATAGGCGATTTGCATACGACTGTTTATGTTCGACGATAATTATAACTATTTTGTGTTCGAACATAAATATTCATAAATATCTGTCGAGACTTCGCCAGTTTTATGTACTGAACAGAGCGCATGGGACGCAGAGAATGCATTGTTTTGACCATGGCCTCCTGGAATACCCCACTATGACACTAGCCACGCAGTAAAATTTAAAATTGGAGGCCGTGGAAGTCAGCGCAGATTCGATGCTATCCTTACCTAATTGGTCACACAACTGTTTCTTGAGCTCTGATTGGTGGAAGAAACTGTTTAATAATGAAACATAGTGTTATAATGACCCTCATTATGATACAGTTTTCTGACATATAATATTTACATTTCCGCATCGTAGAACATAAATAATTGTGAAGCCAATTCAAAATTAATTAAATAAAAAGGAACATATCAAAACTAAATCTGGAAGAACATACAGTAAATTAAGAATTAACAAGAAGTTCCGTGAAGAACTATACAGCCTACTTTTCATGCCAACGATTATTCTACAGTATATGAACCTATCTAGAATAATGACAAAATTAAGTTGGTAATATCGAAATAACTAATTAGATCAAAATATACCTGGTATAATGTAGCCTAATAGAGCACTACAGTTGGCACCCCTGGTGACTGAATATATTCTTAGTTCCATCTCTTAAGGTACAGAATACAAAATTTGGTTGAAGTCCAATGGACGTTACATGCAGTTAATCACTGGATCTATCAGCACGCGTAAAAGCATGTTGCCAACAATACCATGCGTGTGCTGGTCAGAAATAATCTGAAATACACACATCAAAAAAAGTTTTGCATCACCTCGGTTCCAAGAGTTCCGGAACCTTTAAATACAAAGGGAATAGAGATCAACACAAACAACATTTCAGCTCGTTTTATTGCTCATGAGACCCACACATTGCATGTTGTACCATCATACAGCTAGACTTTCAGCATTTGTGGTCCAGATTGCAGTACACACCACTACCTCTAATACCCAGTAGCACGTCCTCTTGCATTGATGCATGCCTGTATTCGTCGTGGCATACTATCCACAAGTTCATCAAGACACTGTTGGTCCAAATTGTCCCACTCCTCAACGACAATTCGGCGTAAATCTCTCAGAGTGGTTGGTGGGTCAAGACGTCCATAAACAGCCCTTTTCAACATATCCCAGGCATGTTCGATAGGGTTCATGTCTGGCGAACATGCTGGCCACTGTAGTCGAGCGATGTCGTTATCTTGAAGGAACGCATTCACAAGATGTGCACGATGAGGTCGAGAATTGTCGTCCATGAAGACAAATGCCTCTCCAATATTCTGCCGATATGGTTGCACTATGGGTCGGAGGATGTCATTCAGGTATCGTAAAGCCGTTTCGGAGCCTTCCATGACGACCAGTGGCGTACGTCGGCCCCACATAATGCCACCCCAAAACATCAGGGAACCACCACCTTGCTGCACTCGCTGGACAGTGTGTCTAAGACGTTCAGCCTGACCAGGGTGCCTCCAAACACGTCTCCGACGATTGTCTGGTTGAAGGCATATGCGACACTCATCGGTGAAGAGAACGTGATGCCAATTCTGTGGGGTCCATTCAGCATGTAGTTGGGCCCATATGTACCGCGCTGCATGGTGTCGGGGTTGCAAAGCTGGACCTCGCCATGGACGTCGGGAGTGAAGTTGCGCATCATGCAGCCTATTGCGCACAGTTTGAGTTGAAACACGACGTCCTGTGGCTGAACGAAACGCATTATTCAACATGGTGGCATTGCTGTCAGGGTTCCTCCGAGCGGCAATCCGTAAGTAGCGGTCATCCACTACAGTAGTAGCCCTTGGGCGGCCTGAGCGAGGCCTGTCATCGACAGTTCCTGTATCTCTGTACCTCCTCCATGTCCGAACAACATCGCTTTGGTTCACTCTGAGACGCCTGGAAACTTCCCTTGTTGAGAGCCCTTCTTGACACAAAGTAACAATGCGGACGCGATCGAACTGCGGTATTGACCTTCTAGGCATGGTAGAACTACAGACAACATGAGCAGTGTACCGTCGTCCTGGTGGAATGACTGGAACTGATCGGCTGTCGTACCCCCTCCGTCTAATAGGCCCTGCTCATGCATGGTTGTTTACATCTTTGAGCAGTTTTAGTGACATCTATGAACAGTCAAAGGGACTGTATCTTTGATACAATATACACAGTCAACGTCTATATGCCGGAGATCTGGGAACCGAGGTGATGCAAACCTTTTTTTGATGTGTGTATTATATCTTGTTGTGCAAATTTTGGATGAAATCCATTTGTTAGTATAGAAGTTACATGTATTTTAAAATTGGACATATCAGCAGGCATAGAATCATGTTGGCAGCACTGCCTTGTATTAATTACTCCAAATTAATCTAGAATGTCAGGTGCTATACGTGTGCAAAGTATAGAGCTGTTGGCTTGCATACTTTCTGGTATATTGATATTAGGGTAAAAAATATATACAGCATTTATTAACAGTTGGCAGCCCTGATTGCTCTTAACAATACTTATAGTCATATCTGTTATGGTACACATAGCACATACGAAATTTGGTTGAAATCCAACTGATAGTATAGTTACATGTATTTAAAAATTGGTACTATCAGCAGGCTTATAATTATGTTGGTAGAACTGACGTATATAAGTTACTCCAAATTAATCTAAAATGTCAGAATATACGTGTGAATAGTTTAAAGCTGTTGGCTTGCATACTTTCTGATATATTGGTATTTAGATTTTAAAAAATAGAGAGAGAGCAATTATTAACAGTTGACAGCCCTGTTGGCTCCTAAGAATACGCTGAGTCATATATGTTTATGTACAGATATTACATACAAAATTTGGTTGAAATCCAATTAATAGTGTAGAAGTTATATGCGTTTAAACATTGGACCTATCAGAAGGCTTAAAATTATTTTGGCAACACTGTCATTGTTGGCCTCCTGGAAATTAAACTGAAATAGTATTATCTGCATGTGTGCCAATTTTGGAATAGCTCCCATGCATACCTTGCATGATATCCAACATGGAGCTCAAATTTCTAGTGCGTTTTTTCAGCAGTTGGTAGCACTGACATCATTTTCAAATATGGACGTGAGATATTCCGGTGCACATCTTTACTCATACTAAATTTGGTTTTGATTGCTGCAGCCGTTTAGGAGTTGATAGGTGGGGACACACACACAGCCAGCCAGCCAGCCAGCCAGCCGGACAGACAGACAGACAGACAGACAGACAGACAGACAGACAGACAGACAGACAGACAGACAGACAGACAGACAGACATTTTCCCGTATCGATCTCATAAGTCTACTTTTTCCTCATTTTTGCAAAATGTGAAAAGTAGGCTAAAATAATTATATAAACATTAATATTAGAAAAGGAAAAGGGAGAGAAGGGAAGATAGTAGGAGATTTCGGATTAGGTGAAAGGAATGATCGAGGAAGCAGGCTGATGGAATTCTGCACCGAACATGAGTTGGTCATAGCTAACACCTTGTTCGATAACCACAATAGAAGAATATACACATGGATGAGACCAGGAGATACAGAGCGTTACCAAATCGACTTCATTATGGTCAAGCAGAGGTTTCGAAACCAGATTTTGGATTGTAAAACATATCCTGGTGCTGACATAAACTCTGACCACAATCTGGTTGTAATGAAATGCAGATTAAAGTTGAAGAAACTGAAGAAAAGTCAAAAGCCAAAAAGGTGGGCAATAGACAGACTGAAAGTGAAGGATGTAAACGAAAGATTCAAGAAGAGAATAAAGGAAGGACTAATCAAAACCCCTAAACAAACTTCAATTGCAGACGAATGGGCACTTTTGAAGAATGAAATAACTAAATCCGCAGAAGAAAACATTGGTAGGAAAGAAAGAATAGGTAGAAAACCGTGGATCACTCGGGATATACTAGAATTGATGGATGAAAGGCGGAAACACAAGAATCTAAGAGATGAAAAGGGGAAAGCAGAATACAGACGTCTGAGAAATGAGGTTAACAAGACGTGCAAGGAAGCGAAAGAAGAATGGTTGAAAGAGAAATGTGCAGGTATAGAAAATTGTCTAAAATTAGGAAAAGTAGACACAGCTTATCGAAGGATTAAGAATGCTTTTGGGGAAAAGAAGACTAAGTGCTGTAATATTAAGGACACAAATGGAAAGCCTCTAACAGATAGGGAAGAAAAGGTTGAGAGATGGAAAGCTTACATAGAGTGCTTGTATAAGGGAAAGGAGATTGAGAATCATGTAATGGAAATGGAGGAGGAAATTGATGAGGATGCAACAGGAGATTTAATAGTGAGATCAGAATTTGACAGAGCATTAGACGACTTAGGCAGGAACAAAGCACCGGGCATAGATGATATACCGATTGAGTTGCTACGCTGCATAGGAGATGAAGGTCTGATCAGGTTATTTCACTTGGTGTGTAGGATTTATGAGACAGGTGAGGTACCCCCTGATTTCAAGAAGAATGTTATCATCCCTATACCAAAGAAAGTGGGAGCTGACAGATGTGAAGATTACCGTACAATCAGCTTGATTACTCATGCTTCAAAGATCCTGTCTAGAATAATTTACAAGAGGATTGAAAGCAAGATAGAAACGGAGTTGGGTGAAGACCAGTTTGGTTTCAGGAGAAATGTAGGAACAAGGGAAGCTATACTAAGTCTTAGGCTAATTTTGGAAGGTAGAATAAGGAAAGATAAGAGAACGTTCATGGCATTTGTAGACTTAGAAAAGGCTTTTGATAACGTTGATTGGACTAACTTGTTTGACATTTTGAAATCTATTGGAATAAAGTACAGGGATAGGAGGGTGCTATACAATCTATACAGAAACCAGACAGCAGTCATTCGAGCTGAAGGACATGAGAGAGAAGCTGGTATTCAGAAAGGGGTAAGGCAAGGCTGCAACTTATCACCCATACTTTTCAATCTTTACATTGAACAAGCAATGAAGGAAATTGGAGAAAAATGTAAAGTGGGAGTGAAGATTCAAGGAGAAATAATTTCAACTCTGAGATTTGCTGATGACATCGTCATCTTGGCCGACAAGCCTGAGGATTTGAATGAGTTTTTGAATGGTATGGATTCCGTCTTACGGAAGGAATTCATGATGAAAATTAATAAATGTAAAACAAAAATACTGGAATGCAGCCGAAGTAAATCAGAAACCTCTATGGAGATCAAATTGGCAGGTGAAAAGCTGAAGGAAGTAGGATACTTCTGTTACTTAGGAAGCAGAATAACCAGTGATGGACGAAGCAAAGAGGATATAAAAAGTAGGTTGGCTCAGGCAAGGAAAGCCTTTCTACAAAAAAGGAATCTGTTGACATCGAATATAGATTTAGGTATTAGGAAGTCATTTTTGAAAGCCTTTGTCTGGAGCGTAGCGCTCTTTGGAAGTGAAACTTGGACTATTGGTGCAGCAGAAAAGAGGAGAATTGAAGCATTTGAAATGTGGTGTTACAGGAGAATGATGAAGATCAGATGGGTAGATAGGGTTACAAACGAAGAGGTATTAAGGCGAGTGGGAGAGGAGAGATGTTTCTGGCGACTGCTAATGAAGAGAAGAGATAGGTTGGTAGGACACATACTAAGACACCCAGGAATAGCAAGCTTAGTTATGGAAGGAAGGGTCGAGGACAAGAACTGTAGGGGTAGACCAAGGTTAGAATATGTTAAACAGATAGCCTCGGATGTAGGGTGTGGTAGCTATGTAGAGATGAAACGATTGGCTCAGGACAGGGAGGCATGGAGAGCTGCATCAAACCAGTCAAAAGACTGAAGACTCAAACAACAACATTAGAGAAAACAGAAAATTACAAATAATAATAATAGTAATAATTAAAATAAATTAAAATGAAAAAAATACTAATACAAAATAGGTTTGTCCTATAAAGGGTTAAGCGTTCGGCTACATAGTACGGGGGAGGGGTGCTTATGAACAACAGGCTGGTTTATGCTCGGTTCCTCATCCCGTAGCCATGGTAATAGCACACGCACTTAACAAAGCATAGGTACCGTAGTGTGTATTGATCCCATGCACAGTGTAAACAGTAAAATCTCCTAACGATTAACGTCCAGTGGCCAGTTGATGAATAAAATATCACTCCCATTGTCTACGTATACCTGTACGGCTTACAAGGGATTCATCCGTGACCACCAGTAGAATTATTTTGTAACAGAACATGGAATGAATCCGTACAAAAGCAAGTACATTTGTTTATTTGAGGCTTGTACAACTCCTACCCGTAACTGGTTTGGCACAGCGGCTTCAGTGTCGTAGTTGGTAGCATGCTGAGCTTCTATGCCCAAGATAGCGGTTCAAACCCATGCGGTCCCATGTCATAGATTTATGGCATGTTAAAGAACTTTCCACTAATTACACCTGTGTGAAGCTAAATTGTATAGGTTAAAAATTTAAACAACGCTCATAGGTTCCTACGTTCATTGCCAAGAGCCGACTGCGGTGGCGTCTAGTAGCTAAGTTATGAACTAGGCCTAGCAGTCGTTGACGGTGGTGTTTGCCGGCAAAAGTAGGAACTATTTGAAAAATTCAAAGTTGCAGTCCTTACTTGAATTAAAAAACAGATACACACGCTAATACAGCCATCACAATTAACACCGGTTATCAGACAGATACCGGGTGAGTTAGCCGGCATGACTGCTGGCAGTCGCTCACATCCGGGAGGCGAGGAGGTTCGAATCCCCCCGCCGGCAACCTTGAAAATGGTCTTGTGTGGTTTCCCATCTTCCTTCCAGGCAAATGTCGGGGTTGGTCCCTAACTATAGGCCACAGCCGCTACCTTCCAACCCCTCGTCCTTACATTCCAACTTCCCTCCCCAACGGTACTTGTAGCTCACCCATTGGGTGTCCGTCTCGAAGCAGCTACAAAACTGGTGAGCCGAACATGTCCTCGGACACTCCTGGCACTAAAAGCCATACGCAAAAAAAAAAAAAAAAAAAAAAAAACAGACAGATTCTAGACACACCCAAAATACACGGGGGTACATGACCGCATTGTCGCAGACCCTAAACTGAGGAACCAACCAACCACTGTTTTGGCAGTAAGCATGGGTTCGGATACGGATATGACTAATAGGACAGTCTTTGGTAACTCTGCAGTACGGCTTATTCCGCAGTACTTGAAATGCATATTTTCTGCAGAGATACTTCGGTGCAAGAGACGAGTTCATCTCACCACTTGCGTTGAATCAATTATTTAATTTCTCTTTACTGTGGATTTCAAAACAAGAAATGCTACAACCTGATGGGAAAGTCGTGAAACCCTGTGTTTGTGAAGTATTTATAAAATCTCATGTATTTAGGTGTTTCATTTATGAGGTAGTGGTAGTAATGAAGCATATTAATAAGGTGCGTTCAAAAAGTAACGAGCCGGAGGCATAATTACAGAAACCAGTACCTGTATGTTAGAAGTATTGGCCCTGGCTGTTGAGCCACTTGTCCCACTGTGACACGAGGCGGTGAATGGCTGTCTCATAAAATTTCCTGGTCTGCGATGTGAACCAGTTCCGCAAGTACGGCTGGACGTCGGCGTCCGAGGTGAATCGTTGGCCCCGCAGAGCCCTTTTCAGGGGACCAAACATGGCGTAATCACAGGGAGAGAGGTCTGGACTGTATGGACGGTGGCTGAGAACCTCCCATTTGAATTTCTGCAGGACTGCCGCGACTGTGTTGGCCGTATGAGGTCGTGGAGCGACCACGGCTACTATGGCGTTCACTGTCACTCGGCGGTCCTGGGTAATGAGTGCATCAACCAGCTGGACGTTGTGATCGGTAATGCAGAGGGGTGCCCCAGACCGGGCATCATCGGCTAACGACACCCGACCTTCCCTGAAGCGCTTGTGCCACGCCTTGACCCTTGCAAGGGACATGCAGTATTCGCCGTACACTTGTGACATTCGGCGATGACTGTCCGTTCCCCCCTACTCCTACCGCTGTCAGAAACCGAACAACACCTCTTTGCTCTTCGGTTGACGCCTCCATGTCACTGTTTGCAATGCGACTGGCAGCGTTGGACGATTGATGCATGCTGCTGCTCGCTTTGTATCGTCACGTGACGTGCACGCGTTCCCTCTAGCGACGGGCTGTGACCTTCCACGCTCTGGTCGGAACCACACCTCGTTACACACGCCACGATTAGCCAATGTAGTCACCGGTTTGCGCATTCCGGCCTCCGGCTCGTTACTTTTTGAACGCACCTTATATAAACTAGCGGACCCGTGCGAGAACTCTCGCATATTCTAATAATTCTAATGGGTTGTGTCATGGCCGGCTCTACGGAAGGCCGCGGCGAGCGAAAATTGGCAACCTCGCCGTGAATGGCCAGTCTGCTCTGCCTAGCCCACTGAGTTACATGGAAAATGTGTCACGCGCTCGTGTTTTCTTCAAAATACTCTATGTAAATGAAATTATACCATTGATTATTACTGTCTAGTGGCTAGCTACAATGCCAAAGACTTGTGTTGTGCCGAATCGCAAGTCTAATTATCATTCATCGATAAAAACTGAAGGATTTGTGACAGTGATTGGGTTTCCTAAAAATCCGCAATTGAAAGCCATATGGGAACGTGCTATTCCTCGAGCCAATTGGGTACCTACGAAATATTCCTTCGTATGTATTAAACACTTTATTCCTGAAGACGTAAGTTATGTTGAAAAATACAAGGATGGTGATGGGAATAATAAGGAATTTACACGGAAGAAGCCTGTATTGTTACCTCGTGCGGTTCCAAAGGTATTCCCAAACTTACCATCGTATTTGAGTAAGTGCTCCTCCAAGAAAAGGAAGTCTCCAGAAGAAAGAAGAGAAGAAGAAAAATAACGGAAAAGGTCTGCAGAGGAATGTGAGAAGACCCTTGCTGAGGAAGCCAACAAAATTACGACTTTCGAGTCCTTTGTTTGTGATATACAAAATAAATTGGTGGAGCATAAAACAGACTGGTCTGTAAGTACTAGTGAAAACTATTGTATTTTGTATAAATTAGATGTGTCAAACATACCTAAAATAAGGTCAAGTATAAGGGTAAACAATGATTTTACGGTCGAAATTCATATCAATGGAGGCGTAATTCCTAACGCTGTTGTTCTTCATTCTGGCTCTGTAATATTTCGAAATTCATTATTAAGTAAGTGGAGTCAGTTGTTCCAAGCAATAGAATTTTGCCACGACTTTTTCTTACCTGGAAGTTCTGTAAGTTCACTAGTCGTCCAGATTAATAGTTTAATAGACAACCTAAAAATTGACCTTGAAAACCAGGGAGACGAAACTTCAGAGATTCTGTTAAAAAAGTTAATGTTTCTGCAAGATCAGTTTACACTTACTTTTTTAAAGAAACCTAGATATAACGTCACTACAACTCTAAATGCATTCCTCATTTATATGCAGTCTACAAAGTGTTATAACGCAATTAGATTTAACCATATTTTTTATCCCTACCTTATCCCCGAGTTTTACAAAAATTAACAACTTCCTTCGCCATATCCCCGAAAGCTGATGAAGAGAACGGTAACTTTCTAAGTCACATTGTGAAAGATTTACCAAATTTAGAAAGGGTTGTAAATTTACAGATTGATGAAATACATGTCCAACAAACTTTAGATTTTAAAAATGGGCAATTATTTGCTGTTGCTACAAATGAATCTGTCGATTTAGCTAAGACAGTTCTGGCCTTTCTCGTTAGTTCTGCTTTTGGAAATTTGAAAGAGGTTGTTAAATTAGTTCCAGTGAAACAATTAACGGGTTTGCAACTAGCTGATATTGCAAAAGGTGTTATCAGGCAAATACAGGATTGTGGCCTAAATATACTGTCTATCATAGCTGATAATAATGGTGTGAATCGTGCTATGTTCAAAGAACTAACCAAACATTCTGATAGTAATTACTGGTTCCATATTGATGGAAACCCCCTAAAAACCTTTGTTTTATATGACAGTGTCCATGTATTAAAAAATATACGAAATAATTGGCTGAATTTAAGTGGCATTGATAAAGTCATTTATTATTCCTGTATGGGAAGATTTAGACTCATTTTCAAATGTTTTAAGTTCAGATGACTGTAACCCTGATTTTAAAGAGGTAACTCAAGCATCATTTAGTGACATAAGAGCGATCTACAAAAAGGAATCCGATTTACTGATTAAGTCTGCACCAAAGTTAACATTTAAAAGTGTTTATCCAAATTCACTTGAACGCCAAAGGGTTTCTTTGGTTACAAACGTGTTTCACGAATCTACAGTTTCTGCTCTAAACAAGTATTGTTATAAAGGTACTGCTTTTTTTTTTCGTCAGAGTAATCCTAATGTGGTGGTCCATTGTTAATATTAAGCGGCCTCTCACCCATGTTGTTAAACGTAATAGTCTTCAAATGCCTTTCAAAAATCCCGAAGACAAAAGGTTGGCTTTCCTAAAGGCATTCCTCCAATGGTTGTCCACGTGGAAAAAGAACGCTGAAAATGATTCCTCAAAAAAGAGTTGTTTAACCAATGAAACTTACAACGCTTTGTATGTAACAACCTATGTATTACGTGAGATTATTATTTATGCTCTACAGAATGTGAACCCCTCTTATGTGTTAACAGGCAAATTTCAGAGGGACCAATTAGAATCCAGGTTTGGGCAGTACCGCCAACTAACAGGCGGCAACTATAATATAACAGTTACTCAGGTAATGGAGGCCGAATTGAAAATAAGGTTGAAAAGCGTACTTGGCCTTCATTCAGCCAGGTATGGAGCAGTTACTTTTTCGAAAGAAATGATAATGTCCTCTTCCGATACAAATTCAGGAGAAAGTACAACAAGCAGCCTTTCGTCAGCTACTGTTGACGATACCTTTTACAGTATTTTAGAAGACAAGTACACTGAAAACATACAATTCGATGAGTCGGATTTTATATATGCCTGTGGTTACATATCGTTCAAGCAATGTTCAAGAATAAAATGTGAAGAATGTTTGGCTTTGCTTAGAAATAAAGAAAAGATAAATGACAGCTACTTCAATGAAATAAATAGGGGCGGACTTTCAGTTCCTGCTGATTTTATTTGATCAGTGTGTAAACATGTTGTTGGAATTACGCAGGCACTAATTTCTGATAAGTTTGAGGAACAATTTTTAAAATGTAAATGTAACAATCAACGCCAAGTAATTCAAAATCTTAGTCTACTCGGTATTTCATCAGATATTGAATTGTCAGAAACCGCCGAGAAAACCTGTACCTGTGGATGTAATGTCATGACAATAGTCACAAGTATTGCCTTAACAATGAGTAACATTTTGTTAAATAATTACTGGAAGTTGAGGAATGAACGGGTAACTTGCCATAGTAATCACAGAAAACTTGCTATTCTTTGTTAGAGGCCAACCTGTTGTATATTTTGTAAATGTCAAATAAATATTGAATGCAAATTGGTTTTGTTACTCCAAGTAAGCCCTACTCACTCTTGACAATCCTTTTACTTTAATGTTGAAAAGAACAAATATTATTTCGTTATTTCAATTTGTTTTCGTGGCGAAGCACACGCATCAACAGCTGGCCGGCTGCTATGGCCATCCCAGTTCAGAGAAGTGCAGCGTTGCAAGGTCGAACGCCGCGGCCTTCCGTAGAGCCGGCCATGGTTGTGTGCGCCCTATGTGTTCAGACTACCCGCCCGACTATAGTGCTATGCGGGCTGTACGCGCGACAGTTCTGGCAGGGGCTATCGTCTTGTTTATTTGTTTATTAGTACTTTATAAACAAATACATATATTTCCGTTGACTTTTCAAGAAATGCAACATTTTTCCTGAACTATTGAGACGATTTGGAAGATTTTGGTACAAATCACACCTTCTAACTCCCCCTGGTTTAGGAGCTTGAGTTTTGTGAAACATACACCTTAGCGTATTATATAATAAGATAATACATTGTAGATGTAGACAAGGTATCGCGGATAGTACCACTAGTATAATGAAAAATAAAGTGTTACCAAATTTAAATGACTTCAAAATGTTTATTGATTGCGACAGCACACGCCAGAGGAAATTTTAAGAATTAAGTTGTCACTAACAGGCTACGTAGTAATTTAATTTCTAGGTTATTTGGAAACCTTTCCCTTTATTTATCTTGTTTACAATCATCCCCTTAATATTGCTAACTTAGCTGAGTCTCCCCAACACACAGTCTGCAAACTGTCCTCCTAGGCAATCTAGTAAACAAGTAGTTCCGTGAAGAACTATACAGCCTATTTTCATATATCCTGCTCATGTTAATTGCCTCTATCAACATACAAAATTTCAGTTTAATTGCTGTAACAGATTCGTAGATATTGAGAACCGTCTAAAATTTCAGATGGTCGCCAGGTTGGATTTTTATTTTTGTACTGTTACATTAAGATTATTGTGTACGTGTGGTATTCAAACTTCAATCGCATGATTAGAACACAAGAAGTAAAAACGAGATTTTAAAATTACGCACAGCAGCCATCTTGTGATTATGCAAACAATTGAAATAAATTAGATGCCAGTGGATCAACATTTGTATAAGCATTTAACGTGCAACGTTTCACGGCACTCGGATAGTTAATTCCCGAGAAACGTCCATTTAAATATTTATACTTCGCGTCGCCGCCATGTTGGATTTGTGCTCACCAGGTTACTCAAAGTCCTATAGGTGAACATATGTTCATAGTCTCTATGAACATTAAAAAAATCTGTTTGATTGCTGTAAAAGATTCATAGATATTGAGAACCGTCTAAATATTTCGGAAGGTCGCCATTTAGGATTGTTATATGTATAGGCCATAAAGTTATGTACCATTCAAGGACAATTATTGCATAGCTTCATTATTCAAACTTTCACTTCGATCGCATGATTACGACACAAAAAATAAAAACATAATTTTAAAATTTCGCACAGCCGCCATCTTGAGGTTATGTAAACAATTGAATTAAAATAGATGGCAGTGCATTACAATCTGCAAAATCATTTACTGTACCACATTTCACTGCGCTCAGAGAGTTAAATCACGAGAAAAGTCTATTAAAATATTTCAAATTCGATTGGTCGCCATGTTCGTTTTGTACTTTACAGGTTTATGAAATATACATAGGTAAACTTGTATTAGTACCCTTTATCACCGTACAAAATTGCAGGGAGATATCTGTAATAGTTTCGGAGATATAGAATGTCAGTGAAATATTTCACACAGCCGCCATTTTGAGGTTATGTATACAATTGAACTAAATTAGACTCCAGTGCTTTACAATGTGTATAAACAATTGCTGTACCCAGTTTCATTACGTTTGGGTGGTTAAATCGCGAGAAAAGTCTATTTAAAAGTCTCAACTTCGCTTGGCCGCCATGTTGGTTTTGTAGTCACCAGGTTTTTGAAAGTCTCATAGGTGAACTTCTAGTAATGCCCTTTATCACCGTACTCAATTTTTAGGGCGATATCGGTAATAGTTTCGGAGATATTGAATGCTAGTGAAATATTTCGCACAGCCGCCATGTTGGATTTGTGAGACGTAACAAAATTTGAAGGGCACGGTCGAAGTCGCCGGGAATAGCGCCATGAACTTACCGAGTTTCATTGAAATCGCTCCAGCCGTTTAGATTTTATTAGGGGAGGGGGGGGGACACACACACACCTCACACACACACACACACACACACACACACACACACACACACACACACACACACACACACACACACACACACACACACACGGACATAAGCCTATTTTTTTTTTTCAAAATTGAAAATAGGCTAAAAATGGGTTTCCCAGAATCCACTACAGAAACATGCTCAAATAAAGCTGTTACGGAAACTATAGTCACGTCTTATACCAAGAATACCTTTCCACACAAGATTGTGGGAAGATATCGATTCTCAGGCCTCAAAGTAAATGATCTATACTGAGATATGGCAGAGTTATTGCGGCTCAAAGAGCATTTGGAACGTTTATGGGTATGTGAAGGAAACTGATTGCGTATTTAGAAACTCTTCTCTAGTTGAACCCGCTGGCTCGATCAGTCCACCTACATTTCTTTTATGATCAACTCTGATTGGCCCGTGCTTAGTGGACGCACGAGCAGGGTGTTACTGAGAAAATTTAATAAACAAAATGAGATGAAGAATTGAGAAGTACATCCAAGGTCGATCATACGAAGTCTGTTAGAAAAGTATCCGATTTATTATTATTGCGAAAACCTGATGGATTTGAATCAAGCGTGCTTGCATGAGTCAACCTTGAATCTTCGTGCGCATGCGTGAATTTTTCCCCGCCTGTCGATAGCGTCTGTTGCTGGCGCGCAGTTCGCTACTCCTGTGAGAGTCCGGGCACGGACACGAAGAGCCCACTGATGAGCCTATCTTGGTGTTCCTAGCTGAAACCCCGCACAAGACACGGAAAAAAACCTAGAAAAATTGCTGAGTTTTAATTCCTTGGCCATGAGCAGAAACTTTATCACCCCTACTACCTTACAAAATATTACATTATTTATACAAATAATAGCGCACTTCTAAGTTATAAGACATAGAAGGGAGGGGGAGGGGGGTAATTGAATCATGTCATCCATGGCACGGCGGAGATGAAAGTGCCATCCTACTCACCGGACATGTGTCTTTGCGACTTTGATATTTCCCGCAAACAAAAGAATTGCTCCAAGGGAAGCATAACGTAGATCTTTACAGCCATCATCAAATGCAACACTGCATACATCAGGGAACGGTGCACATGTTGCAGGGGTTACATTGAAGACCTGTGGAGATTCGTTAGTTCTGCAGTTGCTTCCAATACTTTTTGAAAAGCTCTTGTGCGTCTAATGTTTACTTCACACCTCCAGTGGACACACGCTGCTACGAAGGGTGAGTGACCGCGCTCAAAGGAACTCGACTCATCAAGAGCGAGATTATGGAACGTTCTTGTAATCCATGCACTCTCGGGAAAGGTTACACATAATCTACTTAGATCAGATTCGAGATACTTAAGAAAATGTTCTCTGAAACCTTGTATTATATCCATAATAATAATAATAATAATAATAATAATAATAATAATAATAATAATAATAATAATAATAATAATAATGTACTAGGAAGCTTTTCTTTTTGGGGGAGGGGGATATGACCTTTATCGTAAAATTATTTACTAGCAAGCTAAAATGTTTATTTTGCGTGTTTTGTGGCCGCGTTTCCTTTCTCTCATTCTTATCAGAAAATTGCTTGTCGTTACTTATTTGCAGCTGTGCACGAAATAATCTCTTTCGTCCTCACAGTTAGTGAGCATTCTCAGACGAATATCTGTGTGTACTTCTCACTTTTAGAATATGAGATGTCTTGGGGCGGGATATCGACCATCAAATGTCGAGAGTAATCACTAGGGCTAGGATTAATATGTAATATGTACCGGTACATGAAAAATATGTGCATATTTATGTAATCACTAGCAACCTGCCCCGGCTTCGCCCGGTATCTTTAACGGTTTACCCAGCGTAAGCTTAAAACGCGCACGGACGGCAGATCCCAGAGGCAATTCAGAAAAGCCGAGATGATCGTGTGGGTCTGGAATTAATGCCATCCTAATACGGCATGATTTTTCAGGGCAAAATTCCACCCTGAACCTTGGCTGTCTGAGTGACTCGCTAGTGGCTGTGCCACTGATCCATCGTTTTCCCCAATTACGAGGGTAGATCAAAAAATAAGTTGCACTTCCCAGTTATGGCCATTTATTACAGCACCTATACAACAGCAACACTCCTATAACGACATAAAATGTAAAGTCACTTTTCCACATAGTTTCCAAGAGACTCCAAACATTTCTGCGAACGCCCAACCAACTTGTCGGTGCCGGATGCATAGAAAGTCCCTCCAGCGTTCTGCAACCACACGGAGACAGCGGCCTTCACCTCCTCTTAGGTCTGCAAACGTCGACCACAGAGCTCCGTTTTGAGCTTACCGAACAGATGAAAGTCACATGGCGCTAGGTCAGGACTGTAGGGTGGATTTTGCCAGACCTCCCACTTGAAACGCTGCAGCAGTTCGCTCGTTTGGCGGGCCTTGTGAGGTGTTGCGTTATCGTGCAACAAAATCACACCGGCGCTCAATTTCCCCCCGGCGCTTCTCTTTAATCGTGTAATTCTTCTTTTTGGCCCAAAGGAGTCGGATTGTCGCACGCACCTCATATTTGGAGTGAACGTCCAGTCGACGCGCCATTGCTTTTGGCAGATACTCACTCCATTCAAGACGAGACACCACAGCGACCTGCCTAACAGACGTGTGGGCAGTGTCTGTCCCTTTCTCCGCTGTGTCCAAGTTTGCGACACACAGCGCGCTGCTGCAGCGCGTTAGTGAAACTAACTTTTTGATCCACCTTCGTATAAGCTATACTTAACGTAGCCCTTTGTTATTCAGCTGCAGAATACGCCTGCCCTGTTTGGTGTCGATCTAGCCATGCTAATCAAGTGGATATCGCCTTAAATGAGACCTTTAGACTAATTACAGGCTGCTTGAGATCTACACCACTTGACAAACTCTACTGTCTAGCAGGTATACCTCCTCCAGATATTCGTCGTGAGTGTGCATCCAGACTGGAGAAATCTAAAGCACTGAATCTGACAACCCATACTTTATATGGGTATCAACCAGCAACACAAAGACTCAAGTCAAGGAAAAGCTTTCTCCATTCAACAGAAAGCCTTAGTGAATCACCGATGAACTTCAGAATGGACTCATGGCGTTCCAGATCCAGGCACCTCGCAGGATGGAAGACACTGAACAGGTTGCGCTCAGGAGTCGGAAGAACAAAGAGAAACATGCAAAAGTGGGGATTTGCCTGTGACTCCGCACTCTGTAATTGCGGTGAAGAGGAGACAATGGGCCATCTTTTTGTCTGCAGGTTGTGTCCAAATACATGCTCTCCCCAGAATGTAACTGATGCTACCAGAGAAGGATGTGAACTTGCCGCATACTGGTCAGGCCAAATATAATTAAATTCATATTTGTGTGGAACAACTTGGTGTTTATCAGAAGTGACAATATTTATAGTACCAGTTCTTGATTTTTTACTTTTCTTTTTTGTAATTGTAATTGTCTTGTTTCTCCTTTTTCTGTTATCTTTTGTTGTTTGTAATATATGTTTCTGACACGATTAAATAAATAAAAACCGTAACCACGAAGAATCTCATATAGAATACCACATATTAAGAGTCATTGAGCCGGTATTTTGATGTCAGAACAGAAGGTGGAGGGCATATAAAACCGACAGACCGACCAACGAACTAACTAACTAACCGACCAACTAAGTAACTCACTAACTGATTGACAGACCAACTAACTAACCGACCGACCAACTAACTAACTAACCGACCGACCAACGAACTAACTAACTAACTAACCGATCAACTAAGTAACTCACTAACTGATCGACCGACCAAATAACTGACCGATCGACCAACTAACTAACCGACTGACCAACTAACTAACCTACCAACTAACCAATCAACCGACCGACCGACCGACCGACCACCCGGTAGACCAACTAATTGACTGATTGACCAACCGATCAACTGACTGACCGATCCACCGACCAACCAACCGACTAACAGACCGACCACTCGACCGACCTATTGACTGACTGACCGACGCTGTCGAGAAACAGAGGAGGGATATCCGATCATGAAATGAATATTAATAGAGAAATGAGCTGAAGGCGAGGGAAGTACTTGACATTAAATTTGGAGATGGCACATTTAACTTTCAAATTGTACAGCCGACAACAAACTGACATTTGAGCGGGAGAATTCCATATTAATGAGATTAAACGAGACTCACTGGCAGTGATCTTGATAAGTGAGCTATCACGCAAGTCTATCGAAACAGGGAGACAAGTGAGTGCACTTCCAATACACCGGGTGAAAGCGTCCTTTAATTAACACAAACAGAGGATTGTTCTTTTCCCTCGGAGCTGTCAGTACTCAAGGTTAGAAGTAGGCCTATTGCATTTTTATAATCATTTTAATATCCAATGATGTTTTAGATCATGGTATGTACACGGAGTACAAGCATACAATGTGCCGGACGGCTGATCTCATCAGTGTGCATTTCGAAATGTTTGATTTCACTTTATCTTTGTAACAGTTTAACAAATACTAAGTCAGTACCTACATAAATCAATAACACAAATACATCTGTGCAACTGTCAGATAAAATGTCAAAATCTATGCATCATACTTTATGCAACTGTAGAACGAACCCTGTTGTTAGTCAAATCTAGACCATCTGCACAATAGTATCAAGTGATAATCACCAGGTATTAATACATTTAATAATTTGTTGTTTTCATCCATTACTAATCACAATGTATTGATTTCTGTAATATTCTTAATTTCATTACAGTTTACTTTCACTTGATCAAGTTAGCAATCAGCATATATTTGTGTTAAGAATAGTTAAACTTGAGTATTGTACAATGTGAACTGTATTATTATTGTTTGTGTTTTTTTCTTGTTTTTTTGTTTCTGTTTCTTGTTTTATTTAACAAGTGATTGTGATAATGCTGTGTAAACATGGTCAGTCTCCAGTAATTGGAATTGTATTCTGTTGGAGGCAATAAATAAATAAAATAAAAATATATGCCAGCTTTCCAAATGGCATTAAGTAAAAACCTTTTTTTGCGGCTTCGGTGGCGTAGTTGGTAGCATGCTGAGCTTCTATGCCCAAGATTGCGGGTTCAAACCCAGCCGAAGTCATCGGATTTTTTAAAAGCCTTAAAAATCCCTCAGAATGCCTTCCTTCGGAGGGGAAGTAAAGCTGGCGGGCCCATGTCATAGATTTATGGCATGTAATAGAACATTCCACTAACTAAACTTATGTGATGCAAAATATGTAGGTAGAGTTTGATTAATCCTCCAACGTTCACCAGGCGCTGGATGCGATGGCATCTAGTAGTAGTCAAGTTCACAGCTAGGTGTCGTGGATGGTGGCGTTGAGTAGCAAAAATTGAATGTCTGCAGTCCTTACTTGAATTAAAAACCGATAACACACACTAATACAGCCATCACAATCAACACCGGCTATCAGACAGATTCTACACACACCCCAAGTAAATGGAGCTACATTACCACGTTGTCGCAGCCTCTAAACTAAGGAATCAACAAACCAGCATCTGCCCATACCAATCAAGTGGATATAGCTCTTAACGAGTCCACCCGTATTGCCACTGAATGTCTGAGACCTACTCCAGTGCACAATATCTACCCTCTCGCTGACATTGCACCTCCAGCCTCCAGCTATTCGACACGAGGTGGCAGCAGAGAAAGAGAGACGAAAGCTTGAGACAGATCCCAGAGATTCCATGTTCAACCACAAGGTGACCACTCCCATGGGCGGCCGCTAATAACGTAGTGCTGCACAACGACCAGATTAATTCAAGAATCCCTACCTATATTATTCTGCTAAGGTCCCATTCCAGTTTTGTACCGAAAATAAGGTCCCATTAACACCAACCTACACATATGGGGTACCTACAGGTTCAGCGTAACCCAATGCGTAAGCGAAACGCACTCATTTTTTCTTTAAATGCCTCACAATCAAATAAATACCTTAAAACATGTGGGTATATTTACAGTGAAACAATGAAAGAATGCAACACGGTAACCATGGTAACAGAATCTCACAGGTCCATCTATTTCTGTAAGACGCAATGCAATTCCAATTATTGCATTACTGTGAAAGTTTCCAGACGGTTATAAGGTTATCACTGAACCAAATTTAGCTGTAAAATTCATCAATACATACAGTATAATGCGCTTAAGGGGGTCAAGGGGCACTATAGAATTTTTTCATGCAATTATCACGTGTGCGTGTGGTACGAAAGGTCTTTTTCACCCGACTATAAAGGGTCTCCGAAAACCACGTTTAAAGGCCCTTAAATTAACATTGTCTGTGATATTCCCGGAAAACTAACTTCGCTCTGATATACCTATGAAGGAATGGCAAACTCCTAACCACTGTAACAGTAGCTGAATTGATCAAGTCTGATTATTCATACCAAGGATAAATCAGTCATAGGATTCATGATTGAGATTTTGCTAAGTGTACTCTTTACCACTAGAATATTCGCGACGGGTAATGCTAGTAACAATATCGTAATAATATTTTTAGTAATAAAAGCTGTACGTTTCCTTCTATATGCATAGGAATTCATAATTCTGTTCTTTAATAATTCAGGAAATCTTCTAGTAAGTTACTGTGAACTGTCTGGGAAAGCAAAGCGCGAACTGACAAGGAGTGCTCGTCCGTTTGGTCGTTGCCAGCCCCAAGCACCGACGAGATCTCAATAGTGAAGGTTATGGCCGAGATGCTAGACCGAGTAAGTCCTATCCCAACAGTTAACTCGGCTAGTCGTTGCCCGCTGATTGCAACAAGGGATCCGAGGCGCGGATGGAGACATCCGTGATGCTCCGTCAACTGCCGATACTATGGCTTGCAATGTTCTTTCTCGCCCTCGTATATACAACTTACGTTGTTATGTTCTCGTGAAGATTTTCATGTAGACTAACTTAAAATCTATTTAATCCGATGGCAATGTGATGTTCTCTGAACTGCGGCATTCGTGATGAATGAGGTAGCCTACATCCGTTTTACCGCGCAATTGAGTACAGTTTTCTCCGATATCAAGCAGTATTTTACGCCAACCCCAGGGCTTCCAGCGACTCACTTTTCTCACTATTTGATAAAATTACTCACTATTCTCACTTTATTCAAAACTGGTCACATTCTGCATTAAAAATAGTCTGGTTGGTGGTTGGTTGGTTCCTCAGTTTAGGGGCTGCGACAACGCGGTCATGTAGCCCCGTGCACTTTGGATGTGTGTAGAATTTGTCTGATAACCGGTGTTAATTGTGATGACTGTATTAGTGTGTTTATCTGTTTTAATTCAAGTAAGGACTGCAGACGATCAATTTTCAAGTAGTTCCTACTTTTGCTGCCAAACGCCACCGTCAAACCAACTAATTCAGAAATTAGTTACCAGATGCCACCGCAGTCGGCTCTTGACGACGAACGTAGGAACTTAAGAACGTTAGTCAAATGTTTAACCTATATTAATTTTGCTTCACACAGGTGTAATTAGTGGAAGGTTCTCTAACATGCCATAAATCTATGACATGGGACCGTCGGCTTTACTTCCCCTCCGAGGGAAGACATACTGAGGGATTTTTAACGTTCTTAAAAAAAATTGACGACTTCGGGCGGGTTTGAACCCGCGATCTTGGGCATAGAAACTCAGCATGCTACCAGCTACGCCACCGAAGCCACTAAAACTAGTCTCATGCACAATCAGATTGTTAGAAATGACCCAAAATATACCCATGCATGGGTAGTTCGTTTTTCTGCCACCGCTGCCGCAGCGAGCCAGGTGTCCAGAAAGCATAAAAAGCTTCCATGGTGCAATACCACAGCCGGAGCCATGCAGCACAAACAGTACTCAGAGATATTATTAACATAGGCGCAATTTGGTTGAAATTTTTGGGGGGCTAATTTGTTTTACAGATACAAATTCTTAAAAATTTTGTCTATTTCAATACAGTTTTGTCAAATTTTAGGGGAGCTATGGTTTGATTTGGGGAGCTTAGCCACCCAAGACACCCCCCCCCCCTCCTAATTGCGCCTACAGATATCAACAAAAGTTAAAATTATGAACCAGATATAGGCCTATGGCCATAAATGCGAATAATCCTATGAATGTACTCTCTTTTCCATACAAAAACTCAGCTTTTTTTACTTGTTTGAAATAAAACACTCACTATTTCACTATTTTTGGACGAGTAAGTGGCTAGAAGCCCTGCCCAACCCCCATACCCCCTTAATAAAAATGGTGCAACACCCAGAACAATTATTCACCAGCCGCCACTGTCCACTCCTCACCTAAGAGAACAGTACCCCTCTATACCAAACCGGAAGTCCGGCGTGTCACTCTGGAAACAAATAGTACCTGAGGGGTTTACCCCTAAGAAGAACTGAGAAGTGGTAGTCATTTGTCTTATACCACCTGGAGGTCCTTAAACCGGATGAGAACAGACGTGCCTACGTGTCGTAGCAACCTTGTGAAGTGGGGTTATGCAGAAGATCCAAGATGTGACTGTGGAGAAATCCAGACTCCACAACACCTGTTCACGTGCAAAGATCTGAATGACACCTGTAGGCAGGAAGACCTCATGCTGGCCATAGACCGAGGGATAAGAGCTGCACAGTTCTGGAAAGGAAGAAATTACTGTGTCTCCCGGATACGGAAATATAATACGGGATTATTACCTATGTGCGCCCCGATAAACACGGCAAGCTAAGCCGGCTGTGACTGGCGCAGATCGCGGGCGCGCGTAAGCGTTTCACCCGGTGGTTGCCGCGCTCCGCTGACTCATATCGATAGTCCATACGTGTGTTTTTTATTCATATGGACGTGTATCTGCAAAGCTTAGACGTTAGTGTTGGACTTTTAGCGAGTACTGTGATCACTGTGATTGTTGGTCATGCCTAGACACCAATCCACATTGCGCGAACGTGTGTATATCCATAATTCGTATATGAAAAGCAGAAAATCTTGTTCTGAAACGAGACAAAATTTCGAATCAAGTTTCCAGGAAGACCTGTGCCAAATGCCAGTACTATTAGGAGGCTCGCTAAACGATTCAAGGAAACGGGCTCCGTAAATAATAAAAGAGTTGACAGACATTCTTTCATCAGAAGATGTTAGGTGTGTGTTACAGGAGAGGGAGGACATTTTCACATCGCCTATGAGCACTGTAAGTACACATTATTGAACATGTATGGTAAAAGTGTGAAAGTGCGCGCCAGCACCGGCTGAACCGGGTACGCGCACCCGCGATCTGCGCCAATCACAGCCGGCTTAGCTTGCCGTGTTTATCGGGGCGCACCTTGATAATGACCCTGTATAAGATATATCCCAGATTGCGCAGAAATGAGGATGTTTAGGTTTAGGTGTAGAAGTACACGTCAGAATTCGCATAATATCAACGAATGCTGATAAAAATATAAAAAAATTACAGTCAGTCTGAGAGACTAGACTTTATATCATTTCAAATGACGCATGCTACAAATGCTACATATGTTAGAAAGGATCCCCAGGATTCTTTCAACAGACTCCATCACCCATTAACTTAGGCTTCCCGCGCGGGGAACGGCGAGCGGGAGGTGCACTCTGCAGCATAACGTCACGCACTCACCGTCTCCGTACCGCATAACGCCAGACCCCAGGAGTAAACTCAGACTCGGTGCATATGCACTGAACAGCATGATGACGTCATACACGCCGTAACGGTAACGCATAACGGTAGACCAAAGCATAACGATGAAGTCGACAAGATTATCTGAAATGATAAAAAGTGCATATGTGTGCACCCTGGGCCTTGAAGAGGTTGAGGAGAATATAGGCCAACATTATGAGGAAGTAATTTGTATGCATGATGTAACTCTAACCAGAGCGAAATGCGTAACCGATAATGAGAGGAAAATAGAGCCACACTGATGTCATCCAAGCCTGAAATTACCGGAACATGACAAGGTATGCATACAAATACAGCAAGCACACGTGGGACCAAGCCCAGGCCACCTACAGCTGATCGATATAACCAATACACCTCACAACAAAACACAAACCTACAAATGACCGGATGGGTGGACAAACGTAGTTTTAAGTCAAATCGAATTCAACCACTTCGTGGTGCAGCGGCTAGCATTCATGGGTGTTGCCCCGGAAGTCTGGGTTAGATTCCTGGCTCTGTCAAAAAAAAAGTGACAGTCAGTCTGAAAGACTAGATTTTTTATCATTTTACATGCTACAAATGCTGAAAAATGCTAGAAAGGCTGCAGGCTTCTCGCAAGACTCTTGACATGTTAGAAAATTATCTGCATAATACATATCTTGCTTATCTTGTTTCAAATTACTCGCGAACGGCAAGTGCAAACCAAGGGCAAAGCAAGGTCCAGCGCGCGGGATGCAGTCACGCTCACCAGAGCGCGCGGGGACATGCCCCTTCCATCCAGTCTAAAAATACTTATGTCTGGCTGCGTGGCTCAGGGGTAACGTTCTCGCTTGCTGAGCCCAAGGTTGCAGGTTCGAAACCTGGCGCAGTCAGCTGGCATTTGAGGGTGCGCAAATGCGAGGGAGCCGTGTCAGTACTTTTACTGGCACGTTAAAGATCCCCTTCGGGGCAAAATTCCGGCACCCCGGCGTCTCTAAAAGCCAGGGTAGTTAAAAGGGACGTAAAACCAATAACATTATTATTATTAAAAACACTTATAGTGGTCGATGTATTGAAGATAGAGATATGCTCTCGCGGACTTTTTTGTAAAACTTTTCATGCTGACCAATTCTTACGCTCATAGTATATTGATATTTTTAACGGTTTGCCCAGCGTAAGCTTAGAAAGCGCACGGACGTCAAGTTTGTTTTCGACTTTTTCACTGAAATCGTTACTGCTTGGCTTCCTTTGATCATACATAAATTATTTTCTACAGAATCTTTCCTCGAGATATCCTTTACAGAATGGTGAAAACCGCATGAAAATCCATCCAGTGACCCGTCACATCCAAGAATCGGGGATTTTTGACTTATACTAACGAAGTAGAGATTGTCGGGGAACACATGCACCAAGCAGTACTATGACGTCACACACCTCAGTGCATCTGGGAACATTTCGTCCCGTCACCGTAACGCAACGCCAGACCCCAGCGTAACGACGAAGTCGACAAGATCATTTAACATGATAAAAAGTAATTCTCGACTGAGGGCTGGAACGGGGTACACTCAGCCATCCTGGAAGTGGATTTCCGTGGTTTCCCAATTCTACTCCAGGCAAATACCGGCATGGCTCCTAACATAAGGCCATGGGCGCATCCTTCCAAATCCCAGCCTCCATTACAAATACACACATGACTACAGCCATCAGCGAATTTGCACACTCCGAAATACATGGGTACATGACCATGATGTCGTAAAACCCATAAAATGAATCATCAATGCTCGTGTGACACCACGGAGATCGCGATGGATCGTCTTTGTCGTCACCATCACCACTTCGTTTGAACAGCGTCAAATGGCATGGTTACGAAAAGAACTGCATGGTGTACACCCTCACATGCTTAGCCAACCGACCGATCATTGTCGAACTTATGGTTGACGCATAATTCGCTCTTCAGTGAAACTGAGGGCTTTGTAATTGCGATACAGGACCGTGTCATTGCAACAAAAAAATCATAGAAAACACATCCTTAAAGAGAATGTAGCAGATGATCGATGTCGTAGATGCACCTCAGCGCTGGAAATCATCGATCACGTAATCGGTGGCTGTTCTGCACTGGCTGCCAAGAGGCACAATGAAGTTGCTAAGATCTTACATCAAGAAATAGCTGTAAAATGTGGAATTCTTGATACGAGCATGATGTACTACAATTACCAGCCTGCCAACGTGCTTGAAAATGAATGTCTTAAAATGTATTGGGATATACTTATTTTAAACGACCAGGAAATCTTGGCCAATCGACCTGATATTGTCTATCTCAATAAAAGAAACCAAAAGGCCTACTTGATGGACGTTGCTGTCCCACTAAGCCAAAATATGCTAACTACCCAGGCTAAAAAAAACTAACAAGTACGCACCATTGGCTGAAGAAATACGGAAACTATGGTGACCAAAATGCGTGAGAATTTTGCTAGTGGTGATCTCTTCAACGAGAGTTGATCCAAAGAAGTTGGTAATGGCGTTGGAACACTAGAATTTGCAGAATACCGAAGGCAGCGCTGCTAGGTACGTGCCATATTGTTAGGCTACTTTTATCATAGTTAGGCTTACATGATACTTGATTCTGAACTCTGTATCTTGTAGACTGAATTGTACCATATTTATGAGAAATTAAAGATAATAATAAATTCGTTACTACATCACTGTCACCAAACCAGTACCGCTATATGCATCTGAATGCCTTATCCTATTCGAGAAATGTTTGCTCGCGAATTTAGAGAGAAAAAAAAAGAAAGAAAGAAAGATCCTACACATCATACTTGGTCCAGACTACAAAAATGGCATCTACATCAGAAAATCCAGGCAAGAAATATACTCTAAGATAGAGAAGATCACAGACACAATGCGAAAATGCAGAGTTTGCATCTACGGTCATATACGACTGATGATAGACTCACGATGGACGAAACGTATCTTCAGTATCTTTGACTCAAAACCAAAAACTACAATGCCATGGTACGTGAACGTCCAGAAAGATCTTAAAGAAATGGGGATACGAGCAGAAGAGGCACAAGACCGAAATCTTTATAGAGCAGCCATCTAGACGTTTGGAACTTTCCGGGACGAAAAAAATTCCTCTCGGCACGCCGGAAGGCGGTGGTGGATTTCACCGGGCAAACTAGGGGATAGGCTATAATAGGAAAAATATGCAGGTTTTCGTAGAAGGATCAGACCTCATTTATTGCGAGTAAATATTTTACAATGTAATTGGAGCTCAATTAACTTTTCTTTCGTCTTACTATGCATATTTTTAACATTTTATTGTTTTAGGGGGACGGTAACCTTCTTGTCATTTGGGGTCCATTTTTATACTTGTGGTCACACCGTCCATATGCAAGGTTTGGAACTGATGTGTAACTATCTAACAGTCTGTTACTTCTTCAAGTCAAATTTTATCTCCCGCAGATATGTTGGTTGATTCCTCAGTTTAGGACTGCGCCAACGCGGTCATGTGACCCCGTGTACTTTGGGTGTGTGTAGAATCTGTCTGATAAACGGTGTTAATTGTGATTACTGTATTAGTCTGTAATTCAGGTAAGAACTGCAGACGGTCAATTTCAAGTAGTAGTTCCTAATGTTGGTACCAAATATACCGTCAACGACACCTAGCTGTGAACTTGGCTACTAGATGCCACCGCAACCAGTAACTTGCAACGAACGTTGGACTTCCCTTCTGAAGGAAAGCATACTGGGGGATTTTCAGCGCTCTTTGATAATCCGACGACTTCAGCCGGCTTTGAACCCGCGACCTTGGGCATAGAAGTTCAGCATGCTACCAGCTAGGCTACGTCACAGAAGCCGCTTCCCACATAGTCAGATAGAAAACTGAATGTGATCTCGTTGTCATGGCAACCTCTGATAGCTCATCCCTCATTAATTTAGAAGCGTTGTCATGGTAACCTCTGGTGGCTCTTGGCATTTTCTTCTAATTCCGAAATCATTTTTCTCATCCCTCTGCGTAATGGTGGGTTGTATCAAAAATTCTTTCAGACAAAAGTTTTAGTTAATTATTAGGAGAATATCGTCCATTTTGTACGGTTTTGATATTGCGCCTATTAAGAGATATATGATTAATGTTTCCCGAAAAACCCACTTTTTTCCACCCCTTTGGTCAATGGTTGGTGCTATCAAAAACTTTTTAAACATAAATTTTTGGCACTTACCCGACACATAATATGAACTTTGAAGGGATTCGATATTTCACATATTAGGAGAGTTTTAGTGATATTTCACTTTTTCGAAAAAAAAAAAAAAGCGCCCCCATTTTAACCCCCTTCGACCGATTTTGCCCATTAACGAACTCGACCGAGATTTTATAGGGATACATATTATGTAAAAAATTCAAAGCGATTGGCGCAAAATTACGGCAGTTATCGTGTCCACAAGAAACTGATATACACACATCAAAAAAAGTTTTGCATCACCTCGGTTCCAAGAGTTCCGGAACCGTTAAATACAAAGGGAATAGAGATCAACACAAACAACATTTCAGCTCGTTTTATTGCTCATGAGACCCACACATTGCATGTTGTACCATCATACAGCTAGACTTTCAGCATTTGTGGTCCAGATTGCAGTACACACCACTACCTCTAATACCCAGTAGCACGTCCTCTTGCATTGATGCATGCCTGTATTCGCCGTGGCATACTATCCACAAGTTCATCAAGACACTGTTGGTCCAAATTGTCCCACTCCTCAACGACAATTCGGCGTAAATCTCTCAGAGTGGTTGGTGGGTCAAGACGTCCATAAACAGCCCTTTTCAACATATCCCAGGCATGTTCGATAGGGTTCATGTCTGGCGAACATGCTGGCCACTGTAGTCGAGCGATGTCGTTATCTTGAAGGAACGCATTCACAAGATGTGCACGATGAGGTCGAGAATTGTCGTCCATGAAGACAAATGCCTCTCCAATATTCTGCCGATATGGTTGCACTATGGGTCGGAGGATGTCATTCAGGTATCGTAAAGCCGTTTCGGAGCCTTCCATGACCACCAGTGGCGTACGTCGGCCCCACATAATGCCACCCCAAAACATCAGGGAACCACCACCTTGCTGCACTCGCTGGACAGTGTGTCTAAGACGTTCAGCCTGACCAGGGTGCCTCCAAACACGTCTCCGACGATTGTCTGGTTGAAGGCATATGCGACACTCATCGGTGAAGAGAACGTGATGCCAATTCCGTGGGGTCCATTCAGCATGTTGTTGGGCCCATCTGTACCGCGCTGCATGGTGTCGGGGTTGCAAAGCTGGACCTCGCCATGGACGTCGGGAGTGAAGTTGCGCATCATGCAGCCTATTGCGCACAGTTTGAGTTGAAACACGACGTCCTGTGGCTGAACGAAACGCATTATTCAACATGGTGGCATTGCTGTCAGGGTTCCTCCGAGCGGCAATCCGTAAGTAGCGGTCATCCACTACAGTAGTAGCCCTTGGGCGGCCTGAGCGAGGCCTGTCATCGACAGTTCCTGTATCTCTGTACCTCCTCCATGTCCGAACAACATCGCTTTGGTTCACTCTGAGACGCCTGGAAACTTCCCTTGTTGAGAGCCCTTCTTGACACAAAGTAACAATGCGGACGCGATCGAACTGCGGTATTGACCTTCTAGGCATGGTAGAACTACAGACAACATGAGCAGCGTACCTTCGTCCTGGTGGAATGACTGGAACTGATCGGCTGTCGTACCCCCTCCGTCTAATAGGCCCTGCTCATGCATGGTTGTTTACATCTTTGAGCAGTTTTAGTGACATCTATGAACAGTCAAAGGGACTGTATCTTGGATACAATATACACAGTCAACGTCTATATGCCGGAGATCTGGGAACCGAGGTGATGCAAAACTTTTTTTGATGTGTGTATATAGATATAGATACATATATACATAAATTATATATAAACTTTTGAACTGACGGTGGTTATGGGGTCTGGGGGATGTGAAACGCGAAGATATGTCGAAATTTTCCGGAAGTCGAAACATGGTACCCATTGCAATAGTTAGCTTTCTATAGAAATCTACCTAAAACGGACAACTGGTGTGAAATGGACAGAAGAACGTTGTGCTAAACACAGTGAGCTCATGAAGACAATGTGGAGAAAAATGAACATATGACAGAACGTCAAATGAGGCTTATCGTGGTACCTAGTTGGCAGATTAGCGAAATTGAATGAATAATAATAATAATAATAATAATAATAATAATAATAATAATAATATTGATTTTACTTCCCTTTTGACTACTGAGCCTTTTAAGAACGCCGGTGTGACGTAATTTTTCCCCGAAGGGGTTATTTAACGTGCCACGGCTCCCTCACATTTATGCACCATCATGCCAAATGACTGCACCAGGATTCGACCCTGCTACCCTGGGCAGAGCAGAGAGGAAGAAATTTTGTGAATGTATGCATCTGTGAGGGACGGCTAAGAATTTGGCAACGGGATCGGCATCTATAGACACCAGGTCACATAGTCGAAGACAATGCGCCAGAAGATAAAATAAGATTCACTTTGAATGAATACCCGTAACGTGACATTACTGGTTAATGAAGCTATCGTCGAAAACGTTTATTGCAGAGCAAACTCGTTCTACCTCATGCATCCTCATCTATCTACTGCACGCTACGTGATGCAGTAGTTTAGCACGGTTCGCTACCAACACGGGCTCGATTCCCGGTTCTGCCAAGAAACTTAATTCTATTTTGAGAAACTGGGACTCTCTCCTGGGCCGGTTCAAGGTTTTCTTTTTGGCACATGCGAGATCAGGGTTTGGCACCCCTCTCTTAAAAACTTATTCGTCTTTTAATTAATGTGATGTAATAATTTGCAGGCGACATAGTAATACGGGGAGAAAATGAAATAGAAGTGCAAGAACAAGTTACTGTATGGAATCAAGAGATGGAATGAAAATAAGTGTGGAGAATAGTAAGACTGTAGTGATGACAAGAAACAAGAGAGAAGGAAAACAGAATATTGAAGTCAATGGAAATCCATTGGAAATGGTAAAAAGCTTTAAGTATTTGGGGAGCATACTCACAGAAGATGGTACAATAAATGAAGAAATTCGAGAGAGAATCCAACAAGCTAATGGGTTTTACCAGTGTGTGAGAGGTTTAGTATGGAACCAGGAAGTCCCAGAGAAATGCAAGAAAGTTCTATTCTCAATGTATTACACACCAATTTTGACATATGCAGCAGGTACTTGGACCACAACAAAACACGATGAAAGCCGAATCCAAGCAGCCGAGATGTAGTTCCTTAGAGGAATAATTTGGAAGACACGGAGGGAAAAAATCAGAAATGTAGACATTAGGGAGAGAACTGTGTTCTCAAAATTGCAAGACATTAGAGAGACCAGTAAGCTAAAGTGGTACGGACATATGATGAGAATGGAAGAATATAGAGTACCAAAAATAATATTTATGGAGAAAATACCAGGAAGAAGACCACGAGGAAGGCCCAGAAAGGGGTGGATAGATACGGTGAAGGAAAGTATAGAGAAGAGAAGAGTAAAAGGAAGAGAAGTACTGAAAGAAGGAAATGAATGATGGTGGGATAGAAAACTGTGGAGGTCCTTGATTTGCAACCCGACCCAGGGAACTGGAAACGGGAAATGAAGAGGAAGAAGAAGTAATAATGTTATTGTTTATTACAAATTAAAATAAATAATTGTGTTTTGTTTTTATATTAAACGAGAAATTGACTAATAGAATAACAAATACTGTATCATAAAAGACTTCTTTTGAACAAACTTTTTAAAAACATACTTTTCTCGCCTTAAGATTGGCAAAGTCTTTCAAAATTGAATCAGTATAAATAGTGTTAAAAATTAGATTTTCAATTGCCAAGGTTTCCGTTCCAATATTCCTAATGCTATTGAGATTTAATACCAAGTCCATCCCTCATGACCATGCATTAAAATAGTAATTACGTAACATCTGAGGACTCGGATTCTTGTTCTCAGACTAAAACCTCTTTGACACAACAGATTCTTCATTTTAATAATAAAAAAGATATTGTAAAACCCCTAATTAAATTAAAAACAAAAAGTAATGTAAAATATACGGTCTTCCTCTAGCAATCAATACATTTATTATTATTATTATTATTATTATTATTATTATTATTATTATTATTATTATATCATTTTTGCCCTTATGGACAGTGTTTGAACTTAAATAGCTCATGTTGACAATTTTCACTTCTCTCCCTTCTTCCTCTTCTCTGCTCCAAACCTCTTCATCCTTTGACTGTGCTCCTGTTTCCGTTGTTCTGTCCACAATGTTCTTGTCTTCATCTCTCCATTTGCTTTAGATTTTGTACACTTAATTTTGTTTCCAAATTCGCTTCTGTCTCCAATCATTTGCCTGTCGATCCCAACATACATTAAGTCTTCCTCCATTCCATGATACTAATTCGTTTTCCGGCTTGTGCTGTTTACTACGTTTATTTATTTATCTATTTATTTATTAACTAGCTGTACCCGGCATACGTTGCAATGCCAATCAAAGAAAGTGTTGGCGTTGTAACTTCGTTTGTTGAAGTGCTTTTGGATTCCCAATATTTTTTTTTTAGTTTTCCGTTAACCACCTCTAAACTATTGTAAAATTGATTTACTACCTCAAAAAAATCAAGGGAGCGTGCTTAAGAACTCCACAAAGTTTCATCGCAATGAAATGAATGGCATATGAACGCATACGGGACTTCGTTGAAACGCATCGCGCGTCGTCGCTCATTTGTTGAATCTACTCGTGCGCAACCTATTATAACATGGATTTACTAAGCCAGAAACCTTGCCTGTAGTGTATGTGAACGCATACAGGACTTTGTTGAAACGCTTCGCCCGTCGTCACTCGTTTGTTGAATCTACTCGTGCGCTACCTATTGTTAAGTAGAATACTAAGCCAGGACCTTACCTGAAGTCTACAGAACATCTCACCCAAGTTTCATCGCAATGGGATGAATGGTACCGTATATGAACGCATGTGGGACTTTCTTGAAACAAACGCACGCCATTTTGTTGAAGCTACTCGCGCGCCATCTACTCTACATTGGATTTACTAGGACTATAACTTTTCCGGGACTGTTCACAACAACTCACCAAAATTTGATCGCAATCGGATGAATGGTTTATGAACGTATAAAAGACGAACAAATAATAATAATAATAATAATAATAATAATAATAATAATGTTATTGGTTTTACGTCCCTTTTAACTACTCTGGCTTTTTTTAGAGACGCCGGGGTGCCGGAATTTTGCCCCGAAGTGGATCTTTAACGAGCCAGTAAATCTACTGACACGGCTCCCTCGCATTTGCGCACCCTCAAATGCCAGCTGACTGCGCCAGGATACGAACCTACAACCTTGGGCCCAGCAAGCGAGAACGGAACAGACGAACAAACGAACATCCTTATATATATATATTTATTTTATGTCTTTAGTAGTGGAGACTTTAGGGCTCTTGGTCCTATTACATTTAAAACTTGTACGAAGCGCATCCATAAAATAAGTTTCCCTGTTAAAAAAAAAAAAACAGAACTTAGTTATATGCAAAACTTTATTGGCAACAGGTAGGCTACAGCAATGTGTCAGCTATTTCTCGACAAAGGCACCAAACTAATTGAGACACTTGTCATAGTGTTGTATCAACCTTTATGTTCGACACTGACTATTATATGTCAGAAAACTGTACTATAATGAGGCTCATTATAACACTATTTTTCATTATGAAACAGTTTCTCCCACCAATTCGAGCTCAAGAAACAGTTGTTTTACCAATTAGATAATTAGATGCGCTGAGTTCCACGGCCTTCTAATTTAAATGTCACTGCCTGGCCTAGTGTCATAGTAGGGTAATCGAGGAGGCCCTGGTCAAATACAAGGCATTCTCTGCGTCTCATGCGCTCTGTTCAGTACATAAAACTGGCAAAATCTCGACAGACATTTATGAATATTTATGTTCGAACATAAAATAGTTATAATAATTATCGTCGAACATAAACAGTCGTATGCAACGAGCCTATAATGGCAATAATGAAGACACGAGTATGTTTATAAAACGAGCGTATGCGAGTTTTATCATTTCCATACGAGTGTCTTAATTACCATTATAGGCGGCAGACTTATATGACACAGGACTACAATAGTTGTTACCACGCTATAACAAGTATATCAATTCGTTTGCTGCCTGTGTCGAAAAATAGCTGACACATGGCTGTACCTGTCGCCAATAAAGTTCTGTATATATAGGATGACCAGGTAGAAAAGAATGTTTCAATGCGCAAGCGTACCAAAGTAGGGGAGAGTGTTTCCAGCTCCCTTGTCTCTCCACTGCTAGTCTTTCTTCTGCGCATGTGCGTCAGGTAGGGAAAGTGTCTCTCTCTCTTTCTCGCTCCTACTGGTTTCTTTGTCGTTGGACCTTGTGATTGAGCTAGGTGGAGTCGTAGTGCCAAGTGGGGGAAGCTATACAGCAGCAACTTACGGTGAGTCCCGCCCCCAACATTCTTTTCTACCCGGTCATCCTATAACTATGTTCTCTTAAAAATAAATAGGAAAGCTTACTTTCTGGATGCACCTCGTATTAATCGTAACAATATTGTTAATACTGTATCTGGTATTGCTGCATAGTCATGCCCCCCTCCGTAGAAAGTGAAAATACGTCAGTTCCCCTTCATTTTACGTATGTCTATATTTAGGAGGAGGAACAGAATCCATTATTATGAAACGATATTCCACCTTTGTGACTCCGGGGAAACTAATTGTATGCTGATCAGATTTCAGCCTTCGTACGCACTACAAGCAATTCGTATTGTCTACCCCTGAATACCATGTATCTAAATAGATGATTGCTTCTTATAGCTCCGTCAAGAGGATCGCTTAACCCACAATCAAGCGCGAAGTAGAGCTATGTGATGGGCTGGCAGATGTCAAGGCCCTCTACAGAAGATGAGGTGAAAGACCAGACTTGATCTTAAGTCTCACTGAAGACATTGAACACGAGTTGTTTAATACGAAGCTATGAATTAAAATTCAAAATAATATATATATATTAGCTCAGTGAAAGGCCGTGAAGTCTTAGCTGTCATATGTAATAAAATATGCAACATAAAACTTTGATGAGGGGGAATACGGTTTGAAGGGCCAAACACAATACCAGTATTAATTTTATGACATGGCGGAAATTATTCTCATTTTCAAGAAAAGACAAACATATTTGCTGCCAAGAATAGATTTCTAAATTTTCAAAATGCACATCACAAGTTTTATCCTATATTCAATGCTTGGCCTTGTTTCTATATGTCCTTCGGTATTTCCCTCGTAACTCCCATGTACTATTGGGAGCTCACTCGAATGCTAGGCAGTGGAATGTAGCCATCAAGAACGTGGCGTCTCGTTGTCTGTCTGAGAGTCAGCTGCCTCCCCCAAAACATTGCACAATAACTTCCTGCTGAGTGCGCAACGGGTCGATATATTCTGCCTAGTAGTAACAAGGTTGCCGTGGCAACGGAAGGAAGACCGTGTGTAGGGAGCATCCTCCCCTCGTACTCCGCCTCACCCTACACTCGCAAAAACGTGAGTTCGCATATAGCCTACCGAGATACCCCGCCGCCCATCTCCTCTCTCTCTGTTCCTCCTCGTGTTTCTGGCAAGGCGCGCAGAGGTCTGAGTGTTTGAAACTACATACAGCTAAGGAGACAAAACAAATACGATTTTAATATTATGACTGTGCCTGTCATAAATTTTGTAGAACAATTATGTAAATTTCCAAGGAAACACGCACATCTTGCTATTAGAAGCCAAGTTTTAAACTATCAAAATTCAAATTGTAACTATTTTTATCCATTTTTCAAAATTTGGTTCTTGCTTTGTGCTGACCTTCTTCGTTTCCCTCATATCTCGCTTGTTTATTGGAGCTTTTGAACTTTTTTTTAATAGGTTGTTAAATCTTCGGCTAAAAAATGAATCTCGCTTAAGTGTTATTATTTAATTTTTATTCCGGTTTTAATGAGTTTCATTTTGTAGCGACATACCTACTGAAGGAGAGCCTGTATTCCTCCCTCACGTGGATAAAACAGATGATAATTGGTGTTTTAAGGGGCCTAACATCTAGGTTATCGGCCCCTAATGGTTTGGGTGATAGTGAAAGTTGAGATGAGAATGAACACTATAACTAATACTAACTACGGATTTACATACTAGAAGAAGAAATGGTAAAAAAATAAAGGATAAGGCAAATAAAGGACAGGAAGAAAAGAAATGCCCTCAAACCTCGAAGAATGAGGATTGAGGGACTTGAATGGAAGGAGAGCCATGAAAGGCAGAGAGGAAAGGGGAAAGAGGAGAAGGCCCACCCCAAAGTCAGTGGAAAAAGGGGAATAAACGGACCCAGCTCAGGAATCCCACGGGCTCGCAAACTCCCGAACTCACCAGCCGTGAGCCTCTGAGAGTGTACCAATATCCAGAGTGCACCAGAAGTGGTGGGGCTACATACACCCTGCCTCCTTAAGGGCCTTGAGCAAAGGCAGGAGATAACATGAAAAGAAAAAGAGGGCTGACCCCTAGCAGAAGGAGGGTATCAGGTGAGATGAGACAAAGGCCAATTAAGGCGGGAAAGGAAGACTCCCTAGGCCTCTGATTCCCTAATACCGTCAGTAGCCAACAAATGCCTGATTTATAGGAGATTTATCTCTTTTATCAAACTTGATCCAAGAGAGGTCGACAGGAAAGAAGACGGAGAGGAGCCCGGCACAAGTAGGTGGAAGCAATGCCGGACTCAGCTGGGATCCCGTGGTCGCCAACCCACGTCCCACAAGTTGTGAGTCCCTGGCGGGGTTGGATAAAACATGTCGTGTCATTCAGTAGTCTCGTATTTTAGTGGCTAGGGCGGCATTGTTATTGGAGCGGCGAGTTTCGACTTTTTGAACTGACGCCAATTGTGAACATGAAATGGAGCCGTGTATGTTTATCATACCGATCCTGGTCACATATTGAAACAATGTTAACGTCACGATCTTTTAAAAAAAATCCTACTTTGATCATAATGAACAGCTTCGGATATATCCTCCTGTTGTACTCTGCGAGTGGCGATTGGCAGAATTTCATTACCAGTCATGTGATCTCCATTCCACACGGTCTCTTAGCGCCACGAGTCATTATTTCCCGTCGCCGAACAACCTGTTTCACTGCACAGAGCTGTTGATGGCATTTGTTACAAACATCAAACAGACGACTCGATGCTAGTGCTGCTGTATGATGCATGGAACTGATATGGTTGGCTCTTCATACAGCTCCAATCATATCGTCCCTAATGAAGGAGATCGAACATACAGATCGTATACTCTCAGCCACGAAACATATTATTACTCGTATTGACATGTTTGCACCATTGCTATACATGAAGCCAATACCTGCGACAGTGATATTCTCAGGAAGGAGCTTAAATTTCCCGAAGTTTCAAGAAAAAACAATGAAGCAGTGAAATATAGTCATCATATGTAATACAAGATCCCAGTTATTTCATTCGGGATTAAAAATCAGAGGGGCTGTTTTCTTTTCAAGTTCCGATCGACTGTATAAAAATAACAGATTGACATCCCAAACTGATTTTACTACCAAATGTTTGCTTGTTTTATTGTTATGTCTCAATATAATCGCCAAAACAATTGTAATATTTGTCGTAACGTTACACCAGCTTTCCAATGCCCTCGGCAAACAATTCTTCCGCCACAATGATTTATTTCCCACCTACAATGAATTCAGCGAACCCGCAATGGACATCCTGGGGAAGGCAATTGAAATTACTATCACTAGAATCATACTTGGCTTATCCACACCAGGGTCACAGAAAATGAAATTCGGAAACCTTACCTCAGTTGGCATTGCAATATATGACAATAGACATCTCCAGGTCAAACAGAAAAGATGTTTAAGAGATAATGAACTGAGAATGGGCAGTAAAAATGTAGTCGAAAACAGGTAAAGTTACAAAAAACAAGTAGTTCCGTGAAGAACTATACAGCCTATTTTCATATATCCTACTTAAGTTAATTGCCACTATCAACATACTCAATTTCTGTTTGATTGCTGTAATAGATTCGTAGATATTAATAACCGACTAAATATTTCGGATGGTCGCCATGTTGGATTTTATATATGTAGGTCCTAGAGTTATGTACTGTTACATGCAGATTATTGTGAACGTGTAGTATTCAAACTTCAATCGCATAATTATGACACAAGAAAAAACAAGGAGATTTTAAAATTTTTCACAGCTGCCATCTTGAGGTTACGGAAACAATTGAAATAAATTAGATGTTAGTGGATTAACATTCGTATAAGGATTTACTGTACCAAGTTTCACTGCACTCGGATGGTTAAATTGCGAGAAACGTCCATGTAAATATTTATAATTCGCGTCACCGCCATGTTGGATTTGTGATTACCAGGTTATTTAAAGTCCTATAGGTGAACATAAGTTCATAGCCCCTATGAACATTAAGAAATGCAGTTTGATTGCTAAAATAGATTGGTAGATATTCAGTATCGTCGAAATATTTCGGATGGTCGCCATGTTGGATTGTTAAATGTATAGGCCATAGAGTCATGTACCATTAAAGGAAAATTATTGCGTAGGTTCATTATTCAAACTTTCACTTCGATCGCATGACTACATCACAAGAAATAAAAACTTAATTTTAAAATTCGCACTGCCGCCATCTTGAGGTTATGTAAACAATTGAACGAAATTAGATACCAGTGGATTACAATGTGTATAAATATTTCCTGTACCAGGTTTCAGTGCGCTTGGAACATTAAATCGCGAGAAAGGTCTAATTAAAATTTTCAAATTCGCTTGACCGCCATGTTCGTTTTGTAGTTAACCGGTTTTTGAAAGTCTTATAGATGGACTTCCAGTAGTGCCCTTTATCTCCGTACAAAATTTTAGGGAGATACCGCTAATAGTTTCAGAGATATAGAATGCCGGTGAAATATTTCGCACATCCGCCATCTTGTGATTATGTAAACAATTGAACGAAGTTAGATGTCGGTGCATTACAATGTATATAAACATATACTGTACCAAGTTTCATTGCGTTTGGTTGGTCAAATCACGAGAAACGTCTATTTAAAAGTCACAAATTCGCTTGGCCTCCATGTTGGTTTTGTAGTGACCAGGTTTTCAAAAGTCACATAAATGAACTTATAGTAGTTCCCTCTATCACCATATAAAATGTCAGGGTAATATCGGTAATAGTTTCGGAGATATTGAATGCCGGTGAAATATTTCGCACAGCCGCCATGTTGGATTGGTGAGTCGTAACAAAAATTGAAGGGCACGGTCGAGGTCGCCGGGAATAGTGCTATGAACTTTCCGAGTTTCATTGAAATCGCTCCTGCCGTTTAGATTTTATTAGGGGGACACACACACACGAATCACACACACACACACACACACACACACACACACACACACACACACACACACACACACACACACACACACACACACACACACACACACACACACACACACACACACGGACAAAAGGTGATCTCATAAGCCTATTTTTTCAAAATTGAAAATAGGCTAAAAAGCCGTTAAGACCTAAAAAGAAGCTAAAAACCAAACCAAAAAGAAAGGCCAAAAAAAGAAAAACCTTTTCCATCCAACAATGACCTCAAATGAACATAATTATACGAGTACTATGTTTGGCCTAGTTTTCGGACACTCGAGCAGAAAAGGACATTTCCTCAACTTCCAAGCCCTTGGTAGGTTTTAAGATGAGAAATATTGTTCATGATAAGTGAATCAGCAATAATGTGAAGCCCATATGAAACCAGATTAACCGATTTACGATGCGGCAAAACGCAAGTGAATTAGGCTAGTGAAGTGCTTACATAATGGCATCACCTGAGGTGACGACTCTAGGCTTAACACGCGAAATACATTTTTCTCTTTTAGTTTCCTTCTATATTTTTATCAGCAGCGTGTATCGCAGCACTGCGACAAAGCGGCACACAACATCACGTGCATTCGTATTTTTGTGCCACACTTCCTTTCTCGACAAGTTCCACCCACTCAAAGTTACCATTTGAAAGAACTTGGGGAAATCACACGGATCTCCGACTAATTTGTCTTCTTGTACGTACTGAACTATTTAAGAAATCCAGCGTTTATTGTTCTTGTTATTTCATTTAGAGGCTTTCCGACATAGCAGGCCTGCAGCCCCGTGTACTTTGGGTATGCATGGTTTGATGATGATGATAATTGTTGATTTAAGGGGCCTAACATCTAGGTTATTGACCCCTAATGGTTTGCGTGATTGTGAAAATGAAACATGATCAAATGAAACTTACAGCTAAAACTAACTAATAACTTACAAACTAGAAGCGGAAACGGTAAACAAAAAGGAGAAGTATGTAATTAAAAGACAGTAGGAAAGGAAATGCCCTCAACCCTCGAAGAATGAGAAAGTTAGTTAGTTAGTTAGTTAGTTAGTTATTGTTGTTTTAAGGGGCGGAACTACGAGGTCATCTGCCCCTCTTAACACAGATTAAAGAATACAAATTTTGTATTGAATTTAAAATTTTGAGGTGGACATCTAAATTTCAAAAGACCAAAAATTAATAAAACAAAAACAAATAATTAAATAAAAAATAAAAATTATAAAAATTAACAAAAATTACGGAAAAAACAAAACATTATCATTCAAAAACAAACAAGTCGTTGAGTCAAAGTTCACTGGAAAATTTAGATTGCTGGCCCTAACCCACTCTCACTTATAAAGCGGATAACGCGATCAGCAGCCACCGCGTCATCGGCTAATATAAGTTTGAGTGTCGTCTGCAAACCAAGGTTTCTTCGTAAGTCAGCAAGATCCACACACTCGGTGAAAATGTGGGCCA
Organism: Meconema thalassinum; assembly: GCA_946902985.2. Lineage (NCBI taxonomy): Eukaryota > Metazoa > Arthropoda > Insecta > Orthoptera > Tettigoniidae > Meconema > Meconema thalassinum. The sequence continues at coordinate 65,048,725 of OX336396.1, forward strand.
CGGTGAAAACGGCTCCACAGGTACAAAGTGGGGGGTCTTCCCTTCTCATTAGGTACGAGTGGGTGGATCTTGTATGACCTATCCTTAGCCTACACAAAATGACGGACTCTCTCCGGGCCCGGAAGGAGCTCCGCCAAACGCGAGTAGTTCCCTTGATCGCTCTCAGTTTACTGGGCAGTGGGTCAGCTAGCCACTGACTCTCCCAAAAAGCCAGAACTTGTAGGCGTAACTGAGAGCGAATATCTCTAGCGGGTACCTCCATTGGTCGAGGTGGTAGTGATACCGCCTCTTTTGCAGCTTGATCTGCTAACTCATTTCCCGCAATTCCCATGTGGCTTGGAAGCCACAGAAAGGTGATTCGAGTGTCAGCGTGGCACAGCCCGGCTAGTAGGTCGTGGATTCGCTGCACTAGGGGGTGTTGCGGGAAAGATGTAGCAATTGACTGCAACGAACTCAAAGAGTCGGTACACACGAGAAAGTGGATTCGAGCATCCTGTAGTGCAAACTGCAGAGCTTCATAGATGGCAACGAGCTCCGCAGTAAACACACTACAGGCCTCAGGCAAAGAGATCTTGGTATTTGCACCATCAATAACGTAAGCACAACCCACCTTCTCGTCCACCTTCGAACCATCCGTGTATAGAATGCCAGCGTCCGGAAATTGGTGAACTATGCTGTGGAACTGCCTCCGGTAAACGGAGGCATCCGTGTTCACCTTAGGACCTCGGTGCAGATCTAACCGAATTTCCGGACGCGGGACTTGCCACGGAGGCACCTCGCTAGATGTCCGGATCATACAGGGACCTACAGCCACTCCTATTTCGGTACACGAGCTATCAAGTCTAAAACCAACCGGCCGAGTGGCACGAGGCCGGTTGGCGTACCCCTGGTGGTTTTGGGTACCGAAGAGAGCTTGATAGGTCGGGTGTTGCGGCATTTGACGCACATTGGCAGCATATGCTAACAGCATATGTTGGCGTCTATAATTTAAAGGTGGAACACCCGATTCGGCGAGTAGGCTGGGTATCGGGCTGGTCCGGAAGGCACCGGTAGCCAGCCTAACGCCACTATGGTGGATACTGTCCAGCATTTTCAAGGTTGCCGGCCTTGCTGAACCGTATGCCGCAGAACCATAGTCTAGCCGGGACAGGACGAGGGCTTGGTAGAACCGTAGCAGCACCGCACGGTCAGCCCCCCACGTAGTGCCACTAAGAAACCTGAGCATGTTCAGTTTCCTGAGACATGTCATTTTCAATTGCCGTATATGGTGCTGCCACGTTAACTTGCTGTCAAAATGGAGCCCCAGGAAGCGATAAGTGTCAACCAACGGCAACGCAGCATCCCTGAGATGTAGTTCAGGGTGTAAATGTAGCCTCCGGAGCCGACAAAAATGGACGACGGAGGTTTTCGCTGCTGAAAAACGAAAACCCCGGTCGTGAGCCCACCTGTCGACCCGGTTGATGGCTAGCTGCAATTGCCGTTCCACGACTGCCATACTTCCAGAGCTGTAATGCAGAGCTAAATCGTCTACACACAGCGATGGAAATACCGCGGACCCGGCGGCGGCAACAATGCCATTAATGGCAATCGCGAACAAGGTGACACTCAGCACTGAACCCTGAGGAACTCCATTTTCTTGGGTATAGTACTGCGATAATGTCCTACCGACCCTTACACGGAAGAGTCGGACGGACATGAAATTCGCAATGAAAGTCGGTAAGTTACCACGGAGTCCCCACTTGTGAAGGGTGGAAAGGATCCCGTAGCGCCATGTGGTGTCGTAGGCTTTCTCGAGGTCAAAGAAAACCGTGACTAGGTGCTGCTTCCGGAAAAAAGCCCCCTGTATGGCGCTCTCAAGTCGCACCAGATGGTCAGTGGTGGACCTATGAGAGCGAAATCCACATTGGTACTCAGACAGGAGACCTTTATCCTCCAAGAACCACACCAGTCGACGGTTCACCATCTTTTCGAGCAGCTTACATAGGCCATTTGTCAAACAAATGGGCCTATAGCTGCTTACAAACTTGGGATCCTTTCCAGCCTTAGGAATCGGTATCACGATCCCCTCTCGCCATTGAGATGGAAACTCCCCTTCAATCCATATACGATTGAAGAGGATCAACAGTTTTTTAATACTGGATTCGCACAGATGTTTTAACATTTGATTATGTATGTTATCCGGTCCAGGAGCCGTATCCCTGCACAGTGCAAGCGCACTGCGCAGTTCCCATTCAGAGAATGGTACATTATAGGACTCCGAAGCAGCAGTGGCAAAGGACAAGGGGTGAGTCTCTGCCTCCCGCTTCAGAGTCAGAAATGTAGGATCGTAACTCCCGGAGGAGGATACATCGGAGAAGTGCGAGCCAATGCTGTTGGCAATGGCGAGATGGTCCGTGATGATGTCTCCATTGATGGACACTCCGGGTATCGATAGTGATGTCGGGTGTCCGGAGATCCGACGAAGCTTAGTCCACACTTGTGATGAAGGAGTATGCGCCGTCATGGACGACACATACTTTTCCCATGTCGTTTTCTTACTCTCCCGAATCAGATATCGGGCTCTAGCACGCATCCTTCTGAAGGTGATAAGGTTGGCCATAGTGTTTTGCCTCCGATAGCATTTGAAAGCACGTCGACGATCTTTAATGGCTGCTGCAATCTCGGCTGTCCACCAAGGGACAAGCTTCCGGCGTGAGTTTCCGGATGAGGAAGGTATTGTTTCCTCAGCAGCAGCCAAAATACCATTCGTTATGTGAATGGTATGATCGTCGACACTCTCAAAGGTATCTTCGGCAAACACCGCACGTGCCGTGAAAGTTGGCCAATCAGCCCGACGGAGAATCCATCGACTTGGTAACTCGATGGCTCTCTGGTTCGGAAGAGTAACGATAATTGGAAAATGGTCACTATTACAAAGGTCGTCGTGTACACCCCACTGTAGCAGGGGAACCAGCGCACGACTGCACAAGGTAATATCGACACTTGAATAAGTGCCGTGTGCAATAGAGAAGTGCGTAGGTTCTCCTGTGTTCAACAAACACAGGTCCAGCCGCCTGATCAGCCTCTCAAAATCTCTCCCTTTACCGCTAGTGGTAGCGGAGCCCCAGATGGTGTTGTGGGCATTAACATCTCCCAGAAGGAGGAAAGGAGGGGGGAGCTGAGAGACTAGATCCACCAGCTGGTCGTAATCCGGCTGAGAATCAGGCGGGATGTACACGTTACATACTGTTGCCATTACTGGCAACGAAGTACGAACTGCAACTGCCTCTAGCTGAGTACGCAACGGCACCTCTTCACCAAAGAGGCTAGAGTGGACGAGAGTGCAGACGCCACCAGCGGCCACAGCTCCGTCCACCCGGTCTTTAGAGAAGAGTTTGAAGTGACGCATTGTTGTCTCATGTCCAGGACGAAACCTGGATTCCTGAAGGCAGACAATGGTTGCCGAAAACGAAGATATTAATTGTCGTAACTCAGCGAGATGAACAGAATAGCTATTACAGTTCCATTGTAATAGTGCCATGGTGTGGACTTAAGTAGAAATGGGTCTTCTACTTATGCTTGACCGTTTGCCACCCTTCCCCAGCTCTAGTTGGAGATGATGGGGCAGGAGAGCACACCTCAATCTCCACATCTCCGTCCGAAGACGAAGAAAATGGAGCGGGCGCTCTCTTGGGTTGCGCGCGGTCGTCGTCGGACCTCACGAGTCTCGCTCTTGGGGAAGAGCGAGAGCGGTGTCGAGGGACTTTCTCCCGGTCGGAAGACTGGGTGTCTGTCCCCGACACGCCCCGAAGAGATTTCTTCTTGGATCGGCGCCGACGCGTGTTTGGGGAAGTAGATGGTCCCTTCCCCACAGACGCCGGGTCCTTATAAAACAAGGTCGCTCCTGCTGGCACCGCTCCACTGGTAGTGGTGGGAGCGGGATGGTCAGCAGATACGTGAGCAGCCCTGCCTTTAGGAGAGGAAGAGAAACGGCGCTGAACCGTTCCCCTCTCCTCCGCCGATCTATTTTCTTTACTATAGGGGAGTTCCTCCATACGTACGGGCTTGGCTTCAGCAGGCTTCGCTCCCTTGGTGGTAATGGGAGCGGAAAGGCCAGCAGAGACAGTAGCCACCCCGTCAGCAGGAGGGCGAGAGAGACGGCGGCGAACCGTCTCCCTCTTCTCCCCTATATTTTTCGTATTAGGTGGGCTGGAAGAAGGACCAGCCCCGGTCGGCAAAGTCTTCTTTCCCCCTTTAGCTGGGGAAGACTTGTTCGCCGACCGTTTCGGAGAAGAAGAGGACTTCTTCTCCGATTGCGCCGGTTTAGATGGTATAACCGGCGCCTTCTTTTGCTGGGCCGAAGAAGGTTGTTGTACCTCCTTCGGGCTGACATTTTTCGCTGGTACAGCGAGGGGTGATTTTAATACAGCTGATAATACGGGCGTCGAGGGTACTACACTCGGTAAAGATGCGGCAGGGGTGAATGAGGGCGTCGTTGCAGCTGCAAACGATACCCGAAATTCGGGGGCATTCATATCACGGTACCTCTTGCGAGCGTCGTGATATGAAAGCCTATCAAGAGTTCTTATTTCTTGAATTTTTGCTTCCTTACAGAACTCAGGGCACTGCTTCGATCGTGGAGAGTGGCTTCCTTGGCAGTTAGGACAAATCGGGGGAGGCGTACACCTCTCACCCCCATGTGTCCCCTTGCCACACTCTCTACACACGGCCTTGGCAGTGCACCTGGCGGAAACATGCCCGAATCTCTGGCATTGATAGCAGCGCATAGGTGGAGGGATGTACGGTCGAACATCGCAGTGGTACGATGTGACCTTCACCTGCTTAGGTACTACATCACCCTCAAAATGGAGAATAAAAGCGCCGGTATCGACACTGTTCTCCCCAATCTTTCGGGTGATGCGCCTAATCTTGGTGACGCCTCTCTTCCCCAGATCCCGCAACAATTCCGCATCGCTATTTAAAATGAGGTCACGATGGAAAATAACTCCTCGGACCTCATTCAGCGTTTCGTGTTTTGAGACCTTAACGGGAATTTCGCCGAATTGCGTGCATTCCAGCAACGCTTCGGTTTGCTTCCGATCAACGGTGTGCAGCAGCAGCTGACCGTTCCGGAGCTTGGAAATCCCGCTTAGGTCCCCAAATTTCCCCTCGATTTCCTCAGAAAAAATTATTGATTTTACTAGTTTAAAATCACCCCCGTCAGTCCTCGTAGCTACCAGGTAGCGAGGAGACCTATCAGCGGGGAATCTTCTATTAAAGGCTTCATCCCAAGGCGTATACACCTTGGGATTAGCTCGACACTCAAGAGACGGCTTTTTAAGGGTGCCACCCTGTACAGGTGTCCGTGATCGCTTTGATGGCATCCCGGACGAAATCCTCCCCGAATACTGCCCACTCCGAACGGGGGCTATCACTGTGGGCGCCACCCAGCCAAGGCAATACCTACCTGGCATAGCAGATATTGCCCGGGGTCCCAGTGCCTCGAACAGGCACTTCCCCCTCGGCATGCACAGGATTTATTCAGCTCCAGTATTCGGCCATGCAGGGACCTTCGTTGTAAGGCGGATACTACTGTAGGGTACATGGCGCATCCACCTGACGGGATGGGGCATACCGTCTAGGCTTTCTGGCCAGATGGCCAAGCTGGTGGCCCTTCCCCTAACAGCACGCATGTTTATTTCTATTGGTCAAACCAGAGCTGGGACCAGAAAACCAAAATTGACCTTTATAAGGCCCCCTCTAAGTCGCCTTTTACGACAGGCAGGGGATACCGTGGATGAATTCTGCCCTCCCCATCCACAGGGGGTCTGAACAAATCAAAACTGGCAAGTTATTCGGCCATGTCGGCCCTATTAGTCGCCTCCTACGACAGGCAGGGCATACCGTGGGTGTATTCTATCCCGCACCCACACGGGGGAGAATGAGAAATGAGGGACATGGAAGGAAGGAGAGCCAGGAAAGGCACAGAGGAAAGGGAAGGAGGAGACGGTCCGCCCGAAAGGCAATCGTAAAAGGGGATAACTTGACCCAGGTCAGGAATTTCTCGGAGTCACCAAATCCCGAGCTCACCAGCCATGAGCCCTTGAGGGTGTAGCACTATCCAGGGTAGGACTACACACACCCTGCCTCCTTTAGGGCCCTCAGCAGAAAAGAAGGCAGGAGATATCAGGAAAAGAATAACAAGAATCAGGAAAAATTAGAGAAGGGCCAATTAAGGCGGGAAAGTGAAAGACTCCCTAGGCCTCGGACGCCCTAATACTGTCGGGGTCGGAAGAGGACAAGAGATGACCAAGGGAAGCCGCAAGTAAAAGGTGACAGTGAGGATCCCGCCACAAGTAAGTGGAAGCAATGCTGGACTCAGCTGCGGTCCCGTGGTCGCTATTGTATTAGTATGGGTATTTGAAATAGGGGCTAGGATTTGAGCAGCAAGTGGCCTTGTTTTAGGTACCAGCCGGCATTTGTCTTGAGTGGAAGTAATACTGTAACAACGCCCTCAAACGGAAACCTTTTGATCACGCATTATCAAGCCACCTGTTCAAAGGTCGTGGGTTCCGATTCCCAGCTCTAAAAAAAAACTTGTCTGAATGCTGGATCGGGGAACACTCATCCTCTTGAAGCAAAAACTGAGAGGTGATGGGTTCGATTCCCACCTTATTCATCCTGGAAGTGGTTTTCAGGAGTTACCCACTTCTACTCCAAGCAAACGCTGCGATGGTTCCTAAGTTAAAGCGACGGACGCCTCCTCCTCGACCTAGTCTCAATTATTAATATAACTTACGTAGGCCTACTTGTCCTACAGCTATTGTTATTGGATTATGAATATGTACAATTTTGCCTAGTTCTTAAAATATATATATTTGCCCTCTTTATGGATAGTATGACATGTATAACTTACTTACTTTTTGGAATTTAAATGTTTTTAAATTGAGGAAAAGGTGTGATAATATTTCATCAAACAATGAAGTAGAAATGACCCCTCCGACTCAATATAATTCCATAAAATATTTTATCTTCGGCGATGTGGAAATGTAAATATTATATATCAGAAAACTGTACTATAATGAGGGTCATTAAAATACTAGATTTTATTATGATACAGTTTCTCCCACCAATCAGAGCTCAATATTTTCATTATGAAACACTTGTGTGACCAATTACTGTAGGTACTTGATAGCATCGCACATGCAAACAAAATCCAACTTGTCGGACATGAATTAAGTTACATGATTAGAAAGTTGACAATGCATAAACAAATATGACAAAGAAATAACACTACCTTAATATCCTCAACTCCAATTTCTACACACGGCATTGCGTAAATTTCGCCGACAATTTTAGTGAATGCTGCTGTTGATATAAACACACCAGAATGTCATGGAGGCAGCAAGCATATGACATTAGATCCACGGAAATCAATCAATAACCCAGCTCTGTTCAGTAAAGGGATTTCTTTGCGAAACTCTTCCGCCAGATGTCATGACTGTTCTATTTGGAACTCCATTGATTTGCCTTCCGTTTACATTCTATACGCATCGAATTTGAAGAATAACTTGATAATACGATACATTTCAATTTTAAAGCGTTTGTAACAGCCTATTTTGAGTTATTTGACCAAAATAACCAAATGATCCCATATAATACCTGTGCGCTACCTGTTGGTGCTAGTTCGGGATAAACAATGTTTCAAAGCTTTCGAATTTGTTATTGGGTAGAGAGCAAATACTGAGCCCACATAGTTCTCAAGAAAAGAAGAACACAGCTTTGGAAGGACTTTGATCCTAAGTGGGAATCAAGCGCATGCGCTTTTCACTAAAGTCAACTGACAGAATCTCGACAGATATTATAATATGAATATTTATGTTAGACCAAATAATAAAATTATAATTATCGTCGAACATAAACAGTCGTATGCAACGCGCCTATAATGCTAATTAAGATACTCGTGACTTAATTGTTGCCATTAGACTATAGGCTCGTTGCATAATGTACTAAGACAGCTTAAAATATAGAAATTCCACTCTCATCAATGACTAAAATAATATTCGAAAACACCAGTTCCTACCTTAATTCATTCATATTCTAAAGGCTAATGCCTTGTCGATGCAATTTTAATTTTCTCTTTCTCATTTAGTTCATTAATCGTCTCTCTTCTTTGACTTCCCTTAAAACTTCCAGGTTGGTTTTTCTTTCCATCCAGTTCGTTCTTGTCAGTTTAGGGCCCGGATTTAAAAAAAATGCATATGCGCATATGCATATGCATATTTTGACATATTTTGAGGTTTAGTGCATATTCTAGACGTAACAGCATATTCCGGTATATATGTCTGAATTTAAGGACAATCACAAGAACTACTAAAATAAATCTGTTTTGTGCATCCCTAGCTAGTTGCCTATATTATGTGCATCCCTCACTAATTGGTGTTTTCGACTCTCTGTGTAACGGCACTTTACTTTCACAACTGACAATGGCAACAGATAGCTTAGGTATGGGTAGGCAGGCTGGCTGGACTTCCCGGAATTCCTTTCTCTACCACAGTAGATAATAATCTCAGGGGGTTGGGCAATTGGTCAGGACAGAAGTATCTTCAGTTCACTAGTTACGTTCCAGTTTAATGCCCTGCATCTCAAGTGTTAGTTTCTAAAAATGTCTAAGGAAAAGAGCAGGAGAAGAGGTTTACTAAATCAGTGGGTGTCGGGTAATAGGGACTATTCAACAGATGGTGTCATCGTGTACTGTCAAGTTTGCTCAAAGGAAGTAAAATGTGAAAAGAAATTTCAGCTTGAACAGCATTCAAAAACAACTGCACATATTAAAGCAAAGGAGAAGAAGAACAGCACACCAAAACAACTACTTCTTACGCAGGTAAATCCTAAGTCCGGTATTCTTAATACATTTTCAAATGATCTTTGTAGGGCTTTCGTATGCAGCAACATTCCATGGAATAAATTAAACAATCCAGTTCTGCGATCATTTCTTGAGAAATATTGTGTAAATCAAAAAATACCAGATGAATCAACTCTTAGGAAAAATTACCAACCTCCGCTATATGAATCTACCCTGGAATTGATCCGTTCTGATATCGGAAGAAACTATGTCTGGATATCGGTGGATGAGACAACGGATTCATGTGGTCATTACATAGCAAATTTCGTGGTTGGTAAATTACATCCAGACGAACCCGGTAAGCCGCATCTTCTTGCTTGTAAAGTACTAGAGAAAACCAACCTTAGCACAATAGCAAGATTTGTAAATGATTCTCTGCGACTATTGTGGCCATCTGAAATTGAGGATAATTGTTGTAAAGTGCTTGTACTGCTCACAGATGCAGCTTCGTATATGTTGAAAGCAGCAAAGGCCCTCCAAGTATTTTATCCGAAACTCTTACACGTAACCTGTTTAGCGCACGGATTACAGCGCATTGCAGGAGAAATACGCACACAGTTTCCAGCGGTTAACAATTTAAATGGATGAGGGAAGAAGCTGTTTCTGAAAGCACCAGCTCGTGTCCAGTTCTACAAAGATTGCCTACCTGAAGTTCCTTTGCCACCTGAACCTGTCCTGACTAGGTGGGGGACATGGTTATCTACAGTATCATTTTATCAGGAGAATTTTAATGAAGTGAAAGAAGTGGTTACAAAACTTGAAGATGAGCATATTGCGTGTGTCCATGATGCAAAAGTTGTGTTTGAAACCGCTACAGTTTATCAAGATGTGAATTTCATTCATGCACATTTTTCTAAACTTCCAAAAGCCATTGAGAACTTAGAATCTTCTGGTACTCCCCTCCATGAATCACTTGATCTCGTTGAGAAAGCTGCATCTTCATTGAATTCCGCTCCAGGTGAAATTGGAGGGAAGATTAAATGCAAGTTAGAAAAGGTGTTGAATTCGAACCCAGGACTGAAGAAGATAAAGTTAATTAGTCAATACTTGAGTGGAACTAGGGTATCCTTGTCAGATGTATGCTCCGAAACTTTGGTGCCCGTGTATAAGTACTGTCCAATCACGTCAGTTGATGTAGAACGATCATTCTCAGCCTATAAACTCATTTTGACGGACAATAGACATAGTTTGTCTCCAGAAAACATTGAAAGACTACTAGTTACCTATTGTGATGCTTCTTTTTGCAACAAATGATACCTGTAAATAGGTAAGTGAATAAAATTGCATGTTTTAAGTGCATATTTCATCATTTTCCGTGCATATATTCTAACTTTTTAGTGCATATTTGCATGCATATTTTCAGGTTTTTTAGTGCATATAAATCCGGGCCCTAGTCATTATCCACCATATCCACATTTCAGCAGCTTCAAGTCGATTCTTTTCCAACTTACCCCGAGTCCAACTTTCACTTCCATAGAGCAGTGCACTCCATATAAATGATTTTGCAAAGGATTTTCTTACATCTATATTCATATGTTTGCTGATAAAATGTTTTTCTTAGTCATAAATGCCTGTTTTGCCGATGCAATCCTTCTCTTCACTTCTATTAAGCAACTATTGTCTTCTATTTCATAGGGGCCGATAACCTAGATGTTAGGCCCCTTAAAACAACAATTATCATCATCATCATCTTCTATTTCACTTGTTCAGTTCTCAAGTCATACATTCTTACATTGGTTTTAATTTCTTCCATATTTTTCCAAACTACCATTACTTTCGTTTTCCGTTTGTTCACTTTTAAATTTCATATTGTACTATCTTAATTAGGGGATACTAATTGTTAATGAACTGGGAAATTTTATTTTATTGTAATAATTTGGTCACGTCTAAATATTATATTTTTTCATTGCACAACCACCCAGTCAAATTGGGCAAATTTGTGTTGACCGAGTGAAGGGTTACAACTGATAATTAGTACAGGAAACACTGAAATAAATAGCTTCAAAACTACACCTCACCACGATGGCCAAGCCCCTCAATTGAAACAACAGCAACAAGTTGGTAGGTTCCTCAGCTTAGGGGCTGCGACAACGTGGTAGCCCCATGTGCTTTGGGGTGTGTGAAGAATCTGTCTGATAACCGGTGTTAATTGTGATGACTGTATTAGTGTGTGTTATCCGTTTTTAATTCAAGTAAGGACTGCATGCATTCGATTTTCAAGTAGTTCCAACGTTTGCTACAAAACGCCATCGTCAACGACGAACTAGTTCTGAGCTTGGTTACTAGATGCCACCGCAGTTGCCTCCTGGTGACGAACGTTGGAACCTAAGAGCGTTAGTAAATCTAACCTATAATTTAGCTTCACACAAGTGTAATTAGTGGAAGGTTCTTTATCATGCCATAAATCTATGACATGGGACCGCCGGCTTTACTTCATTGCACAACCACCCAGTCGAATTGGGCAAATTTGTGTTGACCGACTGAAGAGTAACAATTGAAAAAATAGCTTCAAAACTTCCCATGATCATGATGGCCAAGCCTCTCATTTCATGATGATGATAATTATCTTTTTAAGGGGCCTAACATCTAGGTTATCGGTCCCTGATGGTTTGGGTGATCGTGAAGATGAAAATGAAATGCGAACTTAAAACTAAAACTAACTACTAACCTACATACTAGAAGAAGAAATGGAAAACTAAAGCAGAAGAAGGCAAAGGACAGGAGGAAAAGAAATGCCCTCAACCCTCGAAGAATGAGGATTGAGGGACTTGGAAGGAGAGCCATGAAAGGCAGGTAGAAAAGTGAAAGAGGAGAGGGTCCGCCCCAAAGGTAAGGGACAAAAGGGGAAAACGGACCCAGCTCAGGAATCCCTCGGGGTCACCAACTCCCGAACTCACCAGCCGTGAGCCCCTGAGGGTGTAGCATTATCTAGGGTGCACCAAAAGTGGTGGGGCTACATACATCCGGCCTCCTTGAGGGCCTTGAGCAGAAGGCAGGAGATAACATGAAAAGAAAAAGAAGGCTGACCCCTCGCAGAAGGAGGGTATCGGAAAAGATGACACAAGGGCCAATTAAGGCGGGAAAGGAAGAGACTCCCTATGCCTCTGATACCCTAATACCGTCGGGGTCGGAAGAGAACAAGAGTTGACCAAGGGAGGTCGACAGGAAAGAATACAGATAGGAGCCCGGCACAAGTAAGTGGAAGCAATGCCGGACTCAGCTGGGGCCCCCATGGTCGCCAACCCACGTCCCACTAGATGTGAGCCCCTGGGGGGGGCTCTCAATTGAAACAACAACAACAATCCCACGAGCGAAGCTACTAAAATTACAGCAAATATGACAGGCAATTGAAACTCAGAACCTGGTGTATACAATTAGCTATGGAGCTATCAGCACGATACCGTCCATACAACAGTACGTTTTAATTAGCCGTAAATCGCCAAGAGGACAGCCTGTTCAAATAAACATTTGGCGGGTAAGTGAATTCTGATGGGAAACGTGCTTTATGTGTAGACATGTACAAAATATGTATTGTTTGCACAAACATTTTGCGGCGAGCGATAATGGTGGTTTCTATTAACACGCATGCGCATCATCGATCACTTAGACGAGATTAATGATACTCAGATATACTAACGCACTCAAACCAATAAAGATCATGCATGCATAACACGTGCAGAGCAGCATCAGTTGCTACAATGGATGACACCAGTAACCATGACAATACTCCGAGATCAGGATTTGAGAGTACCGTAGCTTATTGCGTTATATTTAAGCTTACGGCAAAGTACACAATATATAAATAACATAATTACTAACAATCCAAATCTAAAATAGTACATTATGCAACGAGCCTATAATGGCAATAATTAAGACACGAGTATGTTTATAAAACGAGCGAAGATAGTTTTATAATTTCCATACGAGTGTTTTAATTACCATTATAGGCGACTTGCATACGACTGTTTATGTTCGACGATAATTATAACTTTACTATATGTTCTAGCAAAAATATTCATAAATATCTGTCGATTGAATTCTTCTCCTTGGGAATTGTGTGGGCTCAGCATTTGATCTCTACCCAATAACGAATCCCAAAGCTTTGAAACATTCTTTATCCTGAAGTTGCACCAACAGATAGCGCACATGTACTATGTATGATCATTGTTATTTTGGTCAATTAACACAAAATACGCTGTTACAAACGCTTTTAAATTAAAATGTATCGTATTATCAACTATTTATTCTTCAAATTCGATGCGTATAGAATGTCAACGGAAGGCAAATCAATTTAGTCCCAAAAAGAACAGTAACGGTATCTGGCGGAAAGGTTTCGCATAAGAAATCCATTTACTGGAACAGAGAGCTGGATTACAAATTCCGTGGAACTAATGTCACATGCTTGCTTTCTCACTGACGTTCTGATGTGTTTATGTCAACTACAGCATTTACTAAAATTGTCGACGATATCTTACGAATGTGTAGAAATTGGAGTTGCGGATATTAAGGTACAGTGCTATTTCTCTTGCAATATTGCCCAGTTTGTTTATGCATTAAAACTACAATGATTGGGCCAATATAGGCTACATTGTCAACTTTCAAATCATGCAATTCATTTCCGACATGTTGGATTTCGAGTGCATGCCAGACGCTATCCTTACCTAATTGGTCAAAGAATGAAAATATTGAGCTCTGATTGGTTGGAAAAACTGTGTTATAATGAAAATGACAGCCATTAGGATACAGTCTTCTGACATAACATTTACATATCTACATCGTCGAACATAAACAATCCATTGGGCACGTGATAAATTTCAAGTTTTAAATCTAGATTGCCCAGGCTATTGTAGAGGCTTGCACAAAGTCTTCCAGCGATCCAATGTACGCCTTGTTACAACAATCAGTAACAATATGACGGATGGTTTGTTTTGACGCGTGGAAATTTGAAGCCATGCTCTTGTCAGCGTTGCCAATACAATTTGTCTTTTGATGCTTTTCAGTCAGTCAACACTATTGTGGCCAATGCGTTGGGCGGGGTACAAGTTATAAATAATGTAAACACACTCCTGAAAAAAATTACATGTATTAGTTAGTTGTCACATTTAAATGGGCAATTTAGGATTACGCGTCCCGACCCTCAAGTGGCCAACATCAGATCCTGTTCACTGCGTTAAGGTTGATTTTCACTGTTGTAAATTCACTACTGTGGTCAGGCGCGGATTCAAGGGGGGGGGGGTGTCACGGGGGTCATAACCCCCTCCCCCCCCAAATGGAGACCAAATTTTTTTGCGAACTCAAAAAACGAAAATACAATTACCAGACAAATAAAACTTAACAAATTTTAACTGAAAACCAGGTTTTTTTTTCATTTTATTCAATACTGAATTATCTTTATTGGAATTATTATGTTCTGTTACAACTGTACATATTTACAACTTCTAACCTCTTGTAGAAAAACTATTAGTTATACAACAAAATCAACTCGTCTATTTTGTTTAGCAAACCTTGTGATTACCGAATCGATGTTTATAGTGATGTCACGATGAATGTGCAGTAATGCACGGATAGGAAACTGGGTCTTTTTTCGTACCAAAAAATTTTGCCGACGTCCAAACTGCAAGCTTTCTTGGCAATTTAAGCTGTGACTTTCTCCCTTTGTCGGTACCAACTCGACTTGCCGAAACTGTTACGTACCTTGATCCTTTTCTCGAAGCTCGATGTAAAAGTCGCAAAATACGCCGTTGCAATTTGTACGAATATTTTTGGTGCGCTAAACGCATCAAATTTCTATCCATGAAGCTTGCAAAAAAATTGGTCTGGTTTTGTACGTTTGGTTATTTTGTGATTGCGTTTTTAGTGATACCATTTTTCTTAACAATTTCGATTCTCTGACCCCCCCCCCCCCCCCCAAGCCAAACTCTAGATCGATTCTCTGACCCCTCCCCCCCCCCCCCCTAAACCAAACTCTAGATCCGCGCCTGACTGTGGTTCAATAGCACGTCGTTAAATGATTATAGTATAATGTTTGATTCGCAGTTTGAATCTCGTTATAGCCTACGTTAGGTTTGCTTTGTCTTGAAGGTTTTGCGAATTACGTGAGTAACGGTGTATATGTGCGTGTTTACAACTTAGAATGTCACACTGTAATAATAAATCAAATAACAAATTTTAGGAAAAAGGAAGATTGTAGTTTTACGTGACCGTGAATCTTGTGATTATGAGCCACGGGACCTCCTTTTTACGTGGAATCCGAACCACAGGACACGGCATTTCACTTCGAAAATCTCACATGCATTGACCGGGAATCGAACCCGGACCGCCTTGGTGAGAGGCATACAGCTAGACCGCTGAGCCACCACGCCCCTAACAAATTTTAGATTCGCTAGAAAAAAACTTAACTTGGTATTGTTCTCCTCACTGCGATGCTCACTTATAGACTTCCGCACCACTACATTAAATTGACCTTTAAGTAGCTTCCCACGGTGGGTGAGTAGTTAGCGTGTCGGTCTACTAACCCCAAAATTGCAGGTTCGCTCCTGGCCGTGGTAAGTGATTTTTTTTTGAAAGGCGGCAAAAATACGACACGCATGTCATACGACGTTGGCATGTCAAAGAACCCATTTGAATTCAGTAGGCCGTGTTCATAATGGCAAAATTAATCTCGTACTTTCCGCCAACACAAAGTTCCTCATTTCTCTACTAGAAAGCGCTATAGTGTTCAAGGAGCTTATATATCTAACCTTCTTGACTCTCATAGTGCTTCAAGAAACAACGAAATTCGACATGCAAGCTACCCTCTGGGTGTCAAATTACAAAGCTTGCACCCGAAATGTTGATTAGAACTCATTCATTTGCTGCGTGGGATGTTTTAAACTTGACCTAAAGCAAGTTTCATGCCTGTTTTACGTTAATAATGCAATTCCAAATCGAATATTATCCACACCTCAGCCGAAAACCTCCCTCCATGTTTGAACGGATGTGGCCCCTGCCACCATCAACCGTCTCGATTAGGAACCAGGAGAATGGCAGGACAGAACAGCCAATAAGAAGCTTGGAAATACCTACTGTGGCTAGGCTGGGGCTGAAATAAAAACAAGTAGTTCCGTGAAGAACAATACAGCCTATTTGCATATATCCTACTTATGTTAACTGCCACTATCAACATACAACATTTCAGTTTGATTGCTGTAATAGATTTGTAGATATTGAGAACCGACTAAATATTTCGGATGGTCACCATGTTGGATTGTATATATGTAGGTCCTGGAGTTATGTACTGTTACATGAAGACTATTGTGTACGTGTAGCATTCAAACTTCAACCGCATGATTAGGACACAAGAAATAACAAGGAGATTTTAAAATTTCGTACAGCTGCCATCTTGTGGTCATGGAAACAATTGAAATAAATTAGATGCCAGTGGATTAACATTCGTATAAGGATTTACTGTACCAAGTTTCACTGCACTCGGATGGTTAAATTGCGAGAAACGTCCATGTGAATATTTCTACTTCGCGTCGCCACCATGAAGGATTTGTGATCACCCGGTTATTTAAAGTTCTATAGGTGAACCTAAGTTCATAGTCCCTATGAACATAAAAAAAAATCAGTTTGATAGTTATAATAGATTCGTAGATATTCAGAGCCGTCTAAATATTTCGGATGGTCGCCATGTTGGATTGTTAAATGTATAGGCCTTAGAGCCATGCACCATTAAAAAAATTATTGCGTAGGTTCATTATTCAAACTTTCACATCGATCGCATGATTACGACACAAGAAATAAAATCTTAATTTTAAAATTCGCACAGCCACCATCTTGAGGTTATGTAAACAATTGAACTAAATTAGATACCAGTGCATTAAAATGTGTATAAACATTTCCTGTACCAGATTTCATTGCGTTTGGAACATTAAATCACGAGAAAGGTATATTTAAAATTTTCAAATTCGCTTGGCCGCCATGTTAGTTTAGTAGTTAACCGGTTTTTGAAAGTCTTATAGATGAACTTCCAGTAATGCCCTTTATCTCCGTACAAAATTTCAGGGTGATACCGCTAATAGTTTCAGAGATATAGAATGCCGGTGAAATATTTCGCACATCCTCCATCTTGTGGTTATGTTAAAAAATGAACAAAGTTAGATGTCGGTGCATTACAATGTGTATAAACATATACTGTACCAAGTTGTATTGCGTTTGGTTGGTTAAATCGGGAGAAACGTCTATTTAAAAGTCGCAAATTCGCGTGGCCGCCATGTTGGTTTTGTAGTTACCAGTTTTTCAAAAGTCACATAGGTGAACTTCTAGTAGTTCCCTTTATAACCGTAAAAAATTCCAGGGTGATATCGGGAATAGTTTCGGAGATATTGAATGCTGGTGAAATATTTCGCACAGCCGCCATGTTGGATTGGTGAGACGTAACAAAATTTGAAGGGCACGGTCGGAGTCGTCCGGAATAGTGCTATGAACTTACCGAGTTTCATTGAAATCGCTCCAGCCGTTTAGAAGTTATTAGGACACACACACACACACCTCACACACACACACGCGCGCGCGCGCGCACGCACACGCATACACACACGGGCAAAAGGTGATCCCATAAGCCTATTTTTTCACAATGGAAAATAGACCAATAAAAGGTATTAACGCTCTGTATGAGATGAGGCATTTTGATTTTGAATTTTGCCATTTAAGCTTGAGAGCGCTAGTTGTTGACATACACAGCGTTAGGCGTACACTCACTCACCCACCCACTCACTCACTCACTCTCTGTGGCCTTGCACAGGGCCAGAGTAATTCTCTAGCGACACCGCAAAGCCGAGTGGTCAGCCAGCAAGGATCATTTGGATCAGACTCTATAAGCCAATTACAGCCGTGCCTCACATTAAGGAAACAAATGCACACCGCACTCGAAGAGAGAGCGCAGAGATTTGGGAGTGAGTTTAAACAGTATTATCTACAGAGGCCCATCACATAAAACTAACAGAAAATTTTAGCTAACAATAATAATTGGTTGGTTAGTTCATCAATTTAGGGGCTGCAACAACGCGGTCATGTAGCCCCGTGTACTTTGGGTGAGAGTGTGCGTAGAATCTGTCTGATAACCGGTGTTAATTGTGATGGCTGTATTAGTGTGCGTTATCTGTTTTTAATTCGAGTAAGGATTGCAGACATTCGATTTTCCTGTACTTCCAACTTTTGCTACCAATAGCCACTCTCAACGACCAACTAGTTCTGAACTTGGTTACTAGATGCCACCGCAGTCGGCTCCTGGTGACGAACGTTGGAACCTAAGAGCGTCAGTCAAATCTAACCTATAATTTAGCTTCACACAATTGTAATTAGTGGAATGTTCTTTATCATGCCATAAATCTATGGCACAAGACCGCCGGCTTTACTTCCCCTCCGAAGGAAGGCATACTGAGGGATTTTCAACGCTCTAAAAAATCCGACTACTTCGGCCGGGTATGAACCCGCGACCTTGGGCATAGAAGCTCAGCCGGTCACCGAAGCCGCCTTAACAATAATAATAATAATAATACTCGTTGTTCTTGTTGTTTGAGTCTTCGGTCCCTTGACTGGTTAGATGCAGCGCTCCATGCCTCCTTGTACTAAGTTAGTCGTTTCATGTCAATATAGCTACCACACCCTACATCCAAAGTAATCTGTTGAACATATACTAATCTTGATCTACCCCTACAGTTCTTGTCCTCGACCCTTCCCTCCATAACTAAGTTTGCTATGCCTGGATGTCTTAGTATGTGTCCTACCAACCTATCTCGTCTCTTCAGTAACAGTCGCCAGAAACATCTCATCTCGCCCACTCGACTTTGTACCTCTTCGTTTGTTACTCAATCTACCCATCTGATCATCATTTTCCTGTAAAACCACATTTCAAATGCTTCTATTCTGCTGCGCTAAAAGTCCAAGTTACACTTCTATTACGTGCCACGGTCCAAACAAAGGCTCTCAAAAATGACTTTCTAATAACTAAATCTATATTTGATTTCTAGATATTTCCTCTATGTAGAAATGCTTTCCTTGCCTGTGCTATACTAATTAGTCAACTTTTCACATTTTGCAAAAATGAGGAAAAAGTAGACTTATGAGATCGATCCGGGCAAATGTGTGTTTGTCTGTCCTTCTGTCTGTGTCCCCCCCTATCAACTCCTAAACGGCTGCAGCAATCGAAACCAAATTTAGTATGAGTAATGATCTATACCTGAATATCTCAGGGCCATATCTGAAACTGATGTCAGTGCTACCATGTGCTGAAAACCCGCAATTGAAATTTGAGCTCCATGTTGGATATCTTGGAAAGCATGCATAGGAGCTATTCCAAAATTGGCACACATGTAGATAATAATATTTCAGTTTAATTTCCAGGAGCCCATACATGACACGTGTTCCCAAAATGATTCTAAGCCTGCTGATAAGTCCAATTTTTAAATTCATATAACTTCTACACTATCAATTGGATTACAACCAAATTTCGTCCATCCCTGGTTATTTTGCTTCCTAAGTAGCAGAAGTCTCCTACTTCCTTTATCTTTTCACCGATTAATTTGGTGTTAGTAAGGGTTTCTGAATGCTTTCGGCTGCATTCCATTATATTTGTTTCACATTTATTTATTTATTTATTTATTTATTTACTTTCGTCATGAATTCCTTCCTCAAGATGGAGTCCATACCATTTCAATTCTCATTCAAATCCTCTGGTGTGTCGACTAAGATGACAATGTCATCAGAAAATCTCAAGAGTTGAAATTATTTCTCTTTGAAGTTTTACTTCTACATTAATTCTTTCTCTAATTTCCTTCAATGCGTGTTCATTGCATAGTTTGAAATGTATGGGTGATAATTTGCAGCTTACACCTTTCTGAATACCAGCTTCTCTTTCATGTACTTCGGCCTGAATAACTGCTGTCTGGCTCTTCTCCCTGTACTTTATTCCAATCCTTCTCAAAATGTCAAATGACTTGCCCCAATCAATGTTATCAAAAGCATTTTCTAAGTCTACAAATGCGATGATAACTATAACCCCTGGCACTTCAGCCATGAAGGCCTAGGCCTACCAAACGACCACTGCCCAGCCATTTGGCCTGATGACGCGTGAACTGCGCATCGGGTCCCCTCGGCCATTAATCTAGGTTTTCCATGACCGGGACGCTGCCTCACTGTCATACAGTTACTCAATTGTCCTCACGAGGCCGAGTGCATCGCTATCCAGCACTCATGTCAGTTTCTAAAATCCCTGACGGTGCCGGGAATCGAACTCGGGTGGGAGGCAGGCGCGCTACCCCAACACCACGGGGCCGGCACAAATGCGATAAACGTTCTCTTAGTTTTCCTTCTACATCCCTAAGACTTAGTCCAGTTTCCCTTGTTCATATACGGTACTTATCTTTAAAAAAAAGTCTTATTAACAGTATCTGATGATTGTCGTCTGACGAATGAAACATGACATTTAATAAAACTCAGTATTTAGAAAAATGTATGAAAGTGAAAAAGTGCATCATTAATCCACGTCCTATAAGTTTAGTGGATAAAGAAAAGAAACATATTTTTAACTATTACGGAAACAGACTAGTTTAAAATTTATCAAAAGAAGAAGTAAACAAAGCGGCTTCGGTGGCTCAGTCGGTAGCATGCTGAGCTTCTATGCCCAAGATAGCGGGTTCAAACCCGGCCGAAGCCGTTGGATTTTATAAGAGCGTTAAAAATTCCTCAGTATGCCTTCCTTCGGAGGGGTAGTAAAGCCGGCGGTCCCATGTCATAGATTTATGGCATGTTAAAGAACCTTCCACTAATTGCACCTGTGTGAAGCTAAATTGGATAGGTTAAGAATGAAAACAACGCTCTTAGGTTTCTACGTTCGTTGTCAAGAGCCGACTGCGGTGGCGTCTAGTAGCTAAGTTCTGAACTTGGCCTAGTAGTCGTTGACGGTGGCGCTTGGCGGCAAAAGTAGGAACTATTTGAAAAAATCTAAGTTGCAGTACTTAAATTAAAAAACAGATAACACACACTAATACAGTCATCACAATTAACACCGGTTATTAGACAGATTCTACACACACCCAAAGTACACGGGGCTACATGACCGCGTTGTCGCAGCCCCTGAACTTTAGAACAAACCAACACAAAAGTAAACAAACATTATTATTTTTTAATTCTTTCTACAGCAGTTGTCTCAAATCAAGGAAACCATTCTGGACAGCTTCTAAGATGCAACCACTCAGGATAGAACATGGAGGCATGGAAAAGCAACGACAGTATACATCATCACGATATCGAAGACCCCACACATGTATATCAGGGTTGCAAATGCTAGAAGAACCTGGTGTCAACTAAACAGAATCCGGTGTGGACACGGAAGAACTAAGTTGGCTACTTAATGCACAAATGGGGGACTTTCGGACTCTCCATTGAGTGACTGAAGCTTCAGAGCAGTCCGTAGACTACAATATAGAGGAATGTTCCAAGACACGTTTAAGTGGTGACTGGAAGGAGGTCATCAATGCCTCTCTAACAGCATTCGAATGGAAAGACTCAATCGACATCACTCTTTAAGACCTGAGCTCTTGCATATTCCTCATACTAATAATAATAATATAATAAGTAATCAACTCAAAGAAGGTCAAGATAAAATGGCTAGAAGAAATTAAGACGGACCTCCAAGAAATGAATATCACAGACCACATCATAGACAATCGTGGAGCTTTTAGGACAAAGGTAGCCAACCATAAATTTAGGGAGAAACCTATAAAGAAAACTGGTAGGAAGTGGTCGACAGAACGCAAGATGCAACACAGTGCATTCATGAAGAGATTTTGGGAGGATAAGAAGGCGAAAACCATCAGGCCAACTAACAAGTTCAAACGCGCTCTTTGAATTGGCATAACGACGAAAGAAGAAAGAAGAAGAGGAAGAATATAATAATATCGCATGGCGTCGAGTGCAAGCTTTGTTATTTGACGCCTTGGAGCGCTATGAAAGTCAAGGAGGTTAGATATCTAAGCTCCTTGACTCTATAAAATCAACAACAAAGAATCAACCCCTGGCACTATACAGGCCTGCTGATATTGGGGTGTTGCGTGATCAGCGCGTCGGGTCCCCTCGGCCGTTAATCTTGGTTTTCGTGAACGGGGCGCTGTCTCACTGTCAGACAGCTACTCAATTGTCCTCACGAGGCTGAGTGCACCCCGTTCCAACCCTCACGTCAGTTTTAAAATCCCTGCCGGAGCCGGGGATTGAACCCGGGGCCTCCGGGTGAGAGGCAGGAGCGCTACCGCAACACCACGGGGCCGGCCCCGTGACACTATAGCGCTTTCTAATAGAGAAAGAAGGAACTTTTGTGCTAGCATAAAATCCTTAATTTACCCATTATGAACACGGCCTACTGGATTCAAATGGGTTCTTTAACATGCCAACAACATATGACATGCGTGTCGTGATTTTTGTCGCCTTTCAAAAATCACTTACCATGGCCAGGACCGAACCTGCAAGCTTGGGGTTGGTAGTCCGACACGATACCCAACCACCCACCGAGGCAAACATATTCCTTATAGCCTATACTTTATTATGTATAGGCCTACATTGTTGTAATATAGCCTATCCATACGATAAATAATAATTAATCCACGTTATTGTATCCAGGATAATTAATGTGGTAAATAATTGTTATTTGCTTTCGTATGTAACTGGGCACATTAATGCGGTGGTCGACGGAAAGGAAATTTCTTTATAGAAAACTTCAACTTTCCACAATGTGAAAATAATCTTTGTTTAAAATCTGACATCCGTAAGTATCTTAGAATAATCAGAGACAGCAAAATCAATGAGCCAATTATCAGGTTCTGAGCAGATAATAGTTAACGGATCTATGGTTCATGCCTAACAGCCAGCAATGAATTGTACACGTGTATGAACTGAATATCCAAACCATTACTCTCAATAAGGAAGGCGCGATGAGCGGCAAGCCCCATTGTGGAACTGAGTTATAACCCATTACTACTGTGCCATTCACGGGAAGATATTACCTACCAGCAGCTAACATTATCGACATATCATCAAGCCCAAGCTTAGGAAGCAAAACACGGAATATTTCCTTAGCATCAAACCATAACAAATGTTGCTTTTTAAAACAAAACATGTGATGATAGTGTTTGGATTTCAAGGAGAGAACATCGAGGTAAACATCCCCTCCAACAAAGTTCTTTTACAATTTTAGGCAACATTACCGTAAAGATATTTACTCTCACATGAATAGATGATCATATTAATCCCAACCTCAAAATGTCTATACTTGAAACTATAATTAGAGCCCTGCACGGATAAATCCGCATCCGCACGACTAATATTCGCATCCGCACATATTTCCGCATTCGCAAGTTTGTTATCCGAATCTACTGGCATATTTAGACACTTGAGGAAAAAGTCCTTCCCCTAGGCTATGTATGTCATGTGCTATGTTTAAAATGAATATTATACAGCCAGAATTGCAACCCGTTCCTGTTCGGAGTGTTAATTATGCTTAATAACATAATTTGAATGAGAATGGCTTAAATCATCAACTTACATTTGTGATTTAAAAAATACGTAACGGTAAAATAGGATATGTCATAAATAGGGCTCGGATTCGAGCATATTTGCAAATTTTTTTCCTGTATAGTACGCATTGAAAGAAGCCTTTCGGTGGTATTTTCACCTCTCTGGGACCAACAGAATTGAAATTTATCGAGCATATAAATGCATAAAACCGCGGTTTTCAGAATAGAAGCATATAAATGCATATTCTTGTGATTTTCGTCTAAATAGTTTGTTTTCCTTCGAATTCCTCCATCCCCTTCCCCGAATTCGGGCCCTGACCATCCTTAAGGTTCGAAAACAGAAATAATTATTGAAAAGCCTATCTGGTGCGAATAATAAAACCGCAGGTTTTTAACCTTTAGTGAGGTCATTCTCGTCATTGAAACTTTTATTGACTAATTTAAGAAAATCAATCAAAACTGAAAACATTGAAAAAATTCTTGTTGTACAGATCAATGCAGATCTACTTCATTGACTCGCCTAATTTTGAATATTTTGTAAATGAACTTTTGAACTGTAACTTTTATAACAAAACTTCTCTTATATATACTTGAAACTTGAATGCGAGTATATCTCAGTGTATCATACATACAATTAGAAATTAAAGCCCCTATATAAAGATATGTTAGGGGGCCGATATCCTAGATGTTATGCCCCTTAAAACAACAATTATAAAGATATGTTATTGTTTTTTTCGTTTCACTTTCCTTGCAATAGTTTTTAACGGTGTTTTTCGAGCATATTCTGCATATTTAACCGCATGTAATGTTTTTTTTTTTTTCGAGCATATAATGGGTTTTTAGAGCATATCTATCGAGCATAAAACACATGGTTTTCGAGCATATCTGGAGATTTTATCGAGCATATCGATCCGAGCCCTGGTCATAAACATCCGGGTTCTAATAATGCTAATAAACAAGTTCGGATTGTATTCTAAAATCTATCCGCAAATTTTCTCCAAATGTTATCCGCTATCCGCACAGCCATGCAAACTATATCAGCATGGTGAAAAATGTTGCGGATTTCAACTATAATATCCACGTAAGTGTTGTACCATTTAATATTTTCCTTCTTCTTTCTGACTTGCTATAATTTGATTCTCATATCATTCTTTTTCTTCCTTTTAGATTATTACTGATACTTTCAAATTCAAGCTGATTTTTTCAAGAGCTTTGTTTTTCACCTTTAATACACTTCTGAACAAAAGTTTGGAATATCATATATTTACTACAATGACGTCTCATAGTAATAATAATATCGTATGGCCTCGGATTCCGGGTGCAAGCTTTGTTATTTGACACCCCGAGAGCAGCTTGCGTGTCGAATTTCGTCGTTCCTTGGAACGCTATGTAAGTCAAGAAGGTTAGATTTTTCAAGAGCGCTAAAGATCCCTCAGTATGCCTTCCTTCGGAGGGGAAGTAAAGCCGGCGGTCCCTTGTCCTAGATTTATGGCATGTAAAAGATCCTTCCACAGACTAAACTTGTGTAAAGCTAAATTATTAGGTTAGATTTCATCGGAACGCTCTGTCAAAAGTTCCAACGTTCACCTCTAGGTATCATTGATATCTGGTAGCGAAAGTTGGAACTACTTGAAATTGAACGGAACTTGTAGCTCAACCGAAGGGTGTCCGCTGGAAGCAGCTACAGACTCAGGTGAGCCAAACATGTCCTCGGACACTCCCGGCACTAAAAGCCATGCGATAAATAAATTAATTTTAAAAAATCCACAGCCTGCTTCCAGTCTCCGACCGGGTCAAGAATGGAATGAATGAAGCCCCCATCTAGCGGCGAGGATATGGACTGTGCCGGCTGCCGAGGCCTGACGCACTCCTCTGGGGCAATCATTAAATGAATGACAGATGAAATGAAATGATAGTGGAGAGTGTTGCTGGAATGAAATTTTGACAGGGAAAACCGGAGTACCCGGAGAAAACCTGTCTGCCTCCGTTTTGTCCAACACAGATCTCACATGGAGTGACCGGGATTTGTACCACGGATCCAGCGGTGAGAGGCCGGCGTGTTGCCACCTAAGCCACGGAGGCTTAAATAAATAAATAAATAAATAAATAAATAAATAAATAAATAAATAAATAATGGCATTAAAAAGAACCTTCCACTAACTACACTTGTGTGAAGTCAAAACTTGTAGGTTTGATTAATGCTCTTAAGTTCCAACGTTCGTCACTGGGCGCTGGTTCCGATGGCATCTAGTAGCGAAGTTCACAACTAGGTGTCGTGGACGGTAGCATATGGTAGCGAAAGTAGGATCTACTTGAAATTATCGTCTGCAGTCCTTACTTGAATTAAAAACAGATAACACACACTAATACAGTCATCACAATTAACAGACGATTCTACGCACACCCAAAGTACACGGGGCTACATGACCGCGTTGTCGCAGCCCCTAAACTAAGGAACCAACAAACCAACTCTCTCCTGAAAAAATGGTAAAATGGAGATTCCCACCTTCTTACACCAGACCCTTAAATTACGGAAACATAATAATTTTAAATTTGGTATATTGGCTTTCACGGCCGGTGAATTAAAACTCAGCAATTCTTCTATGTTTATGCCCTGACTTGTGTGGGGTATCGCCTAGGAACACCGAGAGCCCGCTGATGAGCCAGCTTGGTGATCCTAGGCGAAACCCCACAGAGGACATGGCATCAACATAGAAAAATGTCTGAGTTTTATTTTTAAATTTGAAGAAAACTTCAACGAACATTAATATTGTATATTGGAAAGATTAAATTTTTGTACAAAAAATATATACAATAAAAAGAACCTGTCTATCAATGCAAAATTACGACATTTTAATGCTGTTGTTAGACCAGTCATCTTGTACGGCATGGAAACTACAAATATAACCGGAATGGAGAATTTGCTCAAGATAGAAAGAAGAATTTTAAGAAGGATTTATGGTCTTAGGAAAACACAGGAAGGTTATAGACTGAGATCGAATGCAGAAATTTATAGTAAAATCGACAACCTTGAAGTGATGATCAGAAAACGGCGACTTCAGTTATACGGACATATGGTCCGCATGGATTGCTCAAGGTTAAACAAACAAATTTTTGATAAAATCTGGAACTATAAAGGACAAGGAGGCTATGTAAAACAAATGAAAGAAGAACTTCAAAAATTCAAAATTACTGAAGAAGATTGTCTAAATCGAATAGAGTACAGAAAAAAATAATTTGGTCTCAAAATTCTTGTCGGGGAGAAGAAAAATCTCAACAGAGGAGAATGGACTGCTGAAAGAAGAGCTGCACAGTCGACCAGGATGAAAGACTTCTGGAAGAGAAAGAAGGAAACTAGACCTATAAAGAAGTGATATTTGTGTGGTCCTTGTTGGCCTGTCCGCGGTGTATATATATATATATATATATATATTATGATTCTTGCTACGGCAGTTGTAAGGTTTCCACGAGAATAAAGAGGACCCCAATTGCTTGCAACGGTGGGTGAGTGGTTATCGTGTCAGACTACCAACCCCAAGCTTACAGGTTCGCTCCTGACCGCGGTAAGTGATTTTTGAAAGTCGACAAAAATCACGGCACGCACATCATTCGTTGTTGGCATGTTAAAGAGTCCATTTTATTTCGGTAGACCTTGTTCATAATGGCAAAACTAATCTCGGAATTTTCCGCCAACACAAAATGTTCCTCCTTTCTCTACTAGAAAGCGCCATAGTGCCAAGGAACTCAGATATCGAACCTCTTTGACTTTCGTAGCACTCCAAGGAGCGATACAATTCGACATGCAAACTGTTCTCTGGGCGTCAATTAACAAAGCTTGCACCCGGCACCCAAGGCAATACGATATAATTATTAGCATTTGACATTAATTTAGTTGTTCTTGTTGTTGTTGTTGATTCTTTACGGGCATTGCGACTCCGTGGTCATGTACTCCCGTGTGCTTGGGTGTGTTAAGATTTTTGTGATAACCTGTGTCACTGTCATGTCTGTATCAGTGTGTGCATTTGTAATCGAGGTAGAATTTCGATAGGAAGCGACTGTGGCCTTAAGTTAGGAACCATCCCGGCATTTGCCTGGAGTGAAGTGAGAATCCACGGGAAACCACTTCCAGGATGGCGGAGGTGGAAATCTACTTCCCGGACGCACTGTGGTAACAAGTAGGACTGAGAATCTAAGTTAGAATTCTGGGGAACTGCGTGGACAGAGGCAAACTATCGTGTTCCCCACCCACCGCTCACCGACTGTCCCCGTGTACCTCGATCACGTCATTTGAACATTAAGTACCGTAGCACTTTCAAACGAGCTGCACAAAAATAAATGAAATATTATGAAAGCATGTAATTTCACTCGGATTCGCATGCCTATCGTTTTACAATTATCCCTGCACGTACATGAATACATTCAAACCAAAGACGAATGTTTTATTCCAAACTGATAGGCATGCAAACTGATGAGATAAGTTAGAGCAATCGCGGAAAGCCAAGACAAGAAAATGATTAATATAGGTAAACAAATCTCCTTTAAAGTGCTCATAATGAACCAAAAATGGAAAGTATATTTCAAATATAAAACCAGTTTAGAATGGCAATCACGAGAGAAAAGCATGATCCAAATAGCTTTTATGTTCGACCGTGGCGAAATGTAAATATTTTATGCCAGAAAACTGTACTATAATGAGGCTAAAGTACTGTACAAGTTCGATGCTCGCGTGCGTGGGTTGTGGAAGGGACATGCTTAGCGTGTTTCCTAACCCATCTCGACAGCGGTTCTCTTGTGGTACCAGCTGAGGAACTCGTTCCTCCATTGAGGACGAGTGTACGTAGTCTCGCTTCAAATATACAGGGAAAGCTGTTAATCGAGCTGCCTGGATGACTCCTACACAGTGATAGGGCACTTCACACGATTTATCTAAAGTTGCTTGTCGTTCATTTGGCACAAAAAGAAAGACATGTCTAATTGTTAAGATTTTTGGATAAATAAAAATATAATAATTAATTTTGTTAATGCAAAACATTACAAATAGAGATAACTCTGTCATTATTTTGTATGTGCTTTAAGGGGAAAAATCTCTCCTTACCTTGAGAAGAACCATTTCTTGGAAGAAGAAAGCAGTATACTCAATTCAGCTTACCTGCAAAGAATAAAACAGAATTATCAAGAGAAATAATGATAATAATAATTATAACTACGGCATGGAAAAAGAGACCGACACTAGAACTAGACAAACAGACAGAGACGATTACAAACAACTTAAGGAAAAGAAGGGCAAAATTTTATGTACAGATACATAGGATGACCGAAGACAGACTGACCAAGAACATTTTTAATATAGTTATGAATAGTACACTAAAAACCAATTGGGTAAAGGAAACCGTGGAAGACCGCAAGAACCTAAACATCTCTATAGAAGACATCGCAGATAGGAAAATATACAGAGAAAAACTCAGAAAACAGAAATTTGAGCAAACGCGCAAAGAGAGATGGTTGGTTGGTTGGTTCCTCAGTTTAGGGGCTGCGACAACGTGGTCATGTAGTCCGTGTACTTTGGGTGTGTGTAGAATGTGTCTGATTACCGGTGTTAATTGTGATGGCTGTATTAGTGTGTGCTTTCTGTGATCCAGGTAGAAGGACTGCAGACGATTAATTTTTTCAAGTAGTTTCTACTTTTGCTACCAAACACTACCATCCATGACACCTGGTTGTGGACGTGGCTACTAAATGCCATCGCAGTCAGCACCTGGCGGCGAGTGTTGGAACTAATATAGCGTTATCAAACTAACCTACCAATTTTAGCTTCCACAGGTGTAGTTAGTGGAAGGTTCTTAACATGCTAGCTTTACTTCCCCTCCGAAGGAAGGCATACTGAGGGATTTTTAACGCTCTTTAACAATCCAACGACTTCGGCCGGGTTTCAACCCGCGATCTTGGGCATAGAAGCTCAGCATGCTACCGACTACGCCACTGAAGCCGCTCGAAAGAGAGAAAAACAGGAAATAAGTGAACAGAAGCGAGAAAGGGGAAGCATAGTGAATATATGAGAGGTTTTGGGGAAGAAGTAAGAAAGGTTCAGAAAGGAAAATACCGGTATGCAAATTGATTGAGTTTTAACGCTCTCCTTAAGAGGGCATTAACGAAAATAATAATAACTACAGCACGGATTAAGGAAGTTCGTCAAGATCTAGAACGGTCCAACATTCAGGAAGTTCAGATGTTAGATAGGGATACATTTCGGACCATTATTCAAAATTTGGCAGGGCTCCAAGACGAAAGACGAAAGAACTGCTTAGACTTGAAGAACCTGGACAGAAGAACTACGGAAGGAAGCCAGCGAAGGCATGAAGCAGCACTGGGCACAGAGAAAACTCCGTACGAGGAAAGAGAAATGAAGTTAAAGCGAGGTAAGCGGTCAATTCGCTTGGTACAAGATGGACAGAAGAACGCAAGAAGCAACTCAGTGAGACCATGAAGAGATTTTGGGAGAAGAGGAAGGCAAAAGTCATCAAGCCAACTAACAAGTTCCAACACGCTTATGACGAAGAAAGAAAGAAAGAAAGAAAGAAAATTATAATAATAATAATGCAGCGGAATGTCTAACAAAGCTCGTGGCTGGCCCGATCGAGAGACTTGAAGTTAAGGAAAGGGAGATCATTAGGAAAATTCTTGGGCCTAAGTTCAAAGATGGAGGTTACAAGCTCTGGAGTAATTCAGAAATGTTTGCCATCTCTTGAAGAATGCAGTAGGCTATATTTGCATTTGTCTATTGGCACAGGCTAGAGTATGGCTGTGATTATATGGAAGCTACCGAGGTATGGGTGGTGCTGAGTAATGGCATTCAGGGCATAGCTAGCGCCTGTGAATGCCGTGAAGAGTTCTTCTCATAGGGTTAGTACTGCTGTTCTGACTAAGTGAGGAAAGCAATGGCAAACTATCTCACTCCTAATCTTTCCCAGTAAGCCTCAACATAACGCTGCCTTGCGTTTTTGTGGGTATCTACCCACATAACCTAACGGTGGTACTTTTTGAGGATCCAACCAGCCTTCGGGCTGACTACCTAACAACAACAACAACAACAACAACTCCCACACTGAAAAGATCTGAAGTGTAATCTGGAAACGGAGAATAACACTCTATGCCCACCTCCTCAGAATGCCAGTCAGTAGATTCTCCAACCGTCTATTATCATAATTCCGAGGTTTAAAGGTGATGCCTCTTTGGCTGGTGGAAGTGGATAAGGACTTGTTAAAGTTTGAAATTTCTGAATCAGATATCTTGCTCAGAACCCCATTGAAACAAAAACTCCGTCAGGTTCATCAAGAGGAAGTAAAACCCAGCAAGAGATATGTTCACTCGGATGAATGGAAGAAATCCCATTCCGAAAGGATGAAGGCGTAGTGGGCTAACAAGGGACCGCGAGATCTCAACTCGCTTTCTTCTAGTGGCCACAACTATACAAGTAAAGTAAGTAATGTCAAAATATATTTTCGGTCACTTGCAATTTGCGTGCGATGTTTCAATTGGTGGCTTGGATATCACGGTCATCGCAACCCCGTGTACTTGGGCAAGAATTTGTGATTTATGCACCTTGGCTGGATTTTATTCAAATTATTTTCCACAATTTTAGAGAGGTGATCGGCCTGGGAGAAACACTGACGAGGATTTTAAAAAACACAAAGAAAAAAATGAAGTAAAACTAAACCACCTCTGATTCTTATGACAAGTGGTATTAACGCCACGGTGAGTGAGTTGTTATCGTGTCAGACTACCAACCCCAAGCTTGCAGGTTCGCTCCTGGCCGTGGTAAGTGATTTTTAAAAGGCGACAAAAATCACGATACCCATGTCATACGATGTTGGCATGTTAAAGAACACATTTTAATTCAGTAGACCGTGTCCATAATGGCAAAATTAATCTCGGGATTTCCCGCCAACACGAAGTTCAACATTTCTCTACTAGAAAGCGCTATAGTTGACAAGGGGCTTAGATATCTAACCTCCTTGACGTTCATAGCGCTTCAAGGAGAGATAAAATTCGACATGCAAGTTGCACTCTGGGTGTCAATTAACAAAGCTTGTACCCGGCACCAAGGCCATACGATATAAAAAAAACGCAAAATCATATATTATAAGCCGCAAGAACGTGCTAGTATGCATGTGTCAAAGCTATCGTAACACCTGTGGGGCTTACCTTGAACTCGAGCTGGTCCCATGTTGAAGTCGTAAAACCTCAGTGCAGCTGCACACTCACATAAAGCAGCTTGCCAACAAAAGAAAACAAAACACCCCAGGAGAGGAGGTAATCGCTTAACACCTCGTACTGATTTAATAAAACTGTACTTGAAAACCACTCACTCAGTATGAACAACGTTTATTGACCTCCAGTATATAAAATAAAATTCCTAGAAATGGGCTTGAAAGAATAGATTCTCATCAAACGGGCATGTCTGTATAGTTATTGCACTTTCCTCGTTACCGAGCGTCACGCCTTTGAAATCTAGCTGGGTGGATATGTTAACATTCCATGGCTGCCTGGAGCACGACTTTCCCAGCGCGAGGCACAGCGTCCTCAATTTAGATAAAATTTAGATTTTGTTTTTATAAACTCGGCCGAAGTGTCGGATTTTTTTAAGAACGTTAAAAATCCCTCAGTATGCCTTCCTTCGGAGGGGAAGTAGGCTAAAGCCGGCGGTCCCGTGTCATATATTTATGGCATGTTGAAGAACCTTCCACTGATTACACCTGTGTGAAGCTAAATTGGATAGGTTAAACAATTGACTAACGTTCTTAGGTTCCTGCGTTCGTCGTCAAGAGCCGGCTGCGGTGGCATCTGGTAACTAAGTTCTGAACTAGATGGTCGTTGACGGTGGCGTTTGGCGGCAAAACTAGAAACTACTTGAAAAAATTCAATGTCTGCAGTCCATTACTTGAATTAAAACAGATACACACACTAATACAGCCATCACAATTAACACCGGTTATCAGACAGATTTTACACACACCCAAAAGTACACGGGGCTACCAACCAACCAAGATTAAGCTTTTTACTACCATGTGAACTCCTTGAAAATGAAAATACACAGCCTGCTTTCAGTCGACCGACCGGGTTACGGATGGAATGAATGAAGCCCCCATCTAGCGGCTAGGATATAAACTGTGCCGGCTGCCGAAGCCTGTCGTAGTCCTCTGAGGCAATGAATAAATGAATGACAGATGAAATGAAATGATAGTGGAGAGTGTTGCTGGAATTAAATTTTTGACCTGGAGAAAAACCTGTCTGCCTTTCTTTTGTCCAGCACAGACCTCACATGGAGTGACTGGGATTTGAACCACGGAAACCAGCGGTGAGAGGCCGGCGTGCTGCCGCCTAAGCCACGGAGGCTTCTGTGTGAACTTCCTAGTTTTAATAATTGCATTTAGATATTAATACTTTATGCAGAAATACCTGGAAATGTGTTTTACTGTATAGGTGCACTATTATTGGGGCGCACATTGTGCCCTGTAGTGTTCCATCAACAAATAAATAACAAGATGTTCAGTAAAGAACGTATAGCCTACTTTCTGCTAAATGCATGGGTATTGTTATAACTCTTTTTTGTGCTTTTCAAGGAGTATAATTGAATGTTGGTTGTAGTAGCTTGTTGGAATACAACGTGCTAAACGGATATTAAACATGAATATGAGGTGCCCTATGCTAGTGCTACCTCTGTAAAAAAAAATGCATTCCATTCGGTTTCACCGTGTTTGAATTGATATGGGGAATCGATTTGCACACATTCATGGCCGCTATCTGCAAACTGTTGGGCTGATGAC
The DNA here is from genome assembly GCA_946902985.2 of Meconema thalassinum. NCBI lineage: Eukaryota > Metazoa > Arthropoda > Insecta > Orthoptera > Tettigoniidae > Meconema > Meconema thalassinum. The sequence goes on from OX336396.1 coordinate 65,081,982, forward strand.
ATTGTAGTTCAGTCAAACGATGCTTCCCACAAGAAGGTATGTTGTTGCAAATGTTGGTAGAGATCAAATGATTAGGTTGGTGGTCGTAATTTGACTTAAGTTTTAACATTTGGGTGGCTGCCATTCCGTTTCCGTCAAGATGGCGACGATATAAAACATGACCCTGAGGTGCCCTTTGCTGGTGCTACCTCTGTACCAAATTTCGTTCAATTCACTTTTACCGTGTTTGAATTGATAGGGGGAATCGATTTGCACACATACATGGCCACCATCCGCAAAGTATTGGGCTGATGACCTTGTGGGTTGGTCAAAAGATTCTTCATACATAAAGGTATAATGTTGCAAAATTTGGTAGAGATCGGATGATTAGGTTAGTCGTAGTTTGATTTAAGCTTTGAACATTTGGGTGGCCGCCATTACGTAGGCTAAAAATTTCCACCGTAGCCACTGAGAGCAAGCAGCGAGACTGGACAGAACCACGTGCAGATGTGCAACACTGGACACCTGATACCTGCGTGAGACACGGGCTGGCTGCCAGATCCTCGAGGAGTGATACAGGAAGCATTCTATTGGTCAACAAGTCAGCTAGTAGTCAGTTAGTAGGGAACATTCTTATTGTCGGCGCGTGCTACTGCCTAACATTTGAGTCGCCGCTCGTTAACCATGAAAGTGAAGGAACTATAGAATAAGACACGAAAATCACCCGAAGTCACGTGCAATGCGAGGACGACCAGATTCAAACCATCGAAATAATGTTTTTGGTACAGTTGGAATGTGTAACTGACCAAAAATTTGCAACAACCTTATAAGACCAGGAAGATTTTGCTGAAAACAAGCTCGTGGTCTTAAGGTAATCATAATGTACGTTCTACGAACATTTTCATAATTTTAAAACACGCTGAATGACTTTTTTGTGGTTAACTAGAATGTAAACAAAGGCAGTTATGTCATCAACATGTTTAGTTTACGATTTAAGGGGGGTCCAAAAATGTTTTTTTTAACACTATTATATCAAGAAATACAACCTATTCTTTCAAAAATGCGAAATTTCAAAACATACTGTGTCCATTCTTCATATTCAGGTTTTGAATGGGGACATTTCTTTCTCCGCTTTAGTACAGAACATTCCTAATTGAATTATCGTTAATTGAAGACCTTGTTCAGGTAGATATGTGAATTAGAACTTGGCTTATTGATATTTGAACCTGTGGAAAAAAAATCTTAGTTGTTGCCATAATTAAGTTCAATGGTTTGCATTATGCGTAGACATTTGCGCAATGGTTGATTCAACTCAATTTTATGAGCATATTTCGGCATGAAACATGCAAAAACCATACATTTTCATCAAGTAGAAGAATAATGCTTTCTTTCCCGTAGACACTAGGGCTGGTACTTTAAATAGATTTATTTAAGTTATTGAAAAATCGATAAATAGATTATGTGGTTAATCGATAAAAGGAAACAAAACGATTAATCGATTGTGTTCTTAATAGATTAATCGATTGGCCGTTTAATCAATTAATCGGTTGGTCGAATAACTGATTATTTTGTGAATCGATGTACTTCATTCCTTTCACCGCTCTCTCACAGGAGCAAAACAGACCTTTAATTAATTAAAAAATATCGCCTCCGTGGCTTAGGCGGCAGCACGCTGGCCTCTCTCCGCTGGGTCCGTGGTTCAAATACCGGTCACTCCATGTGAGATTTGTGCTGGACAAAGCGGAGGCAGACAGGTTTTTCTCCGGGTACTCCGGTTTTCCCTGTCACAAATTTAATTCCAGCAACACTCTCCATTATCATTTCATTTCATCCGTCATACATTTAATCATTGCCCCGGGGGAGTGTGGCAGGCTTCGGCAGCCGGCACAGTTCATATCCTCGCCGCTAGATGAGGGCTTCATTCATTCCATTCCCTGACCCGGTCGCTCGACTAGGAAGCAGGCTGTGGATTTTCATTTTCATATCGTAACATAAATATTTTAAATGTACCTTTTTGTAAAAACTAGGCTAAAACAAGGTAAAACAAAAATGTTCCTGCCCTAAATTGTAAAGAATAAACAAGAATTCAAAATATTTCCGAAAAACTCTTCGTTTTCTTTTTTCAAACCCCTTCCCAATTTGATTGAAGTTTGTCCTTCGACTGTCATTGGCTCTTATTTGTTTATTGTTAACATAGACAAGGAAGGACACTTTGTATATTTAGGCAAAATAACTTTTATAGATGTCTAAACCTCATTCCGAAAATAAGCGAAACTCAACTTGAGCTATGACCTCCCATTTAAAGTTACTTTTGTGGACCGGGTTCGATTCCCGGTCAATGCATGTGAGATTTTCGAAGTGAAATAGCATGCCCTGTTGGTTCGGATTCCACGTAAGAAGGAGGTCCCATGGCTCATGATCGCATGATTAACTGTCACTTAAAACTAAAACTTTCCTTCCCTTTTAAAGTTACTTTCTTGTCTCGAGTCTACTATCAATTAAACGAGTCTTTGGGTAGCCGATTAATCTATAATTAGATTAGTCGATTAGCCGAAAGAACGGTCTGTCGATTAATCGATTAATAGTTTTCAGTACAACGCCAATTGAATCAGTGTTTTTCGAAAGGGCGTAATCGTTTTTTTTGTGTGGACATTTTCACTTTTTTAGCGCTTTGTTTTCCTTTTGGATAGAGCCATCTGTTTCTTTCCGCATAAATCTCATGTTCATAAATATTGAGGTTTTTTTTGAAAGGGCGGACGTGCGTCACACCCAAAGTACACGGGACGACTAGACCGCGTTGTCGCAGCCCCTAAACTAAGGAACCAACCAACAATGACTTTCTTATGTTGTAAGTGTTTCCCTGTGCTTCAGATTTGTTGCAATTTTCGTGTGTAGCGAATCCATTCCATCTGAACACAATGTCTGTGCTTTAGATTTGCACTAATTTCTTAGTATTGCAAACAAATTCCAATTGAAGTCATAAACTGATATTTAATAATAATAATCCATTATATTTTGTGTCCATCTTTGCCATATATTTGTGTAAATATCTGTCTAGCAAATAGATTGCATTTTCGAACAATTTAATGAACATTTTTGTGTCAATTATTCGATTTTTTGAAAGGGCGTAGTTGCACGATTTTCTTTTGCGCATATCTTCCAGACAAAAATTTATAAAATTATTTTAGAGAGTGGAACACGTTCCATAAAAGCATGTTAGTAAAAGCATGTTAGTCACCAAATCCATTAAAATAAAAATTGAATTAAAAATTGAGCCTTTGTGGAAGTTTTATTTAGTTGCGAACAATTTCCTTTCGTTCACCTACGCCCTTTCAAAAAACACTGATTGAATTAGCATTGCTACTAGAGACAAACAAAGAGAAGAGAAAATTACATCCAAATGCACTATTTCCAACATATATGAATACCATAAATTATTGGTAGGCACTGTGGTATTGGTAATAGCATGCAGACCTACCGGACTTAGTTATAACCTGAAATGTACTTTTACTCGTCAATACTGTGATTTTAAAACGATAAGAGTCGGCGTGCAGGACATTCAACATCAATAGTTGCCAATTAAAGGTAGGTGGCAGGCGTAACTAGCCACGACAAGTAGTTAATAGCTCGAACAGAACGATCAACATCAACACGCTCTACACAGTTCTTTACACGCAGGGTGTTTACATCAGCACGTTTCGAAATCTCATCTCTACATCTCAGGAATACACTGTGTGGAATGTTGCTACTGCAGCATACTGCACTAAGGATTAAAGCACACGAAGCGGCTGGCGATTCTGACACAAAAAGCAATGAAATACACGTTGCAACAAATAAAAAAGATACGAGCCTTACAGTAGTCGCATATGATGTGTAACATCTGACATGTTATCCTACTCGTATACTACACAGCTTGGACATTCTTAAAATGTTAATTTACGCTCCATTTTCATACTGGTACTATGATGAATGTATGGATTAAATAGGAGATATGCTACTGTCACATTTGTGGCGCAGCAGTCAAGCTGTTAGTCTCTCACCAAGGTAGACCGGGTTTGATTCCCGGTCAATACATGTGAGATTTTCGAATTGAAATGCCATGTCCTGTGGTTCGCATTCCACGTAAAAGGGAGGTACCGTGGATCATGATCGTGAGATTAACGGACACGCAAAACTACAAGCTTCCTTCCTTCCTTTTACATTAATAATTCATAATAACTAAGTGCCACACAACGTCGACAGTACTCTCAAATACTGTGAGCACATTCCTCAGTAACTATAACATTCATTATTCTCAAGGCTCTCATACAGTTCGTCGTAAACAATCAAACATGGCTTCCTACAATCATGAAATCACCTAGTCTCACATATGATGAAAATACAACTTTTATTCCACTCATATAACAACATTCTGTTATGCATTTAATATTTGACTACTCACCCACAGCTTGACAATAATGCCGCTTACTTAAATATCATTTGTCGTCTTTGTCCTACCCCATGTGATTTTCAACCTTGAACGTGAAGCTTCATAAACTGATCAATGACAAATGAAAGTCGGTGAAACATTTGCCACTGTGCTCGTCAAACCAGTGCCTGCTAAATGCACTGCCTACTGTATTGCCATAACATGCTCGCACTACAGAGCACACACTGCCTCGTTTCTAGTACTCACATTTTCAATTGTGCATCCAGCTGGCAGTGCGTCTTCACTTCCGTCCGATCCACTTCCGTTCGATCCACTTCCGCCCGATTCACTTCCGTCCCAATTTTCTGGCAGTGCGTCTTCACTTCCGTCCCCAATTTTCAAAATCACTCCCACAAAACTATCCAGCAACCGAGCGGAAAGATGTTACATATCAATAATATTAATAATAATAATATTCATTATCAACATAATAATTTATTTATTTATTTATTTATTTATTTAGCTTTTGGAAAAACAATGCACAAAGGTAATTACAGTCTATATAAATATTTACATAATCTATACACTGAATCACAAACAGATATCCAGATTTGTGATGTATTCAATTGCCTTGTTTGTTGCGAAGAGGAACTCCTGCGGGTCACCACGGAATGCTCGTAAGGGGCACGCTTGGACAATGTGCTGAACCGTTTGACGTTCAGCACCGCAATCACAGCGCGAGGAAGATGTCATCCCCCATTTATATAGAGAATCGGCGAATCTACCACAATTAGTTCGTATCCTATTCAGAGTGGTCCAAATCTTCCTGTGTTTATCAAATCCTGGTGGCCTGGGCATCTTCAGTTGCTCCTTTGTAGCACTGGTTTGCCATAATTTAGTCCATCGATCACTTATATTGTATTTATTGTTATTGACTTGGCAAGTTTGTAATGGAGGATGACGGGAACGGAGTCTCTCAGTGTTGATAGCAGGAATATCTTCATGAATAGGGAGCTCAGGACTAGCAGTTATTTTCGTGAATTCACGCACAAGTGAACAATCTCGTCGCAGGGAAGGAGGCTCAATGTGACTCAGGATTGGAAGCCAGAATGTAGGCGTATTCTTTAAAGTGTCCGTTATAACGCACATGGTTTGGTTAAGTTGAACATCAACAAGCCTTGTGTAAGCGTTGTTGATCCAGACTGCGGCACAGTATTCTGCTACAGGGTACGCCAGACCAAGAGCAGAGATTCTCAATGTTATTGCTGATGAGCCCCAATAATAATAATAATAATAATAATAATAATAATAATAATAATAATAATAATAATAATAATAATAATAAATATTTTAATATTTATTTTATTGTATTCTCCAAGTACGGTATATTGAAGTAATTGGCAATAGGCTATATATATCACAAATCGGCGAAGAATCCATTCCAACTATATGTGGGATATATTGTATTACATTATTTATTATACATTACATATTGCTACATATTGAATTTAATTTAAAAAAGATACAATAAACAGTATCGAAAATTAAAATAAAAATTAAAAATATGTTAACTTAGTTGACTTTTCCCCTTTTTCTTTGTTTTCTGGGTTATGAAAGGAAGGGAGAAGAGCAAAATACAGGCCAGTGAGATGAGGTTCTTGAGAAGCAGTATTGGAGCTACTAAGATGGACAGAATAAGAAAAGAGAGGACCAGAGGATTAATGAAAGAGGAACCATTACAGGATGGTATAGAGAAATCTAGACTTAGATGGTATGGACATGTAAAACGAATGGAGGGGAAGAGGATGCCCAGGAGGATACACGAGACGCAGCGGGAAGGAAAGAGACCGAGAGGAATACCGAGAGACAAGCGGCTGAAGGGGGTGGAAGAAAGCGTGAAGAAGAAAGGAGAAGACTGGACAAGGGTGGAGGCTGAGAGATGGTGGGAAGACAGAAGGCGTTGGAGAGGCTTGTGTTCCAAACAGACCCGGCCAGCGGCTGGAAGCTGTGCAAGATGATGATGATGATGATGATAGTCTATTAATTCGATTGTTTAAGTGTTATAAACAAATAATAATAATCGTAAAAATATCCAACAAGGGACTCTTTAGCAACACAGAGAAAAATACAGACACTATTCATAACAGGCGAATAGACGAAAATAGGTTGACTAGAATGATAATTCGGCTTCTTGATTTGAACCCCAAAACCACCATGCTCTGGTATAGAAATACCTAGAAGAGCCTCAGTGTTACAAATCAAATCCGAAGACGCCATTAACGAAGATCTCTTCCGCAAAAAGACACTGACAACCGGGCTATTCCCGCCAAGTGCGACCCCCTCCCCCCATCATACTCAACTCGTAGCTTCCCTCCCCTTCCCCGAAACACTGCAGTGACCAGCAGCTTGCGCTCTGGCCCAGCAAAAACGGCAAGTCCGTCAATTAGAATCACGCACCCGGAAGTATTAAAGTAACCTCATGCGCCCGAAAAGAAAACATTTCTCTCCGAAAATCCGATTACGGCATCGTTCCATACAGAGCACAAGGGGCATCCGAGATTTTTTGTCGGTATAATTGAGAAACACCCTGTAGATAGTTTCGAAGCCATTTTTCATGTTTCTTAATGATAAATGATATTGCAACTTTTCAGTCAGTCAACAGAATATAATCTGGGACATGCGAAAAAACAACCTGAAACAAGTAGTTCCTTGACGAACTAAAGAGCCTACTTTTCTTAAAATTATAGACCCCATATATCAACAGTTGGCAGACCTGGCGACTCTAAATATATTCTTAGTTCCATCTCTTAAGGTATACAATGCACATGTTTGGTTGAGGTCCAAAATATAGTATGCACGTTACATGTATTTAAATATTGAATTTATCAACATGCGTAAAATCAGGTTGGCGGCACTGCCATAAATGGGATGCTTAACCTTAAATTGAAATATTATGATCTATATATGAGACAATTTTGAAAGAATTTTATTTAGGCTATCAGCACGCGTAGAATCATGTTGGCAGCACTGTCGTTTATCGGTTACTGAAAATTAACCTACATTTGCAGGTACTATATGTATGCAAAGTTTAGAATTGTTGGCCTGCATACTTTCTGATGTATTGAGATTGGGATAAAAATGTACAGAGTGCATTTTTCATCAGTTGGCAACCCAGTTGACACTAAAAATATGCAAATGCATACCTGCCCCGGTGCGCAAATCACATACCAAATTTGGTTGAAATCCAATAGATAATAAGGACGTTACATGCATTTTGAAGATTGGGCCTATCAGCGGGCATAGAATGATGTTGGCAACACTCTCATGGATGGGCTCCTGTAAATTAGTCTGATGTAATATTATCTATGTGTGTGTCTATTGTGGAACAATTCCCATGCATATCTTCCGAGATATCTAACAGATCTCAATTTTCAATTGTAATTTTACAGCAGATGGTAGCACGGATGTCGTTTTCAAATATGGCCATGAGATATTCAAGCATAGGTCATTACTCATACCAAATTTGGTTTTGATAGCTGGAGCCGTTTAGGAGTTGATAGGGGGGGTGAGGGCACACACACAGACGGACAGACAGACAGACACACACACACACACACACACATTAGCCCGGATCGATCTCATAAGTCAACTTTTTCCTCACTTTTATAAAATGTGAAAAGTAGGGTAAAAATTACGTGATTAATGGACTATATATACATTTAAGTTACTGAACTGTTGCAATACCAATTTATAGTGTGAATCAAGTGCGGTACAATCCCAGCATGTGCCAGGAGTAGAAATGGGGAACCACGAAAGAAAAACACTTCCAGTATCGCTGAGGTAGGAATCGAACCCACCACTCAGTTTTGCCTCACGGGGCTGACTGTACCCAGTTACAGCCCTCTGGCCATAATTACATTTCTTGGCAGAGTCGAGAATCGCCCGGGCCTGCGCGGTGACAACCAAGAATGCTAGCCACTACGCAACAGGGTTACAGGTGAGAGGGGGTGGGGGTGGTCCGTACATGATTCAATTTCAGGCTGACGAGTGGTCCGCAGACTTCTACGGGCTGGGAACCACTGCTGTAAATAAACAACCTAGAGTCTCTCCACATTTCCAGCTACTTCACTTCTAATGTCCTGATTAAGTTTAACAATGCTTTTAAACACCGTGTTATTATCCTATATCTCTTATTAAAGGCTCTGTATACTTCCTTTGCATGGGCAGATTTGTACCGCACCGGCCTTTAGCCTGCTCTGCTGCAGAATAACACAAAGCTATTGTGTGCTCTCCTCTGTATGTGAATGTAATCCCCAGATAGACCTGTTATCTTTCCAAGGATTTTCCACCCCCACTCCAGACAAATGGCAGGATGGTACCCCATTTTATGTTAAGGAGCACCCTCACTACTGCAGCCGCGCCACAGATACATGGTTGTCATAAGAAGTTGTTCCGAGACGAAATAAAGAGCCTACTTTTCTTAAAATGTAAGATTCATGCCAATGATTAATCTACACACATCAAAAAAAAATTTTGCATCACCTCGGTTCCCAGATCTCCGGCATATAGACGTTGACTGTGTATATTGTATCAAAGATACAGTCCCTTTGACTGTTCATAGATGTCACTAAAACTGTTCAAAGATGTAAACAACCATGCATGAGCAGGGCCTATTAGACGGAGGGGGTACGACAGCCGATCAGTTCCAGTCATTCCACCAGGACGAAGGTACGCTGCTCATGTTGTCTGTAGTTCTACCATGCCTAGAAGGTCAATACCGCAGTTCGATCGCGTCCGCATTGTTACTTTGTGTCAAGAAGGGCTCTCAACAAGGGAAGTTTCCAGGCGTCTCAGAGTGAACCAAAGCGATGTTGTTCGGACATGGAGGAGGTACAGAGATACAGGAACTGTCGATGACAGGCCTCGCTCAGGCCGCCCAAGGGCTACTACTGTAGTGGATGACCGCTACTTACGGATTGCCGCTCGGAGGAACCCTGACAGCAATGCCACCATGTTGAATAATGCGTTTCGTTCAGCCACAGGACGTCGTGTTTCAACTCAAACTGTGCGCAATAGGCTGCATGATGCGCAACTTCACTCCCGACGTCCATGGCGAGGTCCAGCTTTGCAACCCCGACACCATGCAGCGCGGTACAGATGGGCCCAACAACATGCTGAATGGACCCCACGGAATTGGCATCACGTTCTCTTCACCGATGAGTGTCGCATATGCCTTCAACCAGACAATCGTCGGAGACGTGTTTGGAGGCACCCTGGTCAGGCTGAACGTCTTAGACACACTGTCCAGCGAGTGCAGCAAGGTGGTGGTTCCCTGATGTTTTGGGGTGGCATTATGTGGGGCCGACGTACGCCACTGGTGGTCATGGAAGGCTCCGAAACGGCTTTACGATACCTGAATGACATCCTCCGACCCATAGTGCACCCATATCAGCAGAATATTGGAGAGGCATTTGTCTTCATGGACGACAATTCTCGACCTCATCGTGCACATCTTGTGAATGCGTTCCTTCAAGATAACGACATCGCTCGACTACAGTGGCCAGCATGTTCGCCAGACATGAACCCTATCGAACATGCCTGGGATATGTTGAAAAGGGCTGTTTATGGACGTCTTGACCCACCAACCACTCTGAGAGATTTACGCTGAATTGTCGTTGAGGAGTGGGACAATTTGGACCAACAGTGTCTTGATGAACTTGTGGATAGTATGCCACGACGAATACAGGCATGCATCAATGCAAGAGGACGTGCTACTGGGTATTAGAGGTAGTGGTGTGTACTGCAATCTGGACCACAAATGCTGAAAGTCTAGCTGTATGATGGTACAACATGCAATGTGTGGGTCTCATGAGCAATAAAACGAGCTGAAATGTTGTTTGTGTTGATCTCTATTCCCTTTGTATTTAAAGGTTCCGGAACTCTTGGAACCGAGGTGATGCAAAACTTTTTTTGATGTGTGTATATAGTCCTATCTAGAATAATGACAAAATTAAGTTGGTAATACTGACTTTTTAATTAGTTCGAAATATAACTGAAATAGTGTCGCCTAGTAGAGCACTACAGTTGGCAGGCCTGGTGACTGAATATATTCCTAGTTCTATCTCTTAACGTACAGAAAGCACATACAAAATTTGGTTGAAGCCCAGTGGATAGTATGAACGTTACCTGCAGTTAGACATTGGATCTATCAGCGCGCGTAAAATCATGTTGGCAACAATGTTATATATGTGTTGCTCAGAATTAATCTAAAATATTATGATCTATTATTTTGCCAATTTTCGATGAAATCTATTTGTTGGTATAGAAGTTACATGCATTTAAAAATTGGTCGCTGCTGCTAGCGCCAGTCCCCAGGCGCGGATTCAAGAGGGGGTGTCACGGGGGTCATGACCCCCCCCCAAACGAAGACCAAATTTTTTTGCAAACTCAAAAAACGAAAACACAATAACCAGACAAATAAAACTTAACGAATTTTAACTGAAAAACAGGTGGGTTTTTTTCATTTCTTTCAATACTGAAAATATCTTGATTGCAATTACTGTGTTCTGTTACAACTCTACATATTTACAACTTCATACCTGTTATATATAAACGATTATTTATAGGCTATAACAAAACCAACTCGTCAATTTTGTTTAGCAAACCTTGTGATTACCGAATCGATGTCTATAGTGATGTCACGATGAATGTGCAGCAATGAACGGATAGGAATTTGGGGCTTTTTTCGCACCAAAAAATTTTGCCGACGACCAAACTGCAAGCTTGGTTGGCAATTTAAGCTGTGACTTTCTTCCTTTGTCGGTACCAACTCGACTTGTCGAAACTGTAACGTACCTTGATACTTTTCTCGAAGCTCGATTTAAAAGTCGCAAAACACGCCGTTGCAATTTGTACGAATATTTTTGGTGCGCTAAACGCATCAAATTTCTATCCATGTAGCTTGCAAAAAGAAATTGGTCTGGTTTTGTACGTTTGGTTATTTTGTGATTGCGTTGTTAGTGATACCATTTTTCTTAACGATTTCGATTCTGTGACCCCCCCCCCCCCCCCCCCAAGCCAAACTCTAGATCCGCGCCTGCCAGTCCCCCTTCCGTCACACGTCGCATGCGAATCTCAGTTCTATAGAGAAGGCTCTCCGCGTATAAACTGTGAACATTTACAATTAATTCCTAGAAATGTTCCTTATATGCAGAATGATTTAACATTATTAACGTTCCGGGTCCCCTTAAAATGAATCAACAGCAACAGCCAGTGGTCATTAAGTTCTGGCCAACGTGTACTATCTTCATCTTCGACTTCAGGCTCCTTTGTAAACATCACACACCTAACACGACGAGTTGCGAAAGATGTATCCTCCTCAGGCGTGCATACATTATAGTTCAAGGGAATGGTGTCACTGAAAGACTTGCTAATCATCATGATATGACAGCTACGGAGATTAATGGCTACGCCATTCTTGACCACCAATGATGACGAAATGTAACACACAGCATGGGGCAAATATCTGACAGTCAAGTTACATCTTCAATCTTTACTTAAGCACCATGACATCTGGTCGCGTTTCTTATCCATCACTTTCACTAGAATTCGGCTGTTCGCTAATTCTCTGTTCATTTCTGTACTTGAATAATTTTATTATTCCTCCCAAATCTTCTACGTCAGAGGAATGGATAATAATAATAATTATAATAATGTTGGTATATTGGCTTTTACGGCCGTAAATAAAACCTCAGTAATCTTTCTAGGTTTATGCCGTGTCTAGTGTGGGGTTTAACCTAGGAACACCAAGCTGGCTCATCAGCGGGCTCTTGGTGTCAACGCCCGGACGCCCACAGGAGTAGCGAACTGTGCACTACCTCCCTTCTTATGAAGCGCACGTGCACCTCTTAACTGCGAGAGCTAAAAGCTCAAGCAGCCTTTCACCTCCCTATGCTTGCCACGATGGGTGAGTGGTTAACGTGTCGGTCTACTAACCCCAAGCTTTCAGGTTCACTCCTGGCCGTGGTAAGTGATTTTTGAAAGGCGGCAAGAATTACGACACCATGGCATATGATGTTGGCATGTCAAAGAACCCATTTGAATTCAGTAGGCCGTGTTCATAATGGGAGTTTCCGCCATCACAAAGTTCCTCATTTCTCTACTATAAAGCGCTTAGTGTTCAAGGAACTTAGATATCTAACCTCCTTGACTTTCATAGTGCTCAAGGAACAACGAAATTCGACATGCAAGCTGCCCTTTAGGTGTCAAATAGCAAAGCTTGCACCCGGCACCCGAGGCCATACGATATTATTATTGTTATTATTATTATTATTATTACCTCCCTATGAAGGCTTCCAAAAAGATGGTATAGTGACTTTCACGGCCCGTAAATTAAAACTCAGCAATGTTTCTATGTTTATGCGCAGTTAAGAGACGCACTTGGGCTTCATTAGAAGGGAGGTAGTGCACAGTTCGCAACTCCTGTGGGGGTCCGGGCGCGGACACCAAGCTTGGTGTTCCTAGGCGAAACCCCTCACAAGACACGGCATAAACCTAGAAAATAAAATTGCTGAGTTTCAATAATAATATTATTGGTTTTACGTCCCTCTTAACAACTGCGGCTTTTAGAAACGCCAGGGTGCCAGAAGTTTGCCCCGACGGAGATCTTGAACGTGCGGTTTCCTCGCATTTACGCACCCTTAAATGCTGAAGTATTTAAAAAGGTGGAGGAAAAATATGCCTTATGGAAAAGCATAAAGAGGAGGAGGAGGACTAGACTGATAGGACATATTTTGAGACGCGATAGCCTGCTGAAAACGGTATTGGAGGGAATGGTTGAAGGCATAAGATGTCGAGGAAGACCACGCCTACAATGAAAATGAAAATCCACAGCCTGCTTCCAGTCTCCGACTGGGTCAGGAATGGAATGAATGAAGCCCCTATCTAGCGGCGAGGATATGAACTGTGCCGGCTGCCGAGGCCTGACGCACTCCTCTGGGGCAATGATTAAATGAATGACAGATTAAATGAAATGATAGTGGAGAGTGTTGCTGGGATGAAATTTTGACAGGGAAAACCGGAGTACCCGGAGAACAATATGTACAGCAAATCATGTCTGATGTAGGTTGCGGAAGCTATGAAGAGATGAAGAGGAAAGCTATAAATGGAGCCGACTGGAGTACTGCCGCAGACCAATCCATGGATTGAATACTTAAGAAGAAGAGAAATGCCATCTGGCTGCGCCAGGATTCGATGCTGCAACCTTGGGATCAGCAGGCGAGAATTTATCATTGAGCACACAACCAGCCGTCAGACGAATGAACTCTGCATCTAAGACTCAGATCAATTGAATTAGTCGGAGCATTAAGTCAGTTTTCACTGCTCATCAGGAGAAAGAAAAAACGTCATTGACAGAACAGAACATAACAAACACACAATATTTGCGATCTATAATGTGAAGCATCTATTCAGGATATATTTGTGTTACAGGAATATTAATTTTAATTTAATAAATATATTTTTCATATCGATTTTGGAAACGTGATTTAATTCCTTTCAGCTCCATGGTTAGTTTAGTACGGCATAAAGCAATCCAGAATGAATATTTCACGTGATATTTTATTGTAAAATGGATTTGTAACATATAAACCACCTAAACCCTGTAACACGCGGGAATCTTGCAGTGCGGCCAACATTAAGTACGGAATACGGCGCTGAAAGGCAGCGAGTCATTGACTTAATGCTTTTCTCCTCTGATCGCACTACATGTAGCAGTGGTTTCTGGCTTAAATAGAAGGCTGACTTAATTCTTTCATATGCCGTTCCAAGGCCCTTGGGTCAATGCTTCAGAATACTATAAGGTGCGTTCAAAAAGTAACGAGCCGGAGGCTGTAATGGGCAAACCGGTGACTACATCGGCTAATCGTGGCGTGTGTAACGAGGTGTGGTTCCGACCAGAGCGTGGAACGTCACAGCCCGTCGCTAGAGGGCACGTGTGCACGTCACGTGACGATACAAAGCGAGCAGCAGCATGGATCAATCGTCCAACGCTGGCAGTCGCATTGCAAACAGTGACATGGAGGCGTCAAACGAAGAGCAAAGAGGTGTTGTTCGGTTTCTGACAGCGAAAGTAGTAGGGGGAACGGACATTCATCGCCGAATGTCACAAGTGTACGGCGAACAATGCATGCCCCTTGCAAGGGTCAAGGCGTGGCATAAGCGCTTCAGGGAAGGACGGGTGTCGTTAGCCGATAATGCCCGGTCTGGGGCACCCCCATGAATTACCGATGACAATGTCCAGCTGGTTGATGAACTCATTACCCAGGACCGCCGAGTGACAGTGAACGCCATAGCCGCCGTGGTCGGATTGAGCGTCGGAAGTGTGCACACCATAATAAAAGAACGACTGCACTTGCGCAGAGTGTGTGCCTAATGTGTGCCCCACAGTCTTCAACCACACCAGGAAGCATGTCGAATGGCCTACTGTCTTGGTCTTGGTTGGACGATTGATGCATGCTTCTGCTCGCTTGTATCGTCACGTGACGTGCACGCGTGCCCTCTAGTGTCGGGCTGTGACCTTCCACGCTCTGGTCGGAACCACACCCCGTTACACACGCCACGATTAGCCGATGTCGTCACCGGTTTGTGCATTCCGGCTCGTTACTTTTTGAATGCTCCTTATAGCTTCACACAGGTGTACTTAGTGGAAGGTTCTTTAACATGCCATAAATCTATGTCATGGGACCGCCGGCTTTACTTCCCCTCCGAAGGAAGGCATACTGAGGGATTTTTAAGATTTTCAGCTCTGACCGATGCAATGCCAGAACCCCCAGCCGTATTCCCGGTTTGCTAGCCCTATAGGTGAATTTGAAACGGGACAATCCATGTAAATCAAACAGAATGTATTACATTGTCTCAAGCAAGGGAAGAAGATAGTGTGCCTCTTTCTCGAGGGGGTTACGATACCGTTGGTTCTACTAAAAGCGTATGCAGTCTGAACTCAACGCTTATTAATTCAATACACCCTCTCTTCCTCTGCCCCTCTTCCGCTCAGCGAAAGCATGCATCATCTCCCAGGAGGGGCAACGCAGAGCACGGGTGTAATATATTCCCTGGTCGTTTCTTTCACATATATCTTCTCCTTCCTCGTAGTTCAGGAGCAGCAACTTTCATTGAGCAATGACGATATAGCTTCATTATTCTCGCTGCGCTGCGTAAATGAGAGAGTTAAGACGTGGCATTCATATCATCAGTATAATGAATGGTAGACGAGTACAATATATCCACTGTGGAACTTGACGTTAATTCTGGAGGTATAAAGATGATGCCTGACAGTTCAATATTGACTATGAATTACTCATCCATTAATATTACACCTTGCATTATATAGTCACCTTGGTCGACACCGCGTATTTAATGCTTGAAACCGAATGTATCGATTGGTTTCGCGCCAGGCAAAGGCAGTGTTGTGTTTGAACTGCAGATGTCTTCCCGCTCACTGCGTATCGCGGATTTCAAAAACATTAATTGGTCACCACTTCCTTCACTCACTCAGCACATTCGTTCTTTTTGGCTGGGTGTCGTCTGCTGCTATAACCACCATTGGCATGCGGGAAGCCGATATATTTAGATTTGGAATAGGAAGGCCGCGCATGCGTACTGCAAGATCCCCCGCACCCCGTCACAGCGTTTTGAACTGCTATCTCCTGGCGCGACGACAATACATGTGGCTACGAGATTGAATCTCTCCCTCATGTCCTTGGGTTCTGCAATTATGGTGAGGCTCTACGTAACACAAGACATAACTCAGTAAGATCCATCCTTGCGGAGAGTCTGAGGGATGTTGTCTTCGAGGTGCATGAAGAAGTTTCAAGGATAGCCACGCAAGGCATTGCCATCATAGCCTACAAGGTGGTCCTTACACTACTAAATATTTAAACGTCGACACTGAACTAATACCACTATTTTTATATAAACTTTTACTATCTACTACATATGAACTTTTAAAAATTAATACATATAAGCACTCTATTTTTTTTTTTGGTGTGGTCAGAGACCTAGTGCAGGTCTTTCTATTCGACGCCCGTGGGCGACCTGCGCGTCGGGATGAGAGATGGAATTGATGAAGGTGAATGAAATTAGAGAAGGATGTGGAAGGAAGCGGCCGTGGCCTGTCAGAAGGTACCGTCCCAGCATTTGCCTGGTGTTGAAAATGGGGAAACCACGGAAAACCATTTCAAGGATGGCCGACGGTGGGGCTCGAACCCACGCGTCTACCGAGTCAGTAGAGTGCTTGGCCCCATGACCTAACACTGCGCTTTAGCCAGCGTAGCCACTACTGTCGGTACTCTATTTGATATCAACTATTTAATTTCCAACCATGTTTCTTCACCAACGTTTCATTTAAACTCTAAGTACTTAAATATATCTTGCCAACTCTTAAAACTAAAAAGTTATTTGTTGTCCTTGCACTAGGGGAGTACTGCAGTGTAAGGACCACAAATAACATTTTATTTTCAAGAGTTGGCAAGATATATTTAAGTACTTTGTTGTTGCTATAGAAACGTTGTTAAAAAAAAGATGATGGTAAAACAGGAAACAAACAAAAATAAAAGAGTTGATAGTGCATGTGTACAAAGAACAAGATGCCTGGAAGAAATGGAACTCAACGAAGAGACAAGAAGATTATAACTAAGTTTTGTGACAGTCGGAGAGATGCAGCCCGGGTTTTCCGAATTGCAAGGCGTTCATATGAAAAAACAACAGATGGAACAGATTGATCAGGATTTCAGGAAGAATAATGTCAGGGACTATCAAACTTTCAAGTCTAATCTGAAAGGGTATCAAGCACCGAGCTTGTGCTTCAGAGATGAAAATGGAAAGTTAGGTCTGAACAACAAGGAGAACTGTCGTATCTTGGCTGAGTACTTTAAGAAATTACTCAATTGTGATGAACCAAAACATAGGCTACTCATAGGCCGTCCTACTCAAGTAATGGCCAACTCGCATCCACCTTCTAAGACAGAAATTAAAATGATTATCGATGGTCTAAAGAATAACAAAGCAGCGGGAGAGGATTCCATTGTGGCAGATCTTCTAAAACTGGCAAATGAAGATACTCGGAATATATTAGCTGAGATCTTTGCGGAGATATGGAGAACTGGTAGGATACCCACAGAGTGGCAGTCTGCATTAATTCACCCTCTCCACAAAAAGGGGGATAAGAAGGACGTTAACATTTACAGGGGTATATCAATTGTATCTGTTCCCTACAAGATCCCAAAGCACTCCTGAACAGAATTGAAGAACATCTTGATAATCAGATTGGTGAGTACCAGGCCGGTTTCAGAAAGGGACGTTCTTGTCCGGAACAGATTTTTAACCTGAAAAACATCATTAGGTATAAGACGATAGGCAGGTATGACTATGTGGTCGTATTCATTGATTTTAAGAAAGCGTATGACTCAATTGACCGCGAGTCGCTACTGAATATTCTGGAAGAATTTGGAGTGGATGACACGTCTCGAAATCTGATTAAACAGACTTTGACCGACACAGTGTCAAATGTAAAATTCATTGACGAGATCTCAGATCCCTTTGTAATCAAAACTGGTGTCAGACAAGGTGATGGATTATCTCCAATCCTTTTCAACTGTGTATTAGAAAAGGTCATTCGTGAATGGAGGAAGACACTGAGTCGGGAAGAAGGGAATGAAGAACGATTCAGGCTAGGGCCCAAACTGAAAGGGGTGCATGTTGATTGTTTGGCTTTTGCAGATGACCTAACTATTTTTGCCAACAATATTAAATCAGCCATTGTAAAGATTAATCGGTTGTCAGAGATGGCTGAGAAAGTAGGTTTACAGATTTCCTTTGAGAAGACAAAGTACATGACAAACATCAGTGATGGACCAGAATGGATGAAAACAAACCAAGGAAAGATTAAACGTCTAAAGAAATTTAAATACCTGGGTGAGGTAATCCAACAAAATGGCCTGGAACAGGAACCAATTAATCTCAGAATCTGGAAATTAGACCGAGCCTATCACCTGACGAAAAATCTCTATAATAAGAAGTCGCTGAGCATTGGAGCCAAATTAAGACACTACAACATGGTTGTCAAACCTGAAGCATTATATGCTTCGGAGACTTTGACTATGAACAGGCGGGGACTAGTCGACCAGTTGGTCAAAACAGAACGCAGGGTATTGAGAAAAATTTTAGGCAACAGATGGGTTGACGGGCACATACGTTTGAAGTCGAACGAAGAGTTATATAGAAAGATAGAACCAGTCACGTCAACAATAAAAAGGAAAAGGTTGTTGTTCTATGGACACATTTTCAGAATGTCCAACGATCGTCTAACAAAGAAAATTTGGAATTTCGTGAAACCAAAGAAGAAAAAATTGGCATGGTTTGAAGAATGTAACAAAGACCTTCTAGAAATTGGTATTCTGGACTGCAAAATTATGAACAGGTGTGAATTCAACCTAATAAAAAATTACCAGGGATTTAAGGTAGGGGCAGAACCCAAAAGACGGAGGGGACCTCTTTCAGAAGATCGGAAGAAGGCGCTGAGTGATGGGCTCAAGAGATACTGGCAGGACATCAAAGCTGGCAGACGATCTAGAACGAAACATTGATTTTGATTGTTACTCCGTAGTCCATAGTGGCTCAATTCGAATGTAAAAAGAGTTGATGATATTCTGGATTTTGTATTCTCTTATCTGGATGACATTTTGAACACGTCAGGGTCACCAATATTTAACCGCTGACACTGAACTAGTACCTATTTTTTATATAAACGTTTACAAACTAATACATATAAACTTTTACAAACTAATACATATAGGCCTAAGCACAGTATTTGATGTCATCTATTTTGTTTCTAACCATGTTTCTTCACAAACGTTTTATTTCAACTCAAAGTACTTAAATATCTCTTGCCAACTCTTAAAAATACCAAGTTATTTGTGGTTCTTACAGATCCGACCGTGCGTTTTCAGCAGCTAGATGAAGACAACAACGAAAAGAAGGAAATTTACGAGCCTACAGTTCAACATTGATTTAAATTATTCAAAGTCTGCACAAAGTGAATTAGGATAAACAATTCAACGTGTCATTTAATTCCATATAAATACATTCGGAAGTTGTTATGTCTTGAGGCCGACAGAAGAATGTTAAAAACCACTAGCAAAACAAAATCGCTCCATTAGCAATATTGCACGAAAGGATATAGAAAAGAGTTGGCTCGTGCAATGTTCTGAAGCGCAACTTCAGCTCTCAAAGTTTGATCGCAGCTCACTCTAATCCCTCGCACGCGCGCACGATCTCTCTCACTCTCTCTACTTCTCAAAAACTTGGCTAAATTAGATTAAACAAGCAAATGAATCCATCTCACAATATAGCGTACCTACAGCCTGTTTCGTGAGTCATCCATTGCATTGATATATTCATTCGCCTACTACAGACACTCGTTTCTTATAGTAGGGATCGACTGGCTGCGTGGCTCAGCGGTAACGTCCTCGCTTGCTGTGTCCAAGGTTGCAGGATCGAATCCTCGCGCATTCAGCTGGCATTTGAGGGTGCGCAAATGTGAGGGAGCCGTGTCAGTAGATTTACTGGCACGTTCAAGATCCCCTTCGGGACAAAATTCCGGCACCCCGGCGTCTCTAAAAGCCAGAATAGTTAAAAGGGACGTAAAACTAACAACATTTATTATTATTATTATTATTATTATGGTAGGCATCATGTCAGAAAGCCACTCAAGGACGTGAAATGTGTCTTCTTCCTCCTCCTCCTCCTCGGTCCTAATACCCTTGACATGGTGTGGTGGCCAGTGTTGCCAATATAACTACTTTGTCGCTAAATCTAGCGTCTTTTCCGATTTTTTTTTTGGTGACAAAATACTTTAAATTTAGCCTAGTATGGCTTAGATAGGGATTTATTGATTATTTAAACTCCTGTCAGCAGAATAATAAATTATCTGCTGACAACATAGGAATCTAGCAACTTTTGAATACCAGAGTGTTTTTTTAGCGTATGGCTTTCAGTGCCGGGAGTGTCCGATGACCATGTTCGGCTCGCCCGAGTTAGTAGCTGTTGCTATGCGGACACCCACGGGGTGAGCTACAAGTGCCGTCGCGTGTGGAGTGTTGTCTGGGGAGGAGAGTGTGAATGAAACGACGAGGAATTTGAAGGTAGTGCCTGTGGCCCATAGTTAGGGCACAACGCTGACATTTGCCTGGAAAGAAGATGGGAAACCACAGAAGACCATCTTCAAGGTTGCCGATGGGGGGATTCGAACCTCCTACCCTCCCGTATGTGAGGCCTGTAGCCACGCCGTAACGACCACGCCTAACTCACCCGGTAGGACCTGAGTTGGTAATACTGCTGATCAAGAGTAGTTGGAGAGTTTCCACTGTGATCTCCAGTCCATAGCCAGCTCCCATGCATCGCCACAGTGGTCATTTTGCACTATCGGGGCGCTCAAAATGTAAAAAATAAATGTTATGTATTTTCATGATTTATGACGTTTTTAGTATCAGTAATGTCCTATGACCTCAGAACTGTGCCTATATGTCATATTGGTTCACCCCCTAGAGAGTGGGAGATCGCTGACGTAGGGTGTTTCTTATCGCATCCTCAGCTGGAAGCGGAGATGATTATTTGTGTTTTAATCTTGTGCTTTAGAGACGTGTTTGTTGAGCTATCTTCATCGTTTGCCACTGGATATGACAGACCAAGGTATGCTCTTTCTTTATTAAATTTGCAAAATCGTATAAAAATTGCTGTGTTTATGTGATAAACGTTTGAAAAGAGTGACTTTTAAAATATATTTTATCCTTCTTCTATGGGTTTTTGGACCCGGAAATTCGCAATTGTCAACCATTGTTGAAATTCTTTTCATTAGACTATAGCCTATACCCTATTGTGTTGTCTGTGTAAAAACTTCTAGCAACTTTTTGCAACTTTGGCTTTTTTTTTCTCCTTTTAGTGCTGTCGGAAGGAATTACGCGGAAAGATCTTATCGATGTTTGGCGCCATGCAAGTGGGAAAGTGAAAGAAAGTGATGTCTTACTAAACTATTTGATAGAAAATACTAATCTGAAAACCCTTGGACAGTCTGTTAAAGATATTGTTAGAAAAGAACGTATTAATTTTTCCGCGCAATTAAGAAAAAAGTGGGTTGCAAAAACAAGACATTAAGCAAGTTTTTGTCGTCCTAATTTTTCTTTAATCGAATAGATGTGTGGTACTTCAGTCTAATTCTGTACACCCCTGAAAGATCATATACTGTATTAATTAATTCCTTCCCTTCTTAAGTGCTTCGTTGCACCACACGTTTAGCTGTGATAAGAACCAGATGGAAGGAACGGCATGTGTTTCGCCTGACTCATGAAATCGCATTTCAGCGACGAGTTAATTTATTACTGTGTTGACCAGGAGATTGTGAGGACACGGGAGATTATATGTTTTGTGTATTCATGCACATTATTTTATTATGGTAACTAAAAGAGTGCAATTGTTATTACTATACCTACACATCAAATATTATTTTTAATGTAATGCATTCTCAGATGAAAATTAGCTAATTTTGGCATAATATATGTAGTAGTTCAATTAAAATATCTATGGATTGTATGAAGCTAGGAGTCCAACACAGCATACAAATTGTTGCCGAGTTCTTTTAATCTGGAGTGTTTTTCAAACACTTGTAGTCATAAAATCACTTACGCTCAGCAGCATTAAGGAAAGCCCTCATCCAGTTGAACATTGTTAATATTATTGTTATAATTAAGACAAGTTTAACCTGAATTCTTATAAATAAGAATAAGAAAAATGTTTATCATACTTTTAAACAGTTATTTTAAACAGTTATTTTAGGATTTTGACCTTTTCCATATGCAAAGGAATTTTGCGCTGCCAGATAGGCTAAAAGGACCACTGTGCCGTCGTGGAGACACTTCCCCACCAGTATCTTCAAAACGGTCAACTCATCCTGTTTGAGCTCGTATTTCTGTCACTTGCATGACCAGATTTTCTACGGGGGGTGATGTTGACTTGGGTCCACAGTCAGTGACGTCCAGAAAGAGGACGATTGGGTTGGTCCCATCCTACAAGTGCTTTTCGGTGGTTACCACTTCTCCTCCATGTGGTTTCTAACTTAATGTCATTTAATTTGACGTTCCACCCTAGTCTCAGGTATCAGATCATCATTAGTATAGATCCCTCCCGTGGCGCTCACAAACGACCGATCGTGACAAATTAGCATTCAAATGAAAGAGAATAGACATTAGCAGTGACGAATTGCATACTAATTTCATAATTATCTATAATTTCTTTAAAAAATGACTTCTAAAATAAATGTCCGAAGTGTGCGATTTTCATATACTGTTGCTGTAGGAAAATACGCTCCATAATTGCTATCCACTTCACATTTTGGCCGCTGTGACGCCTGATTCAAGTCATTTTAACATTCTGAGGTCTTTCCTTTATCGTTTGCATGGATTTCAGAAACAGTAAATCAAAGGAATGAGTACTCAAATCGTATAATTTCATAAATATAGAATAACCGGTGAGTGTTATGATGATCCAATTTTCAGAGAATGCCTTCTTAAATTAGGGAACGTAGAACTTGGAATTCTAACTGAAAAGTAAATGGTGTTCTATAATCATTTGGTTGAAATAAAAACATAACAACCTTTCTCCTTAAGTCTCTCATTATAAACCTGTTGGGGAAAGTATGGTTTATGAACATGCGAGATTTTTAGCAC
Organism: Meconema thalassinum; assembly: GCA_946902985.2. Taxonomy (NCBI): domain Eukaryota; kingdom Metazoa; phylum Arthropoda; class Insecta; order Orthoptera; family Tettigoniidae; genus Meconema; species Meconema thalassinum. Next base: position 65,105,145 of record OX336396.1, read on the forward strand.
GGGTCCGCTAGTCAGAATTAAATTCCTTGGAGACAGGAATCGAATTCTCGTTGCTGATTGATGGACTTAGGGGCTTTACGATATGGTGGTATTGTAGCCCCGTGTACTTGAATGTGTGTGGGGAATATATGTGATAGCCTGGGTGATTGTGATGGCCGTATTAGTGTGTGTATTTGCAATTCTAATGAGAAATGGGAAGGAGGCGGCCGTGGCCTGAAGTTAGGTACCATCGAGACATTTGCCTGGAGTAGAAGTGGGAAACCACTTCCACAACAAGATGGCTGAAATGGGAATCGAACCCCCCTAGAAGAAGTCTCAGTACGTCCATCCCCCCCCCAAGAGAGAAGGCGGCTAATTACTAAATGGACTGAGCGAGCTTTGAACTGGACGACTAATTCGTTTACGGTGAACATGAATATTAACGTCTGATGTTCCAACCTGGCATAAAAATTAATTATTAATAGATACGGTATGTTAGTAATTAAGCCACTAAACAGTTTAGGAGCGAACGTATCACGCACAGCTGAAAAACAATTTGCAATACATAGACGTCCTTGCAGACTATTTTAAATGTAAATTCTGTGTTGAAGACTTCCAATCTGCATCGCTATTAACAATAGAGCAAGTTTAAAAATTTAGATTTTCACAAATGATTAATTATTTCGCACGCTAAGCGATTTCCTTTTTTAAGTTGCTCAGCCCCGGCGTAGAATGAATTTGAAATTACTGCATAATTACCTGTATGTTAATTAAAGATGCAATTACCGTACCTAAGCCGTCCATTTAACCAACAAGATGAAAGCAGCCTAGACCAGGGGAGACTTACATGCTACTTGTGTTTTCCACGTGTACAGAATTTGCCTGAGATCTTGTATTATTATAGCGACTGTTATAGTCTGTGTTGAATCCAGTTACTTTCTTCCGGTGGGAGGTAATAGGCTTCAAACTTTGGTCAATAACAATAAAATAACACTAAAAACTGATATTTTTCAACTAGCAATCTGAAAATGACGAAATATGACCTGAAAATGACAAAATATGATCTGAAAATGACTGATTTAAATATCGCCGTTCTTTTTAATTTATTATAAATCCAAGCGACAATCCCTTCGAGATTGGATTGTTAACTAAATGCTTTATCCCTATCTTCATATTATTTTTAGCCTACTTTTCACATTTTGCAAAAATGAGGAAAACGTAGACTTATGAGATCGGGCAAATGTGTGTCTGTCTGTCTGTCTGCCTGCCTGCCTGTCTGTCCTTCTGTCTGTCTGTCTGGCTGTGTGTGTGTCACCCCCTATCAACTCCTAAACGGCTGCAGCAATCGAAACAAAATTTGGTAGGAGTAAAGATCTATACCTGAATATCTCACGGCCATATTTGGAAATGATGTCAGTGCTACCAACTGCTGAAAAATCGCAATTAAAATTTGAGCTCCATGTTGGATATCTTGGAAGGTATGAATGGGAGCTATTTCAAAATTGGCACACGTATAGATAATAATATTGCAGTTTAATTTCCAGGAGGCCATACATCGCAGTGTTGCCAAAATGATTATAAGCCTGCTGATAGGTCCAATTTTTAAATTCATATAACTTCTACACTATCAATTGGATTTCAACGAAATTTGGTATGTGCTATGTGCACATAAACAGATATGACTGAACGTATTCTTAAGATCCACCAGGGCTGCCAACTGTTAATAAATGCTCTCAAATTATTTTATCCAAATACCAATATATCATAAAGTATGCAAGCCGACAGCTTTAAACTATGCACACGTATAGTACCTGACATTCTATATTAATTTGTAGTAACTTATATACGTCAGTGCTACCAACATGATTCTAAGCCTGCTGAGATGTCCAACTTTAAATACATGTAACTTCTATACTATCATTTGGATTTCAACCAAATTTCGTGTGTGCTATGTGTACCATAACCTATATGTCTATGCCGATTCTTAAGAGTAACCAGACCTGCCAACTGTTAATAAATACTGTCTCTATTTTTGTTACCCTAATATCAATAAATCAGAAAGTATGCAAGCCAATAGCTCTAATCTTTGCACACGTATAGTACCTGGCATTCTAGATTAATTTGGAGTAACTAATATACGTCAGTGCTGCCAACATGATTCTAAGCCTACTGATAGGTCCAATTTTAAAATGCATGTAACTTCTATACTAACTAATGGATTTCATTGAAAACTGACACAACAATAGATCATATTATTTCAGATTATTTCTGACCAATACATGTATGTCATTGTTGCTAACATGATTTTACGCGCGCTGTTAGATCCAATGTTTAACTGCATGTAACGTCCATGCTATCCATTGGACTTCAACCAAATTTTGTATTCTGTACCTTAAGAGATGGAACTAAGAATATATTCAGTCACCAGGGCTGCCAACTGTAGTTCTCTATTAGGCTACATTATGCCAGGTATACAGTGTTTCGAACTAATTGGAAATTTCGATGTTACCAACTTAATTTAGTCATTTTTCTAGATAGATCGATATAGATTAATCATTGGCATGAATCTTAAATTTTAAGAAAAGTAGGCTCTTTAGTTCGTCACGGAACTTCTTGTTCTGAATATACATGTAACTTATAAGTGGTTATTTATAGTCTATTTCTGTAAACACTAGTTCCCGTTCAGTAAGTTGAGGATGATTGCTCACCTACAGCTGCCGTCAAACTACCGAAATATGACGTTCTTAACAAAATATGACCTAATGGTAAAAAATATTCGAAATATGCATTTATGTGACAAATAAAAACCCCTGCATTGTGACGATAAACACTTGATTCGCATCAGAAACCAATCGGACATGAAAATAGAGGCAAAGAGAAAAATATGATAATTCTTAAACATCCGAGCCCAAGTTATAAGACGTAATCTATTTAGCCTATATACCGTACCCAACATACAGTTTGGAAAAAAATATAAGAGAATGGTTAACAATCTTACCAAATAATTATGGTATTCGAATTGGTTATAAAAAAGAAGACCTGAATATAAACTGTCTCGCTTTTGCAGATGAAATTGCTTTGTTCGCTAATACAATGGAAGAGGCCACTGACCAACTTAATAAACTACAAACCATAGCTGCTAAAACTGGACTTAAAGTGGCCTTCCATAAAACTAATTTTATCACAAATGTCAAAGATGCCTCAAAATTCATCACGATTGGTCTGCAAAAAAATCAAAAAAGTACGAAAATTTAAATACCTAGGGGAATGGATTACCCCTAATAATTCAGAAATAGCTGCCATTGAGAGCAGATGTAACAAATTGGAAGGTGCCTTTCAAACCTGCAAAAACATTTACAAAAGTAAAAGCTTGTCCCGGAATGTCAAACTTTGTCATTATAACACAGTAATTAGGCCGTCAGCACTGTATGCCGCAGAATGCTTACAGATGACAAACAAAGTCCATTGAGAAAATTAGAACTTAAGGATCGGAAAATTCTAAGGAAAATATTAGGACCTGTTAATAATAATGGTACTTACAGAAGAAGACATAACAATGAATTATTTGAACATATATAAGATTTGGGGAGTGTGATGAGAAAAAGGAGAATGTCTTTCTTCGGACATTAGGAGCGGATGGAGCATCAGCGACTTTCATATATAATCCACTCATCAATATCTAAAAAAAAATCCTATTGTAAATGGTCGATGCAAGTTAAAAAGGACCTAACAGAAGCTCGAATCAATCAAGCTCTGGTTTGGGATAGGAACCTGTTCAGAAAGGCGGTTAAATCAACCAGTAATCTACACCCTTTAACATCTGTGATGCCTCGCCCTCACAGCAAGTGGACGGAAGAAGGAGAGCAGAACATTCGTCAAGAATGAAGATCTACTGGCAGACAAGAAAACAAGCATTACAGTGATCATATGAGTGAAGAACATCGTGGTCCATTGTTGGCCGAAACGTCTAAAAAAAACAACATACAGTACATATAGGCTACGTATTAAATCCATATTTATATTTTTTTCGATCTGGCCATTTATATTTCAATTTTCCGCCTCCCTCTTTGGTTGGTAACTGGCTGCGTGCTCAGCGATAACATTCTCGCCTGCTATTTCCAAGGTAGCAGGATCAAATCCTGGCACACTCAGCTGGCATTTGAGGGTGCGCAAATGCCAGGGAGCTGTGTCAGTACATTTACTGGCACGTTAAAGAACCCCTTCCGGGCAAATTTCCGGCACCCCGGCGTGTCTAAAGCCGCAGTAGTTAAAAAGGGACGTAAAACCAATAACAATATTATTATTATTATTATTCCTTGGTTGCTGAGTACGCTGATCTATTCAATGGCTGAGCTTTCTTTTATTTCAATTCCATTGGTGATGTTAAACAATTTATTATTTGGCACACATTAAGCAGCCATTTTTAATGTATCCACCTTAAGTTATTAAATGGTATGGACTCCATCTTGAAAAAATTCATGATGAAAATCAATTAATGTACAACAAAAATAATGGAATCAAAATTAAAGAAATCAGAAACCCCAATTGACGTCAAATTGGCTGGTGAAAATCTAAAGTAGGAGACTTCTGTTACTTAGGAAGCAAAATAACCAATGATGGACGAAGTAGAGAGGATATAAAAAGTAGGTTGGCTCAGGCAAGGAAAGCATTTCCGCAAGAAAGGAATCTGTTAACAACGAACATAGATTTAGGTATTAGGAAGTCCTTTTTCAAAACCTTTGTCTGAAGTGTGGCGCTCTATGGAAGTGAAACTTAAGACCGTTGACGGAGCAGAAAAGAGGAGAATAGAAGTATTTGAAATGTGGTGTTAAAGGAGAATGATGAAGACCAGATGTGTAAATAGAGTAACAAATGAAGATTCATTCAGACAAGTGTGAAAGGAGAGATGTTTTTGGCTACTGCTAATGAAGAGAAGAGATAGGTTGGTAGGACATACACTCAGACACCCAGGGATAGCAGATTTAGTTATGGAAGGAAAGGTCGAGAACAAGAACTGTAGGGGTAGACCAAGGTTAGAATATGTTTAACAGATTGCCTCAGATGTAAGGTGTGATAGCTATGTAGAGAAGAAACGATTAGCTCAGGACAGGGAGGCTTGGTGGGCTGCATCAAACCAGTCAAAAGACTGAAGCCTCAAACAACAACAACAAACTAAAATGTGCATTGTTTGGTGTTTAGCAAACTTGAGAAGGAACACACTAGGAATAATAAGTATAATATCGTATGGCCTCTGGTGCCGCGTGCGAGCTTTGTTATTTGACACCCAGAAGGCAGCTTCCATGTCAAATTGTGTTGTTCCTTGAAGCACTATGAAATTCAAGGAGGTTAGATATCTAAACTCCTGGACACTATAGCGCTTTCTAGTAGAGAAATGAGGAACTTTGTGTTGGCGGAAAATCCCGAGATTAATTTTGCATCATGAACACAGCCTATTGAATTCAAATGGGTTCTTTAACATGCCGACATCGTATGACATGCGTGTCGTGATTTTTGCCGCGAGCCTGCAAGCTTGGGGTTAGTAATCAGACACGATAACCACTCGCCCACCGTGGCAAGCAACTATAGGAATGACGAGTATCATGCAATTACAAGGTGTATTATCCTTAAGAATGGAATTTGAAAATACACAAGTCCAACCCTGTGCCACGAGATACAACTCTGATAACATAAGCGAACATTTCGTTGTCACCGTGAAAAAACGGGCAAATTCAGAAACAGGGGTGGGCGTTAAGCCCGTAAGGGAGAGATAAACCAATCGCTGAAATACAGTCGGTTGGTAATCTCCGCGAGGGTTGAATTGAAATGTCTGTGTCGCAGTTGGTAAGAAAACGACCCTCAGTAATCCTCAGGTAGGCCGCCCCGTTGCGTGAACTCAGCCGCGACCAATAAGAGGGGCGATAAATCCTAGAACAGAACAGAGCAAGCTGAGCCCACATCTACTGCCAATACTCCTCGAAAATTTCCTATGCTTTCATTGCTTCATAAAGTTAATATTGGATGATGATTATGATAATTGTTGTTTTAAGGGGCCTAACATCTAGGTTATCGGTCTGGTTGATAGCGAAAATGACAATGAAATGGAAACCATAACGAAAATTAAGTGAGACTGAAAATACTTACAAAATGTATCTCAGATTGAAACGACTCACAGAATGGAGAGTGGTGATACTTACAAAAGGGAATTCAGAAGGAAATGCTCACAAAAGGAATAGATTGAAAAATACGAACAAAATGTAGTAGTTTAGGTTCAAAATACGTACAAAATGCAATGTAGAGTCGAAATACTTACAAAATGCAATTGGAATTCAAAATACTTACAAAAAGCAAATGAGATTGAAAATAAGTACACAGAGCAATTGAGGTTCAAAATACTTGCAAAATGCAACTGAAATTGAAAATAAACAATGCACGTTAGATTGAAAAAGGCCTGTTCAGATTCAAGATACTTACAAAATGCAATTGAAATTGAAAAAGCTTACAAAATGTAAGGTAGATTCAAAATACCCATTTGGATTGACAAGCCTTACAAAATGCATTTTTGACTGAAAATACTTGCAAAATGTAATTAGTTAATATTGGAGGACCCCTTAAAATGATCAAACCATTTGCGCAGCAACCATGTTTGCGCAAACAATGTGATGGTATCGTACACAGCGACACACACACCCAACTACACGGGACTGATGACCAAGATGATCCAAGACCCTTAATTGAATTAACAATGATTTTCGGCATTCTGGAGCCCTTTTAGCTTCATCAGACATCCAGACTTCTCTGGAAGCCACATGTCTTCTTGTTATGCTTTTAAAATCAGCACAACTACTGTGATCTTTTTTTAAAAGGTAACATTCCCTTAATGTTCGTTCCTCCTCGGCACATAATTCTTTAGGCACCACCCTATAAGCACTTGCCACATTAGGTAGCTATCCACATCGTCAGAGAGAGCATGTCCAATCTCCATCGAGAATCAGACTATGGCAGGGCATATTTTTTATTCTTTCTTACACGCACATGCCTAGTCACAACACATCCGTCAAATGCCACGTGTCTACCGTGAGGATACCCTATTATTAGGAGCTATGAAGCGCAATTGATACAAATTGCTAAAGGAGGGTAGTTCCGTACGAACCTAAAATTGCAGGAAAAAAAAAACATTCATGAGCAAATGACTTGATATGAGTCCTAATATATAATTAATCTTTCCTATGATTCAAAGTGATCACTTTCAGGGATATTCGATTTTTTGAATCGATTTGTAATGCAGAGGGGTGTAAGAAACGATCGATCATAATTATATAAATGATTTATGACAAGTAAGTTAAGGTTTCCTGAATTTCTTTCACGGCTAACGATATTTTCTTTTAATGAAGTGGAACTAATAGACGCCATACAGACATCCAGGTAAAATTATAATGACTAGAGGGCCCGTGCGAGCTTTCGCAACGTGAATGTAGGTTTATGGGGCAGTAGGGAAGAATGTGGGAGGACGAAGTTTTAAATATTGAAGAAATGTATTTATTGTTGTTAAACGGCATACGTACATGACAAGAACACAAATAATTATGTAGAACAGTGTTTTGAACTTGTCACAGCACCTCTCTGTAGACAATATTCGATGTTAAAACGAATTCATCGGTTATTGTTTGCTCAGGAGTTTCTTCTACAGCAATTTTTACATTTGCAAAGGATTGAACACTAGAGAAAGTCTTGGTGAGACCACACCGGAGCCATCTGCTGAGAGACTCCTCAGCTAGCAGCACGCCACGCTCCCGTCAGATGGCTGCCACCGCCGCGCTGACCTGCGCTCTAGCGGCAGGCTCGCCTAGCAGTACGCCGCTCTCCCACCAGATGGCTGCCGCCGCCACGCTGCCTTGCACTCTAGCGGCAGGCTCGCCAGGTTACGGCGCTCCCATTGTAAATGTACATTTTAAGGTATTTATTTGATTGTGAGGCATTTAAAGAGGAAGTGAATGCATTTCGTGCACACATGGGGTTATGCGGAACTTGTAGGTACCCCATATGTGTAGGTTGGTGTTAACAGGACCTTATTTTCGGTACAAACCCGGAATGGGAAATTAGCAGAATAATATAGCTAGGATGAATATATTTCTAATCTTCTACAGTTTGTCCCGTCTAGTGACAGGGTGCCCTATGTGGGATTGTAGTCTCCATTTCTATCGGTCTTGGGCCATGTCTGGATGAAGATTGACAGCTTTTAGGTCGTTGTGCAGAGTATCGGCCCACCGTTGCCTAGGTCCCCCTCTGGAACTCTTTTCTGCCACATCATGTGTGAAAACTGCGTTTGCCATTGCGCCACCCTCTGCGCGGTTTTCCTGCATTTTTTCCCGATAGGTGCAACACCAAAGCGATTTCTGATAATAATAAATAATAATAATATCGTATAGCCTCGGATGTCGGGTGCATGCTTCGTTATTTGACACCCAGAGGGTAGCTTGCAAGTCGAATTTCGTTGTTCCTTGAAGCACTATGAAAGTCAAGGAGGTTGAACACTATTGCACTTTCTAGTAGAGAAATGAGGAACTTTGTGTTGGCGGAAAATCCCGAGATTAATTTTGCCATTATGAACACGGCCTACTGAATTCAAATGGGTTATTTGACATGCCAACATTGTATGACATGCGTGTCGTATTTTTGCCGCCTTTCAAAAATCACTTACCACGGCCAGGAGCGAACCTGCAAGCTTGGGGTAAGTAGACAGACACGTTAACCACTCACCCACCGTGGCAAGCTATTTCTGATAATAATGCAGCGGAATGCCTAACAAACCGCACAGCTGGACCGATCGAGAGACTTGAAGTTAAGGAAAGAAAGATCATTAGGAAAATTCTTGGTCTAAGTTCAAAGATGGAGGTTACAAACTCTGGAGTAATTCAGAAATACACTCCCACACTGAAAAGATCTCAAGTGTAATCTGGAAACGCAGAATAACATTCTATGCCCACCTCCTCAGAATGCCAGTCAGTAGATTCTTCAACAGTCTATTATCATACTTCCGAGGTTTAAAGGTGATGCCTCTTTGGCTGGTGGAAGTGGACAAGGACTTGTTAAAGTTTGAAATTTCTGAATCAGATATCTTGCTCGGAACCCCATTGAAACAAAAATTCCGTCAGGTTTATCAAGAGGAAGTAAACCCCAGCAAGTGATATGTTCACTCGGAAGAATGGAAGAAATCCCAATCCGAAAGGATGAAGGCGTAGTGGGCTAACAAGAAGAAAAAAAGTTGAGATACTGTATCGCAGACCCTAGTGGCCACAACGATAATAGTAAAATTATTAATAATAAGAAGGAAGATAAAAGACGTGCGTGGCATTTGTAGACTTAGAAAAGGGATTTGATAACGTTGATTGGAGTAAGTTGTTTGATATTTTGAAAAGGTTCGAATAACGTACAGGGATAGGAGGGTGATCTACGATCTGTACAAAAAGCAGACGACAAACCGGTATACAGTAAGCTAAGAGGCAACGCTGCAACTATCACCAACAGTTTTCAATCTATATTTTTGCCAAGCAATGAAGGAAATTAGAGAAAAAGTTTAAAGAAGGAGTAAGGATTCAAGGAGAAATAATTTAAAGTCTGAGATTTACTGATAACACTGTCATCTTCACCGATTCACCAGAGAATCTAAATGCGTTTTAAACGGTATGGACTCCGTCTTGAGGAAAGAATCCATTGATAAATTGTAAATCCGCCTGTTCAATACTAAGAGAAGTTGTTGCCAGTGGATCAGATAAATCTACAGAGTAAAGAATCATCTTGAATTTTCGACTGATTTTTGATAATATTTATTTACGTTTGTTATCGAAAGTTCTTCCAATTTTAACGACGATTAACATGCCTTCCCACTTATATACATTCGAAAAACGAGGAATCCTATTAATATATTTTTCGAAATACTAATAGAATATCAACATAGTATTTTAAAGTAGTTCGTCTAATTGCATATCAATTCATATTTTTACAAGTTTTTCATTAATTTAAATTAACAACACTTTTAAGGATATCCATTTTTAACAATGTTTAACTAGTTCTTCTTCTTCTTCTTCTTCTTCTTCTTCTTCTTCTTCTTCTTCTTCTTCTTCTCCTTCTGACTTATCCAATACGGACGTGGGCTACGACCATGGCTAACACCTTCTTATCCTGCGCAATCCTGAAGAGTTCTGTGGAAGACAGCCCAAACCACGTTCTTAAATGTATTATCCATCCAAGTTATTCGTCTCCTTCCCGGTCCATGCCGACCTTAAATTTTACCCTGAAGTATAACTTGGAACAGACGGTATTTTGGATTCCTCATCATGTGTCCCAAGTATTCCAACTTCCTCTTCTTAATTGTGGTTAACAGCTCAGGTTATCTGCACACACGCTGAAGAACCTCGGCATTACTCACATGTTCTGTCCACGAGATTTTAAGAATCCGCCGGTATATCCACATTTCAAAAGCTCGAACTCTTGTTTTCTGTAGCTACCGACAAGGTCCAAGCTTCAACACCTTAAAGATGGGCGGAGACAACATAACACTTCACAATTCTTTTCTTAAGCGTCATACTGAAATCTCGACAGCATAGTAGTTGTTTGATTGTCATAAAGATGGAATTAGGCTTCTCTATACGGCATCTTATTTCAACCGAAGGATCCCAATAACTAGTTTTTCAAGTATAATATTGTTCACGTTGAAGATGGAATCATTGATATTCCGAAACATGTACGTCGTTTAATATTTCATTAAACAACTTCTCCTAGTATTGATCAGGAGGATTTTCAATTTATCAATTGTATCAATCAATACGGATATATCTATTTTTCATTTTCAAAAATGGTTAATGTGTACGCATTCTAGAAATAATTCATGATGTAAATCAATAACTGTACAACAAAAGTAATGGAATGCGGCTGAAAGAAATCAGGAACCTCTATTAACGTCAAAGTGGTGAAAAGTTAAAGGAAGTAGGAGACTTAGGCTGCTTCTGAGGCAAAATAACCAGTGATGGACTAAGCGAAGTATATTAGTGTATTGACAACACTGCCCTATCGCTATAGCCCAGCGCGAATGCGGATATCCGCAAACTTTTCGTCATGCGGATATAGTTTGCATGCCTGTGCGGATAGCGGATACATTTGCGGATTGCAATACGAACTTATTGAATATCATTACAAGGACCTGGATGGTATGACATATTTTTCCGTTTTTCTTTTCGTGGCGAATTTAAGATGATGATTTAAGCTAATATCATTCAAATTATGTCATTAAGCATATTTCACACTCCGAACTGAAAAGGGTTGCAATTTTCGCTGTATGACATTCATTTAAAACATAGCACTTGACATAGGCCCTGTTACATAGCCTAAGCCCTAAGTGAACGATTTTTTCCTCAAATGTCTAAATGTCTCGCTTTATGCTTTATCTAGTTAAGAATATTATTGTATTGCCAGTAGATTCGGATAACAAACATGTGGATGCGGGGCGGATAAAAGTCGTGTGGATGTGGGGCGGATAAAAGTCGTGTGGATGCGGGGCGGATAAAAGTCGTGTGGATGCGGGGCGAATGCGAATAAAAGACGTGCTGATGCGGGGCGGATAAAAGACGTGCTGATGCGGGGCGGATAAAAGTCGTGTGGATGCGGGGCGGATAAAAGTCGTGTGGATGCGGGGCGAATGCGAATAAAGTCGTGTTGATGCGGGGCGGTTAAAAGTCGTGTTGATGCGGGGCGGTTAAAAGTCGTGTGGATGTGGGGCGGATAAAAGTCGTGTGGATGCGGGGCGGATACAAGTCGTGTGGATGCGGGGCGAAAGCGAATGAAAGTCGAACTGATGTGGGGCGGATAAAAGTCGTACTGATGTGGGGCGGATAAAAGTCGTGTGGATGCGGGGCGGATAAAAGTCGTGTGGATGCGGGGCGGATAAAAGTCGTGTGGATGCGGGGCGGATAAAAGTCGTGTGGATGCGGGGCGGATAAAAGTCGTGTGGATGCGGGGCGGATAAAAGTCATGCGTATGCGGGGCGAAAGCGAATGAAAGTCGTACTGATGCGGGGCGGTTAAAAGTCGTGTGGATGCGGGGCGGATAAAAGTCGTGCGTATGCGGGGCGAAAGCGAATGAAAGTCGTACTGATGCGGGGCGGATAAAAGTCGTGCGTATGCGGGGCGAATGCGAATAAAGTCGTGCTGATGCGGGGCGGTTATAAGTCGTGTAGATGCGGGGCGGATAAAAGTCGTGCGTATGCGGGGCGAATGCGAATATAAGTAGTGCTGATGCGGGGCGGTTAAAAGTCGTGTGGATGCGGGGCGGATAAAAGTCGTGCGTATGCGGGGAGAATGCGAATAAAAGTCGTGTGGATGCGGGGCGGATACGAATAAAAATCGTGTAGATGCGGGGCGGATGCGAATTAAAGTCGTGCGTTTGCGGGGCGGATACGAATAAAAATCGTGTGGATGCGGGGCGGATGCGAATAAAAGTCGTGCGTTTGCGGGGCGGATGCGAATAAAAGTAGTGTGGATGCGGGGCGGATACGAATAAAAGTCGTGCTGATGCGGGGCGGAAGCGGATAACGGTTTGATTATCCGCGCAGGGCTCTACCTATCGCATTTTAACACTATCGAATACCAACTAAGAATTCGATCCCGCTACCTTGGATGAACACCTCTTTTTATTCAACCTGTATGTATAGCAATTCCGTCTACCCAATCAACAAAAGAGTAGAGCAAACACATTAAAATCTTATGCATTTAAAATGTTTGTAGTAATTACATTTTAATTATAATGAGGTGCATAAAAGTTAAAACACACCACGTTATTTTCAGTAAACTACTGGAAACAGTACAGGACTATGTCTGCAGCTAATTTCCATAACACAGCGAAACATACGGAACGAACATTGTAGCCACTTGCTGCAAACACAAAGTAATATTATTCAAGGCAGAGTTTTGTGACATACAAATCATTACACACGGGTAGCTTTTACACTTCCATTCGTCTCCTGAAGAGAAACGTAGTGTTTTACTTTATTTTTAGCCTACTTTTCACATTTTGCAAAAATGAGGAGAAAGCAGACTTATGAGATCGATCCGGGAAAATGTGTGTCTGTCTGTCTGTCCTTCTGTCTGTCTGGCTGGCTGTGTGTGTGCCCCCCCCCCTATCAACTCCTAAACGGCTGCAGCAATCTAAACCAAATTTAGTATGAGTAAAGATGTGCACCGGAATATCTCACGTCCATATTTGAAAATGATGTCAGTGCTAGCAACTGCTGAAAAAACGCACTAGAAATTTGAGCTCCATGTTGGATATCTTGCAAGGTATACATGGGAGCTATTCCAAAATTGGCAAACATGTAGATAATACTATTTCAGTTTAATTTCCAGGAGGCCAACCATGACAGTGTTGCCAAAATATTTTTAAGCCTTCTGATAGGTCCAATGTTTAAATGCATATAACTTCTACACTATCAATTGGATTTCAACCAAATTTTGTATGTAATATCTGTACATAAACAGATATGACTGAGCGTATTCTTAAGAGCCACCAGGGCTGCCAAATTTTTAATAATTGCTCTCTCTATTTTTTAAATCCAAATACCAATATATCAGAAAGTATGCAAGCCAACAGCTTTAAACTATGCACACGTATATTCTGACATTTTAGATTAATTTGGAGTAACGTATATACGTCAGTCCTACCAACATGATTATAAGCCTGCTGATAGTACCAATTTTTAAATACATGTAACTTCTATACTATCAGTTGGATTTCAACCAAATTTCGTATGTGCTATGTGTACTATAACAGATATGACTATAAGTATTGTTAAGAGCAATCAGGGCTGCCAGCTGTTAATAAATGCTGTCTATATTTTTTTTTACCCTAATATCAATATATCAGAAAGTATGCAAGTCAACAGCTCTATACTTTGCACACGTATAGCACCTGACATTCTAGATTAATTTAGAGTAATTAATACAAGGCAGTGCTGCCAACATGATTCTATGCCTGCTGATATGTCCAATTTTAAAATACATGTAACTTCTATATTAACAAATGGATTTCATCCAAAATTGGCACAACAAGATATCATAATATTTCAGATTATTTCTGACCAGAACACGTATGGTATTGTTGGCAACATGCTTTTACGCGTGCTGATAGATCCAGTGTCTAACTGCATGTAACGTACATTGGACTTCAACCAAATTTTGTATTCTGTACCTAAAGAGATGGAACAAAGAATATATTCAGTCACCAGGGCTGCCAACTGTAGTGCTCTATTATGCTACATTATACCAGGTATATTTTGAACTAATTAGATATATCGTTATTACCAACTTAATTTCGTCATTATTCTAGATAGGTTCATATGCTGTAGAATAATCATTGGCATGAAAAGTAGGCTGTATAGTTCTTCACGGAACTTCTTGTTTTTTATTAATGGTATTTGGTGTGTAAGCCATACCAACCACATTATGACAATGGAAAGACATACAGATGTTAGAATACAAAACACTGGCATTTATGCATATTGTACATTTGTTTTGTAGTAGAGCAAGTACCTGCAAAAGGAAGCAAACATAAATAATTCAGATTATAACACTGAGGAAATAGAGAGACACTGAAAAACCTATATGCGGAGGTCAGTGACCTTCAAATACTGGATTACTGCGAGGTAGGTCTCTCAGTGCTGACAAGGGGAGGATACGATGCATGGGTCACCGATTCGAACCATCTTTAGTACACTTGTAGGGCATGACTAGGCGTACACCAGGTGCAAGTAGAAAGGTGCGCTTCTCTGCCGATTCCGAGAAATTAATTATAAATTTTTCGTAATTGCTGTACGGCGTTCATGTGCGCAGTACGTTCACATGAAGCCAAGGAGCGCATGGTGCAGCGGTAAGAGTCCTGCTTCGTAAGTGTGGGATCACTGGATCGAATCCCACCGGTGAGCCTTAGGCAATTCTACATCATTTTGCAGTCAATTATAATAACGTGTTTTGTGAGCGGGAAAAGGGATTCTGAAATCATCGTATGGGGGGGGGGGGTTGAACGTTTGTGACATTACATAATGTACAGTCGGGGCATTGCAAATGCACTGGTATTATACGTTTATACACTGAAGGCCCAGTCTGTTCCGTTCATTGCACGTCAGTGAACCATTAGTCCACCCCGTATCCCGCAAGTAGTAGTGTCTCATGCTATGGGTATTGCTTGGAAAGTGATCGGACCTGGCGAGGTCAGCTGCACACTAACTATAACGGTGGGCAGTTGTACTAACAGCAAATACTGTGAATAAAGGTATTCTTTCATCAATCTCCTGTACGATTTATTCCGACTCCCTTTTCCCGCTCACATAACACGTTATTACAATTGACTGCAAAATGAACATTATTCACGACACCTACAGTTGTACGAATTGTCTATGTTTACAAAAAGAAAAAAAAGGCACACCGGTGGAATTCGATCCAGTGATCCCGCTCTTACGAAGCAGGGCTCTTACCGCTGCACCACGCGCTCCTTGGCTTCATGTTAACGTACAGCGAACATGGACGCCGTACAGCAATTACGAGTAATTAATAATTAATTTCTCGGAATCGGCTGAGAAGCGCACCTCACTACTTGCACCTGGTATACGCCTGGTAATGCCCTACACGTATACTAAAGATGGTTCGAATCGGTGACCCATGCATCGTATCCTCCCCTTGTGAGTACCTAGTAGGGTAGAGATGCGAGTTGGAAGGTGATGGTGCAGTTCCCGGATCCTCTTGAAGAAACGTAGCATGTTGCGTTCGGAATCGCGCATACGCAAAGTACAAATGATTGATGTCAACAAAAGAAATGTTGTCACACGAACAATACATGTAATGAAAGAGATGACTGGGAAAACTGCCATGATTAAAGCGCATTCCGTTGAGGGAAGATGAGGGATAGATCTTAGACTTGATCCTTCCTCTTACATCATTACTGATGCATCCATTACGTTGCAGCCGGGATTCTAGATACCGGTACGTGTCCACATTGGCCAGGAATGTCCCACTAATTTGAATATAGGTTATTTATTTAATTATTGTATTCAAATGTGTATTACAGTGAAACCTCTCTAAAAGACCACCCCTCTTAAAGACCGATTTTTCTTGGTACCGATTTAAAACCTCATAAGGTCTGAATTTGTTACCTCTATTTAAGGACCACCCCTCTCCCCGACCAATTACCAGGCATTTTCTCAGTCTGACCTCTTTCAAAAGACCACTTCTCATCTGCCTTCCCATTGCAGATGGTGATGAGGGTGATGATGTAAACAATGGTTCTGTTGGCACAGAACTGCATCAGCATACAATGTCATTAGAAAAAGTGTTATGTAACGTATAAAAAATACAAAAAAAGGTTCTCCTAGAAGATTATTCGAACCCAGAACAAATTAATGGAATTTCGAACTCACTCAGAGATATTCTAGAAAGTGAAATTGTTAAAAAGAAGATGTGCTAATCTGAAACAGATATCAATTCGTGACTTTTATAAATGACAGAGCTCAGAAAGTAACTAATTGTAATTAATTTGTACTAAATGTGAACCAATGCAGATGAATTGTAATCAAGTATGTGTTCCAACTGTACTTGATTAATAATGCAGTATAACATTATTTTAATGCCTACCCCTATTAAGAGACCGCCCTCTAAAAGACCAGTGTTCCATGGAACCGTCACTGGTCTCTTAATAGAGGTTTCACTGAATTAATCTTGAATACGACATGTTTGCTAATTGGCTTGTTTAATTATAAGTGTATTTTATATTTTGTTTTATTAGTTGTTGAGCTAGGTTTAGTTCCTTATTATAAAACTTCAGGCCAGAACATTGTATACGCTACATAAAGGGGTTCTTTAGCCTCAGTGGCAGTTCTCTATGAATACATTCAATTCAATTTATCTTTTGGCTTGAAACTGATCTCGAAAATTGGATTGTGGAAGAATGGGAGACCCAGACATTCGTAAAGAAGAACTGTCTACACCGAGGCATTGGAAGAAGGGAGGACCTGGAACAAGGTAAACAGGATGGCCGTTAGCAGGACCAGATGAAGATGCTTTGTTGACGCCCTATGCTCCACGAGGGACAACAATAATTATGACAAGAAGTCTGCTCACCTACCGGCCTCCGTGGCTTAGGCGGCAGCTTGCCGGCCTCTAACCGCTGGGTCCGTGGTCCAAATCCCGGTCACTCCACGTGAGATTTGTGCTGGTCAAAGCAGAGGCAGACAGGGTTTTCTCCGGGTACTCCGGTCTTCCCTCTCAAAATTACATTCCAGCAACACTATCCACTATCATTTCATTTCATCTGTCATCCATTTAATCATTGCCCCAGAGGAGTGCGTCAGGCTTCGGCAGCCGACACAGTTCTTATCCTCGTCGCTAGATGGAGGCTTCATTCATTCCATTCCTGACCCGGTCGGTCGACTGAAAACAGGCTGTGGATTTTCAGTCTGGTCACCAAGTCGTCGTCATTCCAATCCACCTCGTGGCTAGCATGCTTGGCTGTCACCCCGGAGATCCGGGTTCCATTCCCGGCTCTGCCAAGAAATTTAATTCTGGTTTGAGGGCTGGAACAGGGTACACTCAGCCTCGTGAGGCAAAACTGAGAAGAGGTGGGCTCTATTACCACCTCAGCCATCCAGGAAGTGGATTTCCGTGGTTTCCCAACTCCTAATCCGAGAAAATGCTGGGATGGTACTTATCTTAAGGCCACGGCTGCCTCATTCCTAATCCTCATCTCAATTACAAATACACACACAATAATACAGCAATCGCAATAAAACAGGTTATCAGACAAATCCCACACGCACCCAATTACACGGGGTAACACGACCACGATGTCGCAAAGCCCCTAACAAAATTATGGCATCCCGTCATGCAGTACGTCAGAGAATGTGCCTAGTACAATATTTGATGACTTCATTAACCAGAACCGCTCATGAATACCGACCACCATTGTAATTTAATAATATCGGAATAATGCTCGTTTCCTGCTGCATAAATAGCTTGGCTCGGTTTAATCATTCATATATTTAAATACATTTAATAGAGAATGGAAATTACAGCAACGCATACTATTAAATCAAATGAGCCGTGCCACTGTTGTTCATATAGAACATTTTAAGATCAATTTTAAAGAAGAAAACATTTCCGGTTTGTCCTTTGTCATGTTAAGTGTCCAAGTGAAGCGATTAAGATAATTTCCGGTTGGTCTCCACAGTAGTTTATCTTGCATTAACAACTTCTTATAAACGACGTAAGTAAGTAAGTAAGTAAGTAAGTAAGTAAGTAAGACGTACCTTGAAGAATTAGCCTACGTGTTTACTAGCATCGGAATCTATAGCAACAAATCAGTCTTAGCTTTGGTTATCTGTTTGTTTTTAATTATTTGTCGCAATGTATCCTCATTTGGCATACGAAATAACTAACTAAATATCTAACTAACTAACTAACTAATCAAATAAAGAAATAATAAATAACTAATTAAATAAATAAATAACTAAATGAATAAATATCCAACTAACTAAATAAATATCCAACTAACAAAATTAATTAATTAATAACTAATAAATAAATGACTAAATAACTAAATAAACAACTAAATAAATAGCTAACTAACTAACTAAATAAATAAATAAATAGCTAACTACATAACTAAATAAATACTTAATTAAATAACTAACTAACTAAATAAATAAATGACTGAATAAATAAATAAATAAATAAATAAATACCCAACTAAATAAATAAATAAATAAATAAATATCTAACTAACTAAATAAATAAATATCTAACTAACTAAATAAATAAATATCTATCCAACTAACTAAATAAATAAGTGAATAACTAACTTCCAAATAAATAAATATCTAACTACATAACTAAATAAATAACTACATAAATACATAAATAACTAAATATCTAACTAACTAAATAAATAAGTGAATAACTAACTTCCAAATAAATAAATATCTAACTACATAACTAAATAAATAACTACATAAATACTTAAATAACTAAATATCTAACTAACGAAATAAATAAGTGAATAACTAACTTCCAAATAAATAAATATCTAACTACATAACTAAATAAATAACTACATAAATACATAAATAACTAAATATCTAACTAACGAAATAAATAAGTGAATAACTAACTTCCAAATAAATAAATATCTAACTAACTAAATAAATAAGTAAATACATTACAAAATAACTAAAAATCTAAGTAACTAAATAAATGAGTAAATAACTAACTCCCACATAAATAAATAAATAAATACATACATAATTAAATATCTAACTAAATAAATAAATAACTACATAACTAAGCCTAAATAAATATCTAACTACATAAATAAATCTTACCTTCTTGTTCTTGGTGGTTGTGGTGGTCGCGGTGGTGGTGGTGGTCGTGGTGGTGTTCCTATTTCATGTAAGGGGCTTGGACATCACATTCATTTAGCCCTTACACTTACGTGTTTGTGGAATTTTCTCTGATATAATTTGTGTTATTCTGATGACTATTGGTGTGAGTATTTGTAATTCAGATGAGGTTTGAGAAGGAGGCACCCTTGGCCTTAAGTTAAGAACCATTCCGGCATTGGCCTGGAGGAGAAATGGGAAAATTGGCTGAGGTGGGAATCGAACCCACCTTTTCTCAGTTTTGCATCACGAGGCTGAGTGTACCCCATTCCAGCCCTCAGACCAGAAATAAATTTCTTGACAGAGCCGGAAATCGAACCCAGACCTCGGAGTGATAGTGAAGATAGCTTTGCACAGCGCAACGAAGTAAATCTGATAGTTCACTGCAGTCAATTATAAAGAACCTGAAGTGAAGCTTTAGTCGTGGATTCTAGTTAGTAATTATGCTAGACCTGAGAAAGCCTCAGCTTACCTGTTACTTTGTGAACTGTGAAACACGATCTGCCCTTAAAGAGCGAGTTAAACCAAGCTTGGAGCATTGGCTGAGCTTAGGATCTGACTGTGAAACTGGACGCGTATTTAGAAACCCTTCCCGAGTTGAACAGACCGGCTCGATCAGTCCTCCTACATCTCTTCTTTCTTTCTTTCTTTCTTTCTTTCTTTCTTTCTTTCTTGATCAACTCAGATTGACTAGACCACGCTTAGTGGGCACACTCGCAAGGTGCTGACAGCACGACGGAAGAGTATCTCAATCAGTGACTCAAAGAACATTGCTGCTGAGTTAATTTAATACACAGAACGAGGTGACATGAGGATGATATTTGTTGTTTTAAGGGGCCTAACATCTAGGTTATCGGCCCCTAATGGTCTGGGTGATAGCGAAAACGTCAATGAAGTGGAAACCAGAACAAAAATTAAGAGAGAAGGAAAATACGTACAAAAAGGAACTCAGATTGAAACTACTCACAAAATGGAGAGCGGTAATACTTACAAAAGGGAATTTAGAACAAAAATACTCACAAAAGAAATAGATTGAAAAATACACACAAAATGCAGGTAAGTTCAAAATAAGTACAAAATGCAAATGAGATTGAAAATACGTACAAAATGCAATTGAAATTCAAAATATTTACAAAATGCAATTGAAATTGAAAATACACAATGCAATTTGGATTGAAAAATGCACATTTCAGATTCCAAATCATCACAAAATGCAATTGATATACAAAATACTTACAAAATGCAATTGAAATTGAAAATGCTTAAAAAATGTATGGTAGACTCAAACTACTCAACTGGATGGACAATACTTACAAAATGCAATTTAGATTGAAAATACTTACAAAATGTAATTTAGATTCAAAATACCCACAAAATGCAATTGAGTATCAAAATACTTGCAAAATGCGCACTCTAAAAATGCAATTTAGATTGAAAATACTTGCAAAAAGAGGTTAAGGTTGAAAATACAAAATGCAATTGAAATTCAAAATACTCACAAAAGTCCCAGCCCCTATATTGAAAGACTTACTAAAAAGCAATTTAGATTGTCAATCCTTACAAAATGCAATTGAGGTTGAAAACACTCACAAAATGCAATTTAGATCGAAAAGACTTACAAAATGCAACGGAGATTGAAAAAAAAATAGAGCGTATAGGAAAGAAAACCGCTAAACGGAATTTAGATACACGGGGGTCCAATTAACAAAAACAGTGCGGGAATCTTAAAGAGCAAAGGAAATATAATGAAAAGAAAAAAAGAGGTCTGACCCCTCGAAGAAGGAGGGATCAGGAAAGATGAGACAAGGGCCAATTAAGGCGGGAAAGTGAAAGACTCCCTAGGCCTCTGATGCCCTAATACCGTCGGGGTCGGAAGAGAACAAGAGTTGACCAAGGGAGGTCGACAGGAAAGAAGACGGAGAGGAGCACGGCACAAGTAAGTGGAAGCAATGCCGGACTCAGCTGGGGTCCCGTGGTCGCCAACCCACGTCCCACTAGAAGTGAGCCCCTGGGTGATAACGAGGTGGCAAATTGAGACCTTATACTGCAAGGGTCCATACTCCATGAACTTGAGAGGTGAGGTGACGTACGCGGGAGGCGGGAAGAGAAGGGCCTGTCAACAGCCCGCCGTGTTATCTGGAATTCCTGTCTATTCCAATACTGCTAACATAGGGCCGTTGCCTAAACCACTGTGGTGTTGCGAATGAGTGAGTGAGTCGCCAACCAATGTATTTGGTTCTGTTACTATAGTACAGGACAGCTGCACAGAAAAAAAAAACACCTTTTGTTCCAAAAACTGTGCTATGATTGGCTTTTTGTAAATCGTTAGAAAAGCACAAAAAAAAGCTTAACTCTGAATTTTAGAATTATTTGAACGATCATTTTGTCGGAAAACTCAAAAAAACATTGAAAAGCGTTTTTCTCTGAATCGACGTATTTTAAAGAAATGTTTTTTTTTATGTAGAGGACATTGTCACCTACAATTCATCTCATTGAGGTCACGTCATACGTTTTGAAATGCAGAAGCTAGGTGGCTCCAAAGTTTCCAAAAAAAGTGTTTTTTCACTTTTTGTCCCAGAAAAAATGTTTTGTTCACAAAAGAGCGAATCAGAAATTTGTTCCTCTCAAAATTGTCTATACATTTATTGAAACATTGTTTTCCTCCGCCTTACCGTTCCAAAGTTATAGTCTTCCGAAGTGTGAAAATTGTACTATTCAGATGGCACAAAGGTTAATATATGTACAGTTATGATTGATACGTTGCGATTGAAATAGATATGATTGTTTGAGCTAATTAACAAACACAGCCCGCGTCCTGTTTGACCGAGCCTTAGGCAGCTGTCCGACACCGGTCCCTGTCCAAATTATGCCCACCGCTCTCTCCGCAGTAACAATAGTAGCCTTGACTACGCAGCGTTGCATTTGCTGCGCTATAACTTTGGAAAGGTAAGTCGGAGGAAACAAACGTTTAAATAAATGTTGCAGACAATTTCGAGAGGAACACATTTCTGATTCAATCTTTTGTGAAAAAACTTTTTTTCTAGGACAAAAAGTGAAAAAAACCTTTTTTGGAAACTTTGGCGCCACCTAGCTTCTGCATTTCAAAACGTATGACATGACCTCAATAAGACGAATTGTAGGTGACAATGTCCTCTACATTTTTTGTTTAAAAGACTTTTCTTTAAAATACGTCGATTCAGAGACAAACGCTTTTCAATGTTTTTTTGAGTTTTCCGACAAATTGATCGTGCAAATTATTCTAAAATTCAGAGTTAAGCTTTTTTGTGCTTTTCTAACGATTTACAAAAAGCCAACCATATCACAGTTTTTGGAACAAAACCATTCCAACTGTACTGTACTACTACGCACGAACCTGGAACCCCACACATCACTCTTCATCGTCCACGATCCACATTTCCTTCAGTTTCACGGAGCTCTGACTCAAGCAGTACAAAGTTCAAGGAGTAGGTTACACCCAAGGTCGATCTACGTGCATAAGCATAGTGACATTTATTCCTTGGTGACTCTCTCATTTAAAAAAGAAACTCACACTGAACCAATCAACGTCGATGTCACATGCGAAAGCTGGACCAATAAAAAATGGCCTGTTAAGCAAGCAAGCAAGCGGAGCGGAGCGGACTGGCTCTCTAATATATAGTGTCGAAATGAGGAAGGTTTTCTAAATATGCAAACCGAAGGAGCACAAAAGTTAAACGAACACAAAAGAGTTTATAAAAGGAACAAAAATAACACATCTGGAATTAATTTCAAACAGTGTGATATGATACCCTTTAGTAATGCTCAAGGGCTCTAAATAAATAACAGATGATGGAAACAGTTCAGTGGCCCAGACAGCGTGGTTGACAGTTGGTGAACCAATCTACAGAAACGTGATTGCCGGAGGGCTGAGCACTCTCAAAGAATTGACGAACAAACAACTTCCGCAAATTCTGAATTACAGCTCACAGTAAACACAGCCTTCCAGTCTATAAATATTTCGTCAGATCAAACGATGTTATTCATGCCCAATCCAAACATTCTTCTTCAGCATCGAATCTTCAAACCTCCATCCAGATATCTCCAATTGGTGTGAACAAACTCCAGAGTCTGGTTGGTTGGTTCTTAAGTTTAGGTGCTGCGACAACGCGGTCAAGTAGCCCCGTGTACTTTGGGTGCGTGTAGAATCTGTCTGATAACCGGTGTTAATTGTGATGACTGTATTAGTGTGTGTATCTGTTTTCATTCAAGTAAGGACTGCAGACTATCAATTTTCATGTAGTTCCTACTTTTGCCGCCAAACGCCACCGTCAACGACTACTAGTTCAGAACGTCGCCGCAGTCGGCTCTTGGCAACGAACGTAGCAACCTAAGAGCGTTGTTTACATTCCTAACCTACACAATTTAGCTTCACACAGGTGTAATTGGTGGAAGGTTCTTTAACATGCCATAAATCTATGACATGGGACCGCCGGCTTTACTTCCCCTCCGAAGGAAGGCATACTGAGGGATTTTAACGCTCTTAAAAATCCGACGACTTCGGCCGGGTTTGAACCCGCGATCTTGGGCATAGAAGAAACTCGAGAGTCTAAATGAGAGCTTAAATTAAATAAACGAATTGTTGCTTTTAAGAGGACAATACGATTATAGGCTAAGTCTGATGTCTGGTGTTTTGAGTGTTTGTTTTGTTTATGTATGTATTTATTTATTAATGTTCTGTAAAAAGTAATATTTAAACACATGAAAATATTTTAATGGTGGAATCAATGCATAGGCCAAGATGAAGGACACTTACTGCCTTGGTAACCATCGGATATCCGTAGAAGGAAAAGGGGGTGGGGGAAAATTGTGACTCCTTGAAGAATGAGGACGTCCAAATAAGGGAAAAGGGCGCGGAGAGGGAGGGAGGGCTGGGAGGGGGGGGGGGGGGGGGGGAAGGGGAAGGATATAAGGAAACTGAAACAAAAGGAAAGTGTATCCATGGTGGCCACTCAAATCGGTCAATGATTCTCCAGGAGTAAATCTCATTTTCCCAGACTTAAAAATAAGCGTGAGTCCCGGGGGGCTTTATCGGTTGTCTACTTCAAGACCAAAATAAACCAGTTTTGTTTGGTTTACTTATACAAAATGTTGACAAAAATTAGTGGTGATTGCGTTATTGATATGCAAGCCTACACACAAATGATTTAATTGTTGTTTTAAAAAAGCCTGAAATATCCGCATAAAAAAGAGAAAAGAATGCCGCCTGCAATGTTATTGCGGTGAAGTTGTCTATACTCAATATGTTTTACAAAAATACTATGGCGTGTTCTCACACACAGAAACAGGTAGCCTGAGGAAATTTCTTTCGTTAACGATCGAGTGCTCACCCAAAACCGCAGCGGAAGTATGATTTAAGATGGAAAGATGTTTATAATTAATTAACAGTGGCTATTTTCCAGGAGTTTTCAAAATTTTCATCATTTTCCAGGAGTTTTCCAGACCTAATAAAATTCAGGAGTTTTCCAGGATTTCCAGGAGTAGTGGCCACCATGTGTATCTGTACGGCACCCAACGTCGTAAGGGCCTCGGCGAAAAAACATATGAAAAATCCTCCAGTGACGAACAAAGGAGATCAAATCATGGCCCTGTAGCCATAGAGCAAACTGTACAATTTAAAAAGGTGAACAAATAGAGAAACTGAGAGGAAGTATCTTCCCAGATCTTTAATAACTGGCAGCGAAGTGTCACTTAGCTGATATCCAGTTCTCTGTTAAAGTCCTTATTTGGACATCCTCATTCATCGAGGAGTCTCATTTTTCCCCCCGACCCCTTTTTCTTCTCCTTTCATCCTACTCTGTCCACCGTTGTAATTAATATGGCGCATTCTTCTACCAAGGTCCATACAGTAGTTTCTGGCTGCTTTCTGGTGACGAACAGGGAAAATTCTCCAGTTTTTGTAAGCTCATTGACACACATTCTTCGGCCAAATTGTTTTATTTATAATGAAAATGGAGGCAAAGTTCCTTTCGAAACGTTTAGAATTTTAAATGTTATTTTCACACGGTAATATCCCAAAAGCATGAATAATATTGTAATAGTATGACAATGATATAAATGAAATACCAATAGGAATTTAATAATTTTGTTGCACATTAGTCAATAAAATTGAATTAATATATACATTAATTAATACCATTTTCGGCCATATTATGGCCTTCTTCAGTAATTGCTTTTAAAATAAAAGAAACTATTGCAATTACGAGCAAAGTTTTTGAAATAATATTTTACTTGGATAAAAATAGTTGTTAAAACAATATGTAACAAATGTGGGCTTTAATTTGATAATATAAAAACAATTCTGTGAAAATGACATATATCTTAATAGTTTGTTTTTGTATATGCCTATAAAATAGACTATTTTTTTCTTTAAAAATTATCTTGGGGTGGTCAACAGAGAGTGATTTCAATGACATGAATAAAGACTCTTTGCGGAGTGGAGCATAGGTTGGAATATGTAGGATACTGTATGTATCTTGTTGATCCAATGGAAATTTTGAAGTGAATGGTCCATGACAAAAAAAAACTGTTGTGGCGTAATCTATGGTGATGAAGTTGAATTTCGTCATATCTTACTGTGTGTTTTGGTTTTCATTAGAAGAACCCACGTAAGTCAATTTTCTTTTCTGAAAATGAGTTTATGGCGCATTCTGTTGATCATCCATCGTTACTACAGATCCGTTGAAATTACAGTAATTTCAAATAAAGCTTAATGTCACCTAGATACAGTGGTTTTTATTTTTAGTGGGAAGTGAAAGAACGTCCCATATCCTCTCAATTTTTCATAATATACTAAAAAAGAAAAACATATTGCTTAACCTCAATTGGGGTGTCTTAAGTATTTCTTTTTAGTGTTGAAAGTTTAAATTCTCTCTCTTGAAGAAATTACAGCATTACATATCTCTGCCAGCCTTTTTCAGTCTTCAAAAGCCGTATATTCTATTCATACTAATCCAGTTGTAGGGACAGCATTGAAATGAATGGAAATGCTAATAATCAATAAAGAGCTTCTATATGAATAACACAAACAGAACATCATTTACGTTTAATACATTATTTAGAATTAATAGAATTGTTGGAGAACCATCCAGAGTTTAGAATTACAATTTATTGGTAATGAGGTCCGAGTGAAATGAAAATAAACTCACTATGAGATAAATTAAATTTTAACCGTTAATAGAGCCCAGCGTTGGTTGTAGTGCAGTGCTGTGGCTCTCGCAATGGAACTGATGACATCAAAAACCCCGTAGTTTCACGTATAGCACAGCGTAATAAAAGTGCAACACAGCAAATGTTATTAGACTTTGTATTTTTTTCGAATGTTTATTTCTTTATATATGGATAAGGGATCTGAAATTCAAGTCATCAATTTCCCAACAGCATGGTAATCATGACAACACACGTCGTCATCAATGCTACTAGGTCAGTAGCGTCATCTGCACATTGGTTGGTCGGTTGGTTCCTCAGTTTAGGGGCTGCGACAACGCGGTCATGTAGCTCCATGTACTTTGGGTGTGTGTAGAATTTGTCTGATAACCGGTGTTAATAATTGTGATGACTGTATTAATGTGTGTTATCTGTGATTCAGGTAGAAGGACCGCAGACGATTATTTTTTTCAAGTAGTTCCTACTTTTGCTACCAAATGCTACCGTCCACGACACCTAGCTGCAGATGTGGCTAGTAAATGCCATTGCAGTCAGCAACTGGCGGCGAACGTTGGAACTAATATAGCGTTATCAAACTAACCTACAAATTTTAGCTTCCACAAGAGTGAAAGTGGAAGGTTCATTTTCATGCCACAAATCTATGACATGGGACCGCTGGCTTTACTTCCCCTCCGAAGGAAGGCATACTGAGGGATTTTTAACGCTATTAAAAATCCGACGACTTCGGCCGGGTGTGAACTCGCGATCTTGGGCATAGAAGCTCAACATGCTACCGACTACGCCACCGAAGCCGCTCCATCTACAAGTTGCTGTCAGAACGTAGGCTCGTAGTTGCGCGTTGATTGCTCATAATAGGTTAACACAAAAAGAACACAAGCTCTTGGTTACGTGTTGTTTGTTTAGTTATGAATCTATTTATTTCGTATGTTGAATGCTAAAAAAGAATTATAAATTATCACGAACGGAAACGTGCGGAGAAGGAAGAGAATGAGTTATCCTTGACACGCAATTCTTCTCTACAACTATCGCTGTAAAAGAGTACAAGAAGTCTCAAGGATTTAAAGAACCTCGGAAGTCAACGAGTCATAAACATATCCTGTAACAGAGAAAATGTACGATGTTCTGTTTTTTTGAATAGCCCCACAGTGAGCTTTACTGATATAAGTCAGCAGAAGTCGCCTCATCGGGCCGGAAACCCGAAGGTTCGTGTCTCGTGTGCATCAGACATTTAACGCTCGACTTAATATCTTGATAGCTTGTACATCATGTAAATTACATGACCTATAAGCTGAAAACTGCACTTGATAGTATTTTAGTGTTGTCTTTGTTGTCATCGTGGTTATTTCAGTCTAGTGCGTTTACCTTCTCTCATTGTAATGTCTGTACTAAAGAGAGAGATTGAGGCGGCTTTTGCCTTAAACTAGGAACTATACCGGCTTACGCCGGGAATAAAATTGGGAAAACCACAGGAACCAACTTCTAGGATCGCTAACGTCAGTTATGGATTACACGGCCTAATAATTTAAAAATAGTAATAATAATGTTATTGGTTTTACGTCCCTTTTAACTACACTGGCTTTTAGAGACGCCGGGGTGCCGGAATTTTGCCCCGAAGGGGATCTTTAACGTGCCAGTAAATGTAAAAAAATTAAAAACGTTATTTCACACCATTGCTGTCGTAAATACCCACTGTTTGGTAAATAAATAACAATTAAAGTAAGGAAGAAAGAAAGAAAGGAAGGAAGGAAGATTGTAGTTTTACGTGACCGTGAATCTTGTGATTATGAGCCACGGGACCTCCTTTTTACGTGGAATCCGAACCACAGGACATGGCATTTCACTTCGAAAGAAAGAAAGAAAGAAAGAAAGAAAGAAAGAGAAAAAGGAAAACATATAAATAAGATAAATAAAAAATAAATAAACAAGGAAAGAAAAAAGAAGAGAAACATTAAAGAAAGAAAAAAAAAGAAAGATTAAAACTAAACAAACCGAACCAAAAAAAACTAAAACAAAAATAAAAATAAAATACATAACTTAAATAAAACAAAAATGAATGTCTTGACACCTAATAGAGATAAGTATTGGCGGTTATTTTTTACAATTAGAGAAACTCAAAATGTTCTCTTTCTTTTATTGCATACGTAAGAGCTTTGTCAGAAACTGAAACCTGACGAAAAGCAGCGACGAATGGCATTTGTGGAAATAGTTTTGCTGAAAATTGACAAAATAAAGCATTCCTTGTTTCTCTGACGTGCCTACATTCCACATTTCAGGTAAGGTAAATAGATACAACTGCCACGTGTGGGGAAAGGAATACGGATGATGATGATGATGATAATTGTTGTTTTAAGGGGCCTAACATCTAGGTTATCGGCCCCTAATGATCTGGGTGATAGCGAAAATGATAATGAAACGGAAACCAGAACGAAAATTAAGTGAGACGGAAAATACTTACAAAAAGGAACTCAGATTGAAACAACTCACAAAATGTTCTTACAAAAGGGAATTTAGAACGAAAAGATTCACAAAAGGAATAGATTAAAAAATACCCACAAAATGAAGGCTAGGTTCAAAATACGTACAAAATGCAATGTAGCGTCGAAATACCTACAAAATGCAATTGAAATTCAAAATACTTACAAAATGCAAATGAGATCGAAATTACGTACAAAATGCAATTTAGGTTCAAAATACTTACAAAATGCAATTGAAATTGAAAATACACGATGCAATTCAGATTGAAATATCCCAGTTCCAATCCAAATTATTCACAAAGTGCAATTGAAATTCAAAATACTTACAAAATGCAATTGAAGTTGAAAATGCTTACAAAATGTACGGTAGATTCAAACGACTCATGTGGATTGACAATATTTACAAAATGCAATTTAGTTTGAAAATACTTGACAAAATGTAATTTAGATTCAAAATACCCACAAAATGCAATTAAGAATCAAAATATGTGCAAAATGCCCACCAAACAAAATGCAATTTAGATTCAAAATTCGTGCGAAATGCGGGTTTGGTTGAAAATACTTACAAAATGCAATTGAAATTCATTCAAAATTCTCACTAAAAGGCCCGGCTACCTGCATTGAAAGACTTACCAAAAAGCAATTTAAATTGTCAATCTTTACAAAATGCAATTGAAGTTGAAAACAATCGCGAGATGTAATTTAGATCGAAAAAACTTACAAAATGCAGCGTAGATTAAAAATACCTTAAAAATCGCTAAAAGGGAATTTAGATACATGGTGAACCAAGTAACAAAAACAGTGCGGGAATCTTAAAGAGAAAGGAAATATAATGAAAAGAGGATAGGAGAGGAGAGGAGAGGGGAGAGAGGAAAGGGTCCGCCCCAAAGGTAAGGGACAAAAGGGGAAAACGGACCCAGCTCGGGAATCCCTCGGGGTCGCCAACTCCCGAACTCACCAGCCGTGAGCCCCTGAGGGCGTAGCATTATCTAGGGTGCACCGGAAGGGGTGGGGCTACATACACCCGGCCTCCTTAAGGGCCTTGAGCACAAGGCAGGAGGTAAAAGGAAAAGAAAAAGAAGGCTGACCCCTCACAGAAGGAGGGTATCAGGAAAGATGAGAGAAGGGCCAAAGAAGGCGGGAAAGTGAAAGACTCCCTAGGCCTCGGATACCCTAATACCGTCGGGGTCGGAAGAGAACAAGAGTTGACCACGTGAGGTCGACAGGAAAGAAGACGGAGAGGAGCCCGGCACAAGTAAGTGGAAGCAATGCCGGACTCAGCTGGGGTCCCGTGGTCGCCAACCCACGCCCACTAGATGTGAGCCCCTGGGGGGAAAGGAATATGGAATACATACACACCGTAGTAGAGAACAAACGTGACTCCTCCAAAGAAAATGCGTGATGTGCATTGTTGAAGGACAGTGTCATAGGACCAATCTATTCTTTGCGGAGAGTGGAGTTTTGAGAAGAATCTAAGATTTGAATGAGTCTTTAAATGGTATGGACTCCGTCTTGAGCAAAGACAACATGATGAAAATTAATGAATGTCAAATAAAAATAATGGATTCCAGCCGAAAGAAATCACAAACCTCTACTGATGTCAAATTGACAGGTGAAAAACTAAAGGAAGTAGGAGACTAATGCTACTTTGGAAGCAAAATAACCAGTGATGGACGAAGCAAAGAGGATATAAAACGTAGGTTGGCTCAGGCAGGGGAAGTATTACTACAGAAAATAAATGTGCTGACATCTAATTAATATAGATTTAGGGATTAGTAAGTCACTTTTGAAAGCCTTCGTCTGTAGCGTGGCGCTCTATGGAAGTGAAACTTCGACTATTGGTGCAGCAGAAAAGAGGAGAATTGAAGCGTTTGAAATGTGGTATTACAGGAAAATTATGAAGCTCAGATGGGTAGATAGAGTTACAAATGAAGAGGTATTAAGACGAGTGGGAGAGAAGATATGTTTCTGGCGACTGCTAATGAAGAGAAGACATAGGTTGGTAGGACACATACTAAGACACCCAGGAATATGAAACTTGGTTATGGAAGGAAGGGTCGAGGTTAAGAACTGTAGGGGTAGACCAAGGTTAGAATGTGTTAAACAGATTGCCTCGGATGTAAGGTGCGGTAGCTATGTAGAGATGGAACGATTAGCTCAGGACAGGGAGGTGTGGTGCTGCATCAAACCAGTCAAAATACTGAACACTCAAACAACAACAACAACAACAACAACAACAACAACAAATAGTGTACCAAACACCAGTTCGTTACATCTACAACAGTAGAAAACGTATGGAGAGAGGTCGAATACAGATTCGACGTCTGTCACGCTACTATGGTGCGCATATCGAGGTGGTTGGTTGGTTCCTCAGTTTAGGGGCTGTGACAACGCGGTCATGTAGCCCCGTGTACTTTGGGTGTGTGTAGAATCTGTCTGGTAACCGGTGTTAATTTTGATGGCTGTATTAGTGTGTGTTATCTGTTTTTAATTCAAGTAAGGACTGCTGACATTCTATTTTCAAGTAGTTCCTACTTTTGCTACCAAACGCCACAGTCAACGACCAACTAGTTTGTTAACTTAATTACTAGAAGCCACCGCAGTCGGTTCCTGGCGACGAACGTTGGAACCTAAGAGCGTTAGTCAAATCTAACCTATAATTTAGCTTCACACAAGTGTAATTAGTGGAAGGTTCTTTTACATGCCATAAATCTATGATATGGGACCGCCGGCTTTACTTCCCCTCCGAAGGAAGGCATACTGACGGATTTTTAACGCTCTGAAAACATCCGACGACTTCGGCCTAGTTTGAACCCGCGACCTTGGGCATATCGCGGCGTATTAGGTATTTACCAGTGAAACATTTTGTGTATCTCTACTTGTAGAAAGAAACCAACAAATCACCAATATTTATCTCTAGGGCCCGGATGTTCATGCCGTAAAAAAGTTTAAAAAATGTACTTAAAACGTTCAAAAATGACTGTAATAAATGACCTAAAAATTCGACAACAGCGCTATAAAATGGAGACAATGATCTTTAATAAACTCGCCAATATTTCAAAAATGAAATCCTAAGCTCAAACTGAAAAGTCAAAATAGATTTCTAGCACTTAACAAATGGTCTATGTTCACTTAAGTCTGAGCTGCACTGCACTGCGAATGTCATTCTGATGTCAAATGTAAATGATCTGCGGTTATCAGCCAACAAGTTTTTATATCTCGAAAAGCTGCGTTCAACATCAACTAATGTAATCGGAGCGTACTTGAAGTGAGGAAGGTCGTTTGCTGCTAAATCCTTCTCAATCCCATCCATGCAGTAGTTTTCACCAGAAAGAATGTCTGCGATTTTGCAGAATGTTTTATACCCGGCGTTTTAGTCCAGCTCTTTTTTCAGTTTTGATGCAATACCCGCAGCAGTTTCGCCACGATTGTTGCTAGGACTAGCTTTCACCCGGTTGATTAAGGAAATGCAATCAATATTTCAATATTTTAAATTATCTTGTATCAGCTACTAGCTTCTTCTTAACTCTGAGACACGTAACTCCCTCATATAAAGCTGTGACTTGACTAAATTGGAAAAGAAAATGACCTCAAAAGGCCGATTTCTCAAAAATAAGACCAAAAAATTCTAGCAATCTTAAAAAAATGCTATTAAAATGGAAAAATAGCACCAAAAAAATGCAAAAATATGCAAAATAAAAATGACATATTTGAAGACGGGATGGCCCGTGCGGAGTTTCTATGTACT
Organism: Meconema thalassinum; assembly: GCA_946902985.2. Taxonomy (NCBI): domain Eukaryota; kingdom Metazoa; phylum Arthropoda; class Insecta; order Orthoptera; family Tettigoniidae; genus Meconema; species Meconema thalassinum. Next base: position 65,138,017 of record OX336396.1, read on the forward strand.
TCAGCATTGTTTTAGACAACTCAGTAAAAAGATAACTTGTCATCAACATCCGGGCCCTACTTATCTCTATTACTTCTGAAGATATTAATGTTCGTTTTATTATACACAAGGAACATATTACCATTAGTTGCGTGGCAGACGCCGAATCTGTATTCCACCTCTCTCGATATAAATGACAGGCTTGAAGATCTGGATTTCGCAGACGACATTTGTCTTATGGCACAACGGTACCGAGACATAGAAGATAAGCTGGGGAGGTTGCAGAGAGAAGCAGAACGTGCAGGACTGATGATCAACACCAACAAGACCAAAGAGATGAGGATAAATTCTGACATCACGACTAGTTTGGCAGTCAACGGAAAGGACATTGAGCGAGTTGAGTCCTTCCTCTACCTTGGAAGTATAGTCACAAATGATGGGGGAGCAGAGGAAGATGTTCGAAGCCGTATCAGGAAGGCAAATGGTGCCTTTGTCCAGCTCTACCCCATCTGGAGAAATAGAAACATTTCCAGGAAGACCAAGCTCCGCCTTTTCAATAGCAACGTAAAGTCGATTCTTCTCTACGGCTGTGAAGCATGGAAAGTCACAAAACCGATCAACAACCAGCTACAGGTGTTCATTAACAGATGTCTGCGTCGCATCATGTATGTGAGGTGGCCGGATATAATCTCAAATGAAGATCTTTGGACCATCACCAATCAACAACCGATTAGCATCCAGATCAAGGAGAGGAAATGGCGCTGGATTGGTCACACACTAAGGAAGCCGGACGGAGCTATTGAGAGGGCGGCGCTAGACTGGAATCCTCAAGGCACCAGGAAGCGAGGTCGACCTAAGAAGACCTGGAAGAGGACGATCGAAAATGAAATTGCAGAGGTGGACAAGAACTGGAGTCAAGTGAAGAGAATGGCCAGGAACCGTACTGCGTGGAGAAATTTCGCCAAGGCCCTATGCTTCGGAAGGAGCGGCAGGAATTAAGAATAAGAATATTCTCTCAGAATGGTAGTAAGAGGGAAGAAATTGGGTCAAGGTGTATAAAAACCAACGCAGTGAGTTCTCAGTTGTGATTTACAGCATTCTGCTAGAAAGAAGTTAGTGTATCCACTCAACTCTCCCTACATCGCTCAGTATTCAGACCGACCTTGCTCTATGGAAGTGAGAGCTGGGCATATCCAGGGTGTCTGATACATAAGCTAGAGGTAACTGATATGAGGGTAGCACGAATGATTACTGGGACTCATATCCTACAAGTATCTTGGCCTGATACTCCAAACGACTGGACGGAATTTCTCCAAACATGTAAAAGATAGAGCTGCTACCGCGGTTATAGCCATGAATGAGATAAAACTAATAAGACAACTCTCCATACAGACTGCATTAGAACTCTTTCACATAAAAATTTCTCCAATCATGACATATGCAATAGGATTAATATGGGAGCATCTCTCGAAAAACGATCTTGCTCAGATAGAAAGGGTAAAGGCCATATACATGAAAAAGATTCTGTGTCTAGGACAAAATGCACCGTCAAGGACGACCTATGAACTAACGAGACAACCATTTTACATAGAAGAGTTACGTATAAGAATGTTACTGCCTTCTACAAAGCAATATCAATTAATACTGCAAGAACTTCAAGAGAAGAAAGCCAACATCTGGATGGATTTCTACCAAACAGATGCCATGCTGACCTCAGAGTGGAGGAATTCTATGTATGAACTTCGCCATTTCATGACACGTTTCGCTGTTCATGGTTTTCATTTCAAGCTGTGCTGCAAGAAGGTCTACCACAACCCAGACGAGAACTGTAGGTGTGAGTTGTGTGAAAGATATCACGCAAAAGTTTGTAGCAAGAGAACAGTGACATTAACAGAATTCTGTACATGACTTCATTGTGTGCAATTTTAATTATTATTCTATTTGACCATTGGTTGCAATAAATATCATTATATAGGCGGCTTCGGTGGCGTAGTTGGTAGCATGATGAGCTGGTATGCCCAAGGTCGCGGGTTCGAACACTGCCGAAGTCGTCGGATTTTATCATTTTAAATGATCTAGTCGACTTCGTCGTTACGTTACGGCGACGTCACGAAATGTACCGAGAATGCACTGAGGTGTGTGACGTCATAGTACCGCTTGGTGCATGTGTACTGAGTTCACTGGTGAGCTCTGGCGTTACGAGACGGCAACGACATGGCGAGCGTGACGTCATCCAGCCAGCTCCCTCCTTTCACCGCGCGCTCCATCTCCCTCATGACTTGTAACTTCCTAGCGTTCTGATTGTTTCTTGATCATCCGCGAGAAGCCTCCAGTCTTTCTAGCATTTTTCAGCATTTGTAGCATTTAAAATTATATAAGTCCAGTCTTTCAGACTGACTGTCTCTTTTTTAAGAGCGTTAAAAATCCCTCAGTATGCCTTCCTTCGGAGGGGAAGTAAAGCCGGCGGTCCCATGTCATAGATTTATGGCATGATAAAGAACCTCCCACTAATTACACCTGTGAGAAGCTAAACCATAGGTTGTCTTTGAATAACGCTCTTAGCTTCCAACGTTTTTAGTCCAGAAGCAGACTGTGGTGGCATCTAGTAACAAATTTCAGAACTATTTGGTCGTTGACTGTGGCGTTTGGTAGCAGAAGTTGGAACTACTTGAAAATCGAATGTATGCACTCCTTACTTGAATTAAAAAACAGACAAGTAGTTCCGTGAAGAACTATACAGCCTATTTTCATACATCCTACTTAGGTTAATTGCCACTATCAACATACAAAATTTCAGTTGGATTGCTGTAATAGATTCGTAGATATTGATAACCGACTGAAGATTTCGGATGGTCGCCATGTGTGATTTTATATATGTAGGTTCTAGAGTTATGTACTGTTTCATGAAGATTATTGTGTACGTTTAGGATTCAAACTTCAATCGCATGATTAGGACACAAGAAGTAACAAGGAGATTTTAAAATTTCGCACAGCTGCCATATTGAGGTTATAGAAACAATTGAAATAAATTAGATGCCAGTGGATTAACATTCGTATAAGGATTTACTGTACCAAGTTTTACTGCACTTGGATGGTTAAATTGCGAGAAACGTCCATGTGAATATTTATAATTCGGGTCGCCGCCACGTTGGATTTGTGATCACAAGGTTATTTAAAGTCCTATACGTGAACCTAAGTTCATAGCCCCTATGAACATTAAAAAAAAACAGTTTGATTGCTATAATAGATTCGGAGATATTCAGAGCCGTCGAAATATTTCTGATGGTCGCCATGTTGGATTGTTAAATGTATAGGCCATAGAGTCATGTACCATTAAAGGAAAATTATTGCGTAAGTTCATTATTCAAACTTTCTCTTCGATCGCATGATTACGACACAAGAAATAAAAACTTAATTTTAAAATTCGCACAGCCGCCATCTTGAGGTTATGTAAACAATTGGTATAAATTAGATACCAGTGCATTACAATGTGTATAAACATTTCCTGTACCAAGTTTCATTGCGTTTGGAACATTAAATCGCGAGAAAGGTCTATTTAAAATTTTCAAATTCGGTTGGCCACCATGTTCGTTTTGTAGTTAAACGGTTTTTGAAAGTCTTATAGATGAACATCCAGTAGAGCCCTTTATCTTCGTACAAAACTTCAGGGTGATATCGCTAATAGTTTCAGAGTTATAGAATGCCGGGGAAATATTTCGCACATCCGCCATCTTCTGGTTATGTAAACAATTGAACGAAGTTAGATGTCTGTGCATTACAATGTGTATAAACATATGCTGTACCAAGTTTTATTGCGTTTGATTGGTTAAATCGCGAGAAACGTCTATTTAAAAGTCGCAACTTCGATTGACCGGCATGTTGGTTTTGTAGTTACCAGTTTTTCAAAAGTCACATAGGTGAACTTCTAGTAGTTCCCTTTATCACCGTAATAAATTCTAAGGTGATATCGGGAATAGTTTTGGAGATATTGAATGCTGGTGAAATATTTCGCACAGCCACCATGTTGGATTGGTGAGACGTAACAAAATTTGAAGGGCACGGTCGAGGTCGCCCGGAATAGTGCTATGAACTTACCGAGTTTCATTGAAATCACTCCAGCCGTTTAGAATTTATTAGGGAGAGAGAGAGAGAGAGAGAGAGAGAGAGAGAGAGAGAGAGAGAGAGAGAGAGAGAGAGAGAGAGAGAGAGAGAGAGAGAGAGAGAGAGAGAGGAGAGAGAGAGAGAGAGGAGAGAGAGAGAGAGAGAGAGAGAGAGAGATGAGAGGAGAGAGAGAGAGAGACACACACACACACACACACACACACACACACACACACACACACACACACACACACACACACACACACACACACACACACACACACACACACACACCACACACACACACACACACACACACACACACACACACACACACACACACACACACACACACACACACACACACACACACACACACACACACCACACACACACACACACACACACACACACACACACACACACACACACACACACACACACACAACACACACACACACACACACACACACACACACACACACACACACACACACACACACACACACACACACACCCACACACACACACACACACACACACACACACACACACACACACACACACACACACACACACACACACACACACACACACGCACACGCACGCGGACAAAAGGTGATCTCATAAGCCTATTTTTTTTTCAAAATTGAAAATAGGGCTAATAACACACACACTAATACAGCCAATCACCATTAACACCGGTTATCATACAGATTCTACACACACCCAAGTACACGTGGCTACATGACCGCGTTGTCGCAGCCCCTAAACTGAGGAAACCAACCAACCAACCAACCAGGGAAAAATAGATGGGAACAATGGCAGGAGGGTAGGCTTACTCATAATGAAGAGATAAGGACTAAGTTAGAAATGAACACGCTAGATGAAGCTGTTCGTTTGAGTCGACTCAGATGGTGGGGTCATGTGAAGAGAATGGGGGAGGAGAGATTACCTAAGAGGTTAATGAGTTCGGTTGTAGAGGGTAAGAGTAGCAGAGGTAGACCTAGGAGACGATGGTTAGATTCAGTGTTTAACGATCTCAAAATGATGGATGCAGGTTCAAAGAAGGCCGCAGTGCTAACTGCTAATAGGGCATCATGGAGGTGGATTGTTCGCAAACAGAGGCTTGCAGACTAGACTGGACGCTGATAGGCGAATCAGTCACAAATGTATGTTATTTATTATATATCCAAGCCGGACTCACTGTAGATATTTAAGGGGTAGATGACCTCGCTGTTCCACCCCTCAATTCAACAATAACTAGCACTGTAGATAAATGTTCCACTAGTATTTCCTGCTCCCTTAATACCTTGAAAAAACGTACAGTAGATGTGAGGTTCGAGTGAATGTTATTTCTTGTTGCATAGCAACATGAACATTAACGGCTGATTTACAACAAGGTGAGGTTATCAAGTGTCACAGCTGAATATTAAAGCTAATTTAATCTAGCTATGAAGTCTTTGTGGACATCTTGGATACAAGTCGTTAACTATAAGGAAGAATCATTATGAACATTAAGTGCCAGCGCTAAAAAACAATAATTACGGTGAGCTGCTTTATACGAGTCTATTTCATAGCGCGACGACTGTCGGGAGCAGCTGAATATACACAGCACTGGATTTATAGAAACAAGATAAATGAAGTAATAATATACAACATTAACAAGCTGTCCAAGAAACAAGACAACAGAAGGAATAATATACAACAGGAACACGCTGGTCAAGAAACAAGACAACAGAAGGGATAATATACAACAGGAACATGCTGGTCAAGAAACAAGACAACAGAAGGAATAATATACAACAGGGACAAGCGGGTCAAGAAAGAAGACAACAGAAGGAATAATATACAACAGGAACAAGCGGTTCAAGAAACAAGACAACAGAAGGAATAATATACAACAGGAACAATGTGGTCAAGAAACAAGACAACAGAAGGAATAATATACAACATTAACAAGCTGTCCAAGAAACAAGACAACAGAAGGAATAATATACAACAGGGACAAGCGGGTCAAGAAAGAAGACAACAGAAGGAATAATATACAACAGGAACAAGCGGTTCAAGAAACAAGACAACAGAAGGAATAATATACAACAGGAACAATGTGGTCAAGAAACAAGACAACAGAAGGAATAATATACAACAGGAACAAGCGGGTCAAGAAACAAGACAACAGAAGGAATAATATACAACAGGAAAAGCGGTCCAAGAAACAAGGCAACAAAAGGAATAATATACAACAGGAACAATGTGGTCAAGAAACAAGACAACAGAAGGAATAATATACAACAGAAACAAGTGGGTCAAGAAACAAGACAACAGAAGGAATAATATACAACAGAAACAAGTGGTACAAGAAACAAGACAACAGAAGGAATAATATACAACAGGAACAATGTGGTCAAGAAACAAGCCAACAGAAGGAATAATATACAACAGGAACAATGTGGTCAAGAAACAAGACAACAGAAGGAATAATATACAACAGGAACAAGCGGTTCAAGAAACAAGACAACAGAAGGGATAATATACAACAGGAAAAGCGGTCCAAGAAACAAGACAACAAAAGGAATAATATACTACACGAACAAGTGGTCCAAGAAACAAGACAACAGAAGGAATAATATACAACAGGAACAATATGATCAAGAAACAAGACAACAGAAGGAATAATATACAACAGGAACAATATGGTCAAGAAACAAGACAACAGAAGGAATAATATACAACAGGAACACGCTGGTCAAGAAACAAGACAACAGAAGGGATAATATACAACAGGAACATGCTGGTCAAGAAACAAGACAACAGAAGGAATAATATACAACAGGAACACGCTGGTCAAGAAACAAGACAACAGAAGGAATGATATACAACAGACACAAGCTGGTCAAGAAACAAGACAACAAAAGGAATAATATACAACAGGAACACACTGGTCAAGAAACAAGACAACAGAAGGGATAATATACAACAGGAACAATGTGGTCAGGAAACAAGACAACAGAAGGAATAATATACAACAGGAACAAGCGGTTCAAGAAACAGTCAGTCCAGTTCAATAAGTGTGCAAATAAACTGCTCTCTACAGGTCCGCGCAAGACCCTAACCATATACGTATCCTGTACAATACAGTACAATCAGAATTGACCATTTACAACAATCACATAGTCACTCCAAACAGACAAATTCCGAAGCTCAATCACCACTTCCAGTATCTCAACAAAACATCACATAGACTATAACTAACAAATACTGACGAGTTGCATTATCAATACAGCGAATAAATAAGTGTACATATTTTATATATTTTCACCTGTATTTTCAGACATAGATTTTATAGCCTAAGTGTAATGGATCTGATGATGATCCATTGACGATCGAAACTGGTCATCCAAGTGTATTTCTTAATCTCATGTAATCTTTTTCAGGATTAGGGAATAACACATCTCATTTCCGTACAATCGTGTTCACCGACTGAAAAGTACCAAACTTTTATTTACAAAGGCAACACTGAAGAATGGCTTCAAACACCATAATGTTATCATATGGTTGGCAGAGCTACCAACTAACATCCAGCTCTCCATGCCTCCCTGTCCTTAGCTAAGCGTTTCATCTCTACATAGCTACCACGCCCTACGTCCGAGGCAATCTGTTTAACATATTCTAACCTTGGTCTACCCCTACAGTTCTTGCCCTCGACCCTTCCTTCCATAACTAAGCTTGCTATTCCTGGGTGTCTTAGTATGTGTCCTACCAACCTATCTCTTCTCTTCAGTAGCAGTCACCAGAAACATCTCTCCTCTCCCACTAGTCTTAATATCTCTTCGTTTGTAACCCTATCCACCCATCTGATCTTCATCATTCTCCTGTAACACCACATTTCAAACGCTTATATTTTCCTCTTTTCTGCTGCTCCATCAGTCCTTCACTTCCATAGAGCGCCACGCTCCAGACCAAGGACTTCAAAAATGACCTCCTAATACCTAAATCTATATTTGACGTCAACATATTCCTTTTCTGTAGAAATGCTTTCCTTGCCTGAGCTAACCTACGTTTGATATCCACTTCCCTTCGTCCATCACTGGTTATTTTGCTTCCTAAGTAACAGACGTCCCCTAATTCCTTTAGCTTTTCACCTGCCAATTTCATGTCAATTAGAGTTTCCTGATTTATTTCGGTTGCATTCCAATATTTTTATTTTACATTTAGTAATTTTCATCATGAATTCATTCCTCAAGACGGAGTCCATACCACACTAAGCACTAATAATATTCCAAGAGTCTAATCTAACGACTTGGTAAAGAGTCACGGAGATTAGGATTATCTTATCAGCCCAAGCCTACAGCAGAAGCTGCAGCCAGAAAGATAAATGCTTTTGGTGACCCAGTTTTTCCACCAATACAATTTGGGGCGCTTGATCTCATTTACAAACTGTCAATCGAATTTTGTTGGTGGCGTAGAACGTGTATTAAGGTCGGGGCACATTTGGCTGCAGCGGACAGACAGCAGTTTTTGTCGACTCAGTAATTCGTTTCCGAGAGATACAGTATTTATCTTCCCTACTCTGGATTACACCAGCCATAGTCCCATTCTCCCATTCTGTGTCCAGCGTCATCCAGGTCGCACTTCATTACTTTCAGATGCTGACACCAGTGGATTTTCTATGAAATAATAATAATAAAAATAATATTTGATTTTTTGAGTCTCTGGCTGTGCTGAAGGATCACTATTCAGGCGTCCAGAGCCGGTGTTAACATGTGGTAGGGTGGCCAGACCCGTTTTAATCCTCCCCATGTCACAGCATCCGGCATGTGTTCGTTTTGCATCACAAGGTTAGTCGACCAAGACTTTTTAATTTCTTGGCAGAGCCGGGAATCAAACCTGGAGTGACAGCCAATGCTATCCACTACACCACATGGTGGTCTATATTTCATTAGAGAATGATAATCGGCTATGCTGTGTATGTAAACATTCATAACAGAACCGAGTGTCAGGTTCCATTTCAATTATTGTCTATGGTAATAATTAGGGCCCGGATGTTGATGGCATGTCATCTTTTTACTGAGCTGTCTAAAACAATGCTGAAGTACATAGACACTCCGTACGGGCCACCCCGTCTTCAAATATGTCATTTTTATTTTGCATCTTTTGCATTTTTTCCCATTTTTCCATTTTAAGAGCATTTTTAGCCCATTTTCAATTTTGAAAAAATAGGCTTATGAGATCACCGTGTGTGTGTGTGTGTGTGTGTGTGTGTGTGTGTGAGTGTGAGGTGTGTGTGTGTGTGTGTGTGTCCCTAATAAATTTTAAACGGCTGGAGGGATTTCAATGAAACTCGGAAAGTTCATAGCACTATTTCGGGCGACCCCGACCGTGCCCATCAAATTTTGTTACATCTCACCAATCCAACATGGCGGCTGTGCGAAATATTTCACCAGCATTCAATATCTCCGAAACTATTAGCGATATCACCCTGAAGTATTGTACGAAGATAAAGGGCACTACTGGAAGTTCACCTATAAGACTTTCAAAAACCGGTTAACCACAAAACGAACATGGTGGCCAAGCGAATTTGAAAATTTTAAATAGACTTTTCTCGCGATTTAATGTTCCAAACGCAATGAAATATGGTACAGGAAATGTTTATACACATTGTAATTCACTGGTATCTAATTTAGTTCAATTGTTTACATAACCTCAAGATGGCGGCTGTGCGAATTATAAAATTAAGTTTTTATTTCTTGTGTCGTAATCATGCGATCGAAAAGAAAGTTTGAATAATGAACCTACGCAACAATTTTATTTTAATGGTACATGACTCTATGGCCTATACATTTAACAATCCAACATGGCGACCATCCGAAATATTTAGACGGCTCGGAATATCTACGAATCTATTATAGTAATCAAACTGAATTTTTTTAATGTTCATAGCGGCTATGAACTTAAGTTCACCTATAGGACTTTAAATAACCTTGTGATCACAAATCCAACATGGCGGCGACGCGAATTATAAACATTCACATGGACGTTTCTCGCAATTTAACCATCCGAGTGCAGTGAAACTTGATACAGTAAATCCTTATACGAAGTTAATCCACTGGCGTCTAATTTATTTCAATTGTTTCTATAACCACTAGATGGCAGCAGTGTGAAATTTTAAAATCTCCTTGTTACTTGTTGTGTCCTGATCATGCGATTGAATTTCGAATGCTACACGTACACAATAATCTTCATGTAACAGTACATAACTCTAGGACCTACATATATAAAATCCAACATGGCGACCATCCAAAATATTTAGTCGGTTCTCAATATCTACGAATCTATTACAGCAATCAAACTGAAATTTTGTATGTTGATAGAGGCAATTAGCATAAGTAGGATATATGAAAATAGGCTGTATAGTTCTTCACGGAACTACTTGTTTAAGTTTGGTAGATTCTTTTGGTCTTAGTTTAGAGAAATTGGCCTATTGAGGTCATTTTTTTTTTCTTCAATTTTGTCATGTCACAGCTTTATATGAGGGAGTTACGTGTCTCGGAGTTAAAAAGAAGCTAGTAGCTGATACGAAATAATTTAAAATATTGAAATACTGATTCCATTTCCTTAATCAACCGGATGAAAGCTAGTCCTAGCAACAATCGTGGCGAAATTGCTGTGGGTATTGCATCAAAACTGAAACAAGTGCTGGACCAAAACACCGGGTATAAAACATTAAGCAAAATCTCAGACATTCTTTCTGGTGAAAAATTACTGCATGGATGGGATTGAGGAGGATTTAGCAGCAAACGACCTTCCTCACTTCAAGTACGCTCCGGTCACATGAGTTGATGTTGAACGCAGCATTTCGAGATATACATAGCCTACTTGTTGGCTAATAACCGCAGATCATTTACATTTGACAACATCAGAATAACTTTCGTAGTGCACTGCAACTCAGACTAAAGTGAACATAAACCTTTTGTTAAGTGCTAGAAATCTATTTTTATTCTCCATTTTACAGTGCATTCTTCGAATTTTTGAAATATAGGTGAGTTTATTATTATAAGATAATTTTCTCCATTTTATAGTGCATTTTTCGAATTTTTAGGACATTTAATACAGTCATTTTTGAAAGTTTTAAGTGCATTTTGTAAACCTTTTCACCCCATCAACATCCGAGCCCTAGTAATAATCAATAAAGCATAAAGGAACCAAGTGCCATTTTTTTTAGTATATTCAAGTAATTTATAGAGGCAAAATAAATATATGTATGTAATTAAGTCAAATTTATCCCCCTCTACGTCATAATGTTATTTTCAGATTCCACACGTGTAATAGGAATTAAATATCGAAGGTTGACTTTGAGCCTCAATATCTCAGTTCCATTTTGATGGTGGTTGGTTCCTTTATGCATAACGTGGTCCAACTATACCCATACATTTAGGAGAAAGTAGGCTATACTCGTATGTTCTTTGCTGAACATCTGTTATTCCATCAGAAACGGAAAACAAACGGAAACTCTCACGAAATAAATATAGATACGCGTATTTTGAGTGTCTTTATTTTATACAGATTACCCGTTGTTTAACCATCAACAACTCTCACCCATCTGATCAAACAAAAGAAGAATGGGATGGTTGTATTTTTAAGAAAAGCAGAGCATACTCATAGAACTTCGAATTTCGAAGCCCACTTCTGAACTTCCAAAAAGAAGAATAAAAAAGGGCTAACAGATAAAAGACAAAAGAAAATATTTTACAAAAGAGAAAGGTAGACACGAGATGAAGAGACATATATGTTACGGAATAATACAAAAGAGAAAAAATAAAATAAGTTGAGTTAGAACCGAACAGAGAAAAGCTTAAAAATAAATGTCGACAAGGAGAGCGAAATTCATCGTAGATAAAAAAGAGATGTTTAGGGAGATCAAGAATCATAGAAGAATTTAACCGATGCAATTTGCGAGAAGGAAAAATATACTTTAAAAAATATAACTCTGCACAACAAAGTAAGTGTGCAAAGTGTTGCCTCCTCCTTTTGTATTTCACGGCCCTATTGCTTTATAATCTGAGGTATCTACAACTTTGCGGTATGGTTTGAAATAAAACGTGATTTGTGTGTTTCGAATGTCAAGCTGATGCAAGGTTTCGAAGTTACAATCAGTTTATTGTGGAATGTTTAATATACATCATGCTCAAAATTGGCAACACGGAAATCTTCCAAAACTATTGTTTTCCTGTGTGTAATGTCAATGTCCTACTAGTGGTAACGTTTTGCTCAAAGTTTGTTTAAAAGTTATTCAGTGGTGACCGTAAAGTTGGTATTAGTATTTATTTAGGATTGGCATTACCGACTTAAATGAAACTATGATGATGACGATGATGATGCCTTATGTTTTCAGGGGCGGCAGAGTGCGGTATTTTACAACTTGTTTTTAATGCCACTAATTGTAGGCTATATAAACTTAGAATTTTGCAATTAACTCTGATCTGAAATAATTACACTAAGTTATATGCTCTAAGATTGGTTGATATTTCTGGGTATTTTGCGGTAACAATCCCTTGAGAACACTCACAATTTTCCAGGATAGTCACCCCCCCCCCCCCGAAAAAATTGTTCATACGCCCTTGACGGGTACTAATATTGTAGTTACGTATTCATTGGTGGAGACGATTTGTCATTTCGGAACACTTCGGTTGAGAAAGAGTATAAAGCAATTTAGCAATGTTTTATTCATTACGACAAAGTGAAAGTTAAAACAATACACGCCTCACTGATTTAAATGACAACATGTAGTAACGTCTGTGATGTCATTCAATGAATATGTGCAGAATGTGTACGTCAAGATTTGGGTTTTTAAGTCAGCTGCATTTGAAAGTTGCTACTACTGATATATCAACGAATGGGTGGTGACTGATGTTTCAAGGACAGAAACATCTAGGTCATCTATCGTCACAGTACCTCCTTCTTACGTGGAATCCAAACTACAGGACATGACATTTCACTTCGAAAATTTCACATGCATTGATCGTGAATCGAACCCGGTCCACCTTGGTGAGAGGCAAACAGCTTGACCGCTGAGCCACAGCCCTAATGATGTGCTGTTTAAAATGCGATTAGAATGTCAACTACGTGCTACTTCCTTTGCTTCAACTATTGGCTTATGAGTGTTTCATTTAAGGGGCTTGGTCATCGTATTCATTTAGCCCCATGTATTTGGGTGTGAGCCGTATTGGTTTCATGATCAGCGTTTCAGAACTTCCTGAGTTTTAATTCACCGGCCGTGAAAGCCAATATACCATCTTTTTGGAAGCCTTCATAGGTAGGTTATGGCTGATTTAGCTTTTCAGTTCTCGCAATACAGAGGCGCAGGTGCGCTTCATAAAAAGGGAGATAGCGCACAGTTCGCTACTCCTGTTCCGGGCGGGGAAACCAAGAGCCCTCTGATGAGCCAGCTTGGTGTCCCAGGCGAAACCCCACGCAAGACACGGCACAAACCTAGAAAAATTGCTGACGTGAGCATGAACATTAACTTTTGTAATTTGAGGTGCTTCTAAAAAAGCAGATTGCACAATGTAGAATAATGATCAATGTATCGTTAAGTAAGTAAAACATAAATACTTCACCTGAATGGAGAGCGGCACTAATACCTCAAGTTTGATAAATATTTGGTTGTAACGTACCTGAAACAAAGAAATATAAATATACTGTAGTTAGGATTGTAGTAGTAGAAGTTGATTCAATTAGGGGCTTTGCGACATCGCGGTCATGAAGCACCCTGTACCAGTGAATGTGTGGAATATGTCTGATAAACCTTTGTCATTGTGATGTAGGTGGTGTTGGCTGGACTAATGTGAAGCCATCGTTACTTCCTATGACGTTTAAGTGCTATGTTAGTGCTATCTAGCGGTCAGAACTTAAATCACTTTTAACTGGTTAAATAGATTTCACTTCTGACCGCTAGATAACTCTAACATAGCACTTAAACGTCAAGTAGGAGGTAACGATGGCATCACTACAGAATGTGTATTTTTAATTGATGTAAGAGATTAGGTACGAGGTGGCCATGGCCTAATTTAGGTTCCCATCCCAGCATTTTTTCTGGAATAGAAGTGGAGGAAAGCACATAATTTCATTTCTACTATGCCTGAGGTGGGCATCGAATTCACTATGTCTTACGGGACTGAGTGATACACGTTCCAGCACACAGACCAGCATTAATTTCTCGACAGAGCCAGATATCGAACCCAGACAAGAATGCTAGTCACTACGCCACGAGGTTGACCATCTACTGTAGCTATTGTAAAGATGCGATAAGTTTACATGTCTTTAAAAAATATATAAAATAGCAAAATTACGTGTATAAAGTGTTATGAAGTAGCCACCTAATGGCATAGTGACGCGTTCTTGGCTGTCGCCCCGGAGGTCAGGGTTTGATTCCCGGCACTGCTAAGAAATTCTAATTGTGGTGTGAGGGCTGTAACGGTGTACACTCACAAGGGAACGGATTGCGGTGTAAAATTCTAATCTGGTTGAAATTTAGTACACAATATTCCTATGAAGTTGTACAATGACGTGGTGAAAATCGCACGGGCCACTTTCAATTTTGAACGCCAATATTGAACGCTGAAAATCTGCCGGGCGACGGCATGAGCGAGGAGTTAGGATTTTAATTCTTGATTGGGGCTGAGGAAGACCTCATTGCAGGTCGAAACATTTGAATGAATATATTGATTGACGTACTTTTTTAACAATTTAATAATTGTATACTCTAATCAAGAAGGTAGAAGAGAGATGGGAATGTTTAAGGTGGGGAATGCAACGCAGCACGGCAAGTCGCTGCCTGGTGGCCGGGGGCCATCGCGTGCTGCTAGGATTCAAGCTCAGCTTTATCCCTTCCCACCTCCTCGCTCATGCCGTCGCCCGGTAGGTTTTCGGCGTTCAATATTGGCGTTCAAAATTGAAAGTGGCCCGTGCAGTTTTCACTACGTCATTGTATAACTTCGTAGGAATATTGAGTATTAAATTTCGACCAAATTGCAATTTTACACCGCAATCCGTTCTCTTGTCAGCCTTGCGACGCGAAACTGAGAAGAGGAGGGCTCGATTCCCTCCTCAGTCATCCTGGAAGTGGTTTTCCGTGGTTTCCCCCCACTTCTACTCCAGTCAAATGCTGTGTTGGTTCCTAAATTAAGGCCACGGCCGTCTCATTCCCAATCATATCCCTAATTTACAAATACACACACTAGTAACGCCATCACAATAACACAGGTTTACAAGCATATTACACACACACCCAAATGCATGGAGCTATATGACTACGATGTCGCAGCCCCTTAAATAAGCATTCGATAAAAATTATTGTACCACATATAATAAAATAAAATCCGATGGATACCAAATATATAGTCTATCTATAAAAACAAGAATACAAATCTCACAAAATCAAACCAAAAATTGACAACGATTATAAAATGAATCTAGGACTGTACATCATCCGTGGGGATGAGTTGTAAGGGATTGGTGCTCCTAAAGGTGCACCTTATACCATTCTTTATAGCAATAAAAAATTGAACTGTAGTAATTTTAATACCTAATACGAGTAATAACAATAAAATCGTATGGCCTCGGGTGCCTGGTGCAAGCTTTGTTATTTGACGCTTAGAAGGAAGATTGCATGCCGAATTTTATCGTTCCTTGGAAAGCTATGAAAGTCAAGGAGTTCCACTGAATGGAGATAGTTGGAAGAAATGAAAAAGTAAAAACAATTATAGTGGGCGAATCTGAAGTTTTGTCGAATTTTATTACTTAAGCTCAGTTCGAACTTGAATGGGTTTTTCTGGCAGTAGGCACAGAAAAGTGTACCTGTCTATGCATTGTTTCTGTGGGTACATAGATAAGAGATATGCTGACGAGGACTTATTGTAAACCTTTTCATGCTGAGCAATTCTTGTATTCATAGTATATAGATATTTTTAACGGTTTACCCACCGTAAGACTAACAAGCTCACGGACGTCGGGGTTTTCTTCGACTCGATTCACTGAAGTCGTTAACGTCAATTGGTGTACGGGGCGATGTACGGGAATGTCACTGTGTAGTAGTAGTAGTCCAGAGAGGCTGGGGTTGGGAGTGTAAGTGTAGGGATGATTAGAGATGTGTATTGTTGGCAGGACAAGCGGGCTGCATAATCCCGCCCCTTGGATCGGGATGATCATCTTTGGGGCGCAACTCAACGTTCGCACATTTGAAACGTGCATTGTTGGCTGGCTACTTGATAGCATGCAAACCGTGACCATACACACAACAGTATATAGCAGTCAGCATAGCTACCCCTGCATTTGGAACGAATCAGCTGTGGTCCCGTGGTCGACAACCCACGACCCACTAGTAGTGAGCCCCTGGGAGGCATTTCATAACAGGAGCGGCTTCCTATTACTAAAGTGTGGGCCTATTCGTGTTTTACACCTTCATTTACTTATTCTTTCTTTTTTCAGCTACAATACTGTACGGCGCCTGAGAAGTATGCAAGACGTGAGACACGCATGTTTTCAGGTAGAATTATACGGTGAATAATAACAGCATTCTGGGTTCCCGCAACGCAGCCGTACGCACTAACTCACGCCCCACGATTGCAAAAGGGAGGCGGAGAATCGGATATCTAATTATTGAATCCCGGAGTTGAAAGCGGCCATCCTGAGTCAAGACCGACTACAATATCTCAGACCGTAACATCAAAACCAAGATGGCGGAAATCGTAGGGGAACAGCTGTAGCAACTGGCGGGCATGGCGCCATCGAAATAGCGGCAAATTCGAAGACAAACATTCGCATATTTGATTAAATTCCGCCAGAAATTACAGGTTTTTATGTAATAAGGCACAAATTCAATATGAAACCCTGACGTATTTCGCTACAAGCAACGAGAACAGACAGTAGCTAAAAATACAGACATAAAGCAGAGGTAAGACATTATGTTAAAAAAATGCAAATATTTCTAAATGGAACTACAAGAATAGTCAACCAACAAGAAAGTCAACCCCTGACACTATACAGCCCATGAAGGGCCTAGGCAAATATAAAATGCAAATATAAATGGTTGTTGCTTATATTAGGGGCTACGACATCGTGGTCTTGTAGCCCCATGTATTTGTGTGTGGAATTTGTGTGCTAACCTGTGTTATTGTTATGGCTGAACTAGTGTGTTTGTAAATTGGGTATTGTAGTGGGAAGGAAGCGGCCATGGCCTTAAGTTAGGAACCATCCTGGCATTCGCCTGGATTAGAAGTGGGGAAACCATGGAAAACCACTTCCAGGATGACTGAGGTGGGAATTGAACCCTCCTCTACTAAGTTGCTTCAAGAGGCTGAGTGCACCCCATCCCAGCCCTCACATGAGAATTAAATTTCTTGGCAGAGCCGGAGAATCAAACCCGGACCTCCGGGACGACAGCCAAGAATGCTAGGCACTACACAACGAGGTGGTCTAAAACAGAATGGTACCACTGAACGAAAGTAGAACGAGCGATAATATTCTCTATAGTACATTAATTAGCCAAAATACCTTATCAAACAACGAGAAATAAATCAGGGAATGATGTTTTAAATATGCTTCCTCCTCCGCTGTATGTGACCCACCCAGCCATCCCAAATAGCATTGTGACTCACAATTTGGCTTCAGGAGAGAAAGATGCACAATCCAGGCAATTCGAAGTCTTCAAACTGAGATTGCGTCTACCCTGTCAGTACCAAAGGGAAAGTTACAATCCATATTCATTGACTTCTCTAAAGCTTTTGACTCGATTAGCAGGAAGAAAATATTGGAAAAAACTAGACAGACTATTGAGAGGTAACAGCTACACTAAACATCTTGTCAAAAGTATTTTAGGCTCTAACAATATAGTCATTAACGATGGCATTACAACATCAAGCCCAATTGAGTAGACTACAGGCATGCTGCTACAAGGAGACCCATTAAGCCCTCGTGTTATTTATCACTGCTATGGCAGATAATATCACAGATATATTATCAGAGCGGGTAATCTCATTTATATACGCAGATGACATGGTGCTCGCTTCAAGTTCACAGGTCGAATTGCAATCTGCTCTCGATCCCTTTGAATTATGGGTGTTACACAATGACCTTAGGTTAAACAGAAACAAGACTAAATCTATGACCTTTAGGAAAGGGGGAAAGCCAGCAATTTTCCACATTGCAGGAAAACCGCTTGAGGGTGTACCACATTACAAGTAGTCCTACTTAGGTCCTACATTAGTCAACTGGCAATGTTTTCACACTGCAAATCAAGGATAGACCCAGTGTCACTACCAAAGCCTTCAACGACATAAAACATTTGACTAAGCTATCTATAAAAACAGCCTTAAAACTTTTGCGGTTAAATGTTACCCGTATTGTGACTTATGGACTGGAGAGCATTTGGACACATTTAAATATGAAGTATTTGGAACAATATGGAGAAACTGAAGGCGACTTACATAAAGAAGGCCTTGGGTTTATCAAAGTATACACCTTCAAGACCGGTGTAAGAGGTGACTCGCGAGGTTTATAATGTAGAAGAACTCAGACTTCAAATGCTGCTACCTTCTACTCCAGGATATGTAAAACTCATGGACACACTAGAGCCAAAGAACATTGGTAGGATTTTTGCGCCACGGACACTATGATTTTTGACGATTGGAAGAGGGGGGGGGGGGGGTGCGAGCTGAGACCATTGAACTGTCGGTACTATTGGAACAACTCCTCCCATGGTAACCCTCGCTGAAAACTGCTTCCTGGTGCACTGCCAGGCGTAACTAGTCGCACCAAAAACTGTCATACCATTTAACTCTAGGTTGCATGTCAGCTGATATGTCGTGATTCTTTTCATATATTTGAACGTACGTACCTCTGTGCAACGTTATATGTATGGTATTTTCCAATAATACAGTAGGTTTACGGTCTACTTTATTTCGAAGTAGCCTATTCTGCGTTTATGGATATGTCTTACATCAAATTTTGACATAGGCCTAAATAGCACGTATGACAAATACACGTAGGCCCTATTGTAGGTTATAAGTTATTAAGTTAGTCACAGAATTATAACCTACGTCTAGCTTATATTACAGATTTCCATGGAAACGCCCAGATGTAGGCCTATTAAAGAAATGGGTTATAGCTGTGAAAACTTTTATAAACATGCTAAGTTACTTGTTTCATTCAAATAGAAACAAACCACTGCTTAAAGATGATGCGGTACCTGCAATTTGCAATTTCCCACAGCATCGGCTTCAGCCACCCAAGAAAAGACCGAGAGTTATTGAACGACAAGTAGCCTAATATTTACTGTTACTTTCTTCATCAGCATAGGCATAAAATTTCACATTTTCCAGTATACTTTTATGATGTCAGTCTTGGAGACGATAAAAATAATTCGGCTTAAGGGATCTTCCCTGCAGGACCTGTTCGTTTGCTGTATGACTTATGTGAGGTCGAAGTTTCGACCTGCTTTGAAGAAACAGAAGCTTGTAGTTTTTACGTGACCGTTAATCTTGTGATCATGAGCCAAGGGACCTCCATTTTACGTGGAATCCGAACCACAGGACATGGCATTTCACTTCCAAAATCTCACTTGCAATGACCGTGAATCAAACCTGGTCCACCTTGGTGAGAGGTGAATAGCTTGACCACTGCGCCACCATGCCCCATTGCTTTGAAGAATATTGAACATGTGGTTGTTTTGTATAAATAAAGCAGGCTATGTATTTTTGTTCACCAAGCATCTATTTAATTGTTTAGTTATAGGCTTATGCATATTCACACACATATGAATGTTGAATACCAATTAACATACTTTTTCTTCTTTATTGTTAGTCATTACCAGCCTAACCTTATTTTTATTTTATTTTAATGTATGTACGACTTGTATTTTTTGCCAGTAGGCCTATAACTTAGTTATTGTGTATGCTGCCTTTGATCTAAGGATAAAATGATGAACAATCAGGCTGCAATATAATATTTAATGTTGGCATATATTCCTAGCCATTTTAAGTATCAAATTACTATGATATTTTGAAATATGTATTTCGGCGTAAGTTCAGTTTAGTTTACCATTCGCCTAAATGTTCAAAAGTACCTCTTTTACTTGTATCTCGTCGTACATATGTACATCATCCTTTTGTTCGTATACGTCAAAAACTCCTCCTTATAAAATGTGTCGCACCAAAAAGTTCCATCATCCGTGTGACGAATGTTTGTGTGAGCGCTGTGGAGAACAATGTGGAAGATACCATGCTATATTCTGCACATTAAGACATGAATCTTTGATATTCCTAGGGAATAACAATTAGTTTACTGTATGATTTTAGATTTTATTCATTATATGCATGGGCATTGGCTGCAATAAATCCCTTATTATTATAGGCTATAGGTGAATTTTCAGCTGTGGATGCCATTATTCACATCAACCATCGTCAGAACAGTACTGCCAACCTCACCATTACGGTACTAGCCGCACCAACACTCGACCATTCTAACCTACGTTTTGTCCATTCCAATGGTTACAGCCTAAGACGTCCAGATCAATGGTTTTGTATCAATCTGCCCCGATAGCTGCGCGCAATCAAAGCCGCAGCCTTCGATTTGTCCAATCTAATGGTTTTTTACAATGGTTACAGCTTAACGCATCCAGAACAATGGTTTTTGACAATGGTTACAGCCTAACGCGTTCCGATGACTGCCTTTTTTTTAACAACAGTGATCTGCTAATAGATGTAGTCTCCTCCGCTGTCTATAACCCACCCACCATCCCAATTTATAACACGACTTAGGCCTATATAGTGAAATTTCAGTTGTGTCGGCCAGTGGGCGTGGCTTATTTGACAAATAAGATATTGCCAACCCGAGGTATAGGTAAACACGGCCGTAGGTTGTTTGTTTTGAGCGTAGAGAGCTGTGAGATCGCACTCGCTTCTATCTGTATCGGGACATCCTGAACTAACTCCAACAGATGGCGCATAAGTACTCTCATTAGTACTTTATTTCAAATAGCATTTTCCAATAACACACAATTGATGTTACAAACTCTTTAAAATGAAAATTTACTATATTATGAACTTCTCATTCTTCAAATTCGATGTGTATAGAATTACAATGGACATACATTCTATCTTATTAATGTTTTTAATACAAAAACAAACCTAACCAGCGACTAACGCCCCAGTCCCCCTTGCTTGTGGTAGCCTACTAACAGTAATTTTCGGCCAGGCAGTAGGCCTACCTAACCTAGTAACAGACAAATGTATATACAAACACAAACCTAATCTGGGGATAACTCCCCAGGCCCCCTAGCTTGTGATACTAACAGGAGCATAATTCTATTTACATACCTGTTGCATTTAAAATCACTGCTTCCATCAGATTACAGTACCCACTTGAATTTTTTCCACAAGCACACAAAGATTATTGATTCATGATTCTTATAGAATATATTTACACTTAAAGAACTTGACACTTTAGAAGACACTGACACTGCTGGTATGTCATTAAAACTACCATCATCTACTTTAACAAACAGGAGTTGTGTAGGACGGTTGATTTGGGAAAATTGTCGAAATGGTATCAGGGGTTAGTATGGCAATTTTCATAACCACAAATTTAGGTTCGAAATGTTTAAGTTAACAAATACAACTGTTTTAACTTCGAAAATGATCCCGGTGAATATTTCTCATCCACTTCTCTTTCAAAGATTTGTCTTTAGGAAATTTAAAAGTTGAAGTATCTTCAGCAGTATTAAATTTACAGGCAGGTACACAGTAATGACAATAAACAGCCAATGCTTCTCACATTACGTATCTTCGGCATTTATAATTATTCACAGTGCACTTCACTACTTAAGGTACACTATTACAATATATAACAGCTCGAAATCACTTGAAATATGCGACATTTGAACGAAATTCTCGCAGCAGACCCACTTAAATGTTGGTTGACCAAATGTAAACAATCCCCTACGATTTACGCCATTTTCTACGATATCGATAGTGGCATTATGGTCTGATTTATTGTAGTCGGTCTTGCCTGAGTGTATATTGTAATCGATTTTTTCTGACACT
This sequence comes from Meconema thalassinum, assembly GCA_946902985.2. Taxonomy (NCBI): domain Eukaryota; kingdom Metazoa; phylum Arthropoda; class Insecta; order Orthoptera; family Tettigoniidae; genus Meconema; species Meconema thalassinum. The sequence goes on from OX336396.1 coordinate 65,160,198, forward strand.
TCCTCCAGAACGTGAGAGAGAAGCTGGTATTCAGAAAATTGTAAGGCAAGGCTGCAACTTATCACCCATAGTTTTCAATCTATACATTGAACAAGCAATGACGGAAATTAGAGAAAACTTCAAAGTTGAGTAACGATTCAAGGAGAAATAATTTCAAATTTGAGATTTGCTGATGACATCGTCATCTTAACCGATTCACCAGAGGATTTGAATTAGTTTTAAAATTGTATGGATTCCGTCTTGAGGCAAGAATTCATGATGAAAATCAATAAATGTCAAACAAAATTAATGGAATGCAGCCGAAATATATCAGAAACCTCTAAGGACGTCAAATTGGCAGGTGAAATGCTAAAGGAAGTAGGAGACTTCTGTTACTTAGAAAGGTAAAAAATTACCAGTCATGGACGAAGCAAAGAGAATACAAAAAGTTAGTTGGTACAGCCAAGGAAGGCATTTCTACAGAAAAGAAATCTGTTGACATTGAATATAGATTTAGGTATTAGGAAGCCATTTTTGAAAGCCTTTGTCTGGAGCGTGGCACTCTATGGAAGTGAAACTTGGACTGTTGGTACAGCAGAAAAGAGAAGAATAGAAGCATTTGAAATGTGGTGTTACAGGAGAATGATGAAGATCAGATGGGTAGATAGGGTTACAAACGAAGAGGTATTAAGACTAGTGGGAAAGGAGAGATGTTTCTGACGGCTGCTAATGAAGAGAAGAGATAGGTTGGTAGGACACTAACTAAGACACCCAGAAGTAGCAAACTTAGTTAAGGATGGATCGAGGTCAAGAACTGTAGGGGTATACCAAGGTTATAAAATGTTAAACAGAATAACTCGGATGTGGGGTGTGGTAGATATGTAGAGATGAAACGATTAGCTCAGGTCAGGGAGCTAATGAAGAACTGCATCAAACCAGCCAAAAGACTGAAGACTCAAACGCACAAACAGTAAGGTCGATATAACTTTAATTGGAATGTTTTAGTAGGCGTTTCCATTAGATAAGACATGCTGAAGATGACAACAAAGTATGCCGAAACATGATCATCGTAACTTAAATAGTTTTTCATTACGAAGTATTCATAGGCTCTATAATTTTACTAAAAACATGTTATAAGTGATGGGTAGTCATCCCGAAGGCTGGTCGGATCCTCAAAAAGTGCCACTATAGGTTATGTGGGCTAAAACAAAAAATAATATCCCTTATTAACATACAGAATTTCACTTTGATTGCTGTAGTAGATTCGTAGATATTGAGAACCGTCTAAATATTTCAGATGGTCGACATGTTATATGAGTAGACCATAGAGTTATGTGCCATTATATTAAGATTATTGCGTAGGTTCATTATTCACAAGTTCACTTTTTTAAAATTTCGCACAGCCGCCATATTGAAGTTATGTAAACAATCTAACTAAATTAGTATAATGTGTATAAACATTTGTTGTAGCAAATTTTACTGTGCTCGTGTGGTTAAATCGCGAGAAAAATCCATTTAAAATTTCAACTTCACTCGGCCGCCATGTTCGTTTTGTACTTGACAGGTTTTCGAATGCCACATACGTGAAATTCTAGTAGTACCCTTTATCACCGTACAAAATTTCAGGGTGATATCTGTTACTGTTGCGGAGATATAGAATACCAGTGAAATATTTCGTGTGATCGCCAAGATGGATTGGTAAAACGAATTAAAATTTTGAAAGGCACTGTCGAGGTCGGACGAGGTAGTATGCACTTACCGAGTTTCATTGAAATCACTTAGGCCGTTTTAAATTTTATTAGGACATACACGGACAAAAGCTGATCTCATAAGCCTATTTTAGCCTATTTTCATTTTATGAAAAAATAGGCTTATGAGATCACCTTTTGTCCGTGTGAGTGTGTGTGTGATGGTGTGTGGAGCGATTTCAATGAAACTCGGTAAGATCATAGCACCATTCTGGCCGACCCCGACCTTCAAATTGTATTGTGTCTCACCAATCCAACATGGCGGCTGTGCAAAATATTTCACCAGCATTCAGTATCTCCGAAACTATTACCGATATCACCCTGGAATTGTGTACGGTGATAAAGGACACTACTAGAAGTACACCAATGAGACTTTCAAACACCTGGTAACTACAAAACCAACATGGCGGTCAAGCGAATTTGAGAATTTTAAGTAGACTTTTCTCGCGATTTAACCATCCAATCGTAATGAAACTTTGTACAGCAAATGTTTATACACATTTTAATGCACTGGCGTCTAATTTCGTTCAATTGTTTACATAACCTCAAGATGGCGGCTGTGCGAATTATTTCACTGGCATTCTATATCTCCGAAAGTTTGACAGATATCACCCTGAAATTTTGTACGGTGATAAAGGGGACTGGTACAAGTTAACCTATGTAATTTTCATAAATCTGTAAAGTTTAAAACGAACATGGCGGCCAAGCGAAGTTGAAACCTTTTAATCGACTTTTCTCGAGATTTAACTTTCTGAGCGCAGTGAAATGTGGTACAGTAGATGATTATACATATAGTAATGCACTGGCATCTAATTTAGTTCAATTGTTTACATAACCTCAAGATGGCGGCAGTCCGAAATTTTAAATTAAGCTTCCATTTCTTGTGTCGTAATCATGCGATCGAAGTGAAAGTTTGAATAATGAAGCTACGCAATAATTTTCCTTAATGATACATAACTCTATGGCCTATACATACTGTATATCAATCAAAAATGGCGAGCATCCGAAATAATTAGACAGTTTTCAATACCTACAAATCTTTTACAGCAATCGAACTGATTTTATTTTATTTTCATAGAAGCTATGCACATAAGTTCACCTATAGGACTTTCAGTAACCTGGTGTTCACAAATCCAACATGGCGGCGACGCGAATTATAAATATTTAAATGGACATTTCTCGCGATTTAACCATCCGAGTGTAGTGAAACTTTGCACGTTAAATGCGTATACAAATGTTAATCCACTGGCATTCAATTTATTTCAATTGTTTCCATAACCACAAGATGGCAGCTGTGCGAAATTTTAAAATCTAGTTTTTACTTCTTGTGTTCTAATCATGCGATTGAAGTTTGAATACCACACGTACACACTAATCTTCATGTAACAGTACATAACTCTAGGACCTACATATATAAAAATCCAACATGGCGACCATCCAAAATATTTAGTCGGTTCACAATATCTGCGAAGCTATTACAGCAATCAAACTGAAATTTTGTATGTTGATAGTGGCAATTAACACAAGTAGGTTATATGAAAGTAGGATATATAGTTCTTCATGGAACTACTTGTTTCATAAATGAAAATAGGCTTAAAACTATGTAAACCATTTGAAGTAAGACCATCGTGACGCGACAGTCGTGTTAGAACCCACGTGTCTACTGAGTACTGTTACAGCCTTGCACTCGAAAGTACCTCCACTCTGTTCAACCAATTAATTGTCTCAAGAGTAATTTGAACTGTTTCTTAAAAGAAGTACATACATACATTAGTATTACCTTGGGTTGGGAACATGATGCTAAAGAGTATGTACGAGCACACCTTGCACGCCACACTATGTCCTGTGGAACTGTAATTCGACCACACTAACCACAGCTGGTTTATGAGGCTTACCGCACACCACAACACTATCGCCCGACATAGCGCACAGTAATTAAATGGGTAGCACCGTATGAATATCCTCATTTTAAAAATCGAATTAGCAATGAAATGCATGCACAGTAGATAAACCACACATTTAAATAGAGTGTGTGGATCTTGCTGATCTACGAAGAAACCTTGGTTTGCACTCGAACTTATATTAGCCGATGAGGCGGTGGCTGGTGATCAATCTGAATTTACAAGTGATTATTGTCTCAAAGACTTCAACTTCTTTTTGAAATTCTGATTTTGGTTTTTCCGTAATTTTTGTTTATTATCATCATCATCATCAACATAATATATATTGTTTCATAAGCGACCGATCGTGACAAATGAGCATTCAAATGAAAGAGAATAGACAACAGCAGTGACGAATGGCACTCTAATTTCATAAATAACTAATAATTTCTTTAAAAAAGTTACTTTTAAAAAATGTACGAAGAGTGCGATTTGCAGATACTGTTGCTGTCAGAAAATACGCTCCATAATTGCCATCCACTTCACATTTTGGCCACTGTGACGCCTGTTTCATGTCATTTTAACATTCTGAGGTATTTCCTTTATCATATTGTATTGATTTCAGAAACAGTAAATCAAAGGAATGAGTATTCAAATCGTTTAATTTCATAAATATCGAATAAAAAAGCTTGTAGTTTAACGTGACCGATAATCTCGCGATCATAAGCCACGGGACCTCCGTTTTACGTGGAATCCGAACCACAGGACATGGCATTTCACATCGAAAATCTCACATGCATTGACCGGGAATCGAACCCGGTCCGCCTTGGTGAGAGGCATACAGCTTGACCGCTGCGCCACCACGCCCCCTAAATATCGAATAACTGGTGAGTGTTATGGTGATCCAATTTTACAGTGATTGCCTTCTTAAGTTAGGGAACGTAGAACTTGGAATTCTATCTGAAATGTAAATAGTGTTCTATAATGATTTGGTTGAAGTAAAAACATAACAACCTTTCTCCTTAAGTCTCTCATTATAAACATACTGGGGAAAGTGTGGTTTATGAACATGCGAGATTTCTCTGACGGGTCCACTAGTTATAAATATTAGTTTTACCGACAGCGGTAGCTAAGCTCGCTAAAGCGCAGCGCTAGGCCATGGGGCCAAGCTCTCTGCGCACTAGGTAGACGTGGGTTCGAGGCACACCGTCGGCCGTCCTTGAAATTGTTTGCCGTGGTTACCCCATTTTCAACTCCAGGCAAATGCTGGGAAGGTTCTTTCTGACAGGCCACGGACGCTTCATTCCACATCCTTGCCTAACGTCATCTTCATTTATTTCATCTCTCATTAATTCCTCTCTTGAGGTTGGAGTCAGGAAGGGCATCCAGCCGTAAAAAAACACCCTCTACAGTATTTCATCGCATTTAGCCCCTACCCCGTTGGAAACGGGACTAATAAGGACTATAAATATTAGTTTTATTTTATCTGTTTGTTTTATTATTTTATTTGAGTGTACCCCGTTCCAGCCCTCGCATAAGAATTAACATTTCTTGGCGGAGCCGGGAATAAAACCCGGACTACTGCCAAAAACGCCAGCCGTTACACCAAGAGGTGGTTACGAATTTTTTTGACGATTACGTAAAACAACTCTGCCTATCATCTGTCACCGCAACTCAATGCGGACAGAATCGCGAGCCACAAAAAAATAGGGCGAGCTGGAAGAGAAATGTGATGCGACGTAGCTGCAGCCAACCGTGTGATGAGGGAAATGAGTCGTGTATATAAAGATGATAATGTAACTGGCTATTGGCCAATATGATGTTCTCCATACCGGACTACATAAATCTTGACAGCGAGAGATTCATTTGAATATTCAATGGTCAAGTTGAGTGACATAGCTCACTATTCGTTCTTTTGTACGTCACAGTCAATATTGCTCTCTTATACACATACATGTCTACGCGTACTGTCGAAATCGAGAGTTGCACTACAATGTTGCCAATTCACTTATTGACGTGACAAAGTCACATAAATTGTTGGAATACGGTGACGTTCGTGTAAAAGTGTTGCAATGAAAGGTGTTGATATCACTTTATCTCTCTTCGGCTGCAACACTCTCTCTCTCTCTCTCTCTCTCTGTTGCTGCGCTCGAGTGTTGAGTTTTGGATGTCAGGGGTGAATTTCTGGATGGATTCTGATGCGGTTTTCACCATTCTGTAAAGGATATCTCGAGGAAGATTTCTATTGAAAATAATGTATTTATGATCAAAGGAAGCCGAGCAGTAACGAATTCAGTGAAAAGGTCTCGAAAGAAAACCGCATGGCGTCCGAGCGCTTTTTAAGCTTACGCTGGGCAAACCGTTAAAAATATCTATATACTTTTGAGTGTAAGAATTGTTCAGCATGAAAAGTTCTACAAAAATGTCCCCGAGAGAATATCTTCATACATCACCCACTATAAGTGTTTTTACGTTTTCATTTCTTCCAACAATCTACATTCAAATACTGAGGTGACAGTTTACGAGCTGGCTTGGGGCGAGTCTATCACCCCAGTTACAACCTAGCTAGCGGGCGAACGTATTACCCCAGATACAGCCAGCAGCAAACTGTCGAGTCGTGTTGAGTTCAAACTTCAGAGAAGAGTGGTTATGTTTGGAGTTTCCCTGTAAGTGCAACTCGGCTTTTCTTCGTTTCGCCTGTGAACTTTCCGTTCGGCAAAATACATAATTAAACAAGTAGTTCCGCGAAGAACTAAATAGCCTATTTTCATACATCCTACTAATATCAATTGCCTCTATCAACATACAACTTATCAGTTTGATTGCTGTAATAGATTCGTAGATATTGAGAACCGTCTAAATATTTCGGATGGTCGCCATGTTGGATTTTAATATATGTAGGCCATAGAGTTATGTACTATTAGATGATGATTATTGAGTACGTTCATTATGCAAATGTTGATTTCGATCGCATGATTAGAACACAAGAAATAAAAACTTAATTTTCAAAATTCGCACAGCCGCCACCTTGAGGTTATATAAACAATTGAACTAAATTAGATACCAGTGCATTACAGTGAGTATAAACATTTGATGTACGAAGTTTCATTGCGTTTGGATCATTAAATCGCGAAAAAAGTCTATTTAAAACTTTCAACTTCGCATGGCCGCCATGTTCGTTTTCTAGTTAACCGGTTTTCAAAAGTCTCATCGATGAACTTCCAGCAGTGCCCTTTATCTCCGTTCAACATTTCAAGGCGATACCGGTAATAGTTTTAGAGATATAGAATGCCGGTGAAACATTTCGCACAGCCGCCACCTTGAGGATATGTAAACAACTGAACGAAGTTAGATGTCGGTGGATTATAAAGTGTATAAACATATACTGTACCAAGTTTCATTGCGTTTGGTTGGTTAAATCGCGAGAACGTCTATTTAAAAGTCGTAAATTCGCTTGGGCGCCATGTTGGTTTTGTAGTTACCATGTTTTCAAGAGTCACATAGATGAACTTCTAGTAGTTTCCTTTATCACCGTACAAAATTCCAGCGTGATATCGGTAATAGTTTCTGAGATATTGAATGCTGGTGAAATATTTCGCACAGTCGCCATGTTGGATTGGTGAGACGTAACAAAATTTGAAGGGCACGGTTGGGGTCTTCCGGGATAGTGCTATGAACTTACCGAGTCTCATTGAAATCGCTCCATCCGTTTAGAAGTTATTAGGGGGGGGCGACACACAAGCATCCTCTCTCTCACACACACACACACGCACGCACACACAGACACACGGACAAAAGGTTATCTCATAAGCCTATTTTTTCATAAATAACAAGTAGTTCCGTGAAGAACTATACAGCCTATTTTCATATATCCTACTTATGTTAACTGCCACTATCAACATACAAAATTTCAGTTTGATTGCTGTAATAGATTCGTAGATATTGAGAACCGACTAAATATTTAGGATGGTCGCCATGTTGGATTTTATATATGTAGGTCCTAGAGTTATGTACTGTTACATGAAAATTATTGTGTACGTGTAGCATTCAAACTTCAATCGCATGATTAGGACTCAAGAAGTAACGAGGAGATTTTAAAATTCCGCACAGCTGCCATCTTGTGGTTACGGAAACAATTGAAATGAATTAGATGCCAGTGGATTAACATTCGTATAAAGATTTACTGTACCAAGTTTCACGGCACTCGGATGGTTAAATTGCGAGAAACGTCCATGTGAATATTTATATTTCGCGTCGCCGCCATGTTGGATTTGTGATAACCAAGTTATTTAAAGTCCTATAGGTGAACTCAAGCTCATAGCCCCTATGAACATAAAAAATCAGTTTGATTGCTATAATAGATTCGTAGATATTCAGAGCCGTCTAAATATTTCGGATGGTCGCCATGTTAGATTGTTAAATGCATAGGCCATAGAGTCATGTACCATTAAAGGAAAATTATTGCGTGGGTTCATTATTCAAACTTTCACTTCGATCGCATGATTACGACACAAGAAATAAAAACTAAATTTTAAAATTCTCACCGCTGCCATCTTGAGGTTATGTTAACAATTGAACTAAATTAGATACCAGTGCATTACAATTTGTATACACATTTCTTGTACCAGATTTCATTGCGTTTGGAACATTAGATCGCGAGAAAGGTCTATTTAAAATTTTCAAATTCGCTTGGCCGCCATGTTCGTTTTGTAGTTAACGGGTTTTTGAATGTCTTATAGATGAACTTCCAGTAGTGCCCTTTATCTCCGTACAAAATTTTAGGGTGATACCCCTAATAGTTTCAGAGATATAGAATGCCGGTGAAATATTTCGTACATCCGCCATCTTGTGGTTATGTGAACAATTGAACGAAGTTAAATGTCGGTTTATTACAATGTGTATAAAAATATACTGTACCAAGTTTTATTGAGTTTGGTTGGTTAAATCTCGAGAAACGTCTATTTAAAAGTTGCAAATTCGCGTGGCCGCCATGTTGGTTTTCCAGTTACCAGTTTTTCAAAAGTTACATATGTGAACTTTTAGTAGTTCCCTTTATCACCGTAAAAAAATTCCAGGGTGATATCGGGAATAGTTTCGGAGATATTGAATGCTGGTGAAATATTTCGCACAGCCGCCATGTTGGATTGGTGAGACGTAACAAAATTTGACGGGCACGGTTGGGGTCGTCCGGAATAGTGGTATGAACTGACCGAGTTTCATTGAAATCGCTCCAGCCGTTTAGAATTTATTAGGGACACACACACACACACACACGGACAAAAGGTGATCTCATAAGCCTATTTTTTCAAAATTGAAAATAGGCTAAAAATAGGCTAACTATATAAGAAGCTGAAATTTCGAAAAAGCGACAGTTTAAACAAATCAGTCCGAGAATACGTTGTCACGCTCAAATATCGTCGCGCATCATAATTGCACACTCCCAATACTTTTTATTATAACTAAACAAGCTTTCATTGACCGGTTCGTACAGTAAATTTACTATAGAAAGCGTATCAGTTGGTCAATACAAATTGTGCCCAATTAAATTAGGCGTGAAAATAATTACCGGTATTTGAAAGCTCTAACCTAAAAGAAGCAGAAATTATAGGTCATTTCGATCAGAAATTTCTAAATAATTTAATGAACTACGTTTCAGAAAATGTCATATTTTTCACATTTCTGCCGGGAACGGTGCTGAGAACACCCCACGTGGAATATTCGCTTGCTTTTTTCTGACAGAAGTTGGCTACATTGTTGAGGAACTCAGTACCTTCATTAATATGCTTGGAGTTTAATATAACGTCATTTGAATTGTTTAAAGTTGTGTCTATTATTGCCGACAATAGCATGTATAGGCTGGGGTGTCGTCAGCACCCCGCATACCCATTAGCTTCTACTTCGCAAATTGAGCTGTCTCGTCTGTGTGGTGTTGGGAGAGTGTGAAATGAAAACTTCTTTAGATGCAGGAACGTATCAGTTTACATAATTGTCTCGAAGTAATGAAGAATTGAGCTTAAAAATGTACATGCAGTACGAAACCAAAATATTAAGACTTTGGGATTGGAAATCAGTAAGGTATTTATTTTTATTAATGTGGTACCAAATATCTTATGACAATATTTTTAAGGTAGTAGTAAAGATTGGATTTGGTATATTTGGTCTTCATTTAACACTAGAAGTAATGCCCGGCTTCGCCCGGTGGATTTATTTGTTTTATGGATGATAATGAGTACTAACTTACTACAGAACTGCAGCGCTCAAGGATAAGGGTCGGAAAGCACCAACGCTTATTGCAGCTGACAGCTTCAATATAATGTACCAACACCATCGCACAGTGGGTCAAAATCGAAATCTAGGGGAACAAAATTATTTTTACGTTTTAATCATGAATTTAGAGTGAAAGCAACGTACCGGTATATAATTTGTTTACTTCGTAATAAACACCAGTTAAGACCTTTTTAAAGCTACGTCTACACATGCAAGAAATTGTCTATGACTAGGAGTTGGATAGAACATTCAGTTATCTCTTCAGAACAATTTTCTACCCCTAATTTACTTTTAACAAAGTCGCAAAGTTCCTCTTTTGACACAATCGACGAACCCAGTGCTTCAAACAGTTGTAAACGTGTGAAAACTGGTTGCGCTGCATCTTCTAAAACGTAAAATAACTAAGTTACAAAAAGATGCAAAAAATCTTATAACAGGCGTAAACTACAAGACTTTATCTACATTTTAACATTAAGTAGAAAGTGACAGAGTGACGCGACTTACTAAAAATCTAAATGAATATATAATTTTAAAAATATTATGCAATGCAAATATAGTTAAAATTACGTAACAATTACGCCCATTAATAACTGGAACACGTTACAAAGATCATACCTTCAGCTGCATGTTCCATCTTAAAGCATCACACTAATCAGAAAGACAACCAAACCACAGCCACTTACATTCACCCTCCAATTCAGACTGCTCGAACAGTGGTGACAGATTCACACTAAGATGCGTTTATATCCGAGAATAGTGAGCGGCAATCATATGAGAATGCTGTAGAAGTAATACATTTTGATTTTTTAATTATGAAAATAAATAATGTTGTCCTCCTAGATTTCGATTTTGACCCACTGTGCATCGCCCTTATACAGAGGCATAGTATTGTCATGATGATAACTGTTTTAAGGGTCCTAAGATATCATTTTGCATTAATTACTCCCAGTGACTGCAATTTATAAGCAGCTCGCAATTCTGCACCAGAACACTGGTAGGTGCGACGTGATGCAGCCCGCATTGTGTATTATTGAAGCTGTTGGGGAGCGCTTGTTCTTCCGACTTACTGAACAAAAATAAATTTTAAGGTTACCCGAGAGGTGTAGCCTAATGCTACATGGCCTAAACTATTCCTCTTGAATCTGGCTATCATATACAAAAATAATCTTTCGAATGCGATTAGTAGTTCCAGAGATTAGCGCGTTTAAACACATAAACAAACAAACTCTTCAGCTTTATTATATTAGTATAGAGCAAGTTTTAGTTGGAGTGTTGTGAGCACTCCACCTACCCACTTACGTAACTATTACTCACATACCTAATTAAAGGTTAAATGATTCCAATACGTGTTGTCCGACGTAAGAAGGGCTATCAATTGGTTGTTACACAACACTAAAATGATTTCAAAGCTGTCGATGAAAGAAGAAAAGGAGTAGGGAACGTGAAGCAGAGTGGAGCACAGTGGAAGCCTCATCAAACATCCTCCACTAACAATAGTAAGAAGCTTTCGTTTACAGCAAGTACCAACCGTTTTGTGCTTCAAGTATTGGTGCTATTTGTTCGCCAGGAAAATACGCCAGCCGATTGCTTTCTCTCTCCGCGGTTGGTTCGCTGAAGGCTAGTTCATACGAGTGCAAGAGCGGGGGCGTATTGTTCCGCCAAGTGGCTTTAGTTCGACTCTCCATAGAACTGTTCCTCAATACGCCTCGAGCATTCTATTGTGCTGCTGCCACTCGACATGGGTGGTCCAGTGCGGAAGAAATATTTTATGTACATTATCACTTCCCTGCACAACATCGGGTTCTCTTCAATGGCATCTACACCAAGTCCTCATTAAAATACGCCTGCTTCAGTCATCCACCAAAACAAGAAAAAGGGACTCTTTTTACATTACAATTCTAAGTACGAGATCATTAAAAGGGACAGGAAGATCACGCCGAAATATTCATTACAAATAATAACTCCGTTGAATGCAGTGGGCCAAAACTCGCCGGGCGGCACAAGGGACCTGCATCTCCTATTACTGTGACCACCTCGTGGTGTAGTGGCTAGCATTCGTGGCTATCGCCCCGGAGGTCCGGGTTCGATTTCCAGCTCTGCCAAGAAATTTTAATTCTGGTTGACACGTTTGTAATCCGAATCCACTGACATTACAAACTATGTGTGACATGTGCTATGTTTAAAATGAATGTTATACAGTCAGAATTGCAACCCTTTTCAGTACCTCCTCATATCAGAAGACAGAACAAGTAGTTCCATGGGAAACTATACAGCCTATTTTCATATGCCTCTATCAACATACAAATTGTCAGTTTGATTGCTGTAATAAATTCGTAGATATTGAGAACCATCTAAATATTCTGGCTGGTCACCATGCTGGATTTTTATATTATAGGCCTTAGATTTATGTACTATTACATGAAGATTATTGTGTAGGTGTTTTATTCAAATTTCAATCGCATGATTAGGAGACAAGAAATAAAAGCGGGATTTTAAAATTTCGCTCAGCCGCCATCTTGTGGTAATGAAAATAATTTAATGAATTAGATGCCGGTCGATAAAAATTTGTAGAAGGATAGATATACCGTATCAAGTTTCACTGCGCTCGGATGTTTAAATCGCGAGAAACGTCCATTTGCATATTTAAATTTCGAGTCGCCACCATGTTGGATTTGTGCTCGCCAGGTTATTGAACGTCCCATAGGTGAACTTATGCTTATAGTATCTATACACTTAAAAAAATTCAGTTTGATTGCTGTAGTAGATTAATAGAAATTGAGAACCGTCTAAATATTTCGGATGGTCGCCATGTTGGATTTTAATACAGTATATGTAGGCCATAGAGTTATGTACTATTAGATGATGATTATTGTGTACGATCATTATGCAAATGTTGATTTGGATCGCATGATTAGAACACAAGAAATAAAAACTTAATTTTCGAAATTCGCACAGCCGCCATATTGAGGTTATATAAACAATTGAACTAAATTAGATACCAGTGCATTACAGTGAGTATAAACATTTGCTGTACGAAGATTCATTGCGTTTGGATCATTAAATCGCGAGTAAAGTCTATTTAAAACTTTCAACTTCGCTTGGCCGCCATATTCGTTTTGTAGTTAAACGGTTATTGAAAGTCTCATAGATGAACTTCCAGTAGTGCCCTTTATCTCCGTACAAAATTTCAGGGTGATACCACTAATAGTTTCAGAGATATAGAATGCCGGTGAAATATTTCGCACAGCCGCCATCTTGAGGTTATGTAAACAATTGAACGGTGAAATATTTCGCACAGCCGCCATCTTGAGATTACGTAAACAATTGAACGAAGTTAGATGTCGGTGCATTACTATGTATATAAACATATAATGAACCAAGTTTTATTGCGTTTGGTTGGTTGGTTGAATCGCGAGAAACGTCTATTTAAAAGTCGCAACTTCACTTGGCCGCCACGTTGGTTTTGTAGCTACCAGGTTTTCAAAAATCACATAGGTGAACTTCTAGTAGTTCCCTTTATCACCGTACAGAATTCCAGGGTGATATCGGAAATAGTTTCGGAGATATTGAATGCTGGTGAAATATGTTCGACAGCCTCCATGTTGGATTGGTGAGACGTAACAAAATATGAAGGGAACGGTCGGGGTCGCGCGGAATAGTACTATGAACTTACCGAGTTTCATTGAAGTCGCTCCAGCCGTTTAGAAGTTATTAGGGGGGACACACAAAAACCTCACTCACACACAGACAGACAGACACACGGACAATAGGTGATCTCATAAGCCTATTTAAAAAAAAATGAAAATAGGCTAAAAATCTAGTTCATCTTTGATCCAGAATACAAGAAGAATCGGACACTTCCAATCCATGATGACGTTCAACAGTAAGGCCCTTCTAGACTGAAATCCCGCAAACCTGAATGGAAAACAGCCTTAGAACTAACAAACGGCAATTTCAAAGCCAGTACTAGTTGGCAGACTGAGTGGACAAGAGCTCCTCCTCGAGGCATCGTAAAAGTTGGGAACCCAACTACAAAACTTGCTGGTTTCAACTTACCTGGAGTAGACTCAATCGTATTAGATGTGGTGTGGGAAGAAGTGCTTCTCTACTACATACTTTGAGTTTGAAACATTCGCCATACTGTGAGTGTGATGTCATTCCGCAGACATTGGAACACTTAGTGTTTGATTGTCCCTGCCGAGCGTCCCGGGGAGTCTGGAGAATTTAAATTGAATACCCCACGGAAAGAACGGGTTAAGTCCATTTTTATCCGAAAATGAGTTTATCGTCACTACAGATCAGTTGAAATTAATTTCAAATAAAGAGGAATGTAACCGAGATACAGAGGTTTGTATGTTTAGTGGAATCGAAAAGAATGCCCCGTATCCTCTCACTTTTTCATAATTTAACTATCGTTTTTATTTGTTTTACATGTAGGGCCTACTTCCTTTATAAAAAATAAATTTGGCAAAAATAAAAGATCAATATTTTCCCGTGGAGTCTTCAATTGTGCTACTCCAGAAGCAGTGAATTGGTTAAACAGACTGGATGTTGAGTTATGATATTTTCAACTTTAATAGTCATCTGTCTTGTTGTCATATTGTTCGGATGTTTGTGATTCTGTGTTCATATCTTTGTTTTCTTTATTGTGTTAGCATCATACGATAAATAATAATTATGCTTGATGACATAATTTGAATGAGAATAGCTTAAATCATCTTACATTTGTCATGAAAAGAAAATAACGGTAAACATGACACGACATCCGGGTAATGATATTCAAACAAGTCCGGTTTGTATTCCAAAAAACTACCCGCAAATTTACTCCAAACATTATCCGCAGCTCATCCGCTATCCGCACAACCATGCAAACTATATCCGCACGGCGACAATTTTTGCGGATATCGGCGTGTTTATCCGCATCCACCTAGTTGGATTTTTGGTTGGTTGGTTCCTTAGTTTAGGGGCTGCGATAACACTGTCATTCAGCCCCGTGTACTTTGGGTGTGTGAAGAATCTGTCTGATAACCGGTGTTAATTGTGACGACTGTATTAGTGTGTGTTATCTGTATTTAATTCAAGTAACTACTGTAGACAATAATTTCAAGTAGTTCCTACTTTCGCCACCAAATTCTACCGTCCACGACACCTAGCTGTGAGCTTCGCTACTGCTAGATGTCATCGCAACCAGCGCCCGGTGACGAACGTTGAACCTACAAATTGTGGTTACACACAAGTGTAGTTAATGGAAGGTTCTTTTTCATGCCATAAATCTATGACATGGGACCGCCGGCTTTACCTTCCCTCCGAGGACTTCGGCCGGGTTTGAACCCGTGACCTTGGGCATAGAAGCTCAGCACGCTACCAACTACGCCGCTGAAGCCGCCCAGTTGGATTTTACTGTCTATACATCCGGCAGACTGAAGGTCGATGTTGAAAAAGCGACTGGTGCTTCACTCCATATAGGCTACTGTATACAGCGAGTGGAGGCCAGACAGGGTCAACATAACTACCGCTGTCAACAAACTGGTTGTGCATGTAGTCTTTCCTTACAAGTGAGCTGCAAACACAGCACAAATACAGCCTTTCTTAAGAATGATGATGATGTAATTGTTGTTTTAAGGCGCCTAACATTCTAGGTGAAAGATGAGATGAGAATGAAAACTATAACTAATTCTAACTACAAACTTACATACTAGAAGAAGAAATGGTAAACAAATAAAGGATAAGGCAAATAAAGGACAGGAAGAAAAGAAATGCCTTCAACCCTCGAAAAATGAGGATTGAGGGACTTGAAAGGAAGGAGAGCCATGAAAGGGAGATAAAATGTAAAGAAGAGAGGGCCCGCCCCAGGGCCTTCAGTAAAAGGCAGGAGATAACATGAAAAGAAAAATAAGGCTGACCCCTCGAAGAATGAGGGTATCAGGAAAGATGAGACAATGGCCAATTAAGGCGGGAAAGAGAAAGATTCCCTAGGCCTCGGATACCCTAATACCGTCGGGGACGGAAAAGAACAAGAGTTGACCAAGAGAGGTCGACAGAAAAGAAGACGGAAAGGAGCCAGGCACAAGTAAGTGGAAGCAATGCCGGACTCAGCTGGGGTCCCGTGGTCGCCAACCCACGTCCCACTAGATGTGAGCCCCTGGGGTTTCCTAAGAATAAACTACCATGAGAAGATATAGAGGTGTGCAAGTTATTAGAGTCATATAAAGAATTTAAATCAGTCACATTTCTTTAAATTAAAAATCATTTTATTTTATTTCTGGTAGGTTGGTCGGTTCTTAAGTTTAGGGGCTGCGACAACGCGGTCATGTAGCCCCGTGTACTTTGGGTGCGTGTAGAATCTGTCTGATAACAGGTGTTAATTGTGATGGCTGTATTAGTGTGTGTTATCTGTTTTTTAATTTAAGTACTGCAACTTAGAATTTTTCAAATAGTTCCTACTTTTGCCGCCAAACGCCACCGTCAACGACTACTAGTTCAGAACTTAACTACCAGACGCCACCGCAGTCGGCTCTTGGCAACGAACGTAGGAACCAAAGAGCATTGTTTACATTCTTAACCTATACAATTTAGCTTCACAGAGGTGTAATTAGTGGAAGGTTCATTAACATGCCATAAATCTATGACATGGGACCGCCGGCTTTACTTCCCCTCCGAAGGACGGCATACCGAGAGATTTTTAACGCTCTTAAAAAACCGACGACTTCGGCCGGATTTGAACCCGCTATCTTGGGCATAGAAGCTCAGCATGCTACCAACTACGCCACCGAAGCCGCTATTTTATTTATTTTACCCTACTTAGTCATGTTTTCTCCCCTGCGGGCTTACAACGCGTCCCATAAGGATTTTCAACCGAAAATTTTCGAAATTGGAGATTCTGAGGGGCACTTGAGCTGGGTAAGTTTTTCTTTTTTTCATTGACTTTGGAATGTATCCTCTAAATCAAGTGATTTCAATCCATTGCCCAGGAATATTTGAATAGTCCAAGAGTGGGCCATCAGTAATAAAAGACTTCAAAACTCTCTGGTCTAAATTCACACGAAAACAAGAATAAAATAATCATATCAAAACGTGTAGCATTTTGCCTTTACAAAGCTCCTCTTTTAGTGGAAACTGTAAAAAACTAGTTTACTGTCAGATTCTTTAAAAAATGTTATGAAGACTATTAATGTAACATTTTAAATAATTTCAACGCCTTGCAAAACATTTCAACTGTATTAAGCCATAAAATGTACAAAGTATCGGTAGTCTAAATGTTGGAAAACTGCCTTCGAGTCCAATAATTTTAATTTGCACATCAAGTGTGGATAAAGGAAAGAGCAGCCATGTGCGCCCGCAGGGAGAGGCCCGTGTCCCCCCCCTCGAAATTCCGAGAATGTCATTGGTCATTGTCACCAGTTTATTTCATAAATTGAAGTTTCTGAACTGACAAATGTTACAATGGAAAACTTCTTTAATGTTGCTGACGAATTATGTATTTATATTCAAAAATATATGGTTTTAATGATGTCATGCACTAGACCGCCAATGGAAACAAAGCTCCATTTTTCAATATGGTTATGCCTAGGGTTAAATACCGTATGTTTACCCAACACTATCTAAAGTGGTTAGGCTGGCTACTACTTTCGCCACCTCACTTTGGCAGTGGTACACTGGCATGCTCGTGACGTGGCCACATATGTGGCGAGGCGTCTTGCATGGCCTTCTCAGTGTGTACCTGCTACGCGTCTTGGTAGGTGTTCCTTTACCAACTGAAGAGCCCAATTGGCACTCGGGGGCGAAACGCTAGCAATGTGTTGAGTTATACTGGACATTTTTATCACTTTTTGTGTTAATTATAATGCCTCAACGGACAATACTCATTTAGATTCTCTTTCGAGAACATCTGATTGTATTCAATGCCAAAGCAAGGTTTACTGTTTTTGGAAATGGAGTTTTTGACTCCCGTGGTGCACTGGCATGCTCGTGACGTGGCCACATATGTGGCGAGGCGTCTTGCATGGCCTTCTCAGTGTGTACCTGCTACGCGTCTTGGTAGGTGTGCCTTTACCAACTGAAGAGCCCAATTGGCACGCTGGGTCGAAACGCTAGCAATGTGTTGAGTTATACAGGACATTTTTATCACTTTTTGTGTTAATTATAATGCCTCAACGGACAATACTCATTTTGATTCTCTTTCGAGAACATTTGATTGTATTTAATGCCAAAGCAAGGTTTATTGTTTTTGGAAGTGGAGTTTTTGAATCCCGTGGTGCACTGGCATGCTCGTGACGTGGCCACATATGTGGCGAGGCGTCTTGCATGGCCTTCTCAGTGTGTACCTGCTACGCGTCTTGGTAGGTTTGCCTGTACCAACTGAAGAACCCAATTGGCACGCTGGGGCGAAACGCTAGCAATGTGTTGAGTTATGCTGGACATTTTCATCACTTTTTGTGTTAAAAACGGCCAAGTTAAAATTTAAATTACCGTAACAAAAAAGGTGGGTTCATTATGAATCAGATTTCTCAAAATAGCGGAACTTAAATATTAAACCATTAAGGATATACGTATAACTATGCGATAAAATCTTTTGTGACCATCATTGCCTTTTAATCCATATTGAAAAATATGCCTTCAGTGGCTTGGCCAGTTTTGATACTAGAAGCCTCAATGTACTACCGAAATGGTACTTTCTGAATTGACCTCGTCATCGATGCGACATCGAAGTGGTGTGTCACCGAGCTTTGAGTTCCGCATACGAACGTTATCGGTTGGGTCCTCTCTACAACCCCTAGAAGAGTGTAAACGGAATTCCGTAACTCCCTGTAAAACTGGTCATAAATTCATGATGACCGATTGAAAGTTGTAATTCAATTGATAAGGCAATCCAGAAAACTTCAAAAGTTTATGTAAAGAAAATCAGTATTCTACAGTCAAAGTTTTCCTAGGTGGCAACTCTGCTGAGATTTGATGTTGTTACTATCGGTACAATCTTCTTCTTCTTCTTCTTCTTCTTCTTCTTCTTCTTCTTCTTCTTCTTCTTCTTCTTGTTCTTCTTCTTCTTCTTCTTTTCCCGCTCATGCGGGGTCGACGTTTTTGGCAAGTCTTTTCCATTTCCCTCGGTCCCAAATGGTGTTTTCGGTTAACTGCTTTTCTGCGAAGTCTTCCCGCACGCAGTCCATCCATCTTCTTCTAGGTCTGCCTCTCTCCCTCCTGCCCTCCAGCTCAAGATCCAGCACTCTTCTTCCCACATAGGTCTCATCCCTGCGCTTAATGTGACCATACCAGAGCAACCGCCTTTCTTGAACTTTCCTTGATGCTTGGATTACCTTGACACTTCCTCGTATGAAGCTGTTCTTGATGTGGTCTTTCCTAGTAACACCACACATCCATCTCAGCATTTTCATTTCGGCTACATCCAGCCGTTTATTTTGCGACTGTACTATTGGCCAAGTTTCTGCTCCATATAGCATGGCAGGTCTCACCACACTTTTATAGGCTCTCCCCTTTACTTGGACATTTAGTCTCCTGTCACAGAGGACACCAGACAACCTTTTCCAGTTTAACCAGGTAGCCTGAATTCGGTGGGTAATTTCCAGGTCTAGATTGCCATCGTCAGATACCGTTGATCCAAGGTACTTGAAACTATTACTTGCTTGGAGCTGATTTCCGTCCATCTTCACACTGTCATTTCCCTTTCCACCGAGGCACATGTATTCAGTCTTATTCCGGCTGATTTTAAGACCCCTGTCCTCTAATGCTTTTCTCCAGTGTTCTAGTTTAAGTTCGAGTTGTTCTTGATTAGTGCTACATAGTACAATGTCATCTGCAAATAGCATGCACCAAGGAGCAGGTTCTCTAAGGCTTTCAGAGATAACATCCATTATCAGATCAAAGATATAGGGACTCAGTGCAGATCCTTGATGGAGACCAACTTCAACTGGTATGGTTCCCGTTAGCCCTACACTGCTTCTAACTTGCGTCTTTGCCCCATGGTACATGTCCTGGATAATGCGCACATACTTCTCTGGTACTCCCTTGAATCTCATGCATCTCCATGCTTCTTGACGGGGGACACGATCATAAGCCTTCTCTAGATCTATGAACACCATATGCAATTCTTTCTTCTTTTCCCTGTGTTTTTCCATGAGCTGTCTCAGAGAAAAAATGGCATCTGTGGTTCCTTTCCCTGGCATAAATCCAAACTGTTCTTCTGCTATTGTTGTCTCTTGCCTAAGCCTACCTTCAATGACTTTTTCCCAGATCTTCATAGTGTGCGACATGAGTTTTATTCCTCTGTAATTTGCACAATCCTGAATGTCCCCCTTTTCTTTATAGATGGGAATTATGGTACTCTTCCGCCATTCGTTGGGCATTATTTCCTCTTGAAATATTTGTTGGAATAGGCTCAGCAACATATCTATTCCCTCTTCTCCCAGGAATTTCCAGGCCTCTACGGGGATTTCATCGGGGCCCGTTGCTTTTCCACTTTTCATTTTCTTCATAGCAGTTACAATCTCTACCCTGCAAATGTTAGTTGTTAAATTATAATTTTGAATACCATCTTCAAACACAAGCCTTTTATTCTCCTCATTAAGCAGCTTTTCAAAGTACTCCTCCCATCTCTTCTTAATTTGGTTCTCATCTCGAATTACCATTCCTTGTTCATTCTTTCTCAGGTCCTCTGGTGGTGTGAGGACCCCTCCAAGTTTCTTCCTGGAGGCCTAAACGTACTTCACATCAATGAAAGTAAAACGGTTTCGATGGTTTTCAGGAAAGCAGGACGAGAGATGATATTTTCGTCAATATTAAGAAGTTACAACGGGTAAATCACTTCAAGTATTTGGGGGTTACCTTCCAGACACGCTGAACAGTCATCAGCAAGCACATCGTGGATAAAACAACAGCTGAGGAACATTAGCTATGGATGACATCAACCTCATACAAAAGACTTTCTCTGGATACAGCAATAGAACTGGTCAAATTAAAGATCACGCCGATCATCACACATGGTTTAGACAACATATGGACCAGCTATAAAAAATAAATCTATACCATAGAAAGAGAAGGTGAAAGCCACGTACCTCAAAAAGGCTCTCTGCCTGTCGGAGTACTCGCTTTCACACCTAGTATATGGATTGACAAGAGAAACCTTTTATATTTGAAGAGCTACGACAAACTGAGCACCTGCAGTCCGCAGAAGCATACACCGTCACAATGGAGAAATTAAGACGAAAGAAAGAACAAATCGGGATGGATTTCTACTCCACGGACGCAATAATAATAACGGAATGGAAACGGGCAGAATAAGACCTCGAATATCTGGTGACGAGATTAGCAACACACGGATTTCCCTATAAAATATGCACCAACAAGAAACGCCATGACCCAGACTCTCAGTGTATTTGTGGGCTGTGTGCTAAACATTGCGACCACTATCATGTCATATTGTTGTATCCCGTAACAGCTTACCGTACTGTGAAAATGACTGACCAATGGTTTGGAGAACATAGGACGTGTAAATGTATCAGTAACATCAATGTCAAACTTTGTATTATGCACATTGTGCGCATTTAAATATATATATAATAAAAATAATAATAATAATAATAAAGTACCAGCACTCAATGTAGATGCTCCAACTTTTAAAAGACGAAGATGCAGAGCAATCGAGAGCAATTTCAACAAAGTCCGAGTACAATCGATATTACAAATTTATTCTCGTGGCTCGTTAGCGACCTTCACAGATACAGCCCTGGGCTCATTGTGTGAATCAAGCACGTCTGATGATCCTCTTGTTGGTCTAGCAGCTCGGCTATTAGCATAACTGCGAGACAAAGTAGAAGGATATTGCATATGCAGTGGGAGATAACGGGAAGTGTTAACCGTACTGCCACTGTTATTTTGGCTCCAGACGTCTTGTAGGACTAACATGGCACACCTCCAGCCAAGTCGATACAACAGGAGAAAACTTTTAGAGAAGATGTACAGTAAATTAAAGATGCCGGCAATACTAATCTCTGTCATTTTTATTCTCTTTTTAAAAAATTCAGAGAACTGAAAAGAGAAAACAAAGTATAGCCTATGATACAACAAGTAGTTCCGTGAAGAACTATTCAGCTTATTTTCATATATCCTACTTATGTTAATTGCCTCTATAAACATACAAAATATCAGTTTGATTGCTGTAATAGATTCGTAGATATTGAGATCCATCTAAATATTTCGGATGGTCGCCATGTTGGATTGTTCAGGCCATAGTCATCATATTCCATTAAAGAAAAATTATTGCGTAGGTTCATTATTCAAACTTTCACTTCGATCGCATGATTACGACGCAAGAAATAAAAACTTAATTTTAAAATTCGTACAGCGACCATCTTGAGGTTATGTAAACAATTGAACTAAATTAGACACCAGTGCATTACAATGTCTATAAACATTTTCTGTACCAAGTTTAATTGCGTTTGGATCATTAAATCGCGAGAAATGTCTATTTAAAATTTTCAACTTCGCTTGGCCACCATATTCGTTTTGTAGTTAACCGGCTTTTGAAAGTCTTATAAATGAACTTCTAGTAGTTCCCTTTATCACCGTAAAATATTCTAGGGTGATATCGGTAATACTTTGGGAGATATTGGATGCTGGTGAAATATTTCACACAGACGTAACAAAATTTTAAGGGCATGGTCGGGGTCGTCCGGAATATTGCTATGAACTTACCGAGTTTCATTGAAATCGCTCCAGCCGTTTAGAACTTATTAGGGGGGACACACACCATCACACACACACACGCGCACACACAGACACATACACGGACAAATGGTGATCTAATAAGCCTTTTTTTTCATAAATGAAAATACGCTAAAAATATGATGATGGGGTTCATGTGTGATGTGGTAAAGGTTTCAAAGGAATCGGTTCAAAAATGTGGATTTTCTACTTAAGGCCTCTGCCGCCTCCTTCCAAACCTCATCTAAATTATAAATACACACATTAATACAGCCATCACAGTTACACAGGTTATCAGGCAAATTCCACATACAACCAATTACACGAGGATACATGACCACGATGTCGCAAAGCCCCTAAATCAATGAACAACAAATACAAGAACCTACCTACCTTCGAGACGCGGTGTAGCTCAGATTTGTATCTCGAGAAACACGCAAGGCGTCAACAAAATGAACCAAAAGATTTATTTGATAGACATAGCGGTATCACTCATCCAACCCTCAAACCAACTCACGTTGGCAGAAAAAACCAGAAAAAGTCTATTTTACCCTCCAGATTGGTTCTTCCTACGGACTCAGCGAGGGATCCCACCACAACTGCCTCTGCGGGCAGTGTCCTAGAGCTGGAAACTTCTGACCTGGGGAATACAACTGGAGAGGTGTGATCAGCACCTCGCCCAGACGGCCTCACCTGCAGAGCGAACAGGGGCCTCATTAGGGAGGGGCAGATTGGGAGGGATAGGAAAGGAAGAGGGAAGGAGGCGGCCGTGGCCTTACCGTAAGTACAATCCCAGCATTTGCCCAAAGACGAAGTGGGGAAACCACGGAAAACCACTTCGAGGATGGCTGAAGTGGGAATCGAATCCCCTCTACTCATTTGGACCACCCGACGCTGAGTAGACCCCGTTCCAGTCCACATACCACTTTTCAAATTTCGTGGCAGAACCGGGAGTCGAACCCAGGACCTCCGGGGTGGCAGCTAATCACGCTGACCACTACGCAACGAAGGCGACTAACCAGAAAGATGTGGCGAGTAAAACTCAGATAATTTTTACAACTGGTGGTGTCGGCAACGGAAGTAGTTCCAAAGACTTCCAAAAAAACGGGTCTGGATGAATTGAAACAGAAACATCTGATCACAGAATGCAGAAAGCAGTGTTGCTAGATACCGTACATTTGACATAGTTCGATTATTGTACCACAGCAATTTCAAGGTATTTGAATCGCCTGGAACAGATACAACAAAATATCAATATCGAAGAAAGCAAAATTAAGACATTACATCACAGTAATCAAACCTGATTATTGAAGGCAGATCTCTTATTTATTTATTTATTCGTATCAGAAGTATACGTTTTACATTTAAAATAAATGGTACTTAATAACACACATACCAAATAGTGCCGGTCCAAAATTTTCCCAAGTCACGGGCATTAGGTGTCGCAGCCATCAAGTCCTCCATTGTGCAACTTAAAGGACACTTACTGCAATTCATAAAATTGACTGTGGTTTGGACTTCACCAACATCACATAGCCTGGATGTGCCAGGAAAACCCCACTTTATGATATTGGTTCTCGATCTACCAACACCAGTGCGAAGCATGTTCAAAGACTTCCACATGGACCAGTGTTCCTCATGTCCTGGAGGGAGATGTTCAATTGGTAGCATCCAGCCATCAAGTTGAGTACCGTATTTCTGTACCTCCATAATCTTAACATTGAGGACTTAGCAGATTCATGTAGATCTTCCGTTGTATTCAGGAAACTCCTCCTAGACCTCAGTCGTCGATGGACAGGTACATATCCGTACAATGGAGGTGCGCATGAGGTACCGTAATTGATTTGGTTATCTCAGTCATGGCTGCAACTTCTCTTCTATAAGGTGCGTTCAAAAAGTAACGAGCCGGAGGCTGTAATGCGCAAACCGGTAACGACATCGGCTAATCGTGGCGTGTGTAACGAGATGTGGTTCCGACCAGAGCGTGGAAGGTCACAGCCCGTCGCTAGAGGGCACGCGTGCACGTCACGTGACGATACAAAGCGACCAGCAGCATGCATCAATCGTCCAACCAAGACAGTGGGCCATTCGACATGCTTCCTGGTGTGGTTGAAGACTGTGGGGCACCCACTGGGCACACACTTTCCACAAGTGCAGTCGTTCCTTCATGATGGTGTGCACACTTCCGACGCTCAATCCGACCACGGCGGCTATGGCGTTCACTGTCACTCGGCGGTCCTGGGTAATGAGTACATCAACCAGCTGGACGTTGTCATCGGTAATTCAGGGGGGGTGCCCCAGACCGGGAATCATCGGTTAACGACACCCGTCCTTCCCTGAAGCGCTTGTGCCACGCCTTGACCCTTGCATGGGACATGCAGTGTTCGCCGTACACTTGTGACATTCGGCGATGAATGTCCGTTCCCTCTACTCGTTCCGCTGTCAGAAACCGAACAACACCTCTTTGCTCTTCGTTTGACGCCTCCATGTCACTGTTTGCAATGCGACTGGCAGCATTGGACGATTGATGCATGCTGCTGCCTTTTTGTATCGTCACATGACGTGCACGCGTGCCCTCTAGCGACGGGCTGCGACCTTCCACGCTCCGGTCGGAAACACACCTCGTTACACACGCCACGATTAGCCGATGTCGTCACCGGTTTGCGCATTCCAGCCTCCGGCTCGTTACTTTTTGAACGCACCTTATAGTATCTGATGGGACGATTCCAGCCAAACAGTAGATTCTATCTCGTGGTGTTGGTCCCAAGCAGCGAGTGATAACTCCGCATGTATCATTTAGAGATCTCTTATTCAAGACGTAGAGAAACAATAAAGAAACACATTGTGGAAATTCCTTGGTCCAGTCTGCTCAGAAGGAATCTGAATGAAACGAAATTCTTAGAGCTTTGTTAGAATGCTGAAGAGATCACCGACAACTTCAGGAAAAGACCATTCTCTGAATGAACAATGATAGGCTCGCCAAAAGGATTCTCAACCTTGCTCTCTAAATGAAAGCCAAGAACAGCTGGTTTAGTGAGAGAGAAAAAGAACTTCAAGAAATTGGCATTGCAGAGGAAATTTGACAAGATCAACAGGAGTTTAGAACATTAATCAATAATCATAATTTCTCTGAGAAAATTACTACCAGGACCAGGGTCGTATTTATGAGTATGCCGCCTATAGGCTAAAGTCCATTTACCGCCCCCTCAATAGCTCATATTTGCTTGATACATTTGTTTTATACAACAAAAGGATAGAGTTCATTGGCGTTTTCATCTTTTTTAAACATTAAGTTCATTTATTTTAGATAAAACTACAAATATAATGGCTTACATAATAAATGTTATAATGAAATTAGTTATCTACTCTTTTTTAACTTTTAAGATTCGTTAAAAAATTAAATGGGTTTCCAACTTTTTTTTTTTTTTTAGTCGTTTACCCTCCAGGTTGGTGGAACCCACGGACTCAGCGAGGGAACTCACCACTACCGCCTCTACGGGCAGTGTCCTAGAGCTGGGAACATCGAATCGGAAGGGATACAACTGGTGAGGTGGGATTGGCAACTCGCCCAGGCGGCCTCACCTGCAAAGCGAACAGGGGCCTCATGAGGGAAGGTAAGGGATGGTGAGGATGGATAGGCAAGGAAGAGGGAAGGAGGCGGCCGTGGCCTTGAAGAAGGTACCATCCCGGCATTTGCCCGAAGACGAAGTGGGAAACCACGGAAAACCACTTCGAGGATGGCTGAGGGGGAATCGAACCCCCTCTACTCATTTGGGCCACCCGAGGCTGAGTAGACCCCGTTCCAGTCCTCGTACCACTTTTCAAATTTCGTGGTAGAGCCGGGAATCGAACCCAGGACCTCCGGGGTGGCAGCTAACCATGCTGACCGCTACGCTACGGAGGCGACATGGTTTCGAACTTAATTAATTAATTTGTTCTTGGAGATCAGTGATCAGTATTTTACACATATTTTTAATTTTAATGTTAATGCCTCTCTTTTGCGTAATTGAAGATCTGTGTCCTACATAGTGAAATGAAATTATACAAAACTAGCTGTTACCCGCGGCTTCGCCCGCAATAACATTTGGAATCATGTTATAACATTAGTTAAGGCTAGTCCACACCAAAGTTAATGAACAATGT
Organism: Meconema thalassinum; assembly: GCA_946902985.2. Lineage (NCBI taxonomy): Eukaryota > Metazoa > Arthropoda > Insecta > Orthoptera > Tettigoniidae > Meconema > Meconema thalassinum. The sequence goes on from OX336396.1 coordinate 65,186,929, forward strand.
TCATTAACAAAGTTAACGAAAACATCTTGGTGTGGACGTACCTTTATATAGATAAGCATGGGTCCTAGTGGAAATAAACACCTGAAACCAAAAATGCATGGGACGAAAAAAAACACCAAATTATCATGTTGGTTTCGGACCCTAAAAGACGTGAAAAATATAATAAAAGTATTAAAAAAACTATTTTTCGAAATTTCATTCGAATCAATTTTTATGTCATTCCTGGGACTTTGAAAATTCCGGCCAAAAAGTACAAAATCATTAATAACTCCCTAAGTATTCGTCGTATGATGAAATAGCAAGAGACAAAAAAGATGTAATGTGTTATTGTCTACAACATAGGCCATGTATAATTTTACACTCAGACATATTACGCCCCCCCCCCCATAATTTCACCCCTCCCCATGACCCCTTAAATTGGATTTATGAAAAAACGGTCAAACACCTGTTAAGTTATTTTTTATGCTGATTTTTTCGGCTGAGTTCCAAACTCCTCGCCTTTGTCGTTTAAGAGATACACGCTCCGTTAGGAATCCTTCAACTACTACTTTTCACCCCTTTCACCTCATAATATACACCACATCGAAAAACCCTCAGACACGTATCTTCTTATTTTTAATGATGAGTTTATATGCCGAGTATCACATCCCCCAATGAAACCAATCGGGAGATATTGCTATTCAATGAAATGCAGGTCTACCCCCTAACACCCCTTTAGAACCTGTATATCCAAAAATCCTTTCTTAGTGGGTGTTTGCGGCCCTTGAGGAAGCTGCATACCAAATTTCATTCCAATCCGTTCGGTGGTTTCTGAGATTTCGTGATGAATGAATGAGTCAGTCAGTCAGTGGTATTTGAGCTTTATATAGTAGATGTAGTTAATTACTGGTTTATTTGTTGAAAAATATACAAACTTCTCTAAAACAACTCTCCCCACGTAATCTTCGTGTTCAAATTTACATAGGTTTCCTTCGAGATTTCTTATTGGCAAACTAGTTAATACTGTCCTCATATGAAAGTGTTTGTTGTATTTGCCTCAATACAAAGTAATGAAAGTGAGTTAAAGCGTATTTCAGAAATACAAGTTCGCAGATAGTTCTTAACTCTTCTAAGGCAGCAAGAACTGTATAAGGACTAAAACCTATTTTTAAGTAACTTGTATTCTTAAATTCCTACAGAAAATATAATTAAAGTCTGACATACTTCATTTTAGCTTTTTGAATGAATTGCCAAACCGCCGCCCCTGAAAATGTGCCGCTCTAGGCTGCAGCCTACTTAGCCTATTTAGAAATACGGCCCTGACCAGGGCCAAAAAATCATGAACTGAAGAACAAAGGAAAATTTTCAGCGCCAGATGAAGGGATTTTTGGAGAAGAAAAAAACATCATTAGCAAAATAAGTTATATCACGCTCTACTGATTGGCATAAGGATTTTTAAAAAATATTTTTTTTAACAGTCTATTAATAACACCTTTGGTGTGAAAAATTAGCGTAACTTCATGAACAATACCAGTTCTACCGAAAGCTCGAAGGTATAGTATTTACTAGACCCTAAACACTAACACTCGTATGTGATGTGCATTCAATTTCCCTAAGTATATATACAGCAAGATTCAGCTTATGGTGTTTGGGGAGTCCGAGGCCTTAGGAGTTTCTCGAGATGAAAATCTCAGCTACAACGCGTCTTTGACGCATGCTCCTTAAAGGAGGAAGAGGAAGATGAAGAAGAAGAATATTCATATGATGGGGTCAATACTCCGTCATTAACTCATTAAGGCCACTCTTGACTCCCTTTTATTTTAGTAACAGATCAGTAGTACACAGGTTCATACCTAACTGTTTGTTGTTGTTGCTGCTGTTTCACTGAGGGGCTTTGCGACATCTTGGTCATGTAGCCCCGTGTACTTGGGTGTGTGTGTGTTGAATTCGTCTGATAACCTATGGCATTGTGGTGTCTGTAATTTTGTAATGCAGATGAAGATTCGGAAGGAGCCGGCCGTGGCCTTTAGTTACGAACCATCCCGGCATTTGCCTGAGTAGAAGTGGGAAACCACGGAAAGCCTGGATCGCTGAGGTGGGACTCTAATCCGCCTCTATCTACTTTTGCCTCACGAGGATGAATGGACCCCGTTCCAGCCCACAGACCAGAATTAAATTTCTTGGTAGAGCCGGGGATCGAACCCGGGACACCCCGCGTTCACACCAAGCACGTTATAGAGATATTAAGTTGTTTCAAGCAGTATAGGGGGAGTGGTGGGGGGGATCTTATTAGCAAATATTTTTCTTTTTTAAGAGCACGACTGCCAAATGTGATATCGACACTCTAGAAATTGCCATACGTTACAGAGAAGTGTGTAGGTTCCCTTTGTTAAACAAACACAGGTTCAGCTGCATGATCAGCCTCTGAAAATCTCTCCATATGCCTCTGGTGGTAGCGAAGCCCCAGGTGTGGGTGAGGCCATTAACATCTCCGAGAAGGAGGAAGCTGAGGGACTAGCTCCATCAGCTGGTTATAATCAAGCTGATAATCCAGCGAGATTTACATATGTTACATACTGTTGCCATTACTGGTCACTACAACGACTTCTAACAGAGTACACAACGGCAAACCTTTATTAAGGGTAGGTCGCCGCCTTCCCAATCCGTTCCCCAATTTACAAATAATAATAATAATAATAATAATAATAATAATAATAATAATAATAATAATAATAATAATAATAATAATAATAATAATACTAATAATAATAATAATAATAAGAATAATAATATCGTATGGCCTCGGGTGCCGGGTGCAAGCTTTGTTATTTGACATCCAAAGGGTAGCTTGCATGTCGAATTTCGTTGTTCCTTGAAGCACTATGAAAGTCAAGGAGGTTAGATATATGTAAGTTCCTTGAACACCATAGCGCTTTCTAGTAGAGAAATGAGGAACTTTGTGTTGGCGGAAACTCCGGAGATTAATTTTGCCATTATGACCCGGCCTACTGAATTCAAATGGGTTCTTTGACATGCCAACATTGTATGACATGGTGTCGCAATTTTTGCCGCCATTCAAAAATCACTTACCACGGCCAGGAGTGAACCTGCAAGCTTGGGGTTAGTAGACCGTCATGTTGACCACTCACCCACCGTGGCAAGCTATTTACAAATACATACACTACTAGTAGGCCTACAGCTATCACAATAACTCGGGTTATCACACAAATTCCACACACACACACACACACACACAAATACACGGGGCTATATGTTGCTGGCCCCGTGGTGTTGGGGTAGCGCACCTGCCACTCGCCACGAGGCCCCGGGTTCGATTCCCGGCTCCGTCAGGGATTTTAGAAACTGACGTGAGGTTTGGAACGCGGTGCACTCAGCCTCGTGAGGACAATTGAGTAGCTGTCTGACAGTGAGACAGCGCCCCGATCACGAAAACCAAGATTAACGGCTGAGGGGACCCGATGCGCTCTACACGCGTCACCCCAATATCTGCAGGCCAAATGGCTGGGCAGCGGTCGCTTGGTAGGCCTAGGCCCTTCATGGGCTGTAGTGACAGGGAAAAATATGTTGCAGCAACAACATCTTTCTCTTACGTACCAATTTTCTTTGCTTCTTGTTGGGAAGGTGATGCACGAATACTCGTACTTCATCTTGGGACATGTTGGTTATCAGCCCCGTGAATTGTAAGGTCGTGATATTTGGAACTCTACGCTTGTAACAATAAATATACCCGAATCACGAGAACTTTCAGTGGACTATTTATAGCAGGTGTTTATGAATGGACTGCTGGCGTGGGTCGCGTCAGAACAAGTAATAAACGAGTTACGTCAGATTTCCGCAAGTCGTTGGGATACAAAAATAGAGTGAACGTAATATTATAACAGTGTGAGCGAGAAATATGGTTGAACCTCGCTTGACAGTAACCATCAGTCATTACTTGACCAGACGACAAGCCCAGAACACTACTCATTTACAAGGCTAATCTACAATCTGAAGCATCCCCAACAGAAGCGTTTAACATACTACGAAGGCGGGACATAGATGGTCCACACCAGTGTTGCCAGCTTGATGCTAAAATCTACATATAGAGCATCCAGTGTTGAGAAAAGACTATGGGCCTTACGGGCTTTTACTTTTAACGGACCCCCCCCCCCCCCTTACACTGGGTTTGTCACCTCCCCTTTTGTCATGAAGAACTACGAACATATATATATTTTCGTCATAATAGCTTCCTACAACTATCTGTCAATTGATTACCTTTTTTATTGCATAGAAGTATAGTTAATATTACGTCTTAGTAATTTAAAATTTTTCGATGTTAGCACGCTGGAAAGAAGAGCCTTGTCCTGTGCTGCATGCTCGCCCGGAGTGGAGCACGTGCTCAGTTCCGCCGGCAACATAAGTTCTGAAGCACTATCCGTCATTGGTGTTACTGTTGTGTGTCTGTTTTATTTTCTGTTCGATCGAAACAGGGCTGCCGAACCCACTATCTCTCGAATGCAAGTTCACAGCCGTGCGCCCCTAACCGCACGACTAACTCGCTACAATATTACAAATATTAATTTAAACAAAACAACATCAACAAGAATAAAATTGAAAAAAACTAAATTATAGCCTAACTAGTAACAAAGAAGGTGATAATCATAGTATTGCTGACGTAAAAATTGTTAACATCGTCAGCATACATCTGAGAGGGAAGGAAGAGTTGTGCTCTCGACATTTGGCAATCAGTAATGCGTCATACCACAACGAAATGAATGTCGTTATTGGTTCTCTTCGCGTATCCTTAATACAGGTCCAATCCGTTAACACCTGCAAAACTGCTCCTTCCTGGGTGTATTCTATTTCAGATAGCTGATGGGGTTGTGTTGTGTCGCTAAAACTTATGAAAGCGCAGTACTCGAAGCGGGTGAAGATAACGTATGACGTCAGCTCTACCTCTGCCTAGAGTTAGCAACACTGTCGCCATAAGGCTCCCTCTTATAGTCACCATTGAAATTCTTTCTCGCTGTGGCAGCATCCTATTAATACAGGATATCAGCATACTAGAGTACGGTCCGGGTTCGCTAACGCAGGGTCAACAGGCCATCAGTAAATGTGTTGTTAATTTTAACACAGGAATGAAACTCGTTTGCGATTCACCAGCATATTCATCGATTAACATTAGCAAACGAATCGTTATTGTTAGAGAAGCACAAAACTCATTGCAAGACGAAGATTGTGGCGGTACTTGTATATTCTTTGGTATAATCTAGCAGATTAAATCATTATTCTCCATTTTAGGTCCGTATTGAATATATTCAATAACAAAACTATTAATAATTTCCGTCTTTTCAATACAATGTTGTTGATAATCTATTTATCCAACTGGGTACATGTTTCGTACAGTCGTCTGTACTTCCCCAGCCCAAATACACATTTAGAAATAAACAAGTATGATGCACACTATCAATCACATACAATGAAAATAACCCTGAACAAAAGCATAGTACAGACTAAACACTGATACCACACGTCAAAACACGATTTGTCGCCACAATTGGTCAAAACACATAAAACTTTGACCGTTGGTCCAATATTCTCCCGATAACCTAAAATCTTGTTATTTGCTAAAAGGTTAAGAAACTATGCCTGTGTTTCTCCTTGTACAAATTTTGACATGCGTCCTCTAAAACATTGCATTTCTTGCTGCATCAGAGTAAGGTGAGACGATGAATGTCTTATGCTGCTGTTTTGCTGAGGAGCGGAAATCAAAAATAGTTCGAGCGTGGAAATCTTCTTGGATAAAACAGCACAAAAGTTGGCGACATCCAAAGAAGAAATAAAATTATGTTGTAAAATGACACCAAAGCCCACAGGCACGTTTTACACTCAAATGGGCTTTGGTGTCGTTTTACAACATAATTTTATTTCTTCTTTGGATGTCGCCAACTTTCGTGCTGTTTTATCCAAGAAGATTTCCACACTCGAACTATTATTGATTTCCGCTCCTCAGCAAAACAGCAGCATAAGACATTCATCGTCTCACCATACTCTGATACAGCAAGAAATTCAACGTTTTAGAGAACGTGTGTCAACATTTGTACAAGGAGAAACACAGGCATAGTTTCTTAACCTTTTAGCAAATAAGAAGATTTTAGGTTATCGGGAGAATATTGGACCGACGGACGAAGTTTTATGTGTTTTGACCAATTGTGGCGACAAATCGTGTTTAGACGTGTGGTATCAGTGTTTAGTCTGTACTATGTTTTTGTCAGGGTTATTTTCATTGTATGTGATTGATAGTGTGCATCATACTTGTTTATGTCTAAATGTGTATTTGGGCTGAGGAAGTACAGACGACTGTACGAAACATGTACCCAGTTGGATAAATAGATTATCAACAACATTGTATTGAAAAGACAGAAATTATTAATAGTTTTGTTAGTGATAATCAAGCAGGTCATGAACTTCAAAAAACTTGAGCGTTACATGATCCTTGGTTAAAAACCAACATGGCTGATGAAGAATAGAGGAAGGAGAACCGGGGCCCAATTTTTCTTTGGACAAAAGAAAAAAGTGGTCATCCCTAGCTATACGCGTTCTCACTTTACGCGTTTTCGCTATAACGCCAGTTTTTAAAAATGGGCATAATTATAGAAAATAAGACAATATTTACAAATTAGTTGCGGTTTCACAATCAGCCTGAGGGACGATTTCATGATGGAGTGTGCAGCGCTACAAGGCGGCGTGGCGTGTAGTCAATCTCTAAGAGAGTGCTGAATAGCTGTGTTGCGTTGTTTTAATGTTACGGGCGGTGGTATGTGGTCATTATTAAAGAGAGCATTGAGTTAACAAGGTGTGTTTTATTGTTTCTAAAAACGTTATGGAGAAATGATAGTGTGCTCAAAAAGCTTCCAAAACAATGGAAATCAATAACACTTGAAGAAAAGCTGGAAGTTATAAAGCGATATGAGCGCACTGTGGACATTGTCAGATCTACAGGAATCTCGGAATCAACTCTGAGAACCATAAGAAGTCTAGCAGAAAAAATTAAAGAAAGCTACAACAGTGCGAGCAGAATGACGTCATCCAAGATAACACAAATAAGGGCGTCAATTATGGAGAAAATGGAACGAATGTTGGCCCAATGGATTGAACGTTTGATCCTGATATCCACTATGGTTATTCAGGCTAAAGCAAATGTTCTGTTTAAAGAACTAAAAGCATCCTATCCAGACTCTTAAGTGCAATCTTTCGCTGCAAGTGCTGATAGCATGCACGTTTCAAGGGTCGACATGGATTATTTTCCTGGAAAAAATCCCTATCTCCTATTTAACCCATATTATAATACATTCACTTTACGCGTTTTCGTATTACGCGATGATTACTCGGAACGAATTCATCGCGTAAATCGAGGGATACCTGCAGTGAGATCATAGAAAACAAGAGGATGGATGATTTGGAGTTGTACGGTTGGTAACAGTGACAGGGTAGGGTCTACCTAAGATATAAAAGGAACGGCTTGACGAAAATCTACTATGTCTTCAAGAACATCGGCGCTGCATTTTGGATTGGAATGCTACGTAAATCGACCGTCAGTCGTATACTGAATGAAGACAGAGCAATTATTTGTAATGGCTCATTAGGGATGCTAATGGATTGTTATAGTTTGACCAAACCATGACGTTTTCTTAATCGTCCGTTAAAGGGCTTTATTGGCATGTTAACATTTTGCTAGCCCTCAATCCTATAAACCACTAATCCACGAATTTCTACTGTTTGTCCATTAACGATTAAACCTTGTGTTTTCACAATATGGAATTCATTTCTCATTAACAACGAAACCCCTAAAGCTTTCCCCAGAACAGCATATTTCCGCATTGTCTATTGACAAACACTTTCTTATAGTTATTTGTGGTGGCATGAACATTATTTCTCAAAACACAATTAAATGAGGGGCTGCTACCTTGGGGCACCTTTCCTAATACTATACACCAACATGGAACTTCCTAATTAGGGCCAGATCCTCCGGAGATGCTGAATATTTGGAGGGATTTTTTGGGAACCTGCTCAATGTATTGTAGATCAAATTATTTTTATGTTATCCCCGACTTACGAATTCAGGGTGAGGAGAACATGGCAATTATCGTAATCGGAAGTGAGCATCGGAAGTTGATAAAGTAAACTAAATTGGGCTACTTGCATGTGAATGATTCCGTTCTCCTTCTTTTTTTAAATGAATTTAAATTAATTTATTCCACCTTAATCAATAGATGCTAAATGGAAATGAAGATTGCATTAGGCATTTATGACTAAGAAAAACATTTTATCCAGCAAACATATTAATATACTCGAAGGTGTAAGTAATCCTTTGCAAAATCATTTGCATGGAGTTCACTGCCCTATGAAATTGAAAGTTGGACTCTGGGTAGATTGGAAAAGAATCGACTTGAAGCTGCTGAAATGTGGATATGGCGGAAAATGACAAGAACGAACTGAATGGAAAGAAAAACCAACCTGGAAATCTTAAGTGTAGTAAAGAAGAGAGAAGATTAATGAAGGAAATGGGAAAGAGAAAAAACAAGAAGTTCCCTGAAGAACTATACAGCCTACTTTTCATGCCAATGATTATTCTACAGAAGCTGATGGATTGGAATCCGTGCTAGCCTTAGGAAACAACGATTATTCTACAGTATATGAACCTATCTAGAATAATGACGAAATTAAGTTGGTAATATCGAAATATCTAATTAGTTCAAAATATACCTGGTATAATGTAGCCTAATAGAGCACTAGAGTTGGCAGCCCTGGTGACTGAATATATTCTTAGTTCCATCTCTTAAAGTAGAGAATACAAAATTTGGTTGAAGTCCAATGGACGTTACATCAGTTAGACACTGGATCTATCAGCACGCGTAAAATCATGTTGCCAACAATACCATGCGTGTGCTGGTCAGAAATAATCTGAAATATTATGATATCTTGCTGTGCCAATTTTGGATGAGATCCATTTGTTAGTATAGAAGTTACATGTATTTTAAAATTGGACATATCAGCAGGCATAGAATCTTGTTGGCAGCACTGCCTTGTATTAATTACTCCAAATTAATCTAGAATGTCAGGTGCTATACGTGTGCAAAGTATAGAGCTATTGGCTTGCATACGTTCTGATATATTGATATTAGGGGGAAAAATATAGTCAGCATTTATTAACAGTTGGCAGCCCTGATTGCTCATAACAATACTAATAGTAATATATGTTATGGTACACATAGCACATACGAAATTTGGTTGAAATCCAACTGATAGTATAGAAGTTACATGTATTTAAAAATTGGTACTATCAGCAGGTTTATAAACATGTTGGTAGAACTGACGTATATAAGTTACTCCAAATTAATCTAAAATGTCAGAATATACGTGTGCATAGTTTAAAGCTGTTGGCTTGCATACTTTCTGATATATAGGTATTTGGATGAAAATAATAGAGAGAGCAATTTTTAACAGTTGGCAGCCCTGGTGGCCTTAAGAATACGCTCAGTCATATCTGTTTATATACAGATAATACTTACAAAATTTGGTTGAAATCCAATTGATAGTGTAGAAGTTATATGCATTTAAACATTGGACCTATCAGAAGGCTTAACATTATTTTGGCAACACTGTCATGGTTGGCCTCCTGGAAATTAAACTGAAATAGTATTGACTGCATGAGTGCCAATTTTGGAATAGCTCCCATGCATACCTTGCAAGATATCCAACATGGACCTCAAATTTCTAGTGCGTTTTTCAGCAGTTGGTAGCACTGACATCATTTTCAAATATGGACGTGAGATATTCGGGTGCACATCTTTACTCATACTAAATTTGGTTTTGATTGCTGCAGCCGTTTAGGAGTTGATAGGGGGACACACACACACAGCCAGCCAGACAGACAGACAGACAGACAGACAGACATTTTCCCGGATCGATCTCATAAGTCTACTTTTTCCTCATTTTTGCAAAATGTGAAAAGTAGGCTAAAAATGTATTGGACATGTCATCATCAGTGACTAACATGGGAAACTACGGAAAACCAATTCCAGGATGGCTGAGGTGGGAATCGATCCCTCCTCTTCGCTTCTCTTCTCAGTTTTTCCTCTCGAGACCGAGTGTACCAGGAAAATGCTTGGCTGGTTCCTAACTTAAAGCCACGGCCACCACCTTCCCAACAGTAGTACATCCATTACAATAACACAGGTTGTCACACAAATTATACACACCCACCCAGAACATACACGGGGCTGTAAGACCGCGATGTCGAAGCCCCTAAAATAACAAATGAAAAGCACTCCTGTGTTACTGTTTTTTTTTCATTTCCTTAAACTACTACATATTACCATATCCACTTTCAGTCTGCTTTATAAACAGAACGCTAAAATTCACATGAGATGTTATTTTCCATCTAAATATTGTTTTACTGTTTCAAGAATGCCGAGAACTCTAAAAACAATCACTCGAGGCACAGAAGTTGAGACGGTGGAAAGGATAACAGCAATATTTACCATGGCAAATTGTGCCCACTTCAAACAAGATGGAACTGTAGATTATGTTTGGAAGTTAATGAGCAAGATGATGCTAAAACATAAGTATATACCACGTATATTTTCTGAACTGTTCAAGATATTCAATAGATGAGAAATAATAATAATAATAATAATAATAATAATTAGCGGATCCGTGCAAGAAATCTCGCATGTTCATAAACCAACTTTCCCCAATAGGTTTATAATGAGAGACTTAAGGAGAAAGGTTGTTATGTTTTTATTTCAACCAAATGATTATAGAACACTATTAACATTTCAGTTAGAATTCCAAGTTCTACGTTCCCTAACTTAAGAAAGTTCCGCCCCTTAAAACAACAATAACTAACTTAAGAAGGCAATCACTGAAAAATGGATCATCAAAACACTCACCGGTTGTTCGATATTTATGAAATTATACGATTTGAGTACTGATTCCCTTGATTTAATGTTTCTGAAAGCCATGCAAACTGATAAAGGAATGACCTCAAAATGTTAAAATGACATGAAACAGGCGTCACAGCGGCCAACATGTGAAGTGGACAGCAATTAAGGAGCGTATTTTCCCACAGCAACAGTATTTGCAACTCGCACACTTCGAACATTTTTTTAAAAGTCATTTTTTATAGAAATTATAGATGTTTATGAAATTAGAGTGCAATTCGTCACTGCTAATGACTATTCTCTTTCATTTGAATGCTCAATGGTCACGATTGGTCGCTTGTGAGCGCCACAGGAGGGATCTATACTACTGAAATAATATATACTAGCATTACCCGTCGCGGCTTCGCCCGCGAATATTCTAGTTGTAAAGAGTACACTTAGCAAAATCTCACTCATGAATGCTATGACTGATTTATCCTTGGTATGAATAATCAGACTTTATCAATTCAGCTACTGGTGCAGTGGTTAGGGGTTTGTCATTCCTTCATAGGTATATCAGAGCGAAGTTAGTTTTCTGGGAATATCACAGACACTGTTAATTTAAGGGCCTTTAAATGTGGTTTTCGAAGACCCTTTATAGTCGGGTGAAAAAGACCTTTCGCACCACACTCACACGTGAAAATTGCGTGAAAAAAATCTAGAGTGCCCCTTGACCCCCTTAAGCGCACTATACTGTACGTATTGATGAATTTTACAGCTAATTTGGTTCAGTGATAACCTTATAACCGTCTGGAAACTTTCACAGTAATGTAATAATCGGAATTGCATTGCGTCTTACAGAAATAGATGGACCTGTGAGATTCTGTTACCATGGTTACCGTGTTGCATTCTTTCATTGTAAATATACATGTTTTAAGGTATTTATTTAATTGTAAGGCATTTAAAGAGTAAGTGAGTGCGTTTCGCTTACGCATTGGGTTATGCTGAACCTGTAGGTACCCCATATGTGTAGGTTGGTGTTAATGGGACCTTATTTTCGGTACAAAACTGGAATGGGACCTTAGCAGAATAATATAGGGAGGAATAATACTACAACAAGAACAATCCTATTGTGAAAAAATGTCATCTTGTATTAAAACTGAAATATTTTGACACGCAATTGTGCTACGACGATCTTTTTTTGGTTTGACAATATGCATGATACACATTATCAATTGGGCCCCAACTTGCTTGATTCTGTCATCCGCGCATTAAAATAATTGGGGATATTAATTTCATCAAGGTCATTATTCTGTCCAAGATGTTTGCCTGTTGTAGTGAGGAGAAGAGCGAGTTAAACCTTGAAAAATAGCGTGAAGAAATATAACACGAGAACCGGCGCCGGGTCATTTTGACCCATAGTGTGTCACTCCATTTCTGTCGTAGCCGTACGGATATTAATGAAGTAATTTTACACCTGGTGTCTTCCTATGAACTATTCCCAATATAAAATTATGTTTATTGATATTTTTGAAATTTAACATGCAGAAAAAGGACAATAATTTTCGTAACAGGATCATTGGCCTTGATAGTGGCGACAAAGCAGTTATTTGTTACAGATTGCCCCGACTAACGTAAGCCGAAAATTGCCACGCGAGGACTGGCGCTATGGGTAGATCTGACCCGACCGTAAATAATATAGAAATAACTTGAGTGTTCAAAAAACTATGGACATGTTTCTCCTGCAGGGTGAAATTCAAGGCTAAGAAGGACGGTACAGTAAGCGAAAGGAAATAAGGACTAATGTTTTTAAATATCCGTATTGATGTTAGAAGTAAACGTTTAAAATTATACGCCAAATCAATACCGGTACATAAACAAATATATATTTTATATATTGGCTTTTTTACATGTTTCGACCCACAATGGGGTCATCCTCAGCCTAAAAAGAAAATCAATTAAGAATTGAAAACTAAAATAGCATATGTGAGCTAAATCTAAATTAAAATGAAAAATTAATGATAATAATTGTAATAAATAAAATATAGTAATAAAATGCATATCCTTACAAATGTAGTATTAATTAAATAAATATAAGATTGGTCTTTTTACAATAATTTTAAAAAAGTAGTTAGAAAATAAGAACTATTAACGGTGAGTGTAAAAATGTTAAGCTTGAAAAAATTATCAAAATATACACAAAATAATTTAGAAATTCAATAAAATAATTCAGTTCGGCGCTTGAGTTAAATAAGTTGAATCCTTTTCAATACGGAGTTTTATTAACAATTTTGAATAGGTGCCAACCAGTATTACGATAACATGAATTAACCTAACAGATAGGAATATAAAACATGTCAGAAAAAAATATAAACGAAACATAATTAGCCAGTATATGAAACTGATAAAAATCTACTTTATATGATTTATTATCACCTACCTCGTTGTATGGGATGGAGAAATTCGGAAATTTGTACAAGAATTTGAGTTGAAATGCCCAATATGGATATGTGGCAATTCTAATAATTGTCCAAAACGTTTAGAAGAAAAAACGGGATTCTTGATATGGAATTACGGTATCAGATGTTCCTCTTTAAATTTGCCAGAGTTAGGTTATGTATTTTCCGCTTTAATGCAACCGTCTATGAAGAAAGAAATGAATAAATATAGTAATCAGTGTTGATTTAAAAGGAGGTATTAAATGTATTCGTCATACTAATAAGTAATCTTACCGTGTTGAAAATTCTCCCGTAGTATGTGATGCATGCATTAAGTATTTATCAGATCAATTAATAAAATATATATTTGTTTATGTTTTGATTTGGCGTATAATTTTCAACGTTTAAATGAGGGCTGACCAAAACGAAAATACAGAGCATTATTTAAGCCTTAGATCAAAAATACCCATGCGCCAGTCCTCGCGGGTAACATACATGCTCCCAGGAGCCAAATGGCCTGCCCTGCTGCAACATGTAGCGCTGGCTGGCATTTTGTTTTAGCATTAGTTCCTAGAGGTTGGGTGTGCTCTCATGATGATGATGATGATAATTGTTGTTTTAAGGGGCCTTACATCTAGCTTATCGGCCCCTAATGGTCTAGGCGATAGCAAAAATGACAATGAAATGGAAACCAGAACGAAAATTAAGTGAGACGAAAAATACATACAAAAAGGAACTCAGATTGAAACTACTCACAAAGTGGAGAGCGGTAATACTAACAGAGGGGAATTTAGAACGAAAATACTCACAAAAGGAATAGATTGTAAAATACGCATAAAATGTAGGTTAGGTTCAAAATACGTACAAAATGCAAGGTAGAGTCGAAATACTTACAAAATACAATTGAAATTCAAAATACTTACAAAATGCAAATGAGATCGAATTTAACGTACAAAATGCAATTGAGTTTCAAAATACTTACAAAATGCAATTGAAATTGAAAATACTCAATGCAATTTAGATTGAAAACCGCCCATTTCAGATTCTAAATACTCACGAAGTGCAATTGAAATTCAAAATACTTATAAAATGCAATAGAAATAGAAAATGCTTATAAAATGTACGGTAGATTGAAACTACTCATTTGCATTGACAATACTTACAAAATGCAATTTGGATTGAAAATACTTACAAAATGCAATTTGGATTGAAAATACCCACAAAAAGCAATTGAGAATCAAAATACTTGCAAAATTCCCACCATACAAAATGCAAGTTAGATTTAAAATTCTTGCGAAATGCGGTTTAGGTTGAAAAACACTCGCGAAATGCAATTTTGATCGAAAAAACTTAAAAATGCAACGTGATTAAAATACCTACAAAATGTAGTGTAGATGCAAAAATAATCGCTAAAGGGAATTTAGATACACGGGGAGCCAATTAACAAAACAGTGCGGGAATCTTAAAGAGAAAAGGTAACAAGAGGTCTGACCCCTCGAAGGAGGAGGGATCAGGAAAGATGAGAGAAGGGCCAATTAAGGCGGGAAAGTGAAAGACTCCCTAGGCCTCTGATACCCTAATACCGTCGAGGTCGGAAAAGAACAAGAGTTGACCAAGGGAGGTCGACAGGAAAGAAGACGGAGAGGAGCCTGGCACAAGTAAGTGGAAGCAATGCCGGACTCAGCTGGGGTCCCGTGGTCGCCAACCCACGTCCCACTAGATGTGAGCCCCTGGGGGAGCGTGTGCTCTCAACAAGATGATTCAAATGACGAGTCGGAGGCGTACATCAATTTCAGATGTTATAAGAATGAAAGGCGACGGTAATTGCCTGGTCAGGTCATTAGCATAAAGTGATTTTAAACAAATAAGACGATAGCATGGTGTCCACAGAATTTTCAATGTCAAATTTCCTGACTATTCCTGACTTTTCCTGACCATTTTTCAACAAAATTCCTGACTCGCGAAGTCATCGTAACATCGGAAAAATGGTTTATTGAGCAAATATACAGTATATATAATTAATTATCTCTCTTATTTGCAGCCTCCACAATCACCATAGCTGCCCAACGCACGCCTCTTTATTCATTTAAAATACAAAGGCAAGTAAATTATAATGCAATAATACGTAAATCAAAGTACTTAATAACCTAAAGTATAGTGATGGGGTTGCCACATCCCTACGCCAACGCAAAAAAAAAAGCGTACAAAAATAGGAAAAAGCGGTTTTTACCATGAAAATGAAAATCCACATCCTGCTTCCAGTCTCCGACCGGGTCAGGAATGGAATGAATGAAGCCCCCATCTAGCGGCGAGGATATGAACTGTGCCGGCTGCCGAAGCCTGTCGCACTCCTCTGGGGCAAGGATTAAATGAATGACAGATGAAATGAAATGATAGTGGAGAGTGTTGCTGGAATGAAATTTTGTCAGGGAAAACCGGAGTACCCGGAGAAAAACCTGTCTGCCTCCGTTTTGTCCAGCACAGATCTCACATGTAGTGACCGGGATTTGAACCACGGACCCAGCGGTGAGAGGCCGCCTAAGCCACGGAGGCTCACAGGTTTTTACTATGATGTACTGTAAAAATGGAAACTTACCATAATGTCCAGTGAGTTATTGCTTTTTATCTTCAGAGATTAGTTGAACTACATCAAAATATGGCTGTAAAACACAAAATACTGTATGGTTAATATAAAATTTCCTGACTTTCTAATACTTTTAGTCATTTTTTCCTGACTCACGCCATTTTTTCACACTTTTTCCTGACTTTTCCTGACCAAAAAACAAAATTCCTGACTTTTCCTGACTATTCCTGACTTTTTCTGCCTGTGGACAACATGGATAGCCCCTGGTAGAACAGTGTCGCGTGAAGCCCGCATAGCACTAGAGCCGGGCGGGTGTCTGTACACATGGGGCGCACACAACTCATTATGCGAGAGTTCTCGCTCGGGTCCGCTAGTAATAATAATAATCTTTGTAACTTTTATTCTGAGGGATGTAATTACCGAAGCGTTGCTAACACAAACGTACAGATAGAGGCGTTTAGCTGTGCACATGACTTTATAGAGCTCAGTGGTAGGAGCGGGCTGTAGAGCGGTGCGGGGAGCGTGCCGAATACTTCCCTATCTGACGCACGTGACAGTAGGTTCTCACAATCAGTCACAGACACGCTCAGTGTGGCAAATGTTTAACGCTGCAGTAGTATACCGGGGGAGTGGGATGGACAAGTGCAGAGCTAACTGCCGGTAACTGTGCTGTATCCTGTGAATACAGGAGAAACACTGGCCTCACATCTCACGAAGACGTTTACAAGTGTTTGGTCATTATCAACACACTTCTCACTAATGTATCAGCACTTAAGTGTACAGACCATGTGCGTCTGTTCACTCAATGTTATCATGACAGATGGCTCGCGTCCTCAGCTCTCTGCCCATTGCCACAACTTTTTATAACACATCTGCTTACAAGTATTATAAATTGAGGAGTGCGGTGTTGGTTTCTTCTTCTGTTTGTTTCATTAACTTGACTGCGAATTCATAAGCTTGACTCCAGACTCTATAACAGGCGTTCTCCACCTTACTGAGACTGTGAACACCACCCTCACGCCATACCAAGTACCCGAGCACCATTAAATCGATATAATAATAATAATTATTATTATTATTATTATTATTATAAGATCACCAAATATCTGCCCTTGGCTGAGGAAATACGACAAATATGGAGACAGGAAAGTGTAGTGGTTCTGCCCATAGTCATTTCTTCTACCGGCATCATCCCTAAATCATTGGCTCGCAATCTAGAAATATTGGGAATACATCCTGGTCTACATATCACCATGCAGAAGGCCGTCATCTTGGAGATCTGTTCCATTGTTCGCTCGTTTCTCTATGTGCCACCTTAAAAGAATTAGCCATACCGTCTTGCAAACAAGCCGACGATATGTTGATATGTCCCACTAATTTGGTGACATAAATGTGATAACAATAGTAATAATAATAATAATAATATTAATGGCGTAAAGAATTGTGTGAGGATGGTGTAGAGAATAGGGTCAGACTAGGTTGTAAGAACAAGAACCTGACAATCGACTGTTCAGCTTTCGCAGATGATGTTGCAATTTTCTCTCCTTCTCTTGGCACGACCACACAACAAATCAATGAATTACAGGTGCAAGCACCAAAGGCAGGTCATCAGATTTCGTTTGAAAAAAACGCAGTGTATAACGAACATCAAGTCAGAACCCAGAGAACTTATGGTGAAAGTAGGACAAATAACGTAGGTAGAGAAATTCCAATACCTGGGTGAATGGATGGAGCCCAACATTCGTGAAAAAGAAGATTTCGTGTCACGGATTAACAAAATGGAAATGGCTTACCATTTAACCAAAGACATTTACAAAACACGATCAATGTCCTTCAAGGCCAAACTGAGCATTACGTTATCGTTATTCGCCCGGAGGCGTTATATGCATCAGAATGCCTGTCGATGAATAAGAAAGGCCTGGCAGAACAACTGGAAGCCAAAGAGAGGAAGATTTTGAGAAAGATCTTGGGCCAGGTCAAGGAACGAGGAGAGTATAGAAGACGACACAGCGTTGAACTTCATATACATGTGGGGAAAATAACGGACACCATACGCAAAATAAGACTCTCCTTTTATGGCCATTTAATACGAATGAGCTCTGAATGATTGTCCAATCG
The DNA here is from genome assembly GCA_946902985.2 of Meconema thalassinum. Lineage (NCBI taxonomy): Eukaryota > Metazoa > Arthropoda > Insecta > Orthoptera > Tettigoniidae > Meconema > Meconema thalassinum. Next base: position 65,204,973 of record OX336396.1, read on the forward strand.
AATGTGTGTCTACTTTGTGGGAAAGAAAACCAAAGGGATCTGGATTACAGAGGTGGAGAAAGACCTACAAGAACGGGGGATATCATATGAGGACATCTTGGAACGTGACTCTTTGAAGAAGAAACTTGGGGGGAGAAAAAAAATTCAGCCAAAACCCATATTGAAAACCGGCAAGCAAGAAGTGGACCGAAGAACGAAAAGAAGCTCACCGAAGAAGAATGTGCGAACACTGGGCCAATGTTAAACAACGAGCAGTCAAAATAACGTGGTCCACAGAAAAACGAAACGATTATAACAAAAACAATAACAATAATAATAATAGTAATAATAATAATGCGCCATGGTGAAATTATACAGCCCTCAAGACTTAATCGAATCGCCGATGATGACAGAGTCACTAAGCTCCAGAAGGCCTACAGGCTAACGTGGGCCCATTACAACAAGAAATGCATTTCGACGAACGCCAAATTACGACATTATAAAACAGTTATTCTGCCAGAAGAACATTTGCCACTCAAACAATAGTAATGGATGGTCATTCCAAGAATAGGGAACTGGAAAAACAGGAACGAAAAATTCTCCGGAAGATCTACGGAGCAATCAACAGAAACTGCATTTGGATGAAGAGACCTAGTACAGAACTCTATCAAAAGACCAATACGATAACATACGAAATTAGAAAACGCAGAGCCAAATTTTATACTCACATACACAGGATGGCCACCTCCAGATTGCCAAAGAAACTACTTGGTATCATAACACGGAGAAATTGCGGCACAGAATGGCTTAAAGAGGTACAGAGAGACTTACAAGTAATCAATATAGAAAATTTCGAAGACCGAACTGAGTGCCAGACGAAAATCGCAAATGTTATGTTTGAACCAAGATCATTACGACAACCTGGGAAAAAGTGGACGGATGAGAGGAAGAGGGAGCATTCCGCGAGAATGAAGAGGTTTTGGGAGGAGCGGAGGAGACACACCTCCAAATGACATCATGTTATCAAGTTTAATCACTCTCCTTAGGGGAATTTTCGCTTAAATATATAAATAATAATGCACCGCTCTATCGATTTCCTATCTCCCTCTCTCCATTAGAAGTGCTGAAATAGCTCGGGATTCTCCACTCACCAGGAATGCTGCAAATGATTGCGTGGTTCATGCAGGCAAGATACAGATCTATTACATTTGAAGAAATCTGTTGACATCGAATATAGATTTCGATATTAGGAAGTCATTTTTGAAAGCCTTTGTCTGGAGCGTGGCGCTCTATGGAAGTGAAACTTGGGACTGTTGGAGCAGCAGCAAAGAGGAGAATGGAAGCGTTTGAAATGTGGTGTTACAGGAGAATGATGAAGAGCAGATGGGTAAGAGGTAATAAGGCGAATGGGAGAGGGGAGAGGTTTCTGGCGACTGCTAATGAAGAGAAGGACACATACTAAGACACCCAGGAATAGCAAGCTTAGTTATGGTAGGAAGGGTAGAGGACATAAACTGTAGGGGTAGATCAAGGTTAGATTATGTTAAACAGATTGCCTCGGATGTAGGGTGTGGTAGCTATGTAGAGATGAAACGATTAGCTCAGGACAGGGAGGCATGGAGGGCTGTATCAAACCAGTCAAAAGACTGAAGACTCAAACAACATCATCATCATTTGAAGTATTAATGACAATTTTAAAAAATATATATATAAAAGAATTGCGTGTAAAATCTTTTGAAGTTCAAAAATAGAGAAATTTGCTTCCATGGAGTAGGAAACAGTAGTGAAAACGTCCCTTATGTTTTTCAAATCTTATTATCATCCAATAAAATGTTCGTTATGATTTTGGTGATTTGTACCTTCTGTTGAATAGGCCCAAAGAACAACTTAATGTGGCTATGGAGATAGAAATGTTATTGAAACGTCCCCTGTGTTTTCCACAAACTTTCCGTCTGTATTTTGCTTGTAGACACTAATTTTGAGCGGCTTCGGTGCCGTAGTCGGTAGCATGCTAAGCTTCTCTGCCCCAGACAGCGGGTTCAAACCCTGCTGAAGTCATCGGATTTTTTAAGAGCGTTAAAACTCCCTCAGTAGACTATGCCTTCCTTTGGAGGGGAAGTAAAGCTGGCGGTCCCATGTCGTAGATTTATGGCTTAAAAAAGAACCGTCCACGACACCTAGCTGTGGACGTGGCTACTAAACGACATCGCAGTCAGCACCTGGCGGCGAACGTTGGAACTAATATAGCGTTACCACACCAACCTACACATTTTAGCTTGCACAAGTGTAGTTAGTGGAAGGTTCTTGGTAGCAAAAGTAGGAACTACTTGAACTACTTGAAAAAGTTAATCGTCTACAGTCTTTCTACCTGAATCACAGATAACACACACTAATACAGCCATCATAATTAACACCGGTTATGAGACAAATTCTGCACACACCCGAAGTACACGGGTCTATATGACCGCCTAGTCGCAGCCCCTAAACTGAGGAACAAACCAACCAACACTAATTTTGTTCAACATTGGATCTCAAATGAATAATACTGTAGCGTGTTTGAAACCTTCAACACAAGTATCATTGCAACATTATAGATTTGACGTGAGATGACTTGTCTTTATGAATGGACTTGTGAGATTGTCCCTCAACTGTGCATTCAGAAATCTCTACCACCATCTGGCAGCTGTCCAGAGACATTTCTCTGTGCTACTGTTGGCATTCGAACAAGAAACATGTTGACGTGTTGAGGCCAAGTGTGGGTGGGGTTCATTCATAAACTGGTGCAACCTTCCCATGATGCACTTGGTTCTACAGTGTGGGCCCTCCCTGTAGATAGAGCCTGGCGCGGATAAACAAAACTTCATCCACATCCGCCCCGCATCCGTACAACTGTTATCCGCATCCGTCCCGCATCCGCACGACTTTTATCCACATTCGCACGTTTGCTATCCGAATCTACTGGCATTACAATAATACTTGGGGCGTTCAAAAACTTTTTTTTTTCGTTCACAAGAACCATTTATTGAACAAACTCATTCAGATTACATTACAGTTATTCCCCGCCAATGTCTATGCTCTTTGTCCTTCGTTCTGGCAGCTTCCGTATTTGCGTAGCAAACCATTCTTTGGGATTATCCCGGTGCCACAGTTGGACAACTGCATGGAATTGGTCAAGGGGGGTGAACTTCTTACCCCCGCATGCCCTCTTTCATTGCGTTGAATAGGGCATAGTAGCTAGAAGCCATATCCGGCGAATATGGAGGATATGTGGCAGCACAGTAAACCCTAGTTCACGAATGGTGGCAATGGTCCAGCGACTTGGGGCTGCCTCCCCACATTATGGCAGCTGACCTGGTGTGGATGTCTGAAGCAGTCACGCCTTCCCTCCAGAGAAACCACACTGTCCAACTTTGTCCGTGCTTGTCGGCTCCCATGTTGTTTCATCGATGACCATAAGCGTACTCGCACGGCGGAACATTTGCCGCTCCACTGCGCTACAAATGGGATGCAGCAACAGTATCTGGTGGCATTTGACAGTACTATAGTCTATCTTCTCGCATACATCGACACACATTTCTAACTGCTATTTGCAGGAGTTATAGGGGGAGTGTCAATCATTATTGAACGACCTAAATATTTTTAATTAGATAAAGCATAAATTACTAAAGGAACATATTTAGACATTTGAGGGAAAAATCATTCCCCTGGGCTATGTTTTTCATGTGTTATGTTTAAAATGGAATTTATACCGGCAGAATTGCAACCCATTCCTGTTCGGAGTGTTAATTATGCTTAATGACATAATTTGAATGAGATTAGCTTAAATCATTATCTTACATTTGTCATGAAAAAAATAAAAACATTACGGAAAAGTATGATATGTCATAAACATCCGGGTCCTAGTAATAATACTCAACAAGTTCGGATTGTATTCTAAAAACTATCCGCAAATTTACTCGAAACATTATCCGCAGCTTATCCGCTATTTGCACAGCCATGCAAACTATATCCTCGGGTTTATCCGCGCAGAGGGCGTGGGGCGGTCGAGGTAATGTGTATTGCAGCGTGTCGAGGAAGGCATTGGCATTGGCGCTAGCACCAGCGTAGCGCCCAACTAGCCTACTGTCGACCAAAATATTATGTGCACTCGAGTTTGAAGGTTGTTTGTGAAGTAACCAATAGGTCTACATAAAATCCAATAACATCATCATTTTTGTCGTTCTATTCTACGTTATTTCATGTTGGTTTGGAATTTTTAATTTATATTTTAATATTTTTTTGTCGCATTTGGAGCACAAAAAGTGCACGTTTTTAAGCGTGTTTCAACCATGCGTCACATTTAAGAATTACTATCTCACAAACCCGTCATCAGATCGAATCCAAATTTTGACACAATATACATTGGAATGTTCTATAACTGGTTTATTAATTTCAAAATTTTGTGTGTCCAAGAAACAAAGTTGTTATCATTTTTGTAAGGTAACTTTTTCTCGGCTCGGGCTGGTTGGAAAATGTAGTTCTTGGTCGCGTTGTAATCCTCATAAATCAAAAGGTTATGCTGTATGACTGTGGAATACGTAAATTAATTCACTTATTTTATACTGGTTTGTATTTGTAAGGGATAATAAGTCATTGTTTAGCAGCTATCCGATACAGAGAACGCTGTACAGCGTTGCCGAGTTGGTGCCCATCTCTGCCAAGCAAGGCACGCCATGACGCGAATGGGCTCCAACTCGGTAACGCTGTACAGCGTTCTCTGTATCGGATAGCTGCTAAACGATGACTTATTATCCCTTACAAATACAAACCGATATAAAATAAGTGAATTAATTTACGTATTCCACAGTCAAACAGCATAACCTTTTGATTAATGAGGATGACAACGCGACCAAGAACTACATTATCCAACCAGCCCGAGCCGAGAAAAAGTTACCTTACAAAAATTATAACAACTTTGTTTCTTGGACACTCAAAATTTTGAAATTAATAAACCGGTTATACAACATTCCAGTGTATATTGTGTTAAAATTTGGATTCGATCTGATGACGGGTTTCTGAGATAATAATTCTTAAATATGACGCATGGTTGAAACACGCTTAAATACGGGCACTTTTTGGGTTCCAACTGCGATAAAAAATATTGAAATATAAATTAAAATTCTAAACCTACATGAACTAACGTAAAATAGAACGACGAAAATGATGATGTTATTGGATTTTATGTAGGCCTATTGGTTACATCACAAACAACCTTCAAACTCGAGTACACATAATATTTTGGTCGACAGTAGTTTAACATATTTACACTTTTTAACGTATTTAATAATCATATTTACTTACATGAATTTCACAGTAGTTGCTGGAAATGCTGTCCTTCATTTTCTTAACACACATTACACCGAATTAGGAAGTCTTGTAATACTCGCTGTAATTCATCCTAACTGATATTTTGTATCAGTGCAGTTATTTCGTTCTCGAGAGCCTCCGGAGCACGTAAGATAGTCTATACCTTTTGTTTGAGGTTCCACAACATGTAAAACGTTATTAGCCTAATGCATTCGGCACACTCGTTAGGTGGTAACGGAGGGAGTCCGCATTTTGTGTAGGCTAAGGATAGGTCATACGAGATCCACCTACTCCTACCTAATGAGAAGGGAAGACCCTCCCACTTTGTACCTGTAAAGCCGTTTTCACCGTGGCCCACATTTTAACCGAGTGTGTGAATCTTTCTGATTTACGAAAAAAACATGGCTTGCAGATGACACTCAAACTTATATTAGCCGATGACGCGGTGGCTGCTGTTCTCGTCATCCGCATTATAAGTGAGAGTGGGTTAGGGCCAGCAATCCAAATTTTTCAGTGTACATTGACTCAACGACTTGTTCGTTTTTGAAAGATGATTTTTGTTCCTTCCCCGTAATTTTTGTATGTATTTTAATTATTAGTTTTTTTGTATGATTAATTTGCGGTCTTTTCTAATTTAGGTGTCCACCTCTAAATTTTAAATTCAATTCCAAATTTGTGTACTATAATCTGTGTTAAGAGGGGAAGATGACCTCGTAGTCTCGCCCCCTTAAAAAAACAATAACTAACTAACACTCGTTAGTGTTTGCCACAATATTGTCAGTGTACCGTTTGAGAATTGTTTTTCCTGAGGCTAGTTCAGGCGATACACTTTGACTGGAAATAATGACGTAGCTCACCGACACAGGTACAACGTACGTTTTGTGTGTAGAGGTTGCCTGGTAAACCGTGTCACTGTTGTGTCTGTAGTAGTGTATGAATTTGGAATTGAGTTGAGAATTGGGAAGGAGGCGGCCATGTCCTTAAGTTAGGACCCATCCCGATATTTGCCTGAAGTAGAAGTGGAAAACCACGGAAAACGATTGAGATGAAAATCGAACCCAGCTCTTCTCAATTTGTGCTCACGAGGCTGACTATACCCCGTCCCCGTCCCCTGTTTGGCAGAGCCGGGAATCGAACCCAGACCTTCGGGACGACAGCCAAGAATGCTAGCCGCTACACCAAGAAGGGGCCTTGCTTAACTTAAGTGAGAACAGACTGAAACGTTTCAAAATACAATTACTCAATTGGAGTGATCCACGATCTCTACCCTTGAGTGTATTATTGACTGGCTGCGTGGTGCAGCGGTAACGTTCTGGCCTGCTGTTCCCAAGGTTACAGGATCCTGGCAGAGTCAGTTGGCATTTGCGAGTGCGCAAATGCGAGAGAGCCGTGTCAGTAGATTTTCTGGCGCGTTAAAGTTTCCATTGGCGGCTTCGGTTGCGTAGTTGGTAGCATGCTGAGCATCTATGCCCAAGGTCGCGGGTTCAAACCCGGCCAAGTCGTCGGATTTCTTTTAAGAGCGTTAAAAATCCCTCAGTATGCCTTTCTTCGCAGGGGAAGTAAAGCCGGCGGTCCCATGTCATAGATTGATGGCATGATAAAGAACCTTCCACTCATTACACCTGTGTGAAGCTAAATTATTGGTTATCTTTGAGTAAAGCTCGTAGGTTCCAACGTTCGTCGCCAGGAGCCGACCGTGGTGGTATATAGTAACAAAGTGCAGAACTAGTTGGTCGTTGACGGTTGTAACTACTTGAAGAATCGAATGTCTGCAGTCCTTACTTGAATTTAAAAAAAAACAGATAACACACACTAATACTGTCATCACAATTAACACCGGTTATCAGACAGATTCTACACACACCCGAAGTACACGGGGCTACATGACCGCGTTGTCGCAGCCCCTAAACTGAGGAACCAACCAACCAAGGACCCCATTCGGGGCAGATTTCCAGCACCCCGGCTTATCTAGAAGCCGCCGTAAATAAAAGGGACGTAAAACCAGTATCATTCATCTTCATATTTATCTTCATCTTCAGCTTCATCTTCGTCAGCTTCATCTTCATCATCGTATTAGTGCATTTCGCTTCATTTGACATTGGGGCCCGGCTTTGAATGGATCCAGCACACAACAGTGAAGTCTCTATCATCTCCCATTGGCAACTCTCCAGAGATATTTTTCACACTTCCCCTTGCCACTGTTGGCTTTCGAACAAGAAACACATCCACGTGTTGAAGCAAGGCGTGAGTGGGGGATCATTCATAAAACGGCTGCAATGTTCCCATGATGCTCCGCGGTCCGCAGGGACTTGTCGTCTCGCGCGCATTCCGCACGAGCAAAAAGTGCTTGAGAACCAGGACAAACATATGGTCGACCCACAACTTTTAGCAGCAATTTGCCTGGTCCGTTATTTATAACATCATACGGAGGTCTCGTTAACATAATGCAAGTTCACCTGAACTGAGATTATGACACGGCTCCGTCGCATCTGTGCACCCTTAAATAGCGACTTCGGTGGCGTAGTTGGTAGCATGCTGAACTGCTGTGCCCAAGATCGTGGGTTCAAACCTGGCCGAAGTCATCGGATTTTTAAGAGCATAAAATCCTTCAGTATGCCGTCCTTCGGAGGAGAAGTAAAGCCAGCGGTCCCATGTCATAGATTTATGGCATGTAAAAGATCCTTCCACTAACTAAACTTGTGTGAAGCTACATTTCTAGGATTTCGTTGTAACGCTCTATCAAAGTTCCAACGTTCTGCACTAAGTGTCAGTGACATCCGGTAGCGAAAGTTGGAACTACTTGAAATTGAACGGAACTTGTAGCTTACCCCATGGGTGTCCGAACATGTCCTCGGACACTCCAGGCACTACAATCCATACGCTAAATAAATAAACCCTCAAATGCCAATTGCCTGTGCCGAGATTTGATCCTGAAACCTTGGGATAGCAGGCGAGAACGTTACCGCTGAGCCACGCAGCCGGTAATTTTTTCAATATATATCCCACACTCAAGAACACGGAATTAAATGACCACGATGTCCAAGTCCTAGAAATGAAAAACAACAACAACAACAACAACAACAACAACAACAACAACAACAATGGAACACTGAATATGGATAAATTAACATTATCGATAGGAGTCGTACAGTCCCCTTAAGAAATGTTATATCATTTATTAGCACAGAAATAAAAACGAATTGACTCATTTAAGATCATTTAGAGCTGAGCCGATAAATAATAACGCCCCACGAGTAAAGTAGACCGAAAACATGGTTAATTCAAATCGGATTTAATTTTTGTGATATGTAAAGGTCAACCTGTGGCAATAATAATCAGCTTGCTATATGAATATTTTGTGAAAAAATATCCTTCCTATCTGTACAAAACAAAAATACAAGCCCTAGCCTCAATGAAGTTCAGATGAGCCGATAAACTCTTGTGTGCCAGATAGTGAAAATCCCATTACACAACCATCATTAAGATGTAAATCAGGAATTTATCTCAAATTTCACTATCTACATACGTAATTCAATTAAAATTAATTGTTCAATGTTTTAATTATCGCCTGATCAATAAATCATCATAATGGCAACATTATGGTCAAATTCGTGTCTACATTTAGAACACAGTGTTATTGAAATCAGATAAATGAACAGACAAAAGCAACATAATTTATTATTGTTACCATTAAATTCAAAAAGGAACAACACTGCAACACACAAATGATAGTGCTAAATCAAGCCCCGGATTTCTAGGTTCTTAAAAATTACAGTATTTAGACGGTTCTCAATATCTACGAATCTAACTGAAAATGTGTATGTTGATAGAGGCAATTAATATAAGTAGGATATATAAAAATAGGCTATTTAGTTATTCACGGAACTACTTGTTAATTTTATAAAAGGCCTGAGGAAATGTGTAGGTTGGCGCGTTTTTAGCCTACTTTCGATTTTTGCAAAAAATGAAAGTAGACTTATGAGATCAACACAGGGCGAAAAAAGTGTGTCTGTCTGTGTGTGTGTGTGTATGTGTGTGAGTCTGTGTGTGTGTGTGTGAGTCTGTGTGTGTGTACTCTGAATGTCTGTCCCCCCCCCCCCTATCAATTCGAACACGGTGAATGCGAATTGAACGAAATTTGGTACAAAGGTAGCACTAGCAAAGGACACCTCAGTGTCATGTTTTATATCGCCGCCATCTTTACTAAAACTGAATGGCGGCCACTCAAACGCTCAAAACGTAAAATCAAATAACGACTAACCAAATCATCCGATCTCTACCAAATTTGGTAACAACATACCTTCGTACAGGATGCGTCTTGTGACCAAACTACAAGGTCGTCCGCCATACCATTTCAGGATGGCGGCCGTGCGAATTATGCAAACTTTATAATCCATATCATGGGACCCACCAGTTCCGATTATCGAGCCGAGAATCGTTTTAACTGTTCTAAAGGAAGAGGCACGTTCGAAATTAAAAGTTTATTTTGTAATACTATAGTGCAGACGTGATTTTAAAAAGCTGAGCCGATTCAGTAATAAGACAAGATGGCAGCGGATATCTTGTGCCTGACTTATATTTCACTAATTTGAGTATTGCATGCAATATAGCGTACTGATACAAAATAAATAAACTTTGTATGAAATGCTTTATATATAAATAATATACTCCAGTGATGAAATAGTTTAGTATAAATCATTATTTGCTAACAAGTTCTATGTAAGTCATTTTATATAGAACGATATTCGTTGACACAATTAGCTCAGTGGTAGAGCGTTAGCCTATCGCTCAAATGCCTATGGTTCAAACCCGATCAGAGCTAGGTTTTTTGCTTGAAATGTTATATGTTTATTGTTTTGTAATGACTCAGATGTTTTAAAATGAAGCGTTATAGTGTGCATATTATGGTGTAAAATATATATTTAATTAAAACATAATTCGCCAGCAGATTTACTCGAGACATCTAGCTGCCAAAAAGGGAACTGCACGCTGACCTACTTATTAACTTCCAGATTTTATTGAAAAGTTTCTTCTTCTGGCCGCTAGAATGCACTCGCTCTGTTAGGATTATATTGTTCGATATTTCACCACTAGATGTCACGACTAGTCTACGTGGGGCTCCATTGATTACTATACCATTGGCATTCTATGCTCATCGAATTTGAAGAATGACAAGATGATACTACGATACATTTTTACTTTTTATTTTAAAGGGTTTGTAACAGCCTATTGTGCGTTATTTGAAAATGTTAATTGAAGTAAAGAACAAAACGATTTCACATAGTATCTGAACTCTACCGTTGGTGCTAGTTCAGGATATTAATTAATACTTTTATTTCAGCCAAATAGCAATCGAAAATATCCACATAGTTGGTATACACACGTCTCTGTAGGGTCATGGAAAGATTTGTTAATTCAATTAGGGTTGTGAAAGTCATACGCAGCCAGACGTGTAAAGACATGCCTCAACTCAAAGTTGGATGTTGCCCGCGTCAGGCCGATTATGTAATAATAATAACAATAATAATAATAATAATAATAATAATAATAATAATAATAATAATGTTATTGGTTTTACGTCCCTTTTAACTACTGTTGCTTTTAGAGACGCCGGGGTGCCAGAATTTTGTCCCGAAGGGGATCTTTAACGTGCCAGTAAATCTACTAACACGGCTCCCTCGCATTTGTGCACCCTCAAATGCCAGCTGACTGCGCCAGGATACGAACCTGAAACATACGGTCCAGCAAGCGAGAACGTTACCGCTGAGCCACGCCGCCAGTCCGGTCGATTATGTCTCCAGATCCATAACATTCTTTAGATACTTCTTATCTTTCTTTCTTCAATGATGGTAGCAGTTATTATCTAGGTTGTGGCGTTTGGTAGAGGTAAATCGTTTCTAAGGTCTTCAACAAAGAATAGTTCTATTATACTCTTTGATAATAACAACGAGTTATAACTATACTCACACATTTAGGAGAAAGTAGGCTATATGTTCTTTACTGAACATCTTGTTTAAAATAATTATGCATAGGCGTAAGATATTTAATAGGCCAAATAAATAAACTTTTGTTCCTCCAGAGTCATTTGATGCTATCGGAATCCCTTATATGCCGATATATGTATTTATTATTAGTCTTCGACGACTTTCTCCGATGGTAGCATTTTTTCCGTGTTTAAATACTGACGTGTGTGTTCTCCTTCCTTCGTTTCATGTCCCTCAATCTTCATATACCTGATATCAACCAACATTGCATACTTCTCGGTTTCAAGACACAAAAAAAATTCATAATGACTATCAATTCCACAGTCTACTTCAGTCACACAATACAGGAGGACACAACACACCGACGATCGCAATGAGGATCATTATCTTTGTGCACCCGGTAATCGCGGCAACCTATGGCGTCATTTGGCTGGCCAGGTGCGGAGCGAGTGGACCTCTCAATACCCCGCTCCGATGACTCTTATCGTTAGTTCATACGTGTTTTGTCATTCATATGGACGTGTATCTGCAAAGCTTAGACGTTAGTGTTGCACGTTTAGTGAGTATTGTTATTGCTGTGATTGTTGGTCATGCCTAGTCACCGAGCATTGCGCGAACGAGTGTACAGTATATCCATAATTCGTATATGAAAAGCAGTCTTGTTCAGAAAATTTCGAATCAAGTTTCCAGGAAGACCTGTGCCCAATGCCATTACAATTAGGAGGTTCGCTAAACGATTCAAGAAAACAGGCTCCGTAAATAATAAAATAGTTAACAGACAACGTTGTGTTCTTACAGAACAAAGATTAGATGAGATTGTTGTCCATTCTTTCATCAGAAGATGTCAGGTGTGTGTTACAAGAGAGGGAGGACATTTACAGCATCGACTATGAGCACTGTAAGTACACATTATTGAACATGTTTGGTAAAAGTGTAAAAGTGCGTGCCTACCACCGACTGAACCGTGTACGCGAGCCCACGATCAGCGCCAGTAACGCCGGCTTAGCTTGCCATGTTTACCGCGGCGCACAAAGAGAATGACCCTATAGTAGTGGGAACAGGATCGGGCTGATCTTGTTTGGAGGACAGTTATTCTAGATAATGAAATCTCATTGAGTTTACACGTAGAACCAACTTAATCTGGATCGGGATCGCGACCGTGCCGTTTAAACGGGGTATTAGGTGTTAAGCAGACTAATACAGTCATCACATAAAATACAGGTTTCCAGACAAATTAAAACCATACCCTACTACTACACGGGGCTGATGATCAAGATGTCCCAAATCCCTAGGCATCGACACGTTTTCGCAGGTAACCACACGTATGCAGCGAAAACAAAAGCACCTAACCACATTTTGTAAAAGAGATTTCACATTAAGCTTGTACAGTAATCATACAACAAACAAACAAGATCTATTTATCTACCGATGATGAAATGGTAAAACACGAGTTAATGGCCCTTTAATTACGCGTTTGTAGTTCTCGGAAAATCAATCTAATCCTCGATGTCGAGGATGAAACGCTACTAATAGGGGATCGGAACACTGAGGACGAACCTGCGTTATTCCAATGGGAGGCCCGTTTGTCGACTTGCAATCAGTGTTACCAACCGCAGGGACTTTTGGTTGTTTTAGTCACTATGTGGGGATGAATGCAATTTAATCGTAGAATCTCATTGTGAAATTAATAGAATCTCCTTTCTGTTGGTCAACACGACGGTACTGAATTAGCCTATATTGGGCGAGAAGTAACAATTAATTTCTTAGTACCGGTATCTGAAATAAAGAATTTCTTAGTACCTGAAATAAAGATATAAGTTATTTATACACTTGATCAAACACTTCTCAAACGGGGGTTAATTGGATGACTAATTTCCTTCGTCAAGCGAGCATCATCAGTCCTGCTAATGTAGGCTTAATTTAGGTTCGGTGGATATGTATACACAGGTTGTCTCAAAAAAATAATACTAACACTTTGAATGACTATAAAATAATTATTTATGAACATAGAGACAAGTTTAAGGGCTTCAATTAGCCTATAGAGGAGACATGCAATTAAAGACTCGTGTCCGCAAATGTTCAAACTGATGACCGGCAGTGTCTGGACAAAGCTGATAACGCGAAGCAATGGATTCGCAAACGATACGACAAAGTTCATTTGGAATTTCGTGACATTGTCTGTCAATTTCCAATTTCGTGTTGGAATGTAGGATTTCCAGCGCAGACGCTTCATGATGTGATGGATGCTATCTTTTGAGATGTGTGTCTCTCGAGAAGTTTGTCGTAGTCATTTCGGTGGGGATCGAGTGAGGGCTTCCTGCACCTGTCCTTTTCCAGGACTGGTGGATGTCCGTGGTCGTCCAGAACGTTTCTTGTTGACGTTGTGAACGGTTCCATCTGTTTCAAATTTATCTCCGATGCGAGCAATGGTCCGGTGCGTTGGTGGTGGTTTGTCGAACTCCTGGACACTGACGGTGATCAATTTGAACATTTGCGAACATGAGTCTTTAATAATATGACCCTTCTATAATTGGAGCCCTTACACTTGTCTCTATGTTCATAAATAATCATTTTATAGTCATTCAAAGGGTTAGTACAATTTTTTTGAGACACCCTGTATTATACATCACTAACCAACATCAGCACAAAAACTGAAGAATTTGGACTTCAAATCAATGTAAATAAGACAAAATGTATGGTTTTTAGTCGTCCAACTCATGACCAGGCTGCTTTGAACATCAGAGGTCTTCCAGTCAGGTGTGTTCACCAATTTAAATATCTAAGGAGTATCATCACTGACGATTTAACTCACGACGTTGAAATCAGAAGTCGCATTGAAACGGCACGCAGTGTATAGGAAAATGTCCTCGTGCTTCAACGATGGCAACTTAAATCCGACTAAGATTGGCTCGAACCTATGTCTGGTCGACACTCTTGTACAGTATAGTATGGAGGTTTGGACTTTGAAGGTCAACACCATGAAACGATTACAGGCCTTGTGAAATATGGATTCATAGACGAATGCTTAAAATACCTTGGACTGATAAGAGTTACTAACAGAGATGTCCTCAGAAGAGCTAAATGTGATCTTCAGCTATTGTCTTCCATTAAGTATCGAAAAACTGCCTATTTAGGTCATGTACTTAGAGACCAAAAATATCAGTTGCTTCGACTAATACTTCAAGGCAAAGTAGATGGCAGACGAGGGAGTGGAAGAAGACAGATGTCCCGGCTTCAGAATATCAAGGAGTGGTCATGGATTCGATCTGTTGAAGAATTGTTCCGGCTTGCGGTGGACAGAGGCGCTTTTTCCATGATGATTGGCAACGTTCGGGGGACCGAACACGGTATTTGGAGAGGAAGAAGGAGAAGAAGAAGAAGAAGAAGAAGAAGAAGAAGAAGAAGAATAAGAAGAAGAAGAAGAAGGAGAATATGTATATTTATTTATTTAATCGTATGGTGAATTACATAAAAACAAATCACAAATCCAAGTTCAAGTTTTGGATCCATTCCACCGTACATTCTCGAAGATGAAACAGATCACTGGGGCTCCCGGAGTAGGCGTGTAGAGGGCAGCGCTGGATGATATGGTCTATGGTCTGTTCCTCCTCATTGCATTGACACAATGGGGAATCTATCCAACCCCACTTATGGCATAGGTAATTGCAACGGCCGTGCCTGGTTCTCAGTCTATTGAGGCGACACCATAATTTTCTAGGAAGGTCAAATCCTTGTATTTTCACCGTTGGGTTGATCTCCTGGGCACTAGTTCCAGACGTTGAGTTTGACCATTCGTCCTGCCAGCATTGGTTTAGGTTGAATCGATTTGCCAGAAGTTGGTCGGCCAATAAACTGGTTGGTCTCCTCGAATGAAGTCGCTTCGGTGGTGGGTGGCAGAATTCCTGGTGTATTGGTAATGAGGGAGAAGCATAGATCTTCTTTGCTTCTCTGATCAGAGCTTCCTTCCTCCTCAGGTGAGTTGGTGGAATGTGGCTGAGTACTGGTAGCCAGTGGCGAGGGGTTGATTTTATGGTGCCGGTTATGCAACGCATAGTGTCATTCAGCTTGGTATCCACTTTATGCACATGTGCACTTTCCAACCATAATATGTATATAACTCTTATGTACAATAGAATTTACAATTATTAAGTTAAATACATTTTTTTGTATAAATATGTAACAAGGCATATTTTTTCAAACAATTATATTTTTATTCCTTTAGGCTATTACAATTTTGAGAATATTGCGTTTTACGTAGTTTTCATTAAAAAGCTAACTATTGCAATGGGTACGATGTTGTAACTTCCGAAAAAAAATGTCGACATATCTTCGTGTTTCACATCTCCCAGACCGCTTAAACCTCCGTCAGTTCCAGGATGTTCAGCTAATTTGACCATCTCACATATCTACTGATCCGTTTGAGATATCGACATTCTGTTTTCGAATGCCTCAATCGTATTAAGGGGCTCGTAAAACACCGTCTATTTTGGCTCCATCACCTACGCATTTACCGCGAAACCGGTAGCAACGTTGTTTTTTTAAGGGGACTATACTAATTGCACCCAATAGAACAGTTAAGAATCAAGCGGCACGTTCAGTGATGTGCTGCTTTTGCACATCCGACGAGAACTTACGGAGATATTGAAGGGTTTTGAACGTGACATCTGCTGGCATCTTTTGTAACCCTACTAAGTAATGTTTTCTCCCTTGTAGTCTTGCACATTTTCCCATAAGGAATTGTGTCTGCAAACTTTCAGAATTCGGGATTCCGAGGGATACCTGAGCTTGGCCGGTTTTCTATGTTTTCATTGACTTTGGAATATACCCTCTAAGTCAGCTGATTTCAATACATAGTTCATGAATCTTTGTAGAGTTCAAGAGCGGATCATCAGTAAAATGAATCCAAAACCCTCAGCTCTAAATTCACACGAGATGTAGAGTGAAGTAATCAAAACAAAACGTGTGGCATTTTGCATTGGCAAGGCTCGTCTGTTAGTGGAAATTCTTAAATATCTTTTTTTTTGTTTCTTAAAATAAAGTATAATTTAGACTCTTGGTTAAACATTGGAAGTAATTTCACCGCCTTGCAAACACATTTAGTCCATTAAGCCGTGAAAAGTATATGGAAATGATATGGAAATGATATACTCGTGTCTTAATTATTGCCATTATAGGCTCGTTGCATACGACTGTTTATGTTCGACGATAATTATTATAACTATTTTATGTTCGAAAATAAATATTCATAAATATCTGGCGAGATTTCGCCAGTTTTATGTACTGAACAGAGCGCTTGGGACGCAGAGAATGCCTTGTATTTGACCATGGCCTCCTCGATTACCCCACTATGACACTAGGACAGCGCAGTGAAATTTAAATTAGAAAGCCTTGGAACTCAGCGCAGGCGCGGTGCTTTCCTTATCTAATTGGTCAAAAAACTTTTTTTTGAGCTGTGATTGGTGGGAGAAACTGTTTCATAATGAAAAAGAGTGTTATAATGACCATCATTTAGATACTGTTTTCTGACATATAATAGTCAGGGTCGAACATAATGTATTTTTGGGAAACTGCCGCCGAGTCTAATAATTTGCACACCACTGTACTTGCGAGGCTAGGAGTGGGAAATAACTAAATACGCAACTCCGTTTCAAATGTAGGGACATGACAAAAATGAAGTTGGCAACAGTGTAAGCAATATGTAGGAAGCTAGTGTAATTATCAGAGAGCTCGCCACTGGCAACATAAAACGGACATTACTGATGTGAGCGAGAGAAGGGGGATTGAAATTAGTGATGTGAATGAGAGAGATAGAAATTACAAGTGCTTCAATTACAACATGCGCCTCTCGTCTCTCTAAATCCATTAAGTTAGACTAGAGTTAATTTGGGGGGATTTGCCAACCACAAGTAGGAACTGTAGATAATGGGACACGTTTCAAACACTGAATGGATCCGCTACACAGATCAGGTACCTGCGATTGTACTGCACATGTTGTATACAGTCAAAGCCAAAGTGATCGATGCAGCAGTCAAGAAATGGCGACTATGCGATGAGAATGTTTCAACCCTGTAGTTCAGTATCCCTCAGTATGTAAAGGTAAAGTTAAGTAACTCCATGATACTAAGCTTATTTTGTTACTATTTCTGAAATTTTAGATTTCAGTTATTTCGATTCATTTCATGTTAAAGAGGAATACCCTACGGAACACTTCTGGCATATATCTTACAAATATTCATAAGTAATTTGAAGATATTAACTAACAAAATCCGGTAGTAGAAGTAGGTAACGCCGTGATATTCAATTACTCCGTGATAGCATGTTGTTCAACATTCAGTGTATTTTTTAATCGTGAAAACTAATGTTTAATGTAATAAAAGTGTTCAAATCGTATGTAGACTCTAAGTTTCTATTACCCCATATTGCCCATATTGAAACATTTTACTACTCAGTTTTTTTTATAAAAAAAACATTCTATTAAAAATATTCCATTATACATTTTTTATGTCTTGTTAGTCACTATCAGATTCCTCACACATATCACACATAAAATAGACATTATAGGTACCAGACATTACAAAACTGATAATCAATCCATTTGGCTCCATTCATCCTCAAGGTGTCATCCGCCAGGGGAGCCACCTCACGCAGCACAACCATCATCGTCATTGTTATGGAATCTGGAATTAGGTCAAGACCGATCTATTGTGTCTTATCTTGACAAACTATCTTCACTTCAAATTTAGGTGACACAACAAGTGGCTTTCCAATTTTTGCAAGGATCGGCTGAATATTTTGTGCAATAATCCTTTAGTGTACTCCACGGGTTATTAAAACGTCTACTGGCCTTTTGTACTTACCAACCTTCTTCCTTCATCGACCTCAATGCTTCTTTAAGTGTTTCAGCTGTGTAGGAGCGAGCCTCTTTATTCCGTTTTGGCGCCATTTCAGCGTCGAACCTAAGAAAAACGTACTTATTGCTAAGCTCACACACCTTGCATGCGTAACACTACATGCATGTAAGTTTAGTATGCGAATGGTCTGAATCTTACCTCTAACTGGTGTTAAAATGAAACGTATACAATGAAACAGCTGTTTATACGAAATTAAAATCTTCACCACAGATTTCACGGGATGTGGGTCACTTGTTGAAATGTCAACTCTCTGTTAATATATTTTTTAAACCTCATTGAGTTGGTCAAAGATAGAACGCAAGGGCTTCCTGGATTCCTGGTTTCTACTGCCGTATGTTGGTAAAAACTAAGAACATTTGGAATTGAACCTACGTAGTGATTGAGGAAATACGCTCTATCACAGTGTTACTTGATATCACGGAGTAACTTGACTCTACGCTAGTAAGCGGCTTCGGTGGTGCAGTTGGCAGCATGCTGAGCTTCTTTGCCAAAGATCACGGGTTCAAACCCGGCCTAAGTCGTCAGATTTTTTAAGAGCGTTAAAAATCCCTCAGTATACCTTCCTTCGGAGGGGAAGTAAAGCCGGCGGTCCCATGTCATAGATTTATGAAATGTTAAAGAACCTTCCACTAATTACATCTGTGTGAAGCTAAATTAGGTTAAAAATGTAATCAACGCTCAGGTTCCTTTGTTCGTCGCCAGAAGCAAAGTTCTGAACTAGTAGTTCACGGTGTCCACAGAATTTTCAATGTCAATCTTCCTGACTTTTCCTGACCATTTTTCAACAAAATTCCTGACTCGCGAAGTCATCGTAACATCGGAAAAAAGGTTTATTGTGCAAAAATATTTATATCTTTTTTCATTTGCAGAATCTGCCCAACGCTCGCCTCTTTATTCAAGGTAAATTATAATGCAATAACACATAAATCGAAGTACTTAATGGAGGGGCAGATGACCTCGTAGTTCCGCCCCTTAAAACAACAATAACTAACACATAACTTAAGTACTTAATAACCTAAACTATAGTGATGGGGTCGCCACATCCCTACGCCAACGCCAAAAAAAAGCGTACAAAAAATAGGTAAAGGAGGTTTTTTCTATGATGTACTGTAGGGGGCGTGGTGGCTCAGCGGTCTAGCTGTATGCCTCTCACCAAGGCGGTCCGGGTTCGATTCCCGGTCAATGCAAGTGAGATTTTCGAAGTGAAATGCCATGTCCTGTGGTTCGGATTCCACGTAAAAAGGAGGTCCCGTGGCTCATGATCTCGAGATTAACGGTCACGTTAAACTACAAGCTTGCTTTTTGATGTACTGTAAAAATGGAAACTTACCATAATGACCAGTGAGTTATTGATTTTTATCTTCAGAGATTAGTTGAACTAGTAACATCAAACTATGACTGTAAAACACAAAATACTGTATGGTTAATATAATATTCCTGACTTTCTAATACTTTTCGCCATTTTTTCCTGACTCACGCCATTTTTTCACACTTTTTCCTGACTTTTCCAGACCAAAAACAAAATTCCTGACTATTCCCGACATTTTCTGCCTGTGGATACCATGTTGTTGTTGACGGTGGCGTTTGGCGGCAAAAGTAGAAACTACTTGCAGTCCTTACTTGAATTAAGAAACAGAAACACACACTAATACAGTCATCACAATTAACACCGGTTATCAGACAGATTCTACACACACCCAAAGTACACGGGGCTACATGACCGCGTTGTCACAGCTCCTAAACTGAGGTACCAACCAGTATGTAGTAAAGCCGGCGATCCCATGTCATAGATTTATGGCATGTAAAAGGACCTTTCACTAATTACACTTGTGTGAAGCTAAATTACAGCCTACGTTAGATTTGACTACCGCTCTTAAATTCACACGTTCGTCACCAGAGCAGACTGTGGTGGCATCTAGTAACCAAGTTCACGACTAGTTGCCGTTGACGGTAGCATTTGGTAGCAAATGTAGGAACAACTTGAAAATTGAATGTCTGCAGTCCCTAAACTGAGGAACCAACCAACCAAACCGTAGTTCACGCGTTCTCAACCTGGTTCTTGCGAGCAACACGGGTCTCTTTAAATTAAATTTGGTGTTCTTTTTATGCGAGGGGGCTGCGTGGCGCAGTCGATAGAGGCACTGAGCTTCTAACTGAAAGGGAGTGGGTTCGATACCCACCCAGGTAGTAGATTTTAAAAAGAAAACTACCACTTTCGGGAACGCAAATAGCCCTGGGGTTCACTCAGTCAACCCCAGGGTAATTCCTGGGAGCAAAGATGGCCGGGCACCACCCCATCTAGTGCCGATGTCATGAAGAGTGGAATCCTCTACCTTCCACTACTCCCAGGGCCTCCATGGCCTGTATGGAGTTGGCTTTGCTTTCGGCCGGAATTACACTATCAACGAAGTTTGTCAAATAAATTTTATAAAATATTTTATAAAACTGAACCTTTATAAAAGTTATACAAAGCAACAATCACACCATTACACTACATCAAATATTTTATCATAGTTCAGCAAAATGAATGAAGGACAGTTCCTTGTTCAGTATACTGTATTACCATGACGAATAGAAGGAACTAGTGTGAGGACTCCGCCATTATAGCACGGTAGTTTGTGGTCCCGCCGCTACAAGCACTGCAAGCGATAATCTCCATCAACCTGTACCAGGGTTGTAGGCACTACAAGCACGCCATCAAAAAACAGCAGTTGAAAAACAAGCAACAACTCCATAAACCCATCCCCTCACTCCTCTCCCTCTCACCAACACTTCCCCCACGCAATCCTAGTACTCTACATCAAATCCTACAGCTTTTAATCACGCCAGCAGCACAATAAACATAATATATCCAGGCTACAAAACAGACCAAGAAACTACACTTTAAGCTAAACCAAATTCACTTCTCAGCTCGACATAAGCCATAATACAAGTTAAAACCTATACAAAACATACTCTCCCTACTGTTTTACAACTATTAAACTAACTATTCGCACTCAAAACCTAAAATCCCTGAAACGGGAGCTAATTTAAAAACGCAATAGCCTAGCCCGATTACGTCTCCGGCAGTGCTACCGCATATCCATTTCAGGGTGTATGTAGCCCCACCACTTCTGGTGCACCCTTGATAATGCTACACCCTCAGGGGCTCCCGGCTGGTGAGTTCGGGAGTTGGCGACCCCGAGGGATTCCTGAGCTGGGTCCGTTTTCCCCTTTTGTCCCTTCCCTTTGGGGCGGACCCTCTCCCCTCCCTTCTCCTCATAATCCTCTCCTCTTTTCCTTATATTTCCTTTTCTCTTTCACATTCCCGCACTGTTTTTGTTACTTGGTTCCCCGTGTATCTAAATTCCCTTTTAGGATTTTTTTTGTAGGTATTTTTAATCTACGTTGCATTTTGTAAGTCTTTTCGATCTAGATTGCATTTTGTGTGTGTTCTTCAATCTAAATTGCATTTTGTAAGGATTGACAATCTAAATTGCTTTTTAGTATGTCTTTCAATATCCGGGCCGGGGCTTTTGTTGGTTTTTTGAATTTCAATTGTATTTTGTATTTTCAACCTACCCCGCTTTGTTCAAGTAGTTAAGTCTCAATTGCAATTTTGTGGGTATTTTGAATCTCCATTACATTTTGTGCGTATTTTCAATCTCATTTGCATTTTGTAAGTATTTTGATTTCACTTGCATTTTGTAGGTATTTCGACTGTACGTTGCATTTTGTACGTATTTTGGACTTAACCTACATTTTGTGCGTATTTTTCAATCTATCCTTTTGTGAGTATTTTCGTTCAAAATTCCCTTATGCACGTATTACCGCTCTCCATTTGGTGAGTAGTTTCAATCTGAGTTCCTTTTTGTAAGTATTTTCCCTGCTACATAAGGCATAGTTGTTGGGGCTCTCTGTCTATTTTATCTAAACCATTTTCGTTTCATCCATAGCAGTGAGCTGTTTTTTATCTTCATCCTTTCATTTCACGCCATTTCATTTCATCAGGGGCCGATAACCTCGATGTTAGGCCCCTTGAAACAACAATTATCATCATCATCATCGCATATGCATTCATAACTTCACAATAACTTCCAAATTACGACTAAGTGAGCTATCTGCCTGAGTAGTTACAGGTGTTACCGGCTTGCCTGGGACGATGGGTCACCAAACTGGTATTTAAACTCAATTATTACGCTTTAATTAACCAAATTGAGAGGAAACAGATCAGACCAAAAAACGTACACTTTAAGCTATACCAAATTCACTTCTCAGCTCGACATAAACTTTAATTCAACTCAAAACCTACACAAAACATACCCTCCTTACTGTTTTACAACTATTAAACGAACTATTCGCACCTAAAAACCCTGAAACGGGAGCTAATTTAAAAACGCAATAGCCTAGCCCGATTACGTCTCCGGCAGTGCTACCGAAAATGCATTCATAACTTCATTATAACTTTTGTATAATTTGGCGCAAAATGATGGGTTTTAAAGCTATCTGGATTCAGTTTTTCAACCAATTTATTGTGATGTTTTATGTACGGTATGGTTAATGTGAAACGCAACTAATACCAGTTTATCCATAATGTAGAATCTTGGGCTTATGCCGTGTTTTATTTATTCAAACTCGACGCGTTTCGAAAGAAACCATGTCTTTCTTCATCAGGAATAAACGGAAATACGACTAAATTGTTGCTAAGAGAAAGCAACAAAGAAACTAAAAAAGGTGCCCTAAGATTAACAATGAAGTGTATCTAACACGTCCTTCGAGAAGTGTATGTGGCATTCTTTTCCAGGCCGAGAAAGTAATAACCGGAAAATTAAACTCAAAATCGATGTGGAGCGAAATATTTATGATTGTATCGATTCCAAAGGAACAATTTCAGTTGATCATTCAGGAGCTGACTGCTGTCTTCAGCGTGTCATGGATATTATCCCTAGACTTGTTTATTTTGGGTGCCGATTCATCTTCAGAACGAAGGAAATCCGCCGAGATATGCAATCTCGAACATCCGCCAAGTCTTCACGCAACTTTCGAAAGTTCAGTACCGTAGCCGACAATATGAATTGGTAAGTAGAGAGTTACTTTAAATAGTTTATGTGTGCTTGTTTTAATATGCTGGGGATTAGCCGTGTTTTTTATCTGTTTCTGTATACTCCAGGAATCTGTGCGTTCCGTAACATGCAATGAAGACCGTAGTTCTTATTTCCATGAATTATATTTTCCATTGTGCCCTGCCGTGCTATTTTAATTGTAACCACTAATTACTTTTTAAAAGAGTACTAGTTACAAAGTAATTCGTTTCCCTTAGCACCATCCCTAAGACCAGCTGCCCCCGCCAGTGAGGAACTTACCCACTCTAGCGCTGCCTGGCGGGGCGCGCTTGAACTTCAGGAGTCTTCTCACTTTCTCCTTCTATTCGTCATGGTATTACGGTAGTTGAAATTCTGTAGTGGCAATACTGGTACGGTATGTAAAAGAAACGGAAAGATAAACTAAACGTCTATTGTTTAAACCATGGGTCGCCATGTGACGGGAAAGGTACGAGAAAAATCTTGGTGAACGAGCTGCAGTACGAAGACTTGAAAACTTACATTATTATTATTATGTGCGTATGGACCCTATTGGATCACGCATTACATTTATGATTCGCCTTTCTAACAGACCATATTGCTTTCATTTTTTCACTGTGTGCTTGTTTCCTTTCTTCTGACCACTTAGTCCCCGATCTTCTGGGGACTTCATTCTCTGGCTGTACCACCCATTTATTTATCTTCTGACGGTAGACATTTCTGTCTAGTATTTCTGACGTTTCTATCCGGGCCTTTTCCAGGTCATTTTTAACATTTTGTATCCAAGATACGTTCTTCAGTTTTCCAGAGTATGTCAAAATCTTGTGAGTTAACCTTGAAGATGAGAGTCTGTGAACGTGTCCATAGAATTTCAGTCTTCGTTTCCTGATGTCTGCGGCGAGGTTGGATAGTTTTTCCGTGGCTTTGCGTGATTTGAGTCTATACCCTTCTTCACTTTTCTCTGGGCCCAGAATTTTCCTCAAGATCTTTCTTTCCTCCTTCAAGATATTTTCCAGATCACCTTTCTTATTAAGTACCAAGGTTTCACTTGCATACAGCACTTCAGGTTTAATCACCGTATTATAGTGTTTGATTTTTGTATGTATGGACATGCATTTCTTGTTATAGATGTCACGGGTTCTCCAATACGCTCTTTTGAGTTTTTGTAATCGAACTTTCTGAGCTTCCTTTTCCAATCCTGTTGGTTCTAAGATCTCGCCGAGATATTTAAAGTGTGGAACCCGTTTGATGTGCCCGTATTTTGTTTGTAGTTCCTGGATGTCGAACCTAGTGCAAATAAACTTGGTCTTCTCGAATGAGATTTGCAACCCAGTTTTCTCAGCGCATTCCTTGAGGACTTCAATCTGTTTGATCGCTAAAATATCGCTGTCTGCTAGTATCGCTAGGTCGTCTGCGAAAGCTAAACAACTGACCTTGATGTCATCATTCTTTCGTCCAAGTTGAATGGATTTCCAGAGCTTCTGGGCATTCAAGTCCTTCTCCCATTCTCGAATGACTTTATCTAGAACAAGGTTGAAGAGCAGTGGTGACAATCCGTCACCCTGTCGCACGCCGGTCTTAATCGCAAAGGGCTCTGATAATTCACCCAGAAATTTTACTTTTGACTTCGTGTCCGTGAGTGTTTCCTTGATGAGTCTTAATGTCTTTGGATCAAATCCTAGTTCTTCTAAGATGTTAAAGAGAGAGTGACGATCGACCGAATCGTACGCCTTCTTAAAGTCGACGAAACTACAAATGATCGGAGAGCTTCGGGTCGCTCTATATTTCAATATCGTCTTCACGTTAAAAATTTGTTCAACACAAGAACGCTCAGGTCGTAAACCAGCTTGATATTCACCAATTTTGTGTTCAAGCTGTTCTTGTACTCTTTGAAGAAGACACGCGGAGAGAATCTTGTAGGTGACTTGAAGGAGAGAAATCCCTCTGTAGTTATTCACATCCGTTCTGTCACCTT
The DNA here is from genome assembly GCA_946902985.2 of Meconema thalassinum. Lineage (NCBI taxonomy): Eukaryota > Metazoa > Arthropoda > Insecta > Orthoptera > Tettigoniidae > Meconema > Meconema thalassinum. The sequence continues at coordinate 65,230,228 of OX336396.1, forward strand.
TCTTGTATAACGGATGGATGAGTGCACATTTCCATTCTTCAGGTAGCTTTTCTGTTTTCCAGATATCCATGATGATTAGTGTGAGCTCCTCAAGTGTATTTGGGCCTATGTTCTGCAACTATGCCATCTTCTCCAGACGCCCTGTTACTTTTGAGTCTGAAAATGTGTCTCTGGATTTCTTCTTTAGTAGGTGGTGGAGATTCAGGGTTTACATGTACGGGAGTCTCTTTGGGCCATCGTGATGTTGGCTCCTCGCAATTGAGTAACTCAGAGAAATACCGAGCCAGTTCACTACAATTATCCCGGTTGGACAACGCGAGGTTTCCGTCTTGTTTTCGGAAACACAAGTTCTGTGGGGTGTATCCTCGGATTCTTCCTGCGAACGTCCTGTAGAAATCTCGCGTTTTGTGATCTCGGAAGTCTTGATCTATAGATTCCAATTGGTCCTTCATGTGTTTCCTCTTAGTTTGTCTGATTACTTTTGACACTTCCTTCCTGGTCTGAAGATAGTGTTGTTGAGTCTCGAGTGACTTCTTACTGTTGTATTTCTGAAAAGCTCTCTTTCTCATTTCCAGTGCTTCTTCACATGCAGAATCCCACCACGGGTGTTTCGAATTCTTCTTCAATGGAATAGTCTCTTTAGCTCTCGTAATGATCTTGTCATGGAACTGCGTCCAGGTGCTTGCCTTTTCCTTTTCCCATTCCTCTGTTATGTTACTTTCCTTTATCTTTTTCGTGTCAAATTTCTGAAGATGAGATTTCTTGGGGTGGATTCTTTTCGGGGTAAATTTCACTTTGATTCGCACTAGATAATGGTCGGAGTCAATATTGGCTCCTCTTCGAACTTGCACATCATGAATTTCTTTCTGTAAAGGATGTGTGATGGCCACATGGTCGATCTGATATTCTCCAAGAGATTGCACAGGTGATCGCCAAGTCTTCTGTTTTCGAGGGTGCTTCCTCAGAGAGGTGGACATTATCTTCAAGTTGTTCTGTTGGCACAGTTCAATGAGTCTCATGCCATTCTTGTTGGTGAATTTATGAGCTGGGTATTTGCCTACAGTCTTTTGGTATTCCTTTTCTTTGCCAATCTGTGCATTGAAATCACCTAGTAATATCCTTGTGTCTTCTCTAGAAACCGTTGCCACGATCTTTTCGAGTTTAGACCAGAACTGTTCTACCTTCTGCAAGTCCCTTTTATTTTCAATGTTCGTGGGGGCATGTGCGTTAATTAATGTGTATTTTTTGTTCCCACATTGTATGCGCATAGTCATTACTCTATTACTTATGGGAGTGACCTCTTTTATCGAATCAACTATGCTCTTGTGAACTACAAATGCCATACCCAAGAGGGGGGGTGCCACCTCTTCCTATTCGTTTGTCCGTTTTACTTTTGAAAATACGGTAGTTACCATAGTCTAGTGTGCTCTCATCTGTAAAGCGTGTTTCCTGAAGAGCTAGTATCTGTATCCTTTGTCGATCTAGTTCTGATGTTAAGATGTGTAGTTTGCCTGGTTTTAGTAATGTGTTGATGTTGAAGGTCCCGATGTATGTGGGTGTCTTTGATGGTAGTTTACCAGAGAACTCCGACTTTCTCTGTGATCGTGGTTGCCCAGGTCCCCCAGAGTCCGAAAACCTGGTTGCCGTCCATGGACGGGTGGATTGGTTACCACCTGGGGTAATTCTGTAGTTACTCGCACGAATCATAACTGCTTGTAATCAAGGATTAATCCAGTGTTTCCACTGAGAGTTTAGTACCAGGGATTGCTAGTTCCTGGAACATAAGTTATGCAGCCGTACCTACTAACTTAGGTATTATTAATAATTATGATGAAATAAATGATGGTGACGTTCGAAACAACCACTGCCCGGCCAAATAAAATTGAAACATACGAAGTAAAAAGTATGCATTAGGTGAGATTCGATCCCTGGTCCTTTCGGTCCGTAGTCGAGCGCACTACTCGTTCGGCCAACTAGGCACATGCTGAATGAGGTTGGTTACATGTAGAGCTATTACGTACTGGTAAAGATAAAGTGCTTACTTACACCTGCTTGTAATAACATAGATCTAAGTGAAATTAACGATTTATATTATAACATAAAACACACTAAATTACGGCTTATTTCAGCCTATTCAAATAATTAATTCCTCTTTATGTCCTGAATGTGCAGCGCTTATAGTCTCGGCTATTTTCTATCTGTTATTTATGTTTAACATTGTATACCATTCATTATGTAACATATTATGAAACATTCAATGCATTTCACACTGCGATATAAGCATCTTTGTTGTGGTAATATTCCAGCTGTTATGATCCGCCATTTTGGTTTGAATCTTCTATATAACATAGCATGATGCTCAATAAAAAAGAAATTTTATAAAACCACCTTTTATAAAAGATTTCCCCATTACACTGTCATATCTTTTATAAAAGATCTTTTATCAAAGATCTTTTGACGCATTTCTTTGATAGTGTAATACCGGCCTTACGCCATAACTTACTGTCATCATGCGAGCCGAAACGTGCTCGCGAGCACCGCGGTGCTCTTTTACACCACGGTACTCGTTTAATGACATTAAGTACTCTGGTCATGTGAGCCAAAAAGTGCTCTTGAGCACCACAGGTCTCTTAAAATTAAATTTGGAGATCTCGTTATGTTTTCTCTCTTTGGGCGTTTGCTAAAATTTCTGTTTTCTATTATTTTCTCTGTATATTTTACTGTCTGCCATGTCTTCTGTAAAAGGCTAGTCCACACCGAAGTTAATGAACAATGTTAATGAAAACATTTCTCAACATGTTTACTAAACATTTGTTAACAAACTTCTTCAACATTATGTCCACACCAAATAAACTTTTGTTAACAAACATCTTCAACATTAAATGAACTGTTTTTGAGGCTATAATGGATAGGGTCAGGAAGAAGAAAGTACTTAGAGCTGCAGCTTTCATTATTTTAGTGAGTACAATTAGAGAAAAGCGCAGACGCAAGGTGTGGCAAAGAAAAATGATGGAAAGGCGTTTAGAATTAAGTTTGGAGAGAACACTTATGTCAGAACTATTAATTCGTAATGCAGCAGGCTTTCAAAACTTTCTGAGAATGTCTCCACATGACTTTCAGTTCTTGTTGACAGTAATTGGGCCTGAAATTGCAAGGAATGACACAAATTATCGGCAAGCCATCTCCATTAATAATAATAATATCGTATGGCCTCGGGTGCCTGGTGAAAGCTTTTTTAATTGACACCCAGAGGGTAGCTTGCATGTCGAATTTAGTCGTTCCTTTGAACGCTATGAAAGTCAAGGAGGTTAGATATCTAAACTCCTTGACACTACAGCGCTTTCAAGTAGAGAATGGAGGAACTTTGTGTTGGCGGAAAATCCCGAGATTAATTTTGCCATTGAACACGGCCTACTGAATTCAAATGGGTTCTTAAACATGCCAACAACGTATGACATGAGTATCGTGATTTTTGTCGCCTTCAAAAATCACTTACCATGGCCAGGGGCGAACCTGCAATCTTGGGGTTTGTAGTCCGACACTATAACCACTCACCCACCGTGGCAAGCATCTCCATTAATGACAGGCTAGGTATAACATTAAGATTCCTAGCAACTGGTGACTCCTACACTTCACTTATGTACTTGTCTAGAGTATCAAAACAAGCAATTTCAGTTATGGTGCCTTAATTGCGTCTTTGCGCATGCGCGAACCAAAATGTTAACGAAAACACGAAAAGTTAATGAAAAGTTTCATTCACATAAGTTAAAGAGATTTTGTTCATGAACATGCTCGAAAAGTTAACGAACACGCTATTTAGTTTATGAACAGTCAAAAATGTTCATGAACAGTGTTCATTAACAAAGTTAACGAAAACATCTTGGTGTGGACTAGCCTTAAAGATGTTTAGTTTCTTAAGGTCTTCCAGGGTTTCTTTTACCCAATTGGTTTTTAGTGTATTATTCATAACTACAGTATATAACAAGAAGTTCCGTGAAGAACTATACAGCCTACTTTTCATGCCAATGATTATTCTACAGTATATGAACCTATCTAGAATAATGACGAAATTAAGTTGGTAATATCGAAATATCTAATTAGTTCAAAATATACCTGGTATGATGTAGCCTAATAGAGCACTACAGTTGGCAGCCCTGGTGACTGAATATACTCTTTGTTCCATCTCTTTAGGTACAGAATACAACATTTGGTTGAAGTCCAATGGACGTTACATGCAGTTAGACACTGGATCTATCAGCACGCGTAAAAGCATGTTGCCAACAATACCATACGTGTGCTGGTCAGAAATAATCTGAATTATTATGATATCTTGTTGTGCCAATTTTGGATGTAATCCATTTGTTAGTATAGAAGTTACATGTATTTTAAAATTGGATATATCAGCAGGCATAGAATCATGTTGGCAGCACTGCCTTGTATTAATTACTCCAAATTAATCTAGAATGTCAGGTGCTATACGTGTGCAAAGTATAGAGCTGTTGGCTTGCATACTTTCTGATATATTGATATTAGGGTAAAAAATATAGACAGAATTTATTAACAGTTGGCAGCCCTGATTGCTCTTAACAATACTTACAGTCATATCTGTTATGGTACACATAGCACATACGAAATTTGGTTGAAATCCAACTGATAGTATAGAAGTTACATGTATTTAAAAATTGGTACTATCAGCAGGCTTATAATCATGTTGGTAGGACTGACGTATATAAGTTACTCCAAATTAATCTAAAAGGTCAGAATATACGTGTGCATAGTTTAAAGCTGTTGGCTTGCATACTTTCTGATATATTGGTATTTGCATAAAAAAAATAGAGAGAGAGCAATTATTAACAGTTGGCAGCCCTGGATGCTCGTAAGAATACGCCTAATCATATCGGTTTATGTACAGATATTACATACAAAATTTGGTTGAAATCCAATTGATAGTGTAGAAGTTATATGCATTTAAACATTGGACCTATCAGGAGGCTTAAAATTATTTTGGTAACACTGTCATGGTTGGCCTCCTGGAAATTAAACTGAAATAGTATTATCTACATGTGTGCCAATTTTGGAATAGCTCCCATGTATACCTTGCAAGATATCCAACATGGAGCTCAAATTTCTAGTGCGTTTTTTCAGCAGTTGTTAGCACTGACATCATTTTCAAATATGGACGTGAGATATTCCGGTGCATATCTTTACTCATACTAAATTTGGTTTTGATTGCTGCAGCCGTTTAGGAGTTGATAGGGGGGGACACACACACAGCCAGCCAGACAGACAGAAGGACAGACAGACACACATTTGCCCGATCTCATAAGACTACTTTTTCCTCATTTTTGCAAAATGTGAAAAGTAGGCTAAAAATGTTATTGGTCAATCTGTCATCGTTCATCCTATACAGTATATCTGTCCATAACATTCTGTCCTTTTCCTGATGTTGTTGGTAATCGTCTTTGTCTGTTTGTATAGTTATATTGTCGGTCTCTTTATCTTTATTCCCTCTTATTATTATTATCATCATTATTTTTAGCCATCCAGCGTTCATGCTAATGGGACAGTTAAAAGATAAGTTGACACATGCCCACAATCGGACTCTTTCTAGATTCCTAGAACGGTAGCCGAAGACATCAATCAGGTCATTTCCTCAGAATAACGGCACAGCGATTGAGATCCATAGTGTATGTTATATATAAATAATTCCGTTCATGTCGAGGTCGCCATTCAGTTAAATTCCAAGAAAGTAGCAAGTTGTAGGAAAGTAGGTCTTCGCAGAATGAATGGGTTATCAAGAAAAATCTTCTCAACGCAGTACGTCATAGTTACAAGACAGCATATATGTGTGTGTGTGTTTGATGAATGGCAGTTTCATTCAAACGTTGGGCTTGGTAAAGGAAGAATGGCGGAACACGAGATGTCATGTCACTAGGTTATATGAGCTCCACGAAAACCATTCATAAACCATCAAAGACAAACAATGGGACAGTGAATTCCATTCAGAATGCAGACCTATGCATTAGAGAGTCAATGTTAAGGGGACTGTCACATTACAGTTAATAACTAGAGCCCAGTGCGGATAAACGAAACTTTATCCGCATTCGGCCCGCATCCGCCCTGCATCCGCAAGTTTTTTATTCGAATCCACTGTCTTTACAATAATATTTTTAGCCTATTTTCATTGATGAAAAAATATGCTTATGAGATCACCTTTTGTCCGTGTGTGTGAGAGAGAGAGATGGTGTCCCCCTAATAACTTCTAAACGGCTGGAGCGATTTCAATGAAACATGGTGAGTTCATAGCACTATTCCGGTCAACCCCGACCGTGCCCTTCAAATTTTGTTACGTCTCACCAATCCAACATGGCGGCTGTGCGAAATATTTCACCAGCATTCACTATCTCCGAAATTATTACCGATATCACCCTGGAATATTTTACGGTCATAAAGGGATCTACTAGAAGTTCACCTATGTGACGTTTGAAAACCTGCTAACTACAAAACCAACATGGCGGCCAAACGAAGTTGCGACTTTTAAATAAAACGTTTCTCGCGATACTACCAACCAAACGCAATAAAACTTTGTACAGTATATGTTTATACATATTGTAATACACCGACATCTAACTTCGTTCAATTGTTTACGAAATATTTCACCGGTATTCTATATCTCTGAAGCTATTAGTGGTATCACCCTGAAATTTTGTACGGAAATAAAGGGCACTACTGGAAGTTCATCTATAAGACTTTCAAAAACCGGTTAACTACAAAACGAATATGGCGGCCAAGCGAAATTGAAAATTTTTATTAGACCTTGCTCGCGATTTTATGATCCAAACGCAATGAAACTTGGTACAAGAAATGTTTATACACATTGTAATGCACTAGTATCTAATTTAGTTCAATTGTTTACATAACCTCAAGATGGCGGCTGTGCGAATTTTAAAATTAAGTTTTTATTTCTTGTGTCGTAATCATGCGATCGAAGTGAAAGTTTGAATAATGAACCTACGCAATAATTGTCATTTAATGGTACATGACTCTATGACCTATACATATAACAATCCAACATGGCGACCATCCGAAATATTTAGATGGATCCCTATATCTACGAATCTATTACAGCAATCAAACTGATTTTTTAATGTACGTAAGGGCTATGAACATCAGTTCACCTATAGAACTTTCAATAACCTGGTGATGACAAATCCAACATGGCGGCGACGCGATGTATAAATAATCACATGGTCGTTTCTCGCAATTTTACCATCCGAGTGCAGTGACACTTGGTAGAGTAAATATTTATACACATGTTAATCCAGTGGCATATTTCTTCAATTGTTTCCATAACCACAAGATGGCTGCTGTGCGAAATATTAAAATCTCGTTTTTACATCTTGTGTACTAATCATGCGATTTAAGTTTGAACACTACACGTACACAATAAACGTCATGTAACAGTACATAACTCTTAAGACCTACATATATAAAAATCCAACATGGGACCATCCGCAATATTTAGTCGGTTCTCAATATCTACGAATCGATTACAGCAATCAAACTGAAATTGTGCATGTTGATAGAGGCAATTAACATTAGTAGGATATATGAAAATAGGCTGTATAGTTCTTGTTAATGTATTAGGTAAAGCATTACGTATTAAAGCAACACATTTCGACATTTGGGGATAAATTCGTTCTCTTATAGCGCATCCAACGTTTAGAATGAAGCATTGGTCTTATGGCGCGTTACGACAGGGTTGCCACTCCATGAGAGGAGGCAGTAAAAAGCGCTTCGCGTACACTTTCCGCATATTCAGCGATTGTGCACTGACGAAGACTTGAATTAAGTACTGTATAATAATATTAATAGTAGGTTAACATAACACATACAACGAAATTAAATTAAATTAACTATAACGTATGCTCAATGTAACATAAAGAAAACAATCAAAATAAAATAAGTAAAGTACAAACACAAGGAAATGTGTGAAGTTCCGACTGCAATTAAAGTTGAAGTACGTTATTATTAAAGAAAATACTCCTCATTGGCTTACCTTTCATGATTTATACTTTCTTTGGGTTTAAGATTCTTAAAATAACTGAACACATTAATTACGACCTGTTTTTCCCTCCTTCTGAGCACTTGACCACGCTTTCTTTTCACAAAACTATCCATTGTTGTATGTGAAATACGTAAAACACAACACGTTCAATCTAACAGAACTGCTGCACACACACTCAAGATAGAGACAGCCGAACTACTGAAATTCAAGCTCGAAGGCCACAGTAATAAAGCTCTGAGTAGCATGCTGCACCCCGCTGTCCTTCGAAACCTCATTTTTATAATCCGCGGTCAATGAACAGGCCGGCCTGTGTAAAGAATTAAACCTACACTCTGGGTAAGCAGGTAGAAAACTTCTTCCAACATTCTTCTGCAACTCTCAAACTGACATGACATGGTTATCTTTAAAAATAGAAAAGTTGGCATGATACGAACTTTTTCAATGCAGCTATGCGGTTATGAGAGAATATTCAGAAGTTCTACCTACATGAAAATTGTAATATTGCCAGTATAAAATATTTCAATAATCCATCATCAAGACGGCACATTTAGCTACATGTGTGTGAAAAATAGGCATCACAAAGTCAATGCAACATGATATAAGATCGATTTTACTAAAAAGGGGACTCAGTTTATAGTTTTAAAAAATAAATATGGATATCTAATTTTTCTAGCATTTCTATCAAGTTTACGTAGTTCTAATGTTGTTTGAGTCTTCAGTCTTTTGACTGGTTTGATGCAGCTCTCCATGCCTCCCTGTCCTGAGCTAATCGTTTCATCTCTACATAACTACCACACCCTACATCTGAGGCAATCTGTTTAACATATTCTAACGTTGGTCTACCCCTACAGTTCTTGTCCTCACACCTTCCTTCCATAACTAAGCTTGCTATTCCTGGGTGTCTTAGTATGTGACCTACCAACCTATCTCTTCTCTTCATTAGCAGTCGCCAGAAACATCTCTCCTCTCCCACTCGTCTTAATACCTCTATGTTTGTAACCCTATCTACCCATCTGATCTTCATCATTCTCCTGTAACACCACATTTCAAATGCTTCTATTCTCCTCTTTTCTGCTGCACCAATAGTCCAAGTTTCACTTCCATAGAGCGCCACGCTCCAGACAAAGGCTTTCAAAAATGACTTCCTAATACCTAAATCTATATTCGATGTCAGCAGATTCCTTTTTTGTAGAAAAGCTTTCTTTGCCTGAGCCAACCTACTTTTTATATCCTCTTTGCTTCGTCCATCACTGGTTATTCTACTTCCTAAGTAACAGAAGACTTCTACTTCCTTCAGCTTTTCACCTGTCAATTTGATCTCCATAGAGGATTCTGATTTATTTCGGCTGCATTCCAGTATTTTTGTTTTACATTTATTAATTTTCATCATGAATTCTTTCTGTAAGACGGAGTCCATACCATTCAAAAACTCATTCAAATCCTCAGGCTTGTCGGCCAAGATGACGATGTCATCTGCAAATCTCAGAGTTGAAATTATTTCTCCTTGAATCTTCACTCCCACTTTAAATTTTTCTCTAATTTCCTTCATTGCTTGTTCAATGTAAAGATTGAAAAGTATGGGTGATAAGTTGCAGCCTTGCCTTACATCTTTCTGAATACCAGCTTCTCTCTCATGTCCTTCAACTCGAATGACTGCTGTCTGGTTTCTGTATAGAGTGTATATCACCCTCCTATCCCTGTACTTTATTCCAATCGATTTCAAAATGTCAAACAATTTAGTCCAATGAACGTTATCAAAAGCCTTTTCTAAGTCTACAAAAGCCATGAACGTTCTCTTATCTTTCCTTATTCTACCTTCCAAAATCAGCCTAAGACTTAGTACAGCTTCCCTTGTTCCTACATTTCTCCTGAAACCAAACTGGTCTTCACCCAACTCCGTTTCGATCTGGCTTTCAATCCTCTTGTAAATTATCCTAGACAGGATCTTTGAAGCATGAGTAATCAAGCTGATTGTACGGTGATCTTCACATCTGTCAGCTCCCACTTTCTTTGGTATAGGGATGATTACATTCTTCTTGAAATCAGGGGGTACCTCACCTGTCTCATAAATCCTACACACCAAGTGAAATAACCTGATCAGACCTTCATCTCCTATGCAGCGTAGCAACTCAATCGGTATATCATCTATGCCTGGTGCTTTGTTCCTGCTTAAGTCTTCCAAAGCTCTATCAAATTCTGATCTCAATATTAAATCTCCTTTCGCATCCTCATCAATTTCCTCCTCCCTTTCCATTATATGATTCTCAATCTCCTTTCCCTTATACAAACTCTCTATGTAAGCTTTCCATCTCTCAACCTTTTCTTCCCTATCTGTTAGAGGCTTTCCATTTGTGTCCTTAATATTACAGCACTTAGTCTTCTTTTCCCCAAAAGTATTCTTAATCCTTCGATAAGCTGTGTCTACTTTACCTAATTTCAGACAATTTTCTATACCTGCACATTTCTCTTTCAACCATTCTTCTTTCGCTTCCTTGCACTTCTTGTTAACCTCATTTCTCAGACGTCTGTATTCTGCTTTCCCCTTCTCATCTCTTACATTCTTGTGTTTCCGCCTTTCATCCATCAATTCTAGTATATCCTGAGTGATCCACGGTTTTCTACCTATTCTTTCTTTCCTACCAATGTTTTCTTCTGCGGATTTTGTTATTTCATTCTTCAAAAGTGCCCATTCGTCTGCATTTGTAGTTCTAATATAGAACAAAAAAGATCGGCAAAACATAGTTTTATCCGAATATGCTGTTTTTTTCGACAAAGAAAATTTTTTGAATGATATGGCAACAGTGGAGTGCTAGAAAATGACAGCGTCATACATGTCTCGCGTGCAACAAAAAGAGAGAAGAATATCCCTATGTAACCAGTGCTTCATTCTAAACGTTGGATGCTTTATAGGCTATGTGTGAATAGAAAGACAATGTTGGTTGGCCGACGGAAATGCACAATATTATGCGTTGTACTGTACTTTGGAGATCACCGCGTGGCGTAACGGCTGTAGCCCCAGAGGGCTATATCAATGGCTCTGCCAAGAAACTTGAATTCTGGTGCGAGAGCTGGAACGGGGTACACTAAGCCCCGTGAGGCAAAACTGAGTAGAGAAGGGTTCGATTCCCACCTCAGCCATCCCGGAAGTGGTTTTCCGTGCCCCCCTCTCCACTTCTACCCTAGGAAAATGCTGGGATTGTTCCTAACTGAAGGCCACGACCGCCTTCTTCCTAATCCTCACTTGAATTACAAATACACACACTACTACAGCCAACATAATAATACAGGTTATCATAAACACACCCACAATACACGGGGCTCTATGACCGCAAACCGGCCCCCTGGTGTTGGGATAGCGCACCATGAGGCCCCGAGTTTGATTCTTCGCTCCATCGGGGATCTTAGAAACTGACGTGAGGGCTGAACAGGGTGCACTCTGCCTCGTGAGGACAATTGAGTAGCTGTCTGACAGTGAGGCAGCGTCACGGAGAACAAGATTAACGGTCGAGGGGAACCAAACACGCTGACCACACGTCACCCCATAATCTGCAGGCCAAATGGCTGAGCAGCGGTCGCTTGGTAGGCCTAGGCCCTTCATGGGCTGTTGTGCCAATAGTTTTTTTTTATATGACCGCGATGTCGCAGCCCTTAAAGTAAGCAACAACTACTTCTACTACTCCTCTGGATAAAATTAATATCGTTTCAAAACTGACAAATACACCCGCCCTCTTTACCTGCAAACAAAGGAGGGATAAACGAAATCCGATCAGAGGTATAACGACACCCTCCTCAAAGAATATCACACAAAGCAGGTGTCATTATCAGATTTAGTGGAAGTAAGAGGCTTGTCTAACGGGACACTAAGTAGACAGAATAATACATCATTCACGTTTTCATCTTGGTATTGTTTGAGACTCAAATGCCCATAACAGTAAATATGTAATGAAATGAATCCGCATGAAATTAATGCTGCCAGGAAATAGCGTTATTTAGGGAGGTGTAATTACTTCGAAATGTAATGGCCGTTGACGAACAGCTGATCTGAGATTTTACTGTACTGACTGCCAATAAACAAACCACAAGCGGATTCCATTTCCACTGAGAGGTAATCGCTCTTTTTATTACTCTAACAGGCTACAGTTTGTGAGTACGATTACAGCAAAAGTCTTTTTATTGAACCCTTATTGTTTCAACAATTTCATTTTAGCAACACCAAATTAAGATAGTTTGAACATCGGCGTACAAAGCCGGAGATCACGGATTCAATGTCGTAGGTATTAGGACGTCATTTTTGAAGGCCTTTGTCTGGAGCGTGGCACTCTATGGAAGTGAAACTTGGACTATTGGTGCAGCAGAAAAGAGGAGAATTGCAGCGTTTGAAATGTGGTGTTACAGGAGAATGATGAAGATCAGATGGGTATATAGGGTTACAAACGAAGAGGTATTAAGACTAGTGGTAGAGGAGAGATGTTTCTGGTGACTGCTAATGAAGATAAGAGATAGGTTGGTAGGACACGTTCTAAGACACCCAGGAATGGCAAGCTTAGTTATGGAAGGAAGGGTCGAGGAAAAGAACTGTAGGAGTAGACCATGGTTAGAATATGTTAAACAGATTGCCTCAGATGTAGAGTGTGGTAGCTATGTAGAGATGAAACGATTAGCTCACGACAGGGAGGCATGGAGCGCTGCATCAAACCAGTCAAAAGACTGAACACTCAAACAACAACAACATCAGGGGCTTCTGTAGCGTAGTTGGTAGCATGCTGAACTGCTGTGTCCAAGATCACGGGTTCAAACCCGGCCGAAGTCGTCGGATTTTTTTAGAGCGTTAAAATCCATCAGTTTGCCTTCCTTCGGAGGGGAAGTAAAGCCGGCGGTAACGTGTCATAGATTTTTGGCATGTAAAAGATCCTTCCACTAACTAAACTTGTGTGAAGCTAAATTTCAAGGTTAGATTTCGTTTGAAACGCTCTGTCAGAGTTCCAACGTTCACCACTAGATGTCAGTGACATCTGGTAGCCAAAGTTGGAACTACTTGAAATTGAACGAAACTTGTAGCTCACCCTATGGGTTCCCGCTTGAAACAGCTACTGCTCGGGTCCAAGCTCTATGAACTTGCGGGGTGAGGGGAAAGAGCAGGGAAGGGTCAGGCGAGAAGAGAAGGGTCTGTCAACAGCCCACCGTGATGGTATTCCTTTCTATTCCAATACTGCTAACATTGGGCCGTTGCTCAAACCACTGTGGTGTTAGGAATGAGTGAATGAGTCACCGACCAATGTATTTGGTTCTGTACTATGCACGGACCGAGAAACCTCGTCACTCGTCAACACCACTACTCACAGTCCGCGATGCACATTCCTCTCAGGTTCACGCACCTTAGACCCGAGCAGTATAGCCTCTGTCCTCGGACACTCCCGGCACTAAAAGCCAAATGATAAATAAATAAATAAATAAATACATACACTGCCTGAGAATAATTGCTAAGGAAGAGAGACATTGGAAGAAAGGAATATTCCGAGGCAAGGATGGATGCAACACAGTGCATACAGTACGTAATAGAGGTGGAATGGTATATTTACAAAGAAAATCGGTACAGATTTCACCTCATGGCAAAGCAGGATAACAGATATAAAGAAATCAATACATGACGTTCTTGTTGGAATCGGTTCAGAATCAGAAAATGAAGGTCGATAGCAGTCTCTCAGTAGGCACGAATGCACATTGTGTACCTGCTATTCATGCTGTCTATTAAACTGTTGAGGAGTTCTTGGGGGATATTTTCCTACTCCTCGCTCTAGGCAATTTTAAGGTCTTGCACAGTTCGGGGAGAGGGTGTTGGTTGATAAAAAAAAAAGTCCCAGGCATGTTCTCGATAGGATTCAAGTCCGGCAGTTTGCAGGCCACTCCATACGTTCAATATTTTAACTTTCCAGTGTGTTCGCTACTGCAGTGGTCCTGTGTGGATGGGCATTGTCGTCCATATACAGAAAGTCGGCAAATATATGCAGCGGTGTTCGGCCATTGTGCATAATGCCTGCCCACACCATAACGCCGAGGCCATACCAATGACGCTCATGAACATCCTGTGGTGCGTAACGTGTTCCGCTCTCTCTCCACACTAACTGGTGGCCAGAATCACTTGTCGCGGTGAAGCGGGATCCGTCGGAGAACATCACTCTGGATCACTGTTGCTGACCCCAACCAACATGTTCCTTACACCACCTAACTCTTACTCGACGATGACGTGGTTGATGTGGGTGGCATTTAACAGGCTTCCGAGCATATAAACAGCCTGATGTAATCGCCGCGAATTGGTTCTGGCAGATACACGTGTACCGGTAGCGGTTGCAAAGTCTGCAGCTATCTGACGAGGAGTGAGATGTCTGTTCCTTTTCGCTGCAGACAGCACATCCCGTCCTCTCCAGTGCCTTTTACCCTCATTGGTCGGTTGTTCCTTCGCATTTGTCCGTCGTTCCTGGGCAATAGTCACTTGTTCCTTAGCAATTGGCAGGCAGTGTACCCTGACCCGTAGACTAGCTGTACACTTGACCTTGAGAGCTACAGTCCAGCAGCTGAGTGTACGGCTCTGACGATTGTTGATGGTGGGAAAAGAGGGGTAAAGAGACAATATAGCCAACTTACGGCAGTGAGAAGCTGTTAATAGAACCTTGAAGCTTGCCATCATTGTAATTCTTCTCTAGCGTCTTCACTATGTAACGTGGAAGTCCCACACCCCATTCACAATTGTATGCATCATTTTGTTATTCTGACATTTTCCTGTAACAAAACCTAAATTCTAAATTGCAGTGTAATTCCGCCTATGTTGGCGAAGTCGCATACTACCATGAAGAATGTTGTCACCTGCACCAATCAGCGGTTTTCCCGGTAAGCCGGTCTTTAAATTTAGCCCTCTTCTGTAGTCCTGTCGCTCTGTGTGTTAGTGCAAGTTTGTTGTTTTACTGTCTTGTGTGTGCACAATTACCGGTTAACTGTGTGAAAGCATATTACTTTAGTAATATGGTCAGTGGTTCGTAAGAATTCATTTAAAAATATGTGAAATATTTTATGTAGTCCACGTTGTTTTATATTTCGCGGCACAGAACCGGCAACGCTGTTTCCCGATCGTGCCGAATACTTCCCTCTATGAGAACATTGACGTGCGCGACAATAACATTACTACTGTCGACCAAATTATTATGTGTACTCGAGTTTGAAGGTTGTTTGTCAAGTAACCAATAGACTTACATAAAATCCAATGACATCATCATTTCCATCGTTCTATTTTACGTTAGTTCATGTAGTTTTGGAATTTTAAATTTATAGTTTAATATTTTTTTACCGCAGATGGAACACAAAAAGTGCACGTTTTTAAGCGTGTTTCAACCATGCGTCACCTTTAAGAATTATTATCTCACAAACCCGTCATCAGATCGAATCCAAAGTTTAACACAATATACATTGGAATGTTGTATAACTGGTTTATTAATTTCAAAATTTTCTGTGTCCAAGAAACAAAGTTGTTATCATTTTTGTAAGGTAACTTTTTCTCGGCTCGGGGTGGTTGCAAAATGTAGTTCTTGGTTGCGTTGTAATCCTTATACATCAAAAAGGTATGCTGTATGATTGTGAAATACGTAAATTTATTCACTTATTTTATATCGGTTTGTATTTGTACGAGCAATTAAGACATGGTTCACCAGTTAGCCGCTCCGGTGAAAGCTGTACAACGTTGCCAAGATGGGGTCCATCACGCGTCATGGCGCGCCTCACTCGGAAGTGATGGGCTCCATATCAGCAACGCTGTCCAGCATTTCCCGGAGCGGCTAGCTGGTGAACCATGTCTTAATTCCCCGTACAAATACAAACCGATATAAAATAAGTGAATTAATTTACGTATTTCACAGTCATACAGTATAACCTTTTGATGTATTAGGATTACAACGCTACCAAGAACTACATTTTCCAACGACCCCGAGCCGAGAAAAAGTTACCTTACAAAAATGATAACTTTCGTTCTTGAACACACAAAATTTTGAAATTAATAAACCAGTTATAAAACATTCCAATGCATATTCTGTTAAAATTTGGATTCGAGATAATTCTTAAATGTGACGCATGGTTGAAACACGCTTAAAACGGGCACTTTTTTGTGTTCCAACTGCGATAAAAAATATTAAAATATAAATTAAACATTCCAAAACTACATGAACTAACGTAAAATAGAACGATGAAAATGATGATGTTATTGGATTTTATGTAGGTCTATTGGTTATTCCACAAACAACCTTCAAACTCGAGTGCGCATAATATTTTGGTCGACAGTAGTCTTAGCGTGGCAACAAGAGCCCGCTGATGAGCCTATCTTGGTGTTCCTAGGCGAAACACCGCTCAAAGACACGGCATACAGCAAACCTAGAAAAATTGCTGCGGTTTTAAGAAAACGTATGTCTTGTTTATCAAAATGTTCAGGCAGGCTTAGGCTCCGTTGCCTACCCTGGGGCTACTACAATCATCACAGCAATACAAATCAGACAAGTTCAACACACATCCAACTACATGAGGCTGATGACCAAGATGTACCAAGCCCCTCAAATGAATTAACAACAACTACATAAGCAACCCTGGGGAGCCGCGCCAATTGTACACTTTGTGCAGTATGAGACCAAATAGCTGAAAGCTTCCATTTGCCATCAAAGAGGTCGTGAAAATCTATGTCAATAACGTTTAAACGTTATGGTGATAAACAGAGAGACAGAGTGATATAAGGATCCTTGCATAAAAACAATAGGCTACACCTTAAGTTCAATGCCATCCAGTAGTTATTGTTATCCCGCACTCTAGCATTGGAATATTTAAACTATAAATACAGAAGGTTCCATTTAAGATAGTATGGGTTAGCGATGCAAGGCGCTTTAAGACCATGATAATCTGCAAAAAGAGCGGAATATATATCAACACTGAGCAGACCCCAGGGAGCTATTCTCGGGCCCTTTCTCTGCTCTGTCCGTCTTATAACGCCTCGGTACCCGAGACAAAGTTATCCGCTTGCCCGCATTTTTAACCTCATTCATATTCCGAAAGATAATCTCCACCTAAGTAGCTTATAATAAGGACAGGGCTGGTAATTTCGAGTGAAAAACAAAGATGAACTCTGCACTCATCATAGCCGACATGAAGGGTACTGGCATGAAATAATACGCACATTAAAAGTGTTCCTGAGAATTAAGAAAGAAAGCCTCAGTGTGATGACTGAAACAGTAATCCCCTTCTCAAAAGTATGCCTCAAATCTGGGTGACGTTTCCTCCCCTCGTTCGAGTTCGAACATTCCACCATGGCCGAAACCAGTGTTGCTAATTCAGTCACACAAATAATACCATAAAAAGTGCTTGAAGTCTCCATTTTCAAGCCGAAATTCCGGTTTTTTAAATGCTCCCAGTCGTTATCTATATTTTTTGATTCTGATTCTAACATTATTTTAAGCAGATTTCGGTTGGTATTTGGACGGTTATTCAACGTATAGGCTAGTAATGTTTTATATTGTGGATATTTTTATTTTAGTGCTTAGTTTTTTATAATGTACAGATTATATGGTGCTCTTAGTTAATATTCTTACAATATGATTTTCGTTGAAGATGGTTACAAGTAGGGCAAATTAATTTAATTGATTAACTTCAGTTATTGAATAATCGATTAATTGATGCATAAATATTGATCGATTGCTACAAAACAATTAATCGATAGTGTGTATGATCGATTAATCAGTTCGTCGAACAATTGATAGTTTTGTCAATCGATGTATTTCTCTCCTTTCACTACGCTCATATAGAAGCAAAACATACATCTAATTAATTAAAATATAGGTTATAGTTAAAGTCCTGCGCGGATGCGGATATCCGCATTTTTTTCTTTTTCGCCATGCGGTTATAATATGCATGGCTCTGTGGATAGCGGATAAGCTGCGGTTAATGTTTGGAGAAAATTTGCGTATAGTTTTTAGCAGGGATGGTGCGTCATTAAGGGCCGAATGGGCCCTCCCCACCCAAGGCCGTTAGGCAGCATTGCAAAGAATTTGTTTAATTAATGTATTTTAAAATTACTTTATATTACAGATACTCAACTGAAAATAAGTGTTTTACCCTTCTAGAATCTCTAAAGAGAATTCATTATAAATAACTCATCCCTAGGTTACGATCCTGACAGTCTCGTACGATGTATCGTCATAGCGAGGGCCGCTCCACAGCAAGTCCCATGTAAAGTATATGGCTTCATGGGCCGGGTGAGGAAACAGTGGACATAGCACTGTCTTGCACGCGAATTCTTCAGTGCTATGAAGGGATTTTCTCTCTCTTCAAGGGCCATCAGATTGGGCCCATAGCGTTGCTTTGAAGCTTCCTGCTTCTGTCTCTGTCAAACAGGATTACAGGAGAAGGGTTCACCCCACCCCACGCTCTTAAACAGGTATTCAGCTATTGTTCGCAGATTGCTGACATAAGACAAACATATAATTATACATTTTCAGTTGTCTGATATTCCAAGTAGAGTACAAATGTGTTAGTGAGTTCTGTCGATGAAGCTGTAATTTCTACTGTATATATATATATATATATATATATATATATATATATATATATATATATATATATATATATTAATTGTTGCACGGTACGTAGTTATTAATATGTCGATTGTATGCCGAAATAGAAAAATGAAAGTGGAATTTTTAAACTCATCCATTTTATTCTATAGCTCTGAACTCAAAGAAATTAAAGAATTATGACCTCATCAACCAAGCTGATGGATAATTTTGCTTCATCCAATCACAGGAGAGAATATATGTATTAATAAAGAGCCATGTGGGTACAGTTTTCAATGCATAAAACTATTTATTAAAACTCGTTACAAATTTTGTGTTGTGTAGAATTATGATAGTGGCAATATTGGCAACAATAAATGCCAAATATAAAACAATATTTAATGAGGAGCCGCCGCTGGTTTGTAGAATACAATCCGAGCTTGCTTAATATCATTACTAGGACTCGGATGTTAATGAAATATAAAGCCTATTTTCAATTTTGAAAAAAAAAATAGGCTTATGAGATCACCTTTTGTCCGTGTGTGTGTGCGTGTGTGATTCATGTGTGTGTGTGTGTGTGTGTGTGTGTGCCCCCCCCCCTAATAAAATCTAAACGGCTGGAGAGATTTCAATGAAACTCGGTAAGTTCATAGCTCTATTCCGGGCGACCCCGACCGTGCCCTTCAAATCTCGTTACGTCTCACCAATCCAACATGGCGGCTGTGCGAAATATTTCACCAGCATTCAATATCTCCGAAACTATTACCGATATCACCCTGGAATTTTGTATGGTGATAAAGGGAACTACTAAAAATTCACATATGTGACCTTTGAAAGCCTGGTAAATATAAAATCAACATGGCGGCCAAGCGAAGTTGCGACTTTTAAATGGACGTTTCTCGCGATTTAATTAACCAAACACAATGAAACTTGGCACAGTATATGTTTATATACATTGTAATGCACCGACATCTAACTTCGTTCAATTGTTTACATAACATCAAAATGGCGGCTGTGCGAAATATTTCACAGGCATTCAATATCTCCGAAACTATTTATGATATCAACCTAAAATTTTGTACGGTGATAAAAAGCACTGCTACAAGTTTATTTATGTAACTTTCAAAAACCTGTAAACTACGAAACGAACATGGCGGCCAAGCGAAGTAGAAACATTCTAATACATTTTCTCGTGATTTGATCATATGAGCGCATTGAAATGTGGTACAGTAAATGATTATACATATTGTCATTCACTGGCATCTAATTTAGTTCAATTGTTTACATAAACTGAAGATGGCGGCTGTGCGAAATTTTAAAATTAAGTTTTTATTCTTGAGTCGTAATCATGCGATCGAAGTGAAAGTTTGAATAATGAAGCTACGCAATAATTTTCCTTTAATGATACATAACTCTATGGCCTATACATATAACAGTCCAAAATGGCGAGCATCCGAAATATTTTGACGGTTCTCAATATCTAAGAATCTTTTCCAGCAATCAAACTGATTTTTTTATGTTCATAGTGGCTATGAACATAAGTTCACCTATATGACTTTCAGTAACCTGGTGATCACAAATCCAACATGGCGGCGACGCGAAGTATAAATATTTAAATGGACGTTTCTCGCGATTTAACCATCTGATTGCAGTGTAACTTTGCACGTTAATGCTTATACAAATGTTAATCCACTGGTAGCTGTGCGAAATTTTTAAATCTCGTTTTTACTTCTTGTGTCCTAATCACGCGATTGAAGTCTGAAAACCACACGTACACAATAATCTTCATGTAATAGTACATAAATAAAAATCCAACCTGGCTACCATCTGCAATATTTAGTCGGTTCTCAGTATCTACGAATCTAACATAGCAATCAAACTGAAATTTTGTATGTTGATAGAGGCAATTAATATGAGTAGGATATATGAAAATAGGCTGTATAGTTCTTCACGGAACGACTTGTTTTTCCGTTATATTTTTTTCTTCATGACAAATGTTAGATGATGATTTAAGCGAATCTCATTCAAATTATGTCATTAAGCATAATTAACACTCCAAACTAAAAAGGGTTGCAATTCTGGCTGTATAACATTCATTTTTGACATAGCACATGACATACAGTACATAGCCTATGGGTTCAACTTGCTGCTCAAATGTCTAAAAGATAAAGATAAAGATAAAGTATAAAGCAACACATTGAAAATATTAGTGTAATGCCAGTAGATTCGGATAACAAACGTGCGGAGGGCGGATGCAGATAACGCACGGCTCTTATTTTCAAATGATGTAGGTACCTTCTTTGTAAAACTAGGCTAACTTCATTGATTTTAGTACTTAACAGGTTCATTCTGGTTCCGTATTGATAAACTAATTAGTCTAAACAGGACGTAAGTTCTGCCTGATCAATACTTTATTAATAGAGATCACTGGGTGGTCATTAATGGGACATGTTTCGAGGCCTAAATATTATTATTGGCCCCTTCATCAGCCGCTATGATAGAACGATACGCAAAAAAAAAAAAAAAAACTTCTATCGTTCTATCATAGCGGCTGATGAAGGAGCCAATAATAATATTTAGGCCTCGAAACATGTCCCATTAATGACCACCCAGTGATCTCTATTAATAAGGTATTGATCAGGCGGAACTTTCATCCTGTTAATACTAAACTAGGCTAAGACAAAGTAAAAAAATCCTGTGCTAAATTGTAAACATTGAACAATAATACAAAATCTTTGTTGAAAACTCTTCATTTTCCTTTTTCGAAACTCTTCCCAATTTGATTTATGTTTGTCCTTCCACTGTTACTGGCTCTTATTTGGTTATTGTTAACATAAACAAGGAAGGACACTTTGTATATTTAAGCAAAAAAATAATTTTGATGACTTCTATACATCATTCCGAAAATAAGCGTAACTCAACTTAAGCAACGACCTCTCAATTAAACTTCTTCAAATCAATTAATTGATTCTTCGGTTTGCCAATTAATCTATTATTCGATTATCGATTGAAAGGTCAGTCGATTACTCGATTAATTCCAAATTATTCGATAACCGAACATAGTGTAGCTCTAGTAACAAGTTAACCGAAACTAGTACTGTATATGTTTTTAGTTTCAGTATAGTAAGTTATAAGCATATTCACACAGTAGGTATTTTAATGTATATGTCAATACGGATAACTTTATGAGGTACTAGCAAGCCGGTATCTTTAACAGTTCACCCAGCGTAAGGTTAAAAGGCGCATGGACGGCAGGTTCCAGACGCGATTCAGAAAAGCCGAAGTGAACAGTAAAATGCCAAACACATACTCTTCTCTGAAGGCTTAACTCTACACAACTCCACAGTTTGATGATGTCAGAATCTAGGATGATAGGCTCGCTCACTAGCTCATAACTTCGCTCCAAAGTTAATAATTTAAATTTCTACTGAATGGAGATTGTTGGAAGAAATGAAAACGCACAAACACTTACAGTGGGCGATGTATCTCTACTTAGTATGAAACCATGTCCTCGATTCTTGGATGTTACGGGTAAACTCGAGAACCACTGGATGGATTTCGATGCGGTTTTCACCATTCTGTAAATGATATCTCGAGGATGATTTCTGTAGAAAATAGTTTATTTATAATCAAAGGAAGCCGAGCAGTAACGATTTCAGTGGAAAAGTCGACAAAAAACCTGGCGTCCGAGCGCTTTGTAAACTTATGCTGGGCAAACCGTTAAAATTATCTAGGCTAAATACTATGAGTGTAAGAATTGTTCAGCATGAAAAGTTCTACAAAAAAGGTCCATGAGAGCATATGTCTATCTTCAATACATCGCCCACTATAAGTGTTTTTACGTTTTAATTTCTTCCAACCATATCCATTCAACTACTAACAAGGCGACAGTTTACGAGCTAGCTAAGGGCGAGTCTATCATCCCTGATACAGCCTAGCTAGCGGGCAAACCTATTGCCCCAGATACATCCAGCAGCAAACCATTGAGTCATGTTGAGTTAAGACTTCTGAAAAGGGTGGTTGTTTTTGGAGTTTCCCTGGAAGTGCAACTCGGGTTTTCTTCATTTCGCCTGTGAAACACAGTCAAGTTAAGATTGGACGGAAGGGGGATTTGTGTTTCATGCACCTCGCCATTCTTAAATCACGTCTGACAAGAATGAGTTGCACGTGCATCTCCATGATAATATAATTAATAGTCCAGTCAGTGATTTTAACCCATAATGCCGAGACGTAAAACGGATATTGGTCGTTGTTCATCGACATTGAAAAAAAAAGCGCTCATCACGTAATGTATTCCCGGGCGCAGCCGGGTCGGGTTGCTAGTTAAAGATAAAGATATGCTGTCGCGGACATTTTTGTAGAACTTTTCATCCTGTACAATTCTTAGTCTACTCATAGTACTGTACACTGACCGGCAAATAAAACCGATCACTTGAAAAATTCAACATTACTTTCATTTAAATCATAAATATGAACTCTCTAGGCCTAGTATATAAGTAGGCCCTATCTGTTTATAGCATGGAAGTAAGGTTGATTGGTTTCCTGGATGCATTACCATTCTTCATGGCATTGCTCCACTTAACAATAGCGATTCATTGACATGATGCTGTTTCCCGCGTAAAGATGTGTGCGCCACCATTTTCCATCAGAGCCACTGTCCTGGCAACATCTTCAGGCCTCAAGCGCATATTCGTTTCTGAATTGCACAAGAACAACTGAGGGTATGGCTGTATTGATCTTTTCATAGGCCAACATGTGGCAAAAGAATAAAGCATTGCATTGTTGACGATAGCGTTGTTTGAGTCTTCAGTCTTTTGACTGGTTTGATGCAGCTCTCCATGCCTCCCTGTCCTGAGCTAATCGTTTCATCTCTACATAGCTCCGACACCCTACATCGGAGGCAATCTGTTTAACATATTCTAACCTTGGTCTACCCCTACAGTTTTTGTCCTCGACCCTTCCTTCCATAACTAAGCTTGCTATTCCTGGGTGTCTTAGTATGTGTCCTACCAACCTATCTCTTCTCTTCATTAGCAGTCGCCAGAAACATCTCTCCTCTCCCACTCGTCTTAATACCTCTTTGTTTGTAACCCTATCTACCCATCTGATCTTCATCATTCTCCTGTAACACCACATTTCAAATGCTTCAATTCTCCTCTTTTCTGCTGCACCAATAGTCCAAGTTTCACTTCCATAGAGCGCCACGCTCCAGACAAAGGCTTTCAAAAATGACTTCCTAATACCTAAATCTATATTCGATGTCAGCAGATTCCTTTTTTGTAGAAATGCTTTCTTTGCCTGAGCCAACCTACTTTTAATATCCTCTTTCCTTCGTCCATCACTGGTTATTCTGCTTCCTAAGTAACAGAAGTCTCCTACTTCCTTCAGCTTTTCACCTGCCAATTTGATCTCCATAGAGGTTTCTGATTTATTTCGGCTGCATTCCAGTATTTTTGTTTTACATTTATTTATTTTCATCATGAATTCTTTCCGTAAGACGGAGTCCATACCATTCAAAAACTCATTCAAATCCTCAGGCTTGTCGGCCAAGATGACGATGTCATCAGCAAATCTCAGAGTTGAAATTATTTCTCCTTGAATCTTAACTCCCACTTTAAATTTTTCTCTAATTTCCTTCATTGCTTGTTCAATGTAAAGATTGAAAAGTATGGGTGATAAGTTGCAGCCTTGTCTTACACCTTTCTGAATACCAGCTTCTCTCTCATGTCCTTCAACTCGAATGACTGCGATGGCGTGCAAATCTTTCCGCGGAAAACAGCATCATGTCACAGAATCGATATTGTTAAGTAAAACAATGACATGAAGAATGGTAATGCATCCAGGAAACCAATTAACCTTACGTCCATGCTATAACTACTGTTTGTGCTGTACTAGGCCTATCTTCTTCTTCCTAGCATTAATCCCTTGCGGGGTCAGCTATTTTGCTATATCTCCTCCACTTCTTTCGGTCGTTGACATCTTCTGGTGTTAAAACAACAGCGTGCATGTCAGCCCTGATGTCAGTCCACCGCTTTGCAGGTCATCTACGTGGTCTTGTTCCACCTGGGTTGATGTGGAGTGCTGTTTTGGCAACTGAGTTGTTCTGTCTTCTCATGACGTGATCGTACCAGCGTAGAAGAGCCTCCCTCACCTACTCGACAATTGGTGCAACACCAAATCTTCGCCGGACGTCTACCCTTGCGTGGTCAAATCGGGTCAGCCCCATCGACCATCGGAGCATCTTCATTTCCATTGTATTCAAAATGTGCTCATGTTGTTTGGTCATAGGGCGACATTCAGTCCCATAGATGGCTGCTGGGCGTACCACAGACTTATAGACCTTTGCCTTTAAATGCAGAGGCATATTTTTTTTTTTATCACAGAGAACTCCAGTATCTTGTCTCCACTTGAGCCAGGCGTGGCGTCACAATTTGAAGTGACAGTGGACCCTAACTACTTAAAATGCATGGTCTTCTGCAGATTTTCTGTGCTGATACTGATGGTTCCTCTAGTTTGGGGGCCACATTCCAGGTATTCTGTCTTCTGGATATTGAGGTGTAGTCCATTTTCAGCCAGTCTCTCGTTCTACGTTTGAACCCTGTGCTGGAGTTCAGGGAGTTTTTTTTTTTTTTGGGGGGGGGGGGGGGGGAATACCACATCATCCGCATAGAGAAGGGTCCAGGGATGTGAAGCCTGTATGTCTGCCGTTGCTGTATCCATGCAGAGGATGAATACCAGTGGTGATAGAGCAGAACCCTGATGAACACTCATAATGATTTCAAAAGGTGGGGAGACTCCAGCTGGACTCCGAACTACACTAGTGGCATTGCGATACAGAAGTTGCACCCAGCTTACATATTCCTAGGCCTATACCGTTCATATTTATGATTTGAATGAAAGTCATGTTGAATTTTTCAAGTGATCTTCTTCTTTTGCCGGTCAGTGTATATTAGATATTTTTTACGGTTTACCCAGCGTAAGCTTAAAAGACGGACGGGCGACAGGGGTTTCTTCGGCTCGGCTTCCTTTGGTCATAAATGAATGTTTTTGTACAGAAATCTTCCTGGAGAAATCCTTTACAGAATGGTGAAAACCGCATCATAATCCATCCAGTGGTTCTTGAGATTACCCGTTACATCCGAGAATCACGGACTTTGTTTTATAGTATGTAGACTCTATGTACTTTATAGCAATGTGTAGTAGTGTGTGTAACTGTGTTTGGGACAGGGATGAGGTAGGTATCCCGAGACTTGAAGTTAGGTACTATTCCGGCATTTTCCTCGAGGGAGTGTGGAGAAAAAAAGGTCGAAAAAAACACACTCAATATAGCCGCTGTCAGCGCCAAGATTCCAACCTGCGATCTCCGGACCTGTCGCAGCTGCCCTTCCAGCCGTTGTGCACAGCTACGCCGCGAGACTAGCATAGTCGGCGCAATACACAGGGATTTGTTTGTAGTGACATGTGATCCTACAACTGTCACGAACAATCATGAGTCGTTGAGAGAACTTAATGTTGAAAAGCATGTGGTCGGAAGCGGCTTCATCTCGCACAAAGCTTGACACTAGCGGAGTAAGAGCTTGACACCTGGCGGCACTTCTCCTATTCTCCTCGCCACGCCATGAATACACTTCAAAGAACACCCAGGAAGTAAAGAGAGAAAAAAAAACACTTTCGACAGCTGTAATCAACTCCGCAAGGAATATTGCAAAGAGCACACACTGCGCTGGAACGAAAAATTGTTTGACATTGCTACAACATGGCGGTCATTACTTCCCCGAGGTTTTTGTTTTACCCTAGAATGGTAGGCTAGCACTAATTGGAATGTTGTTCTCGGTAGCGCTTTGCATCGGCGACGACTATGATTCTAGAAACTGATAACAAATACCACTTTACGTCAATTTTTTTACTCTCTAGGTTAGCATAATGGAGACTACTTTTGAAACTAATTTTGATTTTTTGTGTGGTTTTCGATTTTTTGTTTTTTCGTCTTTTTATTTTGAGCTTTTTTGGGACAAATTTTGACTAATTTTGATTGTTTTTGTTTTTTTATGGATTTCGACTGATTTTGATTCTTTGGTGTTTTTTTCTTGGTTTTTTAAATTATTTTATTTTGATTTGCTTTGCATTTTAGGACTACCAAACACTGGTGGGGATTAGACTAAGGGAGAAGTGGGGGAAGCACAAGTGTATCCCGTTTTCGTCGCGGAGACGAGCGCTACCATTCTAGGGTTAAAGTAACAGTACAACACGCTCCTTTGAAGTTGCTTAGTTCCACTCCTGCGACATTCCGCTGCGTCGTCTATTTTTATTGTTTACTGAACCTGTACGTTTTAATCTCTTAACCAGTTGTTTAATTGTGATTCTGTATAGTGCTACTATTGAAATATTCGTTAAGTGAACGTGAATATCTGCACAATACGTACATAGAGTGCAAGAAATCGTGCGCTGGAACAAGACAAAAGTTTCGAGTGAAATTTCCGGGGAGACCCATTCCTATAAATCGGACAATAAAACAACTGGCTAGGAGATTCAAACGTACAGGTTCAGTAAACAATAAAAATAGACGTAACGGTCGTTATTTCCTTACTGAAGCTGAATTAACCGGAGTAACCGGAAACTTCATAAGGATATACCGATTATGTTTGTCAGCGTATGGGGAACATTTTCAGCATCTACTGCAAACATCTACTGAGTAAAAAAGCATGATACTGATTTAAAGCACCGTACTCTGCCGTACGTATGCACGCTCGGCAGCCGGCAACTGAACCGTCACTGGCGGAGCGCGTGAGCGAGAATGCCCTTGCCAAGTAAATAGAAGAACCTGTGTAATTAAGATTCTTGGTTAAACATTGGAAGTAATTTCACCACCTTGTAAACATATTTAGTGTATTAAGCCGTGAAAAGAAAAAACGCAAGTTTGGAAAACTGACGAGAGTCTATTAATTTCCACTCTCAGTAACATCCACCATCCAATATAATTTCTCTTCCCAACCGAATGCAGAACATGTTCTCATTGGGCTACCTAATTTGGAATAATCCTGTACTGTAGGTTCGTTTCATGATATATTTTAATCAAGTCAGCAAATTGTGCATTTGGTATTATCGAACCGTAAGCGGATTTTATGATTTTAACTTATTGGAAAACTGCTAAAACCATTTCATTAAGTAAAGGACGAAACTGTATCAGTGCACAAGTTCCTTCATTTCGCTTCAAGCATCAATTATTATTTGCAAGTTAAATAGGTTTCCCTTCATCTGCTTTGTTTCTGAACTAGTCTTTCTAATTACATTCTGAATGAGCAATCTCGCTCAAGTCTAATTGGTGCGGGTTAATGCTTATCGCTTTTTAAAACAAGGTGATTATGTGACTTTGCAAATAGACTTTTATTGCTATCATTGTTATCAGCAATACATAAAGTTTTAATGACTTCTTTTAACGGCAAGCCTTCAGTTACGAGTGACATCCATTAACGGGAACGATAGGTCTATATTCGGGAGACTGAGGGACTGATTGGTGGAGTTGATTGTTGCTGTTCCTTACAGTAAAATACCGAGAACATCTCCAGCTGTGACATGCAATTGAAGGGTTCATTATAAAAACAAGACAAGTCCAAAAATTGCCTTTGTGAAATAAATATATCTTCTTCCTCTTCAAGACCAGCTCTACGTATAAATATTATTGCTGTCTCCAAAAATCAGACAGATCGGGTTATATACGAGTGTGAAATATTGGGAGATTCTACAAAATTAAAACAAGTCTAATGCTTTTCCAATAGTTTTTCAAGATAATTAATCACTTGGAATGTTTGGCATTCAATAATGATTTGTACTTTGTTAGGATGTGCATAATAAATAATCGTATTTGAGAATTAGAATATTTGTAATTTTTGTTTTCAACTAAGATTTCGGCAAAAACCAGACTACTGTCGACCAAAGTATTATGTGTACTCGAGTTTGAAGGTTGTTTGTGAAGTAACCAATAGACCTACATAAAATCCAATAACATCATCATTTTCGTCGTTCTATTTTACGTTAGCTCATGTAGGTTTGGAATTTTTCATTTATATTTTAATATTTTTTGTCGCAGTTGGAACACAAAACGTGCACGTTTTTAAGCGTGTTTCAACCATGCGTCACATTTAAGAATTATTAGCTCAAAAACCCGTCATCAGATCGAATCCAAATTTTAACACAATATACATTGGAATGTTGTATAACTGGTTTATTAATTTCAGAATTTTGCGTGTCCAAGAAAAAAAGTTATCATTTTTGTAAGGTAACTTTTTCTCGGCTCGGGGTGGTTAGAAAATGTAGTTCTTGGACGCGATGTAATCCTTATACATCAAAATGTTATGCTGTATGACTGTGAAATATGTAAATTAACTCACTTATTTTATATCGGTTTGTATTTGTAGGCGGAAATAACACATCGTTCACCAGCTACCCGCTCCAGGAAAAGCTGTACAGCGTTGCTGTGATGGAGCCCATCACTTCCTCATGAAGCATATATTTTTATGTGCAATATAAAGCTGTTAGTGAGGCAATAGTACGGCTAAAACTAATTTTTATTTCATTCAGCACAAATGAAGCTATACTGATTTTTTTTTTTTTTAGTTTCTGAACAATTTAATTTTTGGAGTTGTCTGGTTCTGGTTCTTGGAATGAACCCTTCAATTACAGATGGAGTAATCAGTAAGGTTCTTGCCTACCTATGACAAAGAGTCGCAGAATCAAATCCCGGCACGGTTGATTGGCATGTGAGGTTTGCGTCAATTTAATACGCACGTGGGAGTTAAGGCACATAAAAAATTCCATTGAGCGAAAAATTCTGAACCATCCCTCCTAGTGTCTATAAAAAAACATCAGTGAAAATGGACGTTAAACCCAATCCGTTTCACCATGTTTGACTTGATATGGTGAATCGATTTGCACACATACATGGCCGCCATCCGCAAATTATTGGGCTGATGACATTGTATCTTGGTCAAAGAACGCTTTCCATAAAGTTATGTTGTTGCAAAATTTGGTAGAGATCAGATGATTAAGTTGGTCGTAATTTGATTTAAGCTTTCAACATTTGGTTGGCCGCCATTACTTTTCGTCAAGATGGCGGCGATATAAACATGTCACTGGCGTGCCATTTGTTAGTGCTACCTC